>OX101752.1:8840481-9465481 GCA_944452675.1 Tachina lurida | reverse complement strand
TCAGGGTTCAAGGCAAGTACTAAGTTTTGGTAGACCCGGTAAAATAGAGAGAGGTAAATGAGAGTGGCTCCGCCCATTTCGTTCATTGATTTTAAGAGCCGAAATTATTTGCCAAGTTTCGTTGGAATAAGATAAATGGAAGTGTGTATAATATACTATCTATTAAGCTTAATGGGCGTAACCCCCGTCCACTTTTTTAAATAAAAGATTATGTTGCTCTTAGAGCTGTGAATATGTTCCAAACTTTGTAAGAATCAGTTAGTTAAAATCACGTAAAATATAATATTAAGTTTTAATGGGCGTGGTTACGCCTCTTTTTTACTCAAGATTGTGTCATGAATAGAAAACAAGATGAATAAAAAGTTTCGCAGCAGTCGGATAAGCAGACATACATAAAATCATAGAAATACATAAGGGGCGTAGTCCCGCCTACTTATACTACTGAAGTTTAGTGAGCATAACACCGCCCACTTTTTTAAATAAATCATGATATTACTTTTAGAATTTGTTGAATTTGTTCCAAACTTTTTAAGAATTAGTTATTTAAAATCACGTAAAATATAATATTAAATGTTAATGGGCGTAGTCCCGCCTACTTTTGGAAGCAAAAAAATTTGTTTAATGGTTTTAAAAGAAAATTCTATGGGTCTAAGAATTAGCTACACAAAAAAAGACGAATTGATAACCTCCCCGTTTTTCTTATCTTAAACGGCCCATCCAGTATACAATATTATTGCATATGTTATTGTACATATTATTGTCGTCTATGCAATAAATGGCACAATATTTTGAATTTACCTGGCAGTGAAAAAGGAAAGACCATTGCACAATCTTGCTACCACATTACTTGATTGTACAATAAAAATCAAAAGTCTTTTGAAATTTGCCAGTATATTGTGCCATCGTTGAATATGACATACACATTGGCGATATTATTGTACAATATGAAAAATTGCACAATTATATTGCAGGTGGGTGGATCGCTTAAGTTGGTTAAAAAGTGGCATAAATCATTTTTTTTTTAGAAGAAAAATTCGGAAATTACATATATTTTTTCTCCAGTTTAAGTCAGCGATTTGCACCTAAAAAACTTAATTTTATTTTCTGTATTTCTTAAAAATTCCCTTGCAAATAAGTACATCATGCCATAACCGCCAGAAAAAACTTAAGCACAATATTTTTAAGCTTTGTTTTTCAACAAAAAACGATTATTTTCAATTGTAAATAAAATAATCGATTTTCGTAAAAAAATTAATTTCGAAATTTATAGCGGTTAACCTCTTTTTGCGGCTATGGTTCGATATGTCTTTAATACATTTAAAAACATTTACTTTTAAATAAACATTTGGAATTTTTCAGCATAAATTCTTTTCAACTTCATAATTTTTGCACACTAAACAAACTTCCACGACAGTGGCGGTAATATTTAAGTCGTTTTGTACACAAACACGCACACACACACATACACACGCACACACACATGTTAACGATAGCTTGCAGTAAAGCAAACCGTATGCACGAATAAACTACCGAGGGTTAATTTCCGCTTTGTCATTTTGTTTTATTTCCCTTTTGAATTCCTGCCACAGAATCTAAAGCTGCTGATTCTGCTGCTGCTGTTAGTTTAACATTTATGTTTCTACATTTGTTGTAGTGCTAAATTGTACTCGTAGTATTTTATTTAATGCTCAATGTTTTTCCGCTGCCCCATTACCACAGGCCATTCAGTAATACCGTTAGCAGTTTGTAGCAAAGTCACACTTGCTGCTTCATTGACTGCGCCACACCTCTACTGCCGGCCGGTCTTGGTACACCAAATAGAATATTATAACGCTGTCTTGAATATTTTTTGAATTCTCCTTTATTTAGTTTGTGGAGAATTTTTATTTTATAAAGATGAGTGGCTTTTAATGTGCATAACTGCACAAAAATGCTTTTATTTTTTGCTTTGGGGGAAAAAACTGTTTTTCTAAATCAACTTCAGGTTTTTTCTTTTTTCCTTTTTAAAATATAGCAATGGTTTTGTTTGGCTTCTGTAGTGCTTAGAGAGCAAAATAGGTTAAAGTGAGTAATGGTTTGTAATACCATAAGAGCTTTACTTTTCATAACCCTTGTTATCGCCTTGTCTTCTGATTTTTTTTTACTTTTGCAATTTTCATAAATCTATAAAGTAAGTATTTCCTTTGTTTGCCTTTGTGCTTTACTACCAATGATAATAAGTTTTAAATGAGTTGCAATCAGTGTAGTACACAAACTCTAACACGTGCCAGTTATATATAAATAGGCAGAATAATATTAAATCTAAATATTCAGATTAAACATTAAATAAAGTATTAAAATAACAAATAAATTAAAATTGGGGATTCGAACAGTAGTATTAAGTGTCATATTGGCATATAATGTTTTAAAAATTTTTTTGAAAGAAAAACAAAATCAAAAACAATTATGACACTTAAGACTACCGTTTGAATTCCTCAGATATATTTCATTTTATTAAATAACCATTACACGAATTAAGTCGAGGATCTAGTAGCAAGTTGTAAGCAGGATTTGAAAAACAAGGCTTCACGGCAAAATACTCGTTCAAATGCCCAGTAAATTCTTGGTTAAGTTCTCTTGAAAGGAAAATCAAAAATTGGACGTACATATGGAAATACAAACCATCTCATTAACCGACTTGATGTACAGGCGTATACTTAATATAAGACGAAGACCATAATTAAATATCACTCATACGTTCATTTACTTTTGTTTTGCATTTCATTGGCTTTTATGTTTATGTTTATGTTTATGTTTATGTTTATGTTTATGTTTATGTTTATGTTTTATTCATCATTAAAATCACACAAAAAGTTGTCAATATTCTATTGAACAGATGTCAGCCTTGTTAAACTTATTTTTATGGTTTTTATTTTTTTTATTTTAATATTTTGTTAAATTTTAAGTGGCGGTAACTACCACTGTTGTTAATTCCTGTCGCACCTTACAATTTTTCTATTTCTCTATTTGTTTTTTTTTATACTTGAAGGATTTTAATTAAGCTTTTCTTCATACTACGATTGTAAAGGTTGACGACACAGAAAGTAAATATATATTTATATTATACAAACATATATGCCCTTGACTGCTGGTATATGTAAGTATTTTTTTATCGACTTTTATTTAAATACCCTATTCCTTGCTCCTTACCATTGTGCAAGTTTTTTTAATAATCGGTGACAAGCTTATGAAAATTCACTTGTTTTTTTTTTATTTTACCAACAGTTTCCCAGTTAACCCTGTTTCCTAGAATACGTGTTTTTTTTTCTAACACATGTCATGTGAACATTTGTTCAATCACTGATACATATATTATACACACTCATACACCCAAGGTGTCGTTTTCCCTGTTGGCAACAACAGCTGGTGTTCATTTTCTCTTGCATTAACACACTGACACTGTCACGCCTATCTTTGAGCAACAAAAGACTCAGGTGGACTTAAAAATGTAATGTCGCTTGAGTTAAATTAAGTTCAACACTTGTTAATCAGAATTTCACATAGACGACTATTAAAATCTGCCCAAGGGTCCCGTCATGTGGTACAACAACATTCACATCGATATTAATATTAATACATGGCTGCCAGCACTAGCCAGAATTGAGGCAGTGAATATTCATGAACGTGAGTGTTTTTTAACAAAAAAGGAGTGTGATAAAGTTAATTTTAAAATGAATTTTTTAGCACTTCTGCCTAAATGCAAATTAATGTTTTTTTTTATACAAAAATAAAATAATCTGGAATAATGTGTGATGAAGTGCATGGCTGCACTGAAAAATGCGCATTTGACTCAGCTGAAAAGTCTAGTTTAATTTGTCTTCCCTTCTTCATATTAATGAATAAAAAATACTTCATTCAATAAGAACTGAAAATACTGAACTTAAGCCCCATTAAGCATTTATTCTTGATTAAAATTCACTCTAGTTCAATTAAATTTAATATCTATCACTTACATCATCATGGTAACGCAACAAATAATATGTATCACTGAAAATAAAATATTGAAATAAAATAAATTTTTGTTATTATTTGTTAACTTTTGTGATGTTATTTATTTCAATATTTTATTTTAATTTAATGCGTGTCAAAATGAGACAAAATAATATTGATTTTATTTGGTAAATAAAGATACTGGTTTCGGCTTCATTATAAAATAACTTAAACATTTTGTTCTCTTATTAACACTTTATCTGCAAATAGAAAAAATTCCAATTACTAGATTACTTGATTAATTTATTTTTCTGTAAGTGACTGCTCCTCAGTGAAATGCTACTCACGTTAACATCTCTAGTTTTTATGTTTGCATTCATGTTAGTTGAAAAACTTTATGTGTGTTTTATCCTTGATTTTTTTTTTTTAATTTACATTGATGTCAACAGCACAAAGAGTATCTAAGCGTCAACCTTCAATTTAATTATATTAAAATAAATATGAATGTGTGCTGCAGCAGACCTAATGAAATATTAAACAGTGGAGTAGAAAGGACAAATAAGAGGGATAATTAATAATCGGGGTACTATACTATAAACTTCATATATCAGCAGTGTTATTCAGGCTGTTTTAAATTGTAAAAAATAACACAAGAACTTAAATTTTGGTTAATTTTTTTTAACGTGAGACTTAAAATTGTAAGAAATAACACTAAAAACTATATTTAGATAAAAACTTTTCTTAACAAAATTTTCAACATAACATTAATATTTTAGAACGATTTGGGTTATATAACGAAGCATTTTCTGGACGTCCAATTTTTAAGGAATAAGGTCCAATAGTGCCTCTACGTATAATGGAGTCTGTAGGGTCTGCTATGGATTGGTCATCCTCTATAGGTTTATTAACAACCCCGCTAAGCCAAAATTAAGTCTCATCACTGAGAATTTATGAATTTTTAATCAATTCATGATAATTTGCCAGACAAAACTGATCATACTCGTAAATAACGAAAAAATTGAGCCCAGTACGACAGGTTATTTGACAGTTAACCATTTTGTAACTTCTATCAATGATAAATTCCAATTTAATTAGCAGAGACGCAAACCAGAATTTCTAACATATTATGTTTTGCACATAACATAGCACTGTTATTTAGTTAACAGTATGCGCTTAATAAAAGAGAAAGAAATTTCTTACATTTGAACTGGGATAAGATAGAGCACTAAAAAAATTATAGAAAAAAATTAATTAATGAAATAAAAAAAGCTATGTGAGTCCGATCACAGGGGAGATGTGTGAACATGTAGCAATTAAATTGTTTTTTAATATTGGCTTATGGTACCTGAAATGAGATATATAAATTTTTGACTCCACTGTATCTAAAAATCTATGGAAAACTGCATCTATAGTAGTGGAATTATTAGTTGTGGGGGTTTGTGGAGAATTGCTCATATGCAAGTGGAAAACGTCAAATAAAAGTTTTCATAAAGCTTGAGACTGTGGGTTTGTAAAATTTGTATTAAAATCTCCACCCATAATAATTGGCATAAGATGAATATTGTTACCCAATTCTCGTACACCAGCTTCAGTATAAGTCAACAGTACGTAATGAAGATATGTTATAATATAATATCTTCTGTTATATATCTTTGACATTTAAAACGCTCTTTTATTTAAAATTTTATAATTATTTTATTTATTTTATATTTTTCAACTTTTTAACAAAATTATTCCCACTGGCAACACTATTACACTTCACAAATGATTTCTATTAAAATTAACGTTGCTCCTGAAAGCATGCTTTAAAATTCAGTTGAGTGTATTTCTCTGCAGCTGCTAAGTTTCTCTATACTTCTTGTTGTCCGTATGATTACACTTATACACTCATACCTAGCTCACAGCGATTTGATAACGCTTTACAATCTTACGCAAAATTTGTGATTGTATTGTGAAAAAGATTTCTACACCCTAACGTATAAATGTTTACACATCAAAAATTAATTAATTAATTAACAGAGCAGCTGGAGAAAGATGAATTTCGATCTTATCGAGGAAATTCATTATAGAAATGCTGTAATCTTTAAACATACACAAACATAAATACATAAAAAAATTATGATTATGAAAATATTTAGCATATCAAAAGCAGGTTGTGTCTTAGTAAAAGCTTTCTTACCTTATAGCTAAAAAAAATGCAGTATTTTTCAAGAATAATTCGTTATAAAGAAAAATACTTTATGGTGAAGTTCGTTATAGGGAAGCTCGAGTGTACAATATTATGATGTTAAAAATGTGTCTTAACCTAAAAAAGAGGGACACAATGGCTCTTATTCACAGCACTCCAGATGGGACTTCTTGAAAATACTTTTATTTTTTTTTTCCTTTTGATTATCACTACTTACATATGTATTATATATAACTACTACTAAGCTTATGTCCGACATTGGTCGGGCCTAATTATATTTTTTAGATTTAAGATTTGAATACTTATTGTTAGTTCATATATGAAGATACAATAAATAAAAATTCATGCATAAAAAAAAAAAAAAAAAAAAATGTGTCTGGTCGATCCATGAAATAAGATTAAAAAAAAAATAATTTTTTTTAAAGACTATTTGGTCAAATATGGAATTGCACACTACCAGATGTCCTCCTCAATGTTACTAAATTTGTCCCTTTTCTACAATAATTTTGGATATTGATATAAACGATTTTAGAAAATAAAATATTTTTAAGAGAAATTCCCTGAAGAGGTTGATCATATGTGACCCTCTCCGAGAAAATGACCTAGTGTGTTAAAAAACGGTTGAGTGTCAAAATCGATAAAAATGAGAAAAGCACTAAAATTTTATTTTTTAAATGCATTTTTCTCAAAACTTCGTTTTCACACACTAGGTCTCTTTTCTCGGAAAAGGTCACATATATGGAATTGCACGGGTACTGCAGTTCTTAAAAATATTAGTCTACAGGGTGCTAGATGTGACTTAATTTGCCTGTTTTATTCATTCATTCTGAAATGGAAATAATCTGTTTCAAAAAATGGGATTTTTTACTTATTGGCAATAAGATGTCAATCAAAATCTTCACCAAAATCTATACCGTTTACACCAAGCTTTTTTTAATATTTATCAAGATTTCGCATCCAACACACAAACCGTTGACTGAAATTTTTCCCAAACTACAACCAAGCAACTGCAATTTAGCTAATTCGTACACCTTTTTAAGAACAACGGCTTATTCTTTTTATATAAATTTAAAAAAAATAGATTTAAAAAAGTCTAGTATAACTGAAATCTATGTAAAATCTTCCAGACTTAGCTCGAAATCTCGTAAACGTAAACATGCTGAGTTATATATTTTGGTTTATGTCTCTGCTAAATAAATTCTAATTTATCTTCGTACATTATTATGGAAGACAAGTAAAAATTCCCGTCTCTATATATATTGAAAACAAAGCATATGTGAGTGCTTTGGTTTTGCTTTTAATATAAATAGGCAGCCGAAGGCTTTTACTTGTGTTCTATAAACTGGCTTTTATTCAAGGCATAATTCACTAGCTATTTATATTAAAAATTTCTAAAGGAAATTGAGTTGAACCTTACAATGTATCATGCAAAATTAAAAAAGAAACTTAGAAAATTTGCTGAACTTTGTTAATCTATGAAAATGCCAACTTCTCTAAGATTAAAATTTTATAAAAAAAAATATATAACAATAACCTTTTCTTTTTGTAAGCAAAATATTATTTTATACAAAAGATGCTGAGTTTAAATTTTTCGTCTTTTTTTATTTTCCATGTAATTTTATATTCAATGAACCATTGTATTGTCAGAGATTTCATAACAAATATATTTATTATCTTTTTATATCATAGTATTTGCAAACAACAAAAAAAGTCCAGCTGCTGCTCTAAACTATGCAACATTACAAAATGTCAATCTTTTCCTTTATACTCGCTATTCAAAAAAGCAAACAAAGTCCTTTTGTGACACTGAATTTGCTCTGGCAAATTAAGTTTTGTTTGTACAATAAAAGATAAAATTTAAATTAATGTAAATAATAAACAATGAGTGTTGTATTCAGGTATCTTGAATTTTATTTTTTGTTATATATCAAGTGCACTTTACTGTCATAATAAAAACGAATCATATTTAATCATGAAACAGTACAAGCCCTTTTTTACAGAAAAAAAAGTTGATTGGCAAGATATTTTTTACGTTAAATTTCTTTAGAAAATTTGTTTTGTAATCATTTAGTTGATGATAATGGAGCCTGTCTCTATTTGAACGACGACAACAACAACAACAACAACAACAACAAAAACAGCTACAACTGTTTAAAACGAAATTTAAAACGGCAGCTTTCAATTTAAATGGTAATACGGTACTAGGGTAAAGGTAAAACAGTATCTTTTCAACGCAAAACTCTGCACAAAATTTCAGTGTTTAAACAACTTAAGTCGAAGTAGCAAAAGTGGTGAAATTTTTGTTTCCACTTCTTTGGCTTTAACCAACTGTGTAAAACGAACCAATGCTTTTGCTTGTGCTTGTGAAAGTTGTCAACAGTCACAGTCGAAACAATATCAGAAAACGAATTATGAACAAAATTTCATTTTCAAAAGTTTAAATTCGATTTGCTGTTGCTTTTGGTTAGTTTCGCTAGTAAAAGTATAACCCTGGAGTTAATGTCGACGTCGTCGACGGCGTCAAATGTCAAAAAAAAAGTTGAATCGTATGAAATTGTATGAGAGCAGTTAATCTCAACAAGTCGAAAAGCAAAAACTCTTGCTTTAAGAAGCCATCAGCAGCTTCAGTCAACTATTTTGTGCTGTTTGTCATATTTTTGTTGTTTTTTTTTGCACATCAGACAGGAAGCAAAACAAAAACCACTTTACTGCGTTTTCTTAAAACTTCCTAAGGCAAAAGTTTTTGCTTCTTCGACTGTGACCGTTTTCGACTTGCAAAATCATATAAACTGCTACTGCTTTTACTTGCGATACTAACCAAGAGAAAAAGCAAATCAAATTCAAACTATTCAAATTGTCGACTGCTGAAAGTACTGGGTCATGAACAGGGAAACCGCAAATATGCAATTGCATGTTTTTTCTTGTGCGACGTATTCATGCGGGGACAAGATATTTATCCGTTTCAGAACTTTTTATTAATTTTGGCATTGATTTGTTAGTGCATATTTTTGCATATTTTGCCCTTTAAAGCATATTTTTGTATATTTTCCCTTTAAAGCATGTTTTTGCATTTATCACTCTAACACGCATATTTTTTGCATATTTTATAATTTTTAGAGCATAATTTACGCTTTTAGGGCATATTTTGAAATTAAATAAATAAAATAAAATAAATAAAAGTTTTTATTTCAATTTGCTTACAAGCTTAAGTATTGCACAAAATTTTTAATTTTATTTTTCGCTATCTAACTCTTATTTTTAATGTTCCATGTAGTGTATAAATTTTCGTAGTTATTACGGACGTTAGTTTCAATAAAAAATTCAGTTTTTCTATTTGTGGCGGACTCTACCCCGAGTAGACGTTGAAGGAACATTGTCAATATATAAATGTTTATTTAGATGTGGAAAATTTATATTGACCTAGATTTTTGTTTATTGCAATAAATACTATACATACAAATCTTGTCTTATTTATCGAAAATATAGTTCCAAAGTTTGAATTCTGATATCGTGATCTCTTTTGAACTTGAAGTTAAATTTTTACGAGATTATCAAACAAATTATAATTTGTGTATTATTTGCTTTAGTCAAAATATGTATGGCAATTTTGTTTCAATACGGCAGTTATTCTTTGTTAATTTTCTATAGTTTGCTTTTTTTATATGCAAATGTTGTTGAATTTTTTAATTAAAAAATATTTTCATTTTAAATAAACCAATTTATTTTATTTTAAGAGCATATTTTTTGAGTTTTTTGTGCATATTTTCCATTTTTTAGTGCATATTGAATGCGCATAAAACACTTTTTTAGAGCATATTTCTGGTTTCCCTGGTCATGAATCATTTAGTGATTTTTCATTTACTGAAACTGTTGTATTTTTCAAAAAAGAAAGCAAAAGCAAAATGAAATGAAACGGAATTCACTTCAGTTTTTTTAAACACTGCAAAATTTTGCGTCTTCCCAGCCAGTCTAAATTAACTTTTTTGGTATTTTTAAAGAAAATTATATTATGGAGCATTTTTACTTTTGAGAAAAATCTAGTAGTCTTAACATGGAAGTAAAACCAAATCTACTTCGTAGCTAGATTTTCTTAAAATATACTTAGACTCTAGTAAAATTAAGTCCCTTGGCAAAATGGTTCATAAAACCTCAATAATTTCACTAGGTTTCTTCTACGATTTTTATCTGTTAATTCACTTCTATTCTTCCACGATGATTTTTATTTATCTTTTCAGACTTTAGACTTTCGAAAAATGAAAAATGTACATTTCAATGGAATATAAATTTAAGGGAATTCAGTTAGGAGTATCAAGAAAATTACCACGAAAAAATATAATCCTGTTGCATTGTAAGGATAACAACAAGAAATTCGTCTTTGCTTTGAAGATGCAATATAAGTGTCGCACGTCTACAGCTTCTATTTGCCTAATGCAATCTCATTTACAATTTCTAAGAAATAAAAAGGCAAGAATAAATAGTTTGATTGTTAAGCGTGCGGCAAACAAGCAACATCTTACTTTACTAGATACATGGCAACACATATGTATGCTACACATTCAACAAATAAATGCAACACATTTAAGTTTCTCTGAAATCCTGATTTATGCCGCTAAGAAATGTAAAAATAAAAAGAATACATGGAAATCAAAAACCTTGCCGGGAAAGCCATTCACATATATATAACAATGCAGTGGAAAGTTTTATTGCAACGTTATTTACTTAATTTGTCACTTAATGTTAAATAAAATTATTAATAATAAGGCAGCCTGAAACAATTTTTATCTGAAAAAAAAGAAACTTTAAATAATATAAATAATGGAAATGGTATGAAGGCTATTGGGACATTCCATATGAATTGTGCTTTTGCGAATAATTAAATTTTCTTTACATTTTGTTTTCAGCCACAATGAGTTCCGTACGGAAGTATGATTGAGCCCACTTGTGGCTTCTACAGAAAGCAAAAAAATACCTTCCACAAGATTAAATAAATAGAATTACAAGCAAAACTATCAGTTTTTTTCTTAAACTTGTAGCAAAGTCAAACGCTTTCTGCATGTAAGTAAATATTAATGGAACCATACTGTGCTTTAAATCCACCAACTACAAGATCAGAGGCTTTTTCTCCAAAGCAGAGTTTGGACATTTAAATTGTGTAAACCATAAAAAGTTCTTATCCCAACTCTCCTCGTATAATTATACACCCCGTACAATTTTGAAACTTAATTTTGGGCTTCATTAGATCAAAAACTAAACAATAGCTATATTCATTATATAATTAGTTAGCTTAGGAAGGGTGATGCCATACCGCACCACCACTCAGAGACCCAATTGGGTCCATTGTGATTCCCTACTGTTGCACAGAAAAAGGAATATTTCACCCCCCCCCCTATTTGTAGCCAGAAGTGACCCTATTATCCGTCACCGAGCCAGCGAATTCCCATGATGAAGCCCCTCATGTCCTCTAGTTTACACTTCCCGATATCAGCAATGCTTTCATGGAAACGTCTGCTCAGCCATCTAAGCCTATGACGTTGCAGCTTCGGGCAGTGACAGATAATATGTTCAATGGTTTCTGGTTCCTCTTCATCCCCGCACATCCTATAAAACTCCGGAGTGCCAGTTTTCCAAATGCTGGTTCTTGCTCTGACCGAGCAGTGACCGAGTCAACGCACCTATCACGATTCGCATCGCCTTCCCATTCATGTCCAGTATAAGTTGGGATCTTTCTAAGTAAAGTTTTGGCCACATACCCCTCGAGGCTCTACCCCTCAGCATAAAAAGAAAATAAATTAAACGAAACGTGTACTTTCCATTAGCTTTGCTTTTCCTTAAATAGGAAAGATTGCGTCATTTACCTATTTTTTTATCCATGAGTAAAATTTTTACATTAATTTAACCCAAACTTCAAAACAAAGCAAAGAATGGAAAAAAAGAATTCTTCTGCTTAAAAAAAATTTCCTATTAAAATCTAGATTAAATAACATACTCGAGAAAACTTACTCAAGCAAATCATTCGAGTCAAACTATAGGAGAAAAATTATTTTCTTAAAAATTGTTTCGTACAAATCATGCTGAAAAAAAAATTTTTCGAATAAAATTAATCGAACAAAATTATTGGAATATAATATTTTATCTCTGTATTATTTTTCAAATAAACCAATGCAAATGAAATGTTTTAAACAATATTACTCGATTTGAAATCGTTTCTATCACTATCTAATAATCATAATCGAATAATTTAACGTTTATGTATATTAAAATTATACATACAAAAAAACACTTACATACATACATACATACATATATACAAAAAAATTTCTACAAATTTCCTTTTTAATTTATTCTCATAAAAACTGCTAATTACAAATCATGCTGAAGAATAATTATTCGAATAATATTAATCGAATAAAATTAATCGAATAATATTATTCGAACAGAATATTTTACCTCTACGTCTTTTTTTTTCAAATAAACTAATGTATATAAAATTGTTTGAGCAAAATTACCCGAGTGGAAACCAGAGTTATCAAGGATATACATATGTATAATCGAATAATTTAACGTTTATGTATTTTAAAAATAATTATACAAAAAACAATTATATATAAAAAAAAATTTTTTTTTACTAAAAATTTATACGAATTGAGGCCACACGTATAAGCTTAAGCATATTTACCCAAAACTATCAACTAATTGTAATCGAATAATTTAACGTTTATGTATTTTGAAATTGTTTATACAAAAGACACTTACTACATACAAAAATATTTATACAAATTTCCTTATATTTGAGAAAAACTATTATCATAAAAACTGTTAAGTACAAATCGCGCTGAAAAAATATTCGAATAAAATTAATCGAATAAAATTAATCGAAATAAATTATTCGAATAGAATATTTTATCTCTAGTTTTTTTAAATAAACTAATGTGCAAAAAATTTGTTTAAAAAATTTACTCGACCAGAAAAGGCTTACCAAGAGTTATCAAAGATATATATTAAATCGATTACTTTAATCTTTATATATTTTGAAATTATTTATACAAAAAACACTTACGAATGACATTATTAATTTTATTCAACGTATTTGAGAAAACTGATTAAATACAAACAATGCAGATAATCATATGTAGTTCCAATGATATTATTTAAATAAAATTATAAGATTCAAATTTATCGAATATTTCCAGCTTTTAAAAGCACATAGAGCTGTACAAATAAATTTATTCATCTACGAACTGTTTATGCAGAGTTATCAACGAAAACTTTAATTATTCAATTAAAATAATGTTTATTTTTAAAAGTTTTATACGAAAAACACTTTTAATATTAAACTTAAAAATAATTATTATGAGATATTGCGAATAAAAACACTTTGCAAGGGTTAAAAAATTTTATACGACAATTTTTATTAACAAATTATGCGAATAAAAATTCAAAATATTTGATTGAGATTATGCAAATGATATTATTCCCATAAAATTATTCGAATAATATAATTCGAAAAAAATTTTTAAAATTATAAAATTTTTCCAATAAAAATAATTTGCTAATTTTATGCAAAGCAACTAGAATCAAAATTATTTAAATCATATTATCCGAATCAAAATATAAAATAAATCAAATTATTGGAATAAAATTATTCAAATAACATTCTTGCTATAATACTTGAATATTTCTAGACATTATATGGCAATTTAACCGCTTGGTTGGTACTGCGAGAAAGTAAAAAGTAAATGTCTCGTGCAGCTCTTTAGTTGATGCATAAGCGTATACTTAATCTGCAACAAAAGGCAGAAATTAAAAATTACTCATACGTAACAATTGATTGTGTTTTTAATATGAACATTTTCACTGTTTTGATTACACGTTGGCGCCCTTTTGTGGATTAATTTGTAATTGCTCATATAATTTTATTTTTTTTTTAGGAAAATCAAATAAATCTACAATAACAAAAACATGAGGCAAAATTGTTTAATGAGAATTTAATGATTTAGCTAAAATACAAAATATATAAAATCATCACCAAATCTGTTGAAATAAAATAATAATTTTTAATTATAGTAGAATAAAAAAACATTACAATATTTACCAGCTCTACTACAAAAAACTCTTAAGGAAATTTTTTAGGCAAAAATTTCCTAATTGCAGCGTTTAAACTATTACAGACAATTTATTTATCACTTTATTTTATTATTTGCCATTCAGCCTTGATAACGACTTGAATCCTCTGGGCCATTATTAAAATTGTATGCAGATTTCCTTAAAATATTTTCCATAAAGATACTATAAGGCAGTTGCTACAAATGAATTGGTTTGATTTTTGTTATGTGTATAAAATAAAATACTGAAACTGCAAGAATATACATTTTGTTAAAAAAAATTATATTTTCTCATATAAATGAGGCTGGAGGCATTGTTAAGAAAGCCGTTTACCCAGCATTTTCTTTTTTATTTTTTGCAATGTTCACTTATATTATTCGGTAATTAAATTTAATTATTTAAATTATCATTGTTGCATAAAAAAAGCAGATAGTAATTGTCCTAAAAAAATATTTTATGTATAAAGAAAATATATTATTGTAAATTTGATTAAAAACTGGAGCAGAATGATTTTAAGTGGCAAAGAAATATTACTTGCTTAAATAATAATTCTTTATATAAGATTTAAAATGCACTCAAAAAAATTAAGCTTTCTCCTTAAAATATTTAAACTTCATTACAAATAATTTCCGGATCAAATTCGGCTTGTAGTTCTTAAAGAAACTAATGTTACAGAATTGCTTAGCAATACAAAAGTTAATAATACATGTTCATGAGTTCACCCAAAAAATGTACGGGAAACCGAAAGTATTTATTTTATTTGTTCATACCGGCAGTTCCCGATAAACTGGCCGTGTAAACATTACACTGCCATAAAACAAACCTTTTCACCTAAAACATAACCTATCTTCACTATAAACTCTTTTGCCAAATAACTTTTAAATGCTGCGTTTTCAGAAAAATTTTTCAATGAACATTTTTGTTTGGAACAAAGAGCCCAACATTTTTTCTATACATAGTTTACCCTAACTATGGCCTATCATGGTTCTTTAATGGAATGAATCTAAATTTTTAGGACATTTTTTTTCAACGGCTCTCGCTCAAAATTTTAGTGCTATAATTGTAATCAGTGTTCAATAATTTAAATGTATAGATTATATGGTCACATTAAATTTGGATCAAATATGGATCATTTAATAATGCAGGGGGGGTTTAAGGAAAAGTGATGCGCTCACATAGCCACTCCTTCTTAACTGCCAACCTCACTGACTGTGCTTTAAGGGCGGTATAACCTTAAAATCCGCTCGGAGGAAATTCCGTTGCACTGTGTAGGCCTGGAGCCCTGCTGGCAGCCCCAGCACCAAGATCCGATGCTCTAGCCTAATTAGCTATTGATCCTAAACTACTATGATTACCGAAACTACAACAGAAAATAATAATATTCAAACCGATCAACCGATGGAGGCCCTATGTTCCTTTTAAGAATTACAGGATATAATATATATATAATAATACAGGCATCATGCAGCAGCTAAACTGTTTAGATTTTATGACAAAACTTAAATAGAATCTTGTTAGTTTCTATAAGAACTTTGCTAAACTTAACACGAAAAGAAGTCTGTCTTTAGAACTTTGGTTTTGCCTATAAAAATTTTTAAACAAAAAATATAAAAAACAAGTACATATTCTAATCACTAAAATAAGCCTCAGCTTATCACAATTTCCCACATATTACAATTTTCTATTGCTTATCAAACGAAAAGTGTCCTTTTAAGATAATTTCAGCAAATAAAATCAAATGCTTTCATTATCATTTCAAAAGTTTCTTTTAACAAATCTCCATAGATCTCATTTTCTAAATCGAAATTGTTCTTTTATGTTTGTCTTTGGACATATTTATTTTCGTAAATTTAGGCAAACCATTATTCTTTAAAATAAAATAAAGTTGAAAAAGGAAAACACAAATTAAGGATACAATAATAAACCAAGTTTTTTTATATATTAAAAAAAAGCACAGTGAAGCTGACAACAAAAAATGTGGTGCTGAAGGAAAAACACAGGAGTTTTTTTTTAAATATTACTTATGTTTTTCCTATCAAAGAAGCAAATATTATGCCAGCAAAGCATAAACTAAATAACTTAATTTTAAATTCCTACGTTGAGTATTTAAATAATTAAAGGACTCTGTTTGTCTAAAAAATTTATAAAAATCATACAAATTGTTTCCTCAATTCGTTCGTCAGGGTTGTAGAAACAGAGGCTCAATGGTAGAGTAGAACAAAAAAATTAAGTCAGTCTCACTTTAAGATGTCAAATGTTTTATAAGCAATTTGTAATTTGCCACGCCCTAAAGGAAGGCATATTTTTGCTTATATATCAACTACATATAACATAATATATTTTCTGAATGATTTGATTTCGTTATAAATTTAAACTGTATTTCTATTAAATTTGCACTTGCGATAATCTGACTCTTAGAACTCATCAATGTGTTTAATATCAAAGAAAAGAATATAAATACGGAAGCGAAAGGCAAATGGAAACCTACAAGTTATTTTTCGTTTATTTTCTTTTTTTTTTTTACTATTTTATTACATTCTTCATTTTTGCTGACATCACATAAAATGCGGCAGCACAAGTATTTACCAAACAACCAAATAATCAGAAGAAAGAAATAATATAAATAAAATAACTGGAAAAAGTCATATCATATCAAATAAATTTTATATATTTATATACATACATACATATATAAAAAGAAATAAAATTTGTATTAAAAATCGAGGGGAAGAAATATTTGAAACCAGAAGTCATGGCGCCAGACGATCTGAGCCAAGCCCAGCATAGAAACCTTAAAAAAGCAACAAACCTAAAAATATAAAAAACACAAACACTCCCATACACACGCACATATACACAAAGCGAAAAAAAATTTATTCATTCATTAGTTTAACAACAACAAAAAAGTAGTCATCAACTTTTTCAACAACACAGTCAACATGTTGTTAAAACAAACACTTAAATGTATTTAGAGACACTGAGAGAGAGAGAGAGAGAGAGAGAGAGAGAGAAAGTATAACAGTTCATTTGCACAGAAATACGGTAATATTTAACAGCACACACAAAGACATAACAGAAGAGCATGGCCACTAACACAAGAACATTCACATTCACATTTACATCCATACACACATTTCTTGTAGACAAACATGTCTTCTTCTTCTTGTTGTATAAAATACATGTACATAAATAGTTTTTGTTGCTGTGAAAACAACAACATTTATCTTGAATTTCAATGACAATGGCCACCAAAACAAAAAACTAAAGAAAAAAAATCATTTCTAGTCAAATGACAATGAGTAGAGTAAAAGCAAACCATAAACTAGAATTAAATGCAAAATAAAACAAAACGACTAAACAGCCAGAAAACTATTTGCGAAAATAATTTCAAAGATTTAGTTTAAAATAAAATTTACACAAAAAAAAAGAAGTGGAAGAAAATCTCCTTAGGAGAAAAAATAAAAAGAAAAACTTGACCTTGTAAAAGCCACTAAGAAAAAAAATTGTTTAGTCAGACTTTCATACTTAAGAACGCACAAGATAAGCGAGCAGCAGAGTAAAGCAGATTTTCCTTAGCTATTTATTTTAAAATTCTCCATTACATAGCTATTTTTTATTTTTGTTTTTTCAACATAAGCTTAGCGAGCATAATAGTTAGTTTCTTTTGAATTGTATGTAATTTCTATTCAGCAAAAAAAAAAAAAAAAGAATTAAATATATAAAAGCTTTATAATCCATTTTACTGAATAGTTTCAGTCACTGATATGCTTGTTTATTACCCATACCCTTTAAGCAGTAAAAAATACTTTAAACACATAAAATAGTTATGAAGCTGCAAAATTTCTTAAAACAAAAGTTTTTATAGCCAAAAGATAGAACTTATGTTCTATTTGTTATGCACAAAAATCATCTATTTAAACCGGACTACGAAAATACACCCACAATAAATGGTTGCTTTCTTCTACCCCATTTTTTTTAATTTTTTTTTTAAGTGTTAGCACTTTTTTAGAAACATTGTTGTATGAAAAATTTTAAATAAAATACATTTCAAAAAAATTTTAAAATTTTATGAATAAGGTGGTAAACGTTTAAATTTTGTATAAAAAAAATAAAATTCGTTTCAAAAAATATGTTTTTAATACGAATTTCAAAACGAAAAAATCGTTTGTATCTACTTGCGGATCTTAGAGTTTTTTTTTTTTGCTTTGGTAATTTTTTCGGTGATTTCTTTTAATTTCAAAGAATTTATTTAGTGTCTTGCGTTTTTTCATTTGAGCGATTTTTTTCGGTAAATTTTTAGTTTCGGCGCTTTTTTCATTTCGGTGATTAGTTTTAAGATCCGGAGATTTTTTTGGTTTTTGGCATTTTTTTTTAACTATTGAAGTTTTCATAGTTTTGGTGGTTTTATAAGTTTTTAAGGATTTATTAGAAACGTTTTTATTTTTTCGTGATTATTTGCATTTTAGCGTTTTATTTTATTTTTGGTGATTTTTTTTTTCTTGTAAGCGTTTTTTCCGTTTCGGAATTTTTTTTTGACGTTTTGTTTTTTTTTTTTTTTTTTTGTTTTGGCGATTTTTTCGGTTTGTGGTGACTTATTTCATTTTGAGAAATTTTGTTTTTAGTTTTATGCACTTTTTTTCGCTTTGTAGATTTTTTTTCGGTGTCGGCAACTTTTTCGGTAAATTTTTAGTTTTAGCGCTTAGTGTTTATGAAAATTACAGGTCTATTGCTCTTACGGTTTTGGAGGAAACAGCCTGCGATAGACATCTTAGCGAAAACAATAGTGTTTTTTGTCCACTTTTACGCAACCCTTAAAATAACTACAGCGCATTTTCTTGTTCCCACTGGCCTTATTCATTCATTCATCAGCCTCAATAATTTATTTCTCACAATGCTTCTCTGCAAAAGCACCTATTAATAGTTTGCAGCCGCAAAGTATGCAGCAATTTTTTGTTGACTGATTAAATACACAAACTTCAACTTATTTCACGCCACCATACCGTTTCCTTAATATAAAAAGGCCCTAACTCATTATTTTTTTTAAATCGATTTTTTTGTATATTTCGAAAGAAGAACACTAAAGGCCTTATTCAGAAAAAATTATTTTGGTTTACAAAACGTTTAACAAACAAATTTCCACAAAAAATTTGCTTTGTAAGTCTTTAGTAAACCAAAATTATTTTTCATGAATACAGCAGCTAATGTATCGAAAAACTAAAAAAGAAAATGTCGACTTTAAAAAAATAAGGACTTAAGGCCTTGCTATATCAAGGCAACGCTATGCATGTGCAAGGTCCTGCTTCTCTGCAAGCAGTTTTTTTTCGTGCATAAATTATTCGCTGGTTTGATTATAGCAAGTTTGTATGGTCTTTAAGTATTTAAAGAATACGGCTGGTGGTTAATGAAGTTTGGGGTTTTTTCTTCCAATTGACTGAAACGAAAAGCTTTTGTAAAGATTTTTTATTAAAAGAGAACGATTTTATTTTGCTTAACATTTAAGTTTAAGTGCACACTTGAAACCAACGTTAATATATTACTAGAAATGACACTATTACGTCCTTAAAACTTGTATAGCCGTTTAGGGAAATGAATAAAGAATTGATATAGGTTTTAACTTGATTTTTATTTAAATTTCCTCTTTAAAATCAGAATGACTGCCTGAAAAATAAACAAAAAATACTCAAGCTATTAGTCAGGCATTTATAAGTTAAATTTTCCTGAAACACTCGATGTGTATAGACAAACCAATAAGACTTTTATTTTATTTATTTTCTTATTTTACAAGTCATCAACAATTTAATTTATAAAAGACTGCCTGAATAAATACATTTAATATAAAATAAATACGAGTACCAGCAAATATTTATTAGAAAGTTTTTATTAAAAAAAATTTAATAAACTCCATCAAGGAATTATTTGTCCTATACCGGGTTTTTTTTTAAATTTTATATCTTAATATCAAAGGAAAATAATCTAAGTTTATTAATAAAAATTTCCTTTTTTATATTTTAGAAAATATTTGTTAACAAATTTGCAAGAATCTTTTAAGTTTTTTATATATTTAACTTTTCTTGAGAAAATTCTTTGCCCACAAAAACACACAACAACTTTGTGTAAAAGACGACAATTGTTTTTTTTTTTTGTTGTTTTTTTTCAAGAATTTTTGTTGTGTTTTAGAATACATATATATTTTCTAAGAATTTCATAACTACCTTCTATACTTTTAAGATTATATGACATAGATGTGCAGTCGTTGTTGTGTGTTCTTCTAAACTTTCTTACCTTAAGGTTGACTTTGGCTACAAAACAAATGAAATAACTTGTAGATCCTTCAGCTGCTACTGGCCTTCTCTACCAACATAAACAATTTAACGAAAGTAGTTACACTTGCATGCACTGCATAATCGATATTGTTTGACTGCGTGTGTATATTTCAGTTCATTTCGTAATTTCCGGCTAGCTTGAACGTGATCTTTATGCAATGACCAGCAAAGTTTACCAAAAAGCATGAAAAATCATATGGAAGTATGTTGCAAATTGTTTTCATATGAACACGTGACATGACCATAAACTATTGTCAATTATAAAAGCACAAAGAAAATAAACAACAACAAATTATTGTTGGTGAATATTTCAAGCATGAACGAGCATGTGTACACACACACACATAATGAACGTTAAGTAGAGACACACAATGTCTTATTTCCATGAAGTAAATCAAAAAACGGGGAGCTTTGCCGTAGTAGATATAATTTAGTAAACTTGAGCTTGATACCATAACAAATAGAATTTTAGAATTTAAAGAAATTTAGTGACAGTACATTATTTACTTCCCAGTACAAAGAAAAAATATATGAACCGTCTCTTGTCAGTTAAGATCTTCGTTCGATAAACTACCCTTAGTATCCAGTAATTGAACAAATCAATCCTTTTCTTAACCAAAAAATTAATAAAAAGAAGAATTATAAATTTGTAATTTTCAATAAACTTTTTGGTTAAATTTTTTAATAAATATTTATTTAAAAAAACCATAATTATTTAAAATTAAATTAGAATCTAGTAGTGAGATGTAATTTTGGGTGAAACTTTTTAGTTTCCGAACTTACGGTAAAACTGTTTCAAATGATTAGCCTTGATATTTATGCTTACGTATGATTAATGAATAATATTCATCATGTTGATAATATTAATCATACGTATGTAATTACTACGCACAGTGGCTTGAAACTAAAAAAGTGGAAATTATCCAACTTTTAAAGTACTTAACCGATTTCCAAAAAAATTCAAAAGTGGACATCAGTAGATATAATTTACCATCCTTGAATTTTACATCAGCATTAAGAAACTTTCAAAGTTTGAGGAAAATCAGTGCCAGCACATTCTTTGGTTTCCAAAGTACCCGTCAAAAATTATATCATCCGTCTTTTATCAGTTAAAGCCTTCGTTTGATAAACTGTATATACAATAAAATTTATGGCATAAATTAATCATTTTCTCAATCTTATAAAAAAAATTATAAACTTGTAATTTTCAATACTTTTTGTTAAAATATTTAATAAAATTTATTTTAAAAAAATCAAAATATTAAACTTAAAAATCAAAATTGTTCAAAAATAAATTAGAACTAGATGAGATGTAATTTTGGGTGAAACTTTTTAGCTTCCGAACTTTACCGTAAGTTTCAAATGATTAGCATACTTTCAGGAGCCTTGACATTTATACTTACGTATGATTAATAAATAATATTCATCATTTTGATAATATTAATCATACGTATGTAATTACTACGCACAGTGGCTTAAAACTAAAAAAGTGCTAATTTTTCAACTTTTGAAGTTCTTAACCGATTTCTAAAAAACCAACTATTTTGAATAGTATAAATAACATAGTTTTTTGGCATTATATTTGGTGGCACCCTGTTAATCTTTATAATTTTTTTTTTAAGGAGTAATAATATTGACCCTTTCGACCCCAAAGTTGCTTTGATTTTTAGCATTTTAAACAATCGCAACCAATTTATCAAAGAACTTATAGAATTATTTTATAATAGTTCTTAAAACTTAAAAGCAACAAAAAAGTATCAGCAGTCTCGCGTTCAACATAAGTACGATGCATTATTCAGTTCGCAGAAGGGGCAAAACGTAGGTGTTAAAATTTTAGTATAAAGAGTAAAAAATAAATAAATATACTTGGAGAACTTAATTTAACAAAACAAGTACTCAGGTTTACCAAAAGAAGGTGCAATAAAAAATTATTAAAAAGAGAAATTAAAAAAGTTCTACTGCTACCCAGCAAAATTTTTTGCTTATCGAAGTTGCTTTTAAGCAACGGTGATAATAAAAACATTGACATCGAGGACATGAGTAAACCACACAAAATAATTCGTGAAGCATGGATAAAAGTTATACTGCAGTTGGATTGGGCCGAGTCTTCTGATGAAAAAGCTTGGTATTGGATCCTAGGATAGGAAGTGCGACGTAAACCATGGACTTGCTAAAGCTCGTGGGTTGGATAACAAAGCAGTGCAGTTGCTTGCTGCATTTATTGGAGATGAAACAATTGGAACATATTGCCCTTAGATCCAAAAAGAAAAATATTTATTGATGTCACAAAACCAGCACTTGGGAGGAGTTAAGCTCTCTGACATGCAAGTGGTGCTTAATAAAATTAATCAAAAAAAAATAGTTTGAAGCTAGATAAAATAAGTCCAGTACTGTCATCTTCGTCTTCTTTTGCATCTAGTTTTAGATGCAGTGTGATTTGTTTCTAACTTTCTTTGAAATAAATTCAAAATAGATAAGATTCCGAAAAAATTGTTTTAAAAAAGCTTCGTCAGACAAATTTTGTATAGAAAACCTGATTTTTATTAATGCAAACATTAATTTTAATAAGTCTTTATGAGTATTAGTATTTAGTTTAAATATTTCATTTATGAAAATAAAATACATGCAAATTTAAATAAAGATGGTTGTTTTGTAAACATTTTTGTTGGATGCACTTCAATTTGCTATGTTAGTATATTGTGATTCTCAATAATATTTAAAGAGTCTTATTATAAACAAAAAAAGTTTTTTTTACTTATTTTAAAAATAAGTTTTGCGCTGAAGACTACTGATGATAAGACTCATAAACCCTTTATTAAGCCTTAATAAGGCAGTTATAATTTAAATGCTTTTTAAACAAGGTCCTTAAAAATTTTCAAATATATGGACGTATGTCCATTTTTCTGCCTTTTTTTAAATAAGCTTCAAAAACAAATTGTCTTTTGGTTTTACTAATAAAAAACAAAATTTTGGACATACGCTGTTATTCGTGAAAACCAAAAAAATTATCTTCGGTGACTATTACATTTTATTTTTATTTAAAGCATATCAAAATGAATTGAAATTTTAAAAATATATTTGCTGTTCGTTTACCACGTCTAAGAATCTACTGAAGTATTGCTTGGCAGCAACAACATTTAGCTAGACATGCTAAGCCAACAACAAATAAATTTTTTAAATTATTACTTAATTTAAACTTATTTATAAGCACACTTATTTATAATAAAAAAAATCCTACTCATTTGCAAATAATTTATAATTAAATTTTTATGAAAATGTTTGTAAAAAAATTTTTAAAAATTCATATTATTATATTTTTTCACATAATTCCGTAATGTGCTTCATTTTTGTAGATTCCATTAATTTAAAATAATAATTTAAAAGTTTATTTTTCCATTTGCGATGTCCTTAATAATTGCTAAAGCATAAAAAGGACTTTTAGCATATTTTAGCATTAACTTTTAGCATATATTAGCATAATACAAAGTGTTGCTTTAAACTATACTTTTAAACTCCTAAAGCAATTTAAACAAAAAAAAACTTTAAGCAAATGTGTACAAAAATATTTAAATTCAGGTTCTCTCTATTACACTTGCTTTTTATATGAGTCTATAAAAGTACCTTCGGTGTACTTCACTTCCCACATGAATATTAAATGTTTGCCCGCTTTTGCTAGTCAATATTTACCATCCTTATACTTTTAAGCAGCTTGGTATGGAACTAAATCATAATACATTTTATATGTACATATGTACAAATGAACAGTGTTTTGCATAAAAGCTTAGCAGCAGCTAAAGAGCTTTTAGGTAAAATATTTTTTTATGATTAGCAACTTATTAGCATGTAGTTTATGCTTAACAAATTTATAATTATCTTCTATTTTATAAAGAGGAATATACATATATATTTTAATTTTAAATTAAACTTTTTAGATTATAATTAATTTTTAAAAAAATGTTAAGGCTTTATAAAGGGTTTTTAAAACAAATTTTAATGAAAATAAATTTTTTACTACGCCTTAATAACTTTAATAAATGAGGATATTTTTTAGCAATTTTTCTGTTGTTTTTTTAGTTTCAACGATTATTTTAATTTTGGTGTTTTTTCGATTTTGCAGATTTTTTCTTTTTGTGTCGATTTTTCACTTTTTTAGTTTCAGTGATTATTTTATTTTTCGTGCTTTTTCCGTTTTTGGCGATTTTTCAGTTCTTTTATCTTAAGCGATTGTTTTATTTTGACGCTTTTTTCGCTTTTGGCGATTTTTTTCGGTTTTCGACGATTTTTTTAGATTTTTTTAGTTGTAGTGATTGTTTTAATTTTTGTGCTGTTGGCAATATTTTTTCGGTTTTTGGCGATTTTGCAGTTTTTTCGTTTTAGCGATTGTTTTAATTTTTGGTGGTTCTTTCGCTTTTGGAGATTCTTTTTCAGCTTTTCGCTATTTTTAGTTTATGCCGATTTTTCATTTTTTTTTTTTTAGTTTTAGCGATTATTTGAATTTTGGTGCTTTTTTCGCTTTTGGCGATTTTTTTCGGTTTCTGGCGATTTTTCAGCTTTTTTTTATTTTAGGGATTGTTTGAATTTTGGTGTTTTTTCGCTTTTTTTTATTTCAGTTTTGGGCGATTTTTCAGTTTTTTAGTTTTAATGATTATTTTATTGTTGGTGCTTTTTCCGTTTTTGGCGATTTTTCAGTTTTTTTAGTTACAGCGATTGTTTTAATTTTTATGGTTTTTTCGATATTTTTACTTTTGGTGTTTTTTTTTTTTTTTGCAAATGAGCGATTTATTTAATTTTTGTGATATTTTTCATTTAAACCCTTGTTTTTGGCGAATTTTTTATTTATTTATTAATTTATTTATTAAATGTTACATATACAATTACAAATTATATCATAACTTAATTTAAACGAGAATAATAATGAAGACCTTCACTCGTTGTAGCGAAACAGACCAGCGTCTATGGCGAGAATCGAAACCACAACCTACACACTGATAGGCTGTCACGCTACTCACTGGCCTTGCTGTTTTCTTCTTACGGTTTCCGAGATACAGTAAGTTGTCAAAATTACATAATCCAAATGACATTAACCGATAGAATACCCTTTAATTTAGATTTTCTTTTTAAACTACTGCATTAAAATACACTTTGAAAATTTTAAGTGTCTAAATATAATTTTCTGTTTATTACATTTTCTGTTTATTTCAATATATTTCGTTGCTTAACCTCTAATTTTGAAATGTCATATGCTAAAGCTTTAAATAATCTGTGAAAATTTCTGGTCCATCTCTTTTACGCTTCTCGAGAAAACAAGCATGCAACAAACAGATAGATGGGCAGTCTGTCTGCCTGTCTACGGACATCGTAGCGAAAAGTCCTAATTTACACTAAGCAAGTCTTATTGCTAAGCTGATTAGCTTGTAGGAGAGAGAGAGAGACGAGGGGAACATAAACGTTTCTTTCCCCCTCGTATTTCTTGCCTAATAAACTAATCAGCTTAGCAATAAGACTTGCCGAGTGTAAATTTGGACAAACAGTAGGGTTGCTTTTCACCTTTGGTGCACGGAACCCTAACAATGGCGTAGCATGAATCTCGAAAGCATTTTTGGCTCCTAATGACCTATAAAATATTTCTCATGCGACTATTTCATTTAAAAAAAAGCATAATATAAATTAAGTATTGAAGGATTTTTTTTTATTTGGGGTTCAAAACTTTTAAGAATTGTCAGGAGACTTTGTTATTGATTGAAATTAATTTCAGCTTGTTGTAAAATATTTTTTTATTACAGCTTTTTTGTAGGATGTTTATTTTTATTTTTTTCTTTATTTTAAACCCTTTTTAAGCTTATTATTTTACACATACTTTAAATATAAAACACAAAGTTTTTTTGTAGTTTGTAAAAATTAAAATAAACACCCAACACTAAATACACTTTAAATAAATAAATACATATATTTTCCTTTTGTTGTTTAGCGCTTAGTTGGCTGTGTTAATTGTTTTTGTCACCAGTGACAACATTGTTAATGTCGACCTCAAATATATATAAATTAAAATAAATACCAAAAGAAAGACATCCTTTGGATGTCTAAGCAGTCGCACACTTTGGCAATCCTTTATGAAGTAAGAACCCGCATTTGTGTTATTTATGTTTGCTTAAGTGTTTAAGTGTGAGTTTAATGTACTACGAGTATTTGATGTTGCTGTTTCTGATGTACTGCTGTTTAATGTGCATACACACATGCATATAAACATATACATACATACACATATAAATGTACAGCTGGTTACGTTGACAACGAATGTTAATGTGTATCTGTTAAATATGTTTCCAAATATTAGATTTGCCTGAACTTGTTAACAATGAACTTTAATTTTTTTTTTTTTTTTTGCTTATTTCTTCTTTAATAATAATACAAATGTTAAAACTTGAAATCAGAGTGCGAAAATACATGGACGAAAACGTTTAGTTTCGTTTTGTAAGTTGCAGTAAGTAATACAAAACATAAACAAAACCATTAAGAAAGTTTGAGCCATTTTGTTTTCTTTTTAATGCAAGCACGCTAACTTAAGCACACGCAGTTGGAATAAAACAGGTAATAATAAGCTTTGATTAGCTGTGCCAAGTTGTCGTGTGTGCTCAGCCAACTGGTAAAACAGTCAGCTGGTAACGCAGTGACCGGTCAGCTGATAAAACAGTCGCCAGTCAGCTGTGCAAAAAGAAAAAGATAGAAAAAACAATTGAGAAAGAACCAACAAAAATTAAAAGACACAAAAAAAAAATAAAACCCGCAAATTAATGGAAGGCAGTTGCTTCTCCAAGGAATTTGGAAGTTTGAAAAAAGATGGCGAAGCAACTTTTTGGCGGACCGAGGTGTCGAGAAAGTGAAAAGAAAGATGGCACGTACATTCTAGTCTGGAGAAGAAAAGAGAAAAGGCTGAAAATTGTTGAAACAAAGAAAAAGTGAAAATATTGTGAAATGTAAAATTTTATTAAGCGAAATAAATATATATAAATAAATGGCTACAAAATAAATAAAAATATAAATAAATTAATAACACAATAAAGTGTAAAGAAAAAAAAGAAACTCATTTATTCGCCTTAGTGCAAAAATTAAAAACAATCTCGTAACATTTACTTGCTTGGTAAACGTTTTTCTTAATTATACGTTTAAAAAGAAAAACTTATAGAAAAACTAACCACCATTATAAAAGAAGCAAGTGAGCGCCCAGAGGAGACAGCCGACACAAGGACGTGAAAACAGCCTAATTATACCCAAGGAGGGTTATGTGTGGACACCATTAATCACCGCAAGAGGCAGCAGATACACCACAAGTCAATAGCAATGAAGGTATTGTGCCCATGACCCGTACGTTTACTCGACAGACAGACAAGACAAACTGTAAAAATTAATATATATGTATATAAATCTATTTATTTTTTTTATTAAAGAATTTTGGTTAGGGAAAGTGCCCATTTTTGTAGCTATTAGTAACCTGTAGGTCCATTGACCTGCCTGCCCACAACGTAGATTTGAGCTCGAACCTCCGTTCCTTCGTTTATTTTAGTCCGGAAACTACTTAGTTTCGAAAGGGTTCCCTTTAAACCAAAAGAAACAAAAATCTTTGATGAAAAGAAATTTTCTTAATTTATATATATATATATATAGGTACCTGAATATCGATATTGATGAGACTTAACCTTTTTGTAACTCGTACAATAAAACTTACTTAACGGGCCATAAATCTACATTGCAAAGAAAAAAAACTGAAATATATATAGATATATATACAGAATTTGACATTTATTTAAATATTAAAAGTATTTATAAAAAGAATGGTTCTTGAGCAATTTTGCTGTAAATTAAAATAAATGTTTTTCATAAAATTTTCATTTTTCTCCATATTTTTTTTGTTTGTTCCAAATTTGCATTATTAATAAGAAATATAATTATCTATAAATATATAAATGAAATACTTTTGTAATAGAATATATACAAAGAGCTTTGATTAAATCAATGGAAATGTCTGAATAGAAAAGTTTGGATTTTCAATAGGATGGTGGCATAAGAGTGAGAGAGGGGGAAGGTAAGTGGAAAGCAAGATTTGGGACAACCTGAATAAAAAGAAATTATTGGCAAAATCAGGTCGTCATGGCAGGATTTTCTTTAATCCTGATGGGGAGGGCAGCCAGAGTCTCAACATCAACCGACTCATATGTGGTTGTGTACATTTGGGATGTAAAGCGGTATATGGACATCTTGGGGTAATTTGACAGCAGCTAATTGTCAGGTAAGGTTCACTGAGGGTCCCAAAAATTTATTTTTTTTAAATGTTAGTTCAATCAACATCCCAAAGCTGGTATGATTTTTTTTGTTTATTTCTGTGTGGTAAGTAGCACGACACCAGGTTGACATGGCAAGAACCCAACCCAAAACGGCGAGCCCTAGCCGGTGCATACGCCAGCATACCAGCGATGCCAACAATCTGGCCACACCAACACTCCAAGCACTTAGTTGATTTTATTTTACACCAACCATACCACAACCACCACACATGACAATAAATAAATTGGCGCCCAACGTGGGGCCCGAAGTGAACCTTGAGTGATAGAATATTTTTATTTTTTTGTTTAATTTTTTTTAATTTTGTTTTTTTTAAGTAGCCGTGCTATAGCTGACGTAAGTCCTGTTCGAGTAATACGAGAGTCCTCGACACGTTGCGACGACAGACTATAACAGCACAGGCTAACCCCAAATACCACTTAAGTCAATAATTTACGTTAATAAACAAATACTTCAGCTAAATTTATTGTAAGTCCCCCCATGGAAAAAAGACTATTAATTCCATGTTGAGTTGCGACAAGTAATTTAGTTGGGTATGTGCGATGAAGGAAGAAAGAGCTATTTACGTTCAAGATTGAGTCGAAGCCTCTAGATAAATTATGGGCATTCCTTGCTACAATCTCGACGTGAATGACAATTTCCATTTTGTTAGTTTCAATAGCTTAAATTCTAGTTTAGTAATGTAAATATTAATTCAATAATTTTAACTTACACCCGTCTTATATGAGTGCACTCACAGATAGTCCTAGAATTAAAGGCGCGTTGCATAGGCGACGTGGACTCTAGTTGCGCTGTATCAGGCATTCGTATGGGGAAGTTTTTTTTACTAGAATCCTTCTTTCAATACTTATTCCAAGATGTCAAATATTCAAAGAAAAAAAAAACCCTGAAAACAAAACAGAAACATTAGTAAAACAATTAAGATTCATCCAAAATGTACATAAGCTTAGTTCCTTTCCTTTCTCCTCTTTTTATTTCTTTTGCCACCTGAAAAACCTATTGGGTCCGATAATTTTAATTGAAGTTTTTCGATATTCTTTTTGGTTCTATTTTAGTAATATATTTTTTTTTTGGTGATTACTAATATTTTCTTTTATTTTTTTTTATAATAGTCCTGAAATCGTTTTGAAAAATAGAAGAAATTCTCTTGCTTTTCCAAATCACTTTATGAATTACTGTTTCTGCATTTTTTTTTTGCTTTAATTGTTGATTGGAAAATTCAATATTTTTTTTTTATATTTGAAGAGAATTTTTTTTCTTCAGAAACGAAGTTTTATTATTTCTTTTATATATAATTATTTATTATTTTTTTTGAAGCGTTTGGAAACGAAGTTGTTTTGCAAAATCTGCCTATCATATTTTTATCTTTTTTTATACATATATATTTATAAATTTATACTTTATTTGCATTATATAATTGTATAAATAATATATATAATTATATAAATATAAATGGTATTAACTCGTTCTATGACCAGTCAGATGAGATTAGAAGGTATGGACACAGATAATACTTTAAATTTGCAAAACGTACCTCAGACCATGGCGGGATCAGGGTCTTCAGCCACGGCTTCGGCGGGTTCAGATTCGAACCGACCAATGGCAACTAATACAGCGGCCATAGTAACACCAGCTGTACAACAATTCATGTCGTTGGCTCAGGAGAGAAGCAATATCCCTCAAGAACACAATTTGTCACATGGCTCAATTCCATCACCTGATTATAGTAGCTTGACAGCAAGAAACGTTCGCGCGGACTTTCGCAACAGTCGTCCAGCTGAACAAGCTCCAGTAACTCAAAATGTGCCACCTAATGTTGAAGCTAGAAACTCGCTCAGTGCCGATATGATGGCGCATCTTAATGAGATGCAACAGTTTTACCGTCAAGAGTTAGAGCGAGTTATGAACATTGCCTCTACCTCTCGTAGGGCAAATGAAATGCCTTTTGTGCAGCACAATTTACAAACCGCTAATACTCAAGCTGCCAATATGAGGCAAGGGAATGGTGTAAATAACTATAGGGATCACTTTGTAGCCGATAACATACCTCAACAAATGATGCCACAAAATTTTAATCGACAGCAAGCACCAGCTGGTATGTATGAACATCAAGCCATACCATTGCTTCAGCCGAGTTACTCAGCCAGAGAAAACAACAATCAGCCAATTTACAATAAAGTCGATCTCTCCAAGTGGGGTATTAAATTTGACGGCACCACGAAATGCATGAGTGCCGAAGATTTTATATTTCGTGTCGATATCTTACGGCAAGACTATAATAGCTCGTTCAATGATATCAGGCGTAGTTTTCACTTACTGTTAGAAGGCCAGGCTTTGGATTGGTACTGGAATGTACGTAAATTAACTCCTATCCAGACGTGGGAAGATTTGCAAAGAGTCTTCTTGCTGCAATTTAGAAGGTACGAAAGTGAGTTCCAACTCCAGAAAAAAATTATGGACCGTCGTCAAATGCCTCAAGAAAATTTTGAAGATTTCTACAATGCAGTGTTGAGACTTAGAAATCAGCAAAGAAATCCATATTCAGAAAGAGACTTAGTAGAAATTATGAAGTCAAATTTAAAACCGTCCCTATCGCATTTGTTGTTCCCCGTACGTATAGAAGGGCTGAGTGATTTTTATCAACAGGCCAAAAGAGCTGAAAATTTGCTGCATAGCCAAAGGCAACAGTTTCCACATCGTCCCGCAGCCGTACAACGAGTCCATGAAATAGAACCGGTAGAGGAATTTGACCCATTAGATATGGAGGTAGAAGCAATAAAAGATACAAGCCGCTACATTTGCTGGAATTGCAAAGAAATAGGGCACAGTTTCGTAGACTGTCCATCTACAACGCGTAGAGTGTTTTGTTTTAAGTGCGGTCGTGACAATGTGGTCACACCAAAATGCCCGAAATGTCAGGGAAACACGAAGGGGAACAGGTCTCAAACTGGGGAGGCTCGTTCAACCCAAGTGTAAGCCCGGTACAAAAAATCACCCTAGCCGAACCTGATAAGAAAATTAAAATTTTAGTAAATGAAGAAAAAGAAATGCAAAACGTAGAAAATATTAAGGTACGAGTCATAAAGCCACTACATCAGAGGTTAGCGGAGTATAAAGAAGCACGAGAGCGTATTTTTGGGCACGTGTCTAAAAGAATACGAAAGGCTAGGGAACGATATAAATTACGCCAAAGACATAGGCGTGAAATAATGGCAACAAATTTGTATGAGGGTACAGATACCAGATTTTATACGAAGATAAATATAAATGGAGTAGAAGTAGAGGGTCTACTAGATAGTGGTGCAACTGTTACCTGCCTGGGAAAAAATTGTTTAGAAATAGTGGAGAAGGCTGAACTGCCAATAATTAAATTTTTTTCAACAATTAAAACAGCAGATGGCAGCCCCCACGAAATAATAGGCCGAGTTAAAGCCACCATAGAATTTAATAAATCACGGGAAGAAATTACTTTTTATCTAGTTCCTACATTAAACAGATCTCTCTTTTTAGGCGTAGACTTTATGAGGAAATTTGGTATGTTTGCCAGTATAAGTAGCTTGACCACCAATGGCGTGAGCTTATGCGCAGAAGTCAAGGGCACTGAAGACGCAGTTGATTTACACGTCTTAACGCCAAATCAACAGGAACGTCTGGACAAAGTAGTGTCTCAGTTCCCCTGCTATTCAAAGAAGGGACTAGGTCAAACACGTCTGGAAGTCCACACGATTGACACTCGGGACGCAGCTCCGGTGAAAGACAGGCATTATCCAGTCTCGCCAGCTGTGCAGAAGTTGATGTACGCAGAGCTAGATAGGATGCTTGATCTTGGGGTCATTGAGCCGAGCGAGAGTCCGTGGAGTCACCCTGTTACTCTGGTCCGTAAAGGCGAGAAGAACAGGCTGTGCTTGGACGCTCGTAAGCTTAATGCTCTCACGATCAAGGACGCCTATCCTCTGCCGCACATCGAAGGTCTGCTCAGCCGGTTGGGGGATACATATTTTATAACAAGCGTCGATTTAAAAGATGCGTTCTGGCAGATACCATTAGATGCGTCCAGTAGAGAGAAAACTGCATTTACGGTGCCAGGTAGACCACTTTACCATTTTACGGTAATGCCATTTGGGCTGTGTAATGCAGCTCAAAGACTTTGTCGTTTAATGGATAAAGTGATCCCCGCAGCACTACGTGATAGAGTTTTCGTCTATCTGGACGATCTTTTGATCGTATCGCCAGACTTTGAAACTCACCTGGAGTTGTTGGAGCGAGTGGCCGGTCGTCTGGAACAGGCGGGTTTGACTATAAACGTAGCCAAATCCAAATTCTGCTTCAAGGAGCTACGTTACCTCGGCTATATAGTAGGAGGAGGAAAATTAAGGCCAGATACAGGTAAAATAGAAACAATTTTGAAATACACTTACCCGAAAACCGCAAAGCAAGTACGTAGTTTTATGGGTGCCACAGGCTGGTACCGGCGTTTTATCCCTGACTACGCTACAATATCCGCACCAATATTTAATACCCTTAAGAAAGGTAAAAACTTTAGTTTTCCAAACGAAGCCAAAAACGCATTTGACGATTTGAAGAAAGCTCTTACCACAAGCCCAGTTCTTTCACATCCTGATTTTGAAAAAAGGTTTTATGTCCTGTGTGACGCATCGGATGTGGGAATAGGAGCAGTGTTATTCCAAAAGGATGAATCTGATGGAGAACATCCGATAGCTTATTTTTCCCATAAACTCACTGCCGCACAAAGGAATTACTCTGTCACCGAGAGAGAGTGTTTGGCCGTGGTTTTGGCCATTAAAAAGTTTAGGCCTTATATCGAACTGATGCCATTTACAGTGATTACTGATCACAGTAGTCTGAAATGGTTAATGTCACATAAGGACCTAAAAGATAGGCTTGCCAGGTGGAGTTTACATCTGCAGTCGTATTCCTTTGACATTGAGCATCGACCAGGGTCCAAAAACGTCGTGCCGGACACACTTTCTCGGTATGACTTAGAGGAGATTTCTGAAAGCATAACAAATCTGATTAATCTAGAAGCAGAAGAGTTTAAAGGAGATAGTTACCTGGAATTAATAGCTGTGGTGAGCGAAAACGCTGAGCAACTACCAGACGTCAAAGTGATAGACGGTTTCGTTTATAAACGCGTACAAGCATACGATGGCATTCCACTTAATGAAGATTTTGCCTGGAAGTTGTGGGTTCCACCAGAATTAGTACCTGACATTATAAAAAAATGTCATGATCCACCGCAATCTGCTCATGGCGGATTTGGCAAAACTCTTCGTAGAGTAAAAGAATATTTTTATTGGCCGAGACAAAATTCGCAGATACGCGCTTTTGTAGCAAATTGCCAAGTTTGTAGGGAAACAAAACCTGCCAATATTACTTTAAGACCGCCGATGGGAACAGAAACTATATCTGAACGCCCATTCCAACGAATATTCGTAGACTTTTTGGGACCTTACCCACGTTCTAAAAACGGCAACTGTTTTATTTTTATAGTTTTGGACCACTTGTCTAAATACGTACTACTAAAAGCAATGCCTAAGGCCAGCACAAAGAACGTAGTAAGATTTTTGATTTCCGAAGTATTTCACAAATTTGGTACGCCAGAAACAATTGTGTCTGATAATGGCAAACAATTTGTCAGTAAAGATTTTAAAGACCTAGTTTCAAGTTTTGGAGTAAAACACGTGAGAACCGCTATACACGCACCCCAAGCAAACGCCTCGGAGCGTGTTAATCAGTCCATAATAGCCGCGATACGTTCATACTTACAAAATGACCACACTGAGTGGGACAAATACTTATCTGATATAGAATTTTCACTAAGATCGTCAATTCAAACTTCTATTGGTGTCACACCATATTTTGCTCTTTTTGGGTTAAATATGATAGGACACGGTAGTGTGTACAATCTAGCAAGAAAACTTCAAAGTCTGGACGATCCTGAATTAAATGTGATACCAAAAGCAGCTAAAATGGATTTGATTCGGCAGAAAATACGCGAGAATCTGCACAAAGCTTACTTACGTGGTGAACGCTCATATAATATGCGCTGTAGACAAATTAAATTTATACCAGGGCAGGAAGTTTACCGCAGGAACTTCCAGCAGAGCGTTTTCAAAGATAATTTCAACGCAAAACTGGCTCGGAAATTTTTGAAGTGCAGAATTGTAAGGCCTATCGGTAAAAGCCTTTACGAAGTAGAAGACCTACAGGGGAAATTGTTGGGGGTGTTTCACGCCAAAGATTTGAAACAGTAGCTTCAAATTCTTTGGTGGTTTCAGTCCTAACATTTCCGCCCATATGGCTAAGACTTGTCGAGACAAAAACAAACTTCAAACTGCAACTTTATTTCATTTTATTTATTTAATAGCAATTCCAATTGCAAACACCTGCATAACGTACATCGTTGCATTTACTTTTTTTATCCCTCATTTTCCTTTTTGGACAAATGGGTGGACAATATTTTAATTTTTTTGCTTTTATACACTTTTCGTAATTGATAAACGTGAGAAATAGTTGGGGGTGTCTCTCGCCAAAGATTTAAAACAATAGTTTTAAATTCTTTGGTGGTCTCAGTCCCAACATTTCCATCAAAACAAGGCAATAAAGCTTATTCGTAAATTTTATCAAATATATGAAATATAAATACATATGTACCTACATATACAAATATATTCATATTTGTACATAAACAAATCTAAAAAAAAAAAAAAAAAAAATTGCTAATAGCAAATTAGTTCAAACGAAATGAACGTCAATAGTGGTGAAACAAAATTTTTCTTAAAACGCACTTAATAAAAGAGATAAAATTCTTTTATGTTATTACCTCGATATCTGGGGGACCAAATCAGTTCATTTCTACTGGAAGAGATTCACGTTATTAAAATCTTTTAATCATTCAGACAAACTTTTTGTGCCAACTATAGCGCTTACGTCTCTTAAGAGAATCACATTTTGTAATCGTTGTCTCTTTATTGATGCATTTCCGTTAAACGCCCTGCGGAACTATGCCATTAAGGACTAGGAAATGTTAGTCATCTAAAGAGCAACATATATATAGGCCGATCTTACAGCAAGTTGACACAATATAGTATTGTCCTTAATTACCGAGTTTTGTTTATTCAAAAACACTACTCTAACAAATTATTTAATAACTAATTGAATACTCAACTCTGAGAAAGAACAAATGGTCGACACAACCAGAATTCAAAAGTAAGGAACAAAGAAAATTTGTTTCACACGTAAAATTTGGACGCAAAAATTAACTACACGCAAATGTACCTGTATACGTATGTGAATAAACGCACGATAAATTTTAATTAAAAACCTGCCTAGTAATATATATGTAATATTTATGATAAACAGAAATACGTACAAACAATTATACCTTAAAATCCTAAAACTTACCTAAAATTCACGCTGATACTCGTTCTAACGCAGCAGTCTTTTGCAACACGAAACAATTCGACTCCTGTCGAATTAACCCTGCTGATCTCCTCAGAGGAAGCCTTGCGAATTGAAAATATACTCCCTGTTCGAAATTAAACGTAAAAACTATTAGTGAATTAACTACGATATAAACCTACACATGTTTATTTATAATACTTACCGTTGTCTTCTGAACACTGCTCATCTAAGCGCTTTTACTTCGTTAACCTGAAAAGAGAAAATTTATATTAGTTATTGTTTTATATTATAATTTAGTGTTAAAACATTCTAATAGAATACTTTTGGAAATGATATACATATTTGTAACACATCCTATTAGAAAGTTTTACATATTTTTTTTATTTTTGTTTCAATTCTACTTTAATGATACAGAAAGAATTTTTTTTATTAGACACCTTTTCATTTAAAACAGAAAAGAAAAAGAACGATAAAATAAATATTGAATTTTAAAACAAATCGTTTTAATTGATTTGTTTTTCACTTTGCCACGATTACATAGGCATTTATTACTTTATCTTTCTTTTCCTTTGTGTTTCTATATATTCACTCTATTTTTTTTGTCATTTAGTTAGGAATATAATTAAAATTACAATTAGTTATAAGATTCAATTTAGTTTTTATTACACCACTTTGCAATATTTTTATCCAAATTTCAAATTCAGTGGCGGCAAAATGAACGGCGGCGATAACAAAAATTTAACCGGCGGCGGTATTCAAAATTCGATAACTAGTTATCGAATCATCGACAATCAATAACACCACACTTTAATTTTAAAACAACAAAAAGGAAATTCTTTTCTTCTTACCTGTTTTCCCGTAATAATAATATGGAGCCATCTAACGGTCCAGCCATGTTGCCCGATATTAAAGCCCTGAAATAAAAATAATATGAAATTTAATACATACATTATTAGAAATAATTGATTTTAAAATACATACCTTTTATACTTGTACACTTGTACATACAAACAAAATCCGCTCACCACGATCATCTAAATAATCAATTAAAAACATCGATCACAATATAGCTTAAACCTCACTATTTCATGTAAACTTACCTTTTTTTAAAACCAGCCTATTGTCCTCAACGCACCCTCAATTTTGTTTATTTTTCATTTAGTTATTTAATAATTTATTTATTTAACACCAAACACTACATACACCACTTAAGATCGAACTTAACACAAGCCACTTAATGTTTCGTTGAGTAGATGTACAAACATAAATGTAGGCTTGGTATTTCAATAAGAACCATAAGGAATCAGTACTGTCAAAAGGCATACAAAAATAAACACTTGTCGAAAAGACACCAGCGTATGACAGTACCAATACAACAGCTGTTCATTTAATCATCCAGTCGCTCTCACCCGCCGAATTAACAGAGTAGTATTTTGTATTAGTAGGTCGACACTACATCACACCCGTTGCACACTAGATAAATTTCAAAACAGTAATGCCAGATGGTTAGTTTTGTAAAAAGAAACGCAGTAATAAATCGCCAAAATACAATATAGAAATGCAATTTTTTTTAGAAGCTTCCCTCCCATTCATGGTCCATAGATGGACTCAGGAATGGTTGGGTTTGTCGTGTGTGCTCAGCCAACTGGTAAAACAGTCAGCTGGTAACGCAGTGACCGGTCAGCTGATAAAACAGTCGCCAGTCAGCTGTGCAAAAAGAAAAAGATAGAAAAAACAATTGAGAAAGAACCAACAAAAATTAAAAGACACAAAAAAAAAATAAAACCCGCAAATTAATGGAAGGCAGTTGCTTCTCCAAGGAATTTGGAAGTTTGAAAAAAGATGGCGAAGCAACTTTTTGGCGGACCGAGGTGTCGAGAAAGTGAAAAGAAAGATGGCACGTACATTCTAGTCTGGAGAAGAAAAGAGAAAAGGCTGAAAATTGTTGAAACAAAGAAAAAGTGAAAATATTGTGAAATGTAAAATTTTATTAAGCGAAATAAATATATATAAATAAATGGCTACAAAATAAATAAAAATATAAATAAATTAATAACACAATAAAGTGTAAAGAAAAAAAAGAAACTCATTTATTCGCCTTAGTGCAAAAATTAAAAACAATCTCGTAACATTTACTTGCTTGGTAAACGTTTTTCTTAATTATACGTTTAAAAAGAAAAACTTATAGAAAAACTAACCACCATTATAAAAGAAGCAAGTGAGCGCCCAGAGGAGACAGCCGACACAAGGACGTGAAAACAGCCTAATTATACCCAAGGAGGGTTATGTGTGGACACCATTAATCACCGCAAGAGGCAGCAGATACACCACAAGTCAATAGCAATGAAGGTATTGTGCCCATGACCCGTACGTTTACTCGACAGACAGACAAGACAAACTGTAAAAATTAATATATATGTATATAAATCTATTTATTTTTTTTATTAAAGAATTTTGGTTAGGGAAAGTGAGTAGTAGTGGAATCCCACTCCTGCGACAATTAAACTTTTGAAATTTTAAAATTTTAATTACCCAAATTTTAAAATTCTTGGAAATTTGTGAAATTTGATACCCTACGAGGGTGGGTCAATAAGTCCGTCCAACTTTTTGTTTACATAAGGAATTTTTTGTTTACATAAGGGGCTTTGTTTGTTTAATACATACGAGGGTGGTTTAATAAGTCCGGGTTTTTATGACCGTGGGAATTTATATGTATGTTTGGATTAAGGGGTTTCATAAGATTAATATTTCATAAATATATATGCCGACGGGAAAATCATGAAAATGATTTTTCTTAATACCAAAGGGGGAGTGGGGTGAAATAGTGAAAATTAATTTTTCCTAATGCCTACGGCAATACATGATTATTTTTTCCTAATGCCTACGGCAATATATGAATATTTTTCTTAATGCCTACGGCAATACATGATTTTCCTAATGCCTACGGCAATATATGAATTTTTTTTCAAATGCCTACGGCAAAACATGATTGTTATTTTTTCCAAATGCCGACGGCAAAACATGATTATTATATTTTCCAAATGCCGACGGCAAAACATGATTATTATATTTTCCAAATGCCGACGGCAAAACATGATTATTATTTTCTAATACCAAAGGGAAAATTGCCAGTGTTGCCAGACTGTAGAAATTTGTTATCGTAATACTATATCAGTAATATCAGAGAAAATATTTATTTATGTGTTCACATGTATGTGAACACCCATACTTGTGTTCACATGTATGTGAACACCCATACTTGTGTGTGGGGGGTCCAGCTTGATAGTCGCGGGTAATTTAATATTTTGTGTATTTGTTTAAGAAATATGTATGTATGTATGTATGTGTATGTGTATGTATGTGTATGTATGTATGTATGTATGTATGTGTGTATATGTATGGATGTATGTATGTGTATGTATGTATGTATGTGTATGTATGTATATGTATGTGTGCATGTATGAATGTGCGATCGTGGGTACTTGTGTGTGGAATATTTTGTAGAATACATATATATTTTGCAAGGTAATCATTTTCTTTGTCTACGATTATTTTAAAGCAGCAAACTAAGTACAGTCAACAGCAGAGAAACAAAAAGTAAAATTTTTGAATGCTGCAAGGATACTGCTTCTAATTTTAGTATAAATACGCCATCATTTCTAACCAACACATCAGTACGTTATTGTATTTACAAGAAGTGTCGTCAGCAATTGTGTTAAAGTGAAATAATAATAAAATAATTAAAAATGAGTTCATCAGGTTATCAGTGTAATACATGCAATAAGGTATACAAATACCAAAAGTCCTTTTTGGAGCATGTTAAAAACCATAGTGTACAGAATCAAGTGGTCGTAAGCCGGGGCATAAATCAGGAGCTACCGCAGACATCTCTTCAAAATCACCAAAATCCATCATCATCATTTATTCATCAACAATATCCTTCTCTTCAGTATCCTCAATATCAGTTACCATTAAATTTTCAACAATACGGTATGCCATGGAATAATCAGTTTTTGGGATACAATTATAATCCCAATGTGATGCAATGGCAGCCTCTTAATTATCATCAACAAGAGTATCAGCATCAACAACAATATCATCAGCATCAAGCTCAACAACAACAACAACAACAAGCTCAACAACAGGGTGTGGGTATCCTTGGAGGTAATTTATTCGACGATGCTATGGACATAAGCTTACCGGAAAGTGATGGAGAAGTAGAAGAAAGAAGAGAAGAAACTCTGCCAACTCCAAGGAATACTTCGCATGCTAGAACAGATGAAGTAGAAGAATTGGGATATTATAAAATATCTAAAGCATTCAAAAACCATATTGCCACTTATGCAATTTTAAACAAAAAAGATCAACTTTTGTTGGAAGAATTTGTTGAAGAAAACAAAAATGTTTTTATGGAGAGACTTCAAGTGAATTTAAGTAAGCATGCAATAATTAAATTTCATGTAAGTATTGTGGCAGAATATATAAAAATTGTTGGAGAAGAATTGGAGTTGTGCATAATATCACATGTAGCCAAAATGAGTTTGCTGACGAAGGCAGATAGCATTGAAGAGTTATTCCGTAAGCAGGTTGGGGAAATTTCAACCAAAATGTCCGAATTTGAAGAGCGAGATTCTGGCTGGACTTTGTCACGCATAGTCCGAGCAGAAATTAACATCAACAAATCTTCGCTCGTCAAAGGATCTAATTGGATATCCACACCTGGAAAATTAGAAAGAAAAAAAGCTTGCATCAACATTGAAAATGATGATGACTACTGTTTCAAGTGGTGTCTAATCGCTGCCGTTGATAGCACAACATACGCTCAACCAAAACGTTGCAGTTCTTATAATATTCAAGACATTGCTGCAGAGACGATTGTTACGCGAAATGGTGTAGCGTTAAATTTCAAAAATTTACGCTTCCCATTAGGATTAAACAAAATAAAAGAGTTTGAGGTGAACAATCCAGCAATAAGTATTAACGTATTCGGCTATGATGAGGGGGCCAATCAGATTATTGGTCCTTATTATGTCACCAAGGACGAAAAAAATAGCCATGTAAACTTGTTGCTTTTGGAAAATGGTGAAGTTCATCACTACATTTTGATAAAGAACATATCAAAGTAAGTTAAAAAAATTATAGTACACTTTAATTTAATAATACATATACTTGTTTTATATATTTTATAATAGATACATTTTACTTATAAACTTTTATTTTATTTTTTATTATTCACAGACTTTTGACGAATCAGATAACCACCGATAGGCACAAACTACACTTCTGCAATAGCTGTCTCCAATATACCCATAGGGAGAACGTGATGAGTACACATAAAGAGGAATGTGGGAAGATAGTCACAACTATGCCATCAGGTGAGGATGCCATTCTTAGTTTTAAGGGACATCAACGAAAAATGGATGTCCCGTTTGTTATTTACGCGGACTTCGAATGCGTATTAGAGGATATAAGTAATAGTGTAAGTAGTAAAACAAATTTAATAAAAAAGCACACACCTTGTGCCTTTAGTTATTTTATTAAGTGTCTCCATAGTAATAATTTAGATAAGCTTAGAATATATACGGGGGAAGATGCCTCCAAAAAATTTGTAGAATATTTAATTAAGGATTGTGAAGATATATATAATAACTATTTAGTTAACAATAGACAAATGGATACTTTATCCCCTTCAGATACTTATAATTTTTATAGTGCGGTGAATTGCCATATTTGCCAAAAATTTCTAGGCAAAGATCGTGTTAGAGATCACTGCCACATTAGTGGCAAATTTAGAGGCGCAGCCCACAATAAATGTAATTTAAATTACCAAATTCCCAAATTTATACCAGTTTACTTCCACAATTATTCAAATTATGACTCACATCTTTTCATTAAAGAATTAGGTGAAATTTCATTGCAACTGAAAGTACTCCCTCTCAATAAGGAACTTTATATATCCCTCTCCCAATTCACAGAAATGAGTGATGGCCATAAGCTTGAAATAAGATTTCTTGATACTATACGCTTTATGGCTGAGAGTTTGGAATCATTAGCCTGCAATTTGTCGGATAATGATTTCAGCACTATAAGGTCCTTATTTCAATCAGAAAAAGAATTTCAGCTTATTAAGAAAAAAGGTATTTTCCCATATGAGTACCTAAATTCATTCGAAAAATTAGATGAATGCCAGCTGCCTTCACGCAGTGATTTTTTTAATAAGTTGAATAATAAAGAGTGTTCTTTAGAGGAATACTCACATGCTGTAGAGGTATGGAATACTTTTGGTTGTGAAACAATGAAAGATTACATGGAACTTTACTTAAAAACAGACGTCCTCTTACTGACAGATATTTTCGAGAACTTTAGAAAAGTTTGTAAAGGTATTTATGAGCTCGATCCTTGCCAGTATTATACAGCACCTGGCCTTTCCTGGGATGCAATGCTCAAATATACAAAAATTGAGTTAGAATTATTGACAGACATAGACATGTACAATTTTATGAAAAAAGGTATACGTGGGGGGATAGTACAGTGTAGTCAAAGATATTCGAAAGCAAATAATAAATATTTGCAAGATTTCGACAAAGAAAAGCCCTCAGAATTTCTAGTCTATTTAGACGCCAACAATTTGTATGGTTGGGCGATGTCAGAATATCTTCCTCATGGTGGGTTCAGATGGTTATCTCAAGACGAGTTGAATCTGCATCCAAACAGCATAGCTGATAATGGAACAGACGGTTATATATATGAGGTTACGTTGGATTATCCCTCTCATTTACACGACTTGCATAATGATCTTCCTTTTTGCGCTGAAAATAAGAAACCTATGCAAGCGAAGTATAGCAAGTTGATAACCGATTTCTCTACAAAGCAATCATATGTGATACACTTTAGAGTTCTCAAACAGTGCTTAGAATATGGCTTAGTTTTAAAGAAAACTCATCGTATTCTAGCATTTAAACAATCTCCATGGTTAAAAGGCTATATTGACCTAAATACCAGACATAGAGCCACTGCTAAAAATGCTTTTGAAAAAAATTTTTTCAAACTACTTAATAATGCAGTGTATGGTAAAACCATGGAAAATGTGGACAAGAGGAGAGATGTTAAAATTGTTAATAATTGGGAGAAAACGAATCGGAATCATTTGGGTGCCCAAGATTGGATATCAAAACCAAATTTTCATAGTTTATCTATATTTTCCGAAGATCTTGTAGCAATCGAAATGACTAGAGTCAAAACCTGCTACAATAAACCAATTTACTTAGGATTTTGTGTACTCGAGCTGTCAAAATGGAAAATGTATAATTTCCATTACGGGTACATGCAACCTAAGTTTAAGACAAACCTCTCATTAAACTATATGGATACTGACTCTTTTATATATTCAATAAAGACTGATGACTTTTACGCTGACATAAAAAATGACATACATGAACAATTTGACACATCGGACTATCCTACAGACAATATTTATAATTTCCCCATAGTAAATAAAAAAGTAATTGGTATGATGAAGGATGAAAATTGCGGTAAGATAATGACAGAGTTTGTTGGGCTGCGCTCAAAAATGTATTCATTTAGTGTAGAAAATCAAGATGATATTAAAAAATCGAAGGGGGTAAAGAGAGCCATATTAGATAAATATAGTTTAGCTACATATAAGAATTGCCTATTTAATAAGATTAATGTATATGATAGTATGTTAACATTTAAATCTAAGCTACATCAATTATATACTAGCGAATTAAATAAGGTAGTATTAAGCTATGGAGATGATAAGAGAAAAATTAGATCAAATAATATAAACACTTATGCATGGTATCATTTTCGTATTAAGGAAACTAACCCTGAATACGAACTTGACATGTTGCTAGATGAGATTGCTAAAATGCAAGAAAATCTTAGTTAATTAGTTAATTTTTAAATTGTATATAAAATCCTATTTATTAAGAAAAAATATTGTATTTGTATCCTATTTATTAAGAAAAATTGTTGTATATAAAATCCTATTTATTAAGAAAAAATATTGTATTTATATCCTATTTAATCAGAAAAATTGATGTATATAAAATCTTATTTAATAAGAAAAATTCTTTTATTGTTGTTAAAATGAATGTAAAAAAAGTCTAAGAAATATTATTGTATTTAAATCCTATTTATTAAGAAAAGTTATTGTAAATAAACTATTGAAAAAAGAATGGAAAATGTGAGTGGTTTTTTTATTTCTTTATTGGCTTTACTTCGTTGGATCAAAAAAATTTGTGTTTTTGCTTATTTGCAAATTCTTGTTTTCATGTCGCTTAAACATGCACAGTCTTGTTTTCAGGTTACTTAAACATGCACAGTCTTGTTTTCTTTGAGAGGTTCTGCACAAGAGAAATTGAATTTCACAATATTATGAAATTCAATTAGATATTTTCATAAAGAGAAATAATTTATATAATCGGATAAATCCTCATATTTTTCACTACATACAAGTTTATGTTATTTTATATTCGAGCAGATGATTCCTAGTTTTCCTTTAGAAAAAAATAATACAAATCAAGGAATATTTTTATAATTCAATTTTATTTTATTTTATTATTTATACAATTTTATTTCATTTTTATTTAATTTATTTATAATGATGGAAACATTTCGTAATAGCCAATTATTAGATGTTCTAGTATATTTTTTCTTAAAAAATATATGGTACATCTGCAAGTATCAGGTCCCTCCTCACACTCAGGATGATACCAAGGACAGCTTGAGAAGTGTCCTTCAGTGTTGTCTTCATCTTCCATGACACCATATTCTTCGTTCTCATCCAGCATATTTTGGAAACATCTTATCATCTCCCAATGATCAAAAAGCCTGAAGCTTTCAAAATCTCTTATAAATTGATTAAGAGTACGTCTAATTTGAGTCATTTTATTTGCTGATGAATGAATGATGATGAATGTTGGAAGGTTCCTTTAAGACTAATTTGTTCTGTAAATTTTTAAAATATCTATATGTTCTTTAAAATATCTATACTATCATCTCTATGTCGTATTTCTTTTTAGCACTCTATCTCTCTCTAACCCTTTTCTCTCTATTCCATATTTCTTTTTTACTACTCTATCTCTCTCTAACCGTTTTCTCTCTATAACTATCTCTTTCTGTCTATCACTATCCCCCACTTATTTACTATTTCACCACACTTATTTTCGATTAGCCTTTTTGAAGTCATCATCGCTACTTTTAAGATCATTTCCAGTTAAACATTCAGAGTGACAAGAAGTATCTAAATAAAAAATAAAAAATGGACTCCACAACAAATCTAATTGCAAAATTTAATGCTCTAAATAACAAAACTTTAATCCACGTAAAGGAGCTTGATTCTTCAACGAAATATACTATTAGAAATGTGGTACGTGTAACAACTAAATATGGACCAACCCTAAAAGTTGAAATGAATAAACACATAATGTTCCTGCCGAAACGATATAATATTTTAACTGATGACGATATCAAAGATCTTTCGAGCGGATCATATTGCCTAAGTAGAGAAGGTGAAGAAAACCTAATTGTCGAGAGTGAGCTGAGTGAATTTCTAATTCAAAATTCCCAATTTCCTGTTTGGCAATAATATATTAATTATGTATTTTAAATTATGAATAAAAAGACATTAAAGAGTTTTGTAAAATATAAATTTTTGTGTTTTATTTAATATTTTCAGTTATTTCATAAAGAAATTTAAGACATAAATGTCCACAGGTAAATGTATTGAAATTCTGATGCTGATTATAGTTGTATTTTATATTTGCACCAAGATATTTGACTACTTCCCAAGGAGGTTGTAAGTTTCCAAAGCTGTCGAAATATTCTTTTTCATTGTTGTTTTTATAGTATGCTACCCAATGTGTACCAGGTCCTGTTGATACATCTAAGTTGATTATTCCACATTCAATTTTCTTTGTTCGTTTTGGTAGAGTATTCAACATGAAAACTCCTCTAAAATATGGAATTTTTATAGAGAAACGGTTTAGGTCCACATCAGATAGTGGTCTGTTGGGCAGCATCTTTAAGAGTTTTTTGATTCCTCTTTGTGAACTAAACCATAACCTTTTTTATATGGTTTTAAGTAAAGTCCTTTTCCCACTGCTATAGATTCCATCGCTTTATTATGTCTAGTTGCTTCATCAAGTTGAATTTTTGCATTCTTTGTTGCATTTACAGCTTTAGCTATGGCAGCACCACCAGTTGTTAGACTACCAATTGCACCCAGAGCAGTTAAAATCGGTATTAGAGGTAAAAAACCACCGATTTTTGGAACACGTATTACACGTGGAACTACAATTTGAGACTTTCTTCCTTTTAATGATTTGTTAATAGTTTTTCGTGCAATTTTAATAGCTGAGTTAATATCTAATGGTTTTTCCTTCTTTAGTATTTTTGTTGCAGCTCTAATTGATGTTCTAAACAGTTTTTTATCATTTGGCTTGTTCTTTTTAACATTTTTCTTTTTCTCCACACCCATACCAAATTTAGTTTTGGTTTTCATTGCGTTAGTAACCATATATGCAAATGATTTTTCTGCAAGACTACTGTCTTTTGCTAAAACTCGATTCCAAGCTGAATTTTCAAGTATTTTATCAGCTTTATGTCTAGTACTTAAATCCTTATTTTTTGAATACGCAATATCGTGATTTTTACAAGCAGAGTCCAATAAGTTAATACCTTTGTCACCTCGATTTAAACGTTTTTGTAGTTTTGTTCCAGGTCCACAGTACTGATACCCCGGAAGATGAAGTTCAACAGGTAGAGAGTTTATTATTTTATCTACTATACCTCCTCCAACGAAGGTGTTTTTATGACTAAACGTTTTCTGATAACGTATAACCATATTATCTAATTTTTTCTATAATAAGAGGTAACATTTATAAAATGTATTTAGTTACAAAAATGCAGTTAGTGAAACAACATAAAAATATTTTAGTTCGTAATATTGACGATTCAGTCAACATCACTTCAAAAATAAAGCATAGCCCCCTCTTACCAAATTCTATTCGTGCTCTAATAGTTGGACCATCCAATTGTGGAAAGACTAATGTTATGATTGGCTTACTAGAAAGTCCTAATGGACTCAAGTTTGAAAACATCTATTTATACTCAAAATCTCTATATCAACCCAAATATGAATACCTGAAGAAACTAATTTCACCAATTAAAGGAATGGGATATTATACATTTACAGATAATGAATCAGTTATTCCACCTGACGAAGCTAAAACTAATTCAATTATGATATTTGATGATGTTGCATGTGAAAAGCAGAATAATATACGTACATATTTTTGTATGGGGCGACATAGGGATGTCGATTCATTCTACTTGTGTCAAACTTATACTAGAATTCCCAAGCATTTAATAAGAGACAATGCCAATGTTATTATAATGTTTAAACAAGATGAAACGAATATGAAGCATGTTTATAGAGATCATGTTGGTGGCGATATGAGTTATGAAAAGTTTCATGAGATTTGTCGAGAGTGTTGGAAGGATAAATATGGATTTTTGGTGATTAGCAAAGATAATGAATTAAATGATGGACGCTACAGAAAGCAATTTGACTATTTCATAACTATATAAACTACTCTTCATAAACATTTACTTTAGTTATTAATCTAACTTTAAGCTTGATACATCTATTTGCTATAACCTCATCTGATACCTGATAAGCTGATCTGAAAACCAGACCAGCTACCTAATAAGCTGATTTGATACCTGATAACCTGATCTGAAAACCAGACCAGGTCCTGAAAAGCTGATCTGAAAACCAGACCAGGTCCTGAAAAGCTGATCTGAAAACCAGACCAGGTCCTGAAAAGCTGATCTGAAAACCAGACCAGGTCCTGAAAAGCTGATCTGAAAACCAGACCAGGTCCTAAAAAGCTGATCTGAAAACCAGACCAGGTCCTAAAAAGCTGATCTGAAAACCAGACCAGGTCCTGAAAAGCTGATCTGAAAACCAGACCAGGTCCTAAAAAGCTGATCTGAAAACCAGACCAGGTCCTGAAAAGCTGATCTGAAAACCAGACCAGGTCCTGAAAAGCTGATCTGAAAACCAGACCAGGTCCTAAAAAGCTGATCTGAAAACCAGACCAGGTCCTAAAAAGCTGATCTGAAAACCAGACCAGGTCCTAAAAAGCTGATCTGAAAACCAGACCAGGTGCTAATAAGCTGATCTAATAGCTGATACCTCATCTAATAGCTGATACCTTTTATTTATTAAACATGGATGAGAAAATTTTAAAACAGTTGGTGTTGACAAGAAATGTCTTGAAGAAAAAGCTTCGTAGTATAAAAACTGGTGAAATAGATACACGTGAACAACTAAGAGATACATTTAAACCTATAACAGAACCACTGAAAGAATTCATAAATAGTTCTAAAAAAATTCAAAGAATTCCCATTAAAGAAGAAAATAAAATGAAGACAGAATTTGAAAATAATACAAGTTTAAAGTCTGAAAAACCATCACTCAAGATAGAGTCAAGTACACCAAAGAAACTAGCAGAAGGAACAATATCTGATAATACCATATTATTTAACGAAACTAATACTAAAAATGATGATGATGATGATGAAGATGATTTTTACTCACAAACTTCCAATACAGAAGATACTTATACTGATTTATCAGTCTTGGAAGGAAATAATGAATTAGATACAAACTATGGTCCACATAAAGATTTCAATAATGAATGGAAATTCGGTGATAGTAAACTTACACTTAGTGAACATAAAATACAAGTTGGTGGCCAAATATGGGCTCTAACACCTGGACTATTTTCTCTAATGTTTTATAAAATACCAAAAAATTATGATAAATTTGAACTCGAAATCTATAAAAAGATTTTAATTACTACTAATGCATATAGAAGAGACTATAAACCTGATGGTCAAATTAAGGGTACTAGAGGATATAAATATAAACATATTATTAAGAAATTTATTGACGAGAAAAACCAGGATAATTTACCCGAATCAACAGGATCTAAGCCAAAAGGTAGCTACTTAGGTGATGGAATGATGGAATTTAACATCCATAAGCCCAACTATATATACTGGGATGATCCAAATGAGCTAGTAGATCGACTTCGACTACTGCTCGCATCACAAGCTGCAGGTCATAATAATCACAATAACGAGATTATATCAATTATTGAAGAACTACGTGAAGCTAATATAATACATTAAGTTTAATAAAGTATATAAAGCATGTCTGTTGATAAATTTGGACATTATTTAAACGATACTAGCAACATAGTTTCTTTGAAAAATGCACCTAAACTGCTGGGGTTCTTTGTGGATACGAACAACAACATTGATGTCCAAAACAAAAGGATCAAAAATGTTGCAAAAGCTGTGGAGGAAAACGATGTTATCAATAAATTGTTTCTGCAAACTCAAATCGAAAAACTAGAAGAGAAATTATTAGCATACTTTAAGAGAGACAGTACTATAATTCAAGAAAATATTCAAATGCAAATTGAGGATCTACATCGCGAAACAAAATTAGATATAGAAGAAAATTATAAAATTGAAAAAGATATTCTAAAAATTAAAACATCCTTTGAAGAGCAAATTGAACAGCTTAATGAGAAAATTTATAGATTAGAAAATTACATGTTTGTATCAATAGCTGAAAGTGCTTCAACTAGATCACAACACTCTTCAAAAAATCTCTAAAAACAACTTAATGTCTTCAAAAAGAAATTTAGTAAACGAACTCCATAAGCAAGCACGAAAACATTTTGTGCGTCGCAGAGTTATAATGAAAGGAATAGATGATCTTTGGCAAGCTGATTTAGTTGAAATGGGGAACTATTCAAAAGAAAATAGAAATTATCGATTTTTGCTGACTATTATTGACACATTCTCAAAATTTGCATGGGCAGTACCGCTAAAAACAAAAACTGCACTTGAAACAACTAACGCAATGGAAAATATTTTTGAATTGGGGCGAATACCAAAAAACATACAAACAGATGATGGTAAAGAATTTTTCAACAAACACTTTGAAAAATTAATGCATAAATACAACATTAATCACTACTCAACATATAGCATTATGAAAGCATCAATAGTAGAACGATTTAATAGAACACTAAAAGGAATGATGTGGAAAGAATTTAGCTATAATGGTTCTTATAAGTGGATTGATATATACAAAGATTTACTTAATACCTACAATAGAAAAGTTCATCGTACCATTAAAATGCCTCCAATTAAAGTCAACTCAACAAATGAGGAAAAGCTGCTAAATACAGTATACAGTCATATGAAAATGTATAAAATGTCAAAATTTAATGTAGGAGATCATGTACGCATAAGCAAATATAAGCATACATTTGAAAAAGGTTATACTCCAAATTGGACTACAGAAATTTTTACAATTACAAGAGTTCAAAATACAAATCCTGCAACATACATATTAGAAGACTATCTTGGTAATCCTATTAAAGGTGGATTCTATACTGACGAACTTTCAAAAACCAGATTTCCAAATACATATCTAGTTGAAAAGGTGCTTAAAATTAAAGGGAAGGAGGTATATGTTAAATGGCTGGGATTTTCTAATCAACACAATTCTTGGATAAGTAAAGATGAAATATTATAGATGAAAGAAAAACTAAATCAACAACAACATCATAGCAAAACAATAATAGCATTAATATTAAGAAACAAATGTTAATTTTAAAATAAGAAAATGAAATAAATATGTAAATTATGCTTATAAACCATACTGTCTACTAAACTTTATTTAATTGTAATCAGTCTGTTATAATGTCAATAACACTTACTCTGAGCTCTAACTCATCAGAATTATCTGCTAGTTACTTTCCTCCTATTGAATTACATGATGCATATGAGTGTGCTCTAACTGATTTTCATTCATACAACAGTATTCCAAATGTAGACACCTACAACAATATGTTTCATATAGGAGAATATACAATAGAAATACCAATTGGATCTTACGAACTAAATGATATAGTTGATTTTATAGAAGAGCAATACAAACTACTCTGTCCAGCAAATAAGATTTTTATTGAAGCTAATAACAATACAATGCAAGTTAAAGTTAATAGTTCCAAGGATACTGTATATTTTAATAAAGACAATACAATTGGAAAACTTTTAGGATTCAATAGCAAAATCCTAACACCAAACCAATATTATTATTCAGATCTTCCAGTTAATATTTTTAAAGTAAATCTCTTGCGAGTTGAAAGTAGTATCGCTATTAACACATATATGAATAGCTCCAAATCGCATACACTTCATGAATTTCCGATTAATGTGCCTCCAGGCTATAAAATAGATGAGGTTCCAAGAAATCTTATCTATTTACCTGTGAACACCAGAGAGATAAGTTCACTAGCGCTGCGCGTAGTTGATCAACACGGTGATTTAATTAATTTCCGAGGAGAGGAAATTACAATACGAATACATTTAAGGCCAACTAAATAATGCTAATATACAACACAAATACATTGAAAAATATAGCAACAAGAACAACATCAACATTAAAGCGATCAGTACAACAGAAAGCATTAACAACATCAAATAAAAATTTTCTAAAGTCCTTGAATTTTAAATTGAAGACAAAATGAGTTCAATAATAGATGTCTTAGATAAGCCCTTGTCTGATGAGAATATAATCAAAAAGGACTATCATACATATGTACCATACTTACAATCTTACAACAATAATGATGAAATTAGAATTTCAATACAAAATCAAGATTTGTACGTGCTACCCAGTGAAAGCTACATTTATGTAGAAGGTTTTGTTGCTGATGATAATAACTCTAAATCTTCTTCATCATCGGACAACTTTATATTAAAAAACAACTTTGTGGCATATCTATTTGATGAAATTCGCTATGAGCTCAATGGAATTGAAATTGATCATACAAGATATTTAGGAGCCACAAGCACCATAAAAAATTTGGTTTCTATGTCACCAACAGAAAGCAACGTGATGCAAAATGCTGGATGGAACAAAATTGACGATGTCACTCTTGTAAATGGCTTTTTCAATTTCTATGTACCTCTAAAAATGCTTCTAGGATTCGCTGAAGACTACAACAAAGTTATACTAAATGGAAAACATGAATTGATACTCTTGCGCAATAAGAACGACGAAGATCTTGTACGCTCGAGTGTTTCTACTAAAAAAGCTAAACTTACAATTTCACTAATCTCATGGAGAATCCCACATGTTCAATTATGCGACTTTAGCAAATTGAATATGATTAAAATTATTAACAATGGTGCTTCTATACCTATGGCATTTCGCAGTTGGGATTGTCATGTCAATCCACAATTAAATATGGGAACTAGCCATATTTGGAATGTTAAACTAGCTGCAAATAGAGAACGCCCTCGTTTTGTATTGATTGCTTTTCAACAAGAAAATAAGTTTGTTCATTGTGATTTGACTAATTTAAAAGTACATTTAAATTCAGTCTCATATCCATATGATGATCTTAACATAAAGTTCAAAAATGAACGATATGCAATTCTATATGATATGTATCTAAGATTTCAACAAAGCTACTATATGAAAGAATCTCAACCGCTTCTAACTGCATCAGAGTTTAAGACAAAAGCTCCTATTATTGTAGTAGATGTCAGTCATCAGAATGAATCACTCAATAATGGACCGATTGATATAAAAATAGAATTTGAAACAGCAACTAATATTGGAGCAAAAACATCAGCTTACTGCATTCTTATTCATGATCGTATATTAGAATATGTACCTATCAAAGGACAAGTGCGAAAAGTCTTATGAATTGACTAATATGGAAAACAACATAATTTTCATAGACGTACAAGGTTTCAAAAATAATTCAAATGATTTCATCGCAAAAGAAGTAGCAATTGTTTTCAACAATTATGAATATAACAATTTCATTATAAAACCCCCATTTGATATCAAATGCTTATCAATAGAAAAGCAAAGAGAAGCAAAGTGGCTAACAAAAAACTATCATCACCTAAGCTGGACTGCTGGATCAGTTTCATTTCAAAGCGTTTGCAATTTTATAAAAGCCAACGCAAGATGTTCTAAAATTTATGTAAAAGGTGAAGAAAAAAGACGATGGTTGGAAAAAATTTTATGCCGAAAAATTTTTAACGTTGAGGATATAGGCTGCATCAACTTTAAACAAATGGAAATCAAGTATCCAGAATATTTTTATTGTAATTATCATAAATTTGGTGCTTGCGCACTAAAAAATGCTATTTTACTAACAAAAGAAATGTCTTGCTTTAATTAAACTTTTTCACTTTTTAAAATATGAATGTATGTATTATTATAAAATTTTATAAAATTTTAAACAATAAATGTATAAAAAATAAAATGAAACAAAATGTGTTTTCTTATTTCAAATAAAAACTACATAAAGGAAAGAGAAGGAAGTGGGGAGAAGGAGAAATTAACATTTTTGCTTACTTGCAAATTCTTGGTTTTTGTTTCTCTGCTGTTGAGTGTACTTAGTTTGCTGCTTTAAAATAATCGTAGACAAAGAAAATGATTACCTTGCAAAATATATATGTATTCTACAAAATATTCCACACACAAGTACCCACGATCGCACATTCATACATGCACACATACATATACATACATACACATACATACATACATACACATACATACATCCATACATATACACACATACATACATACATACATACATACACATACATACACATACACATACATACATACATACATATTTCTTAAACAAATACACAAAATATTAAATTACCCGCGACTATCAAGCTGGACCCCCCACACACAAGTATGGGTGTTCACATACATGTGAACACAAGTATGGGTGTTCACATACATGTGAACACATAAATAAATATTTTCTCTGATATTACTGATATAGTATTACGATAACAAATTTCTACAGTCTGGCAACACTGGCAATTTTCCCTTTGGTATTAGAAAATAATAATCATGTTTTGCCGTCGGCATTTGGAAAATATAATAATCATGTTTTGCCGTCGGCATTTGGAAAATATAATAATCATGTTTTGCCGTCGGCATTTGGAAAAAATAACAATCATGTTTTGCCGTAGGCATTTGAAAAAAAATTCATATATTGCCGTAGGCATTAGGAAAATCATGTATTGCCGTAGGCATTAAGAAAAATATTCATATATTGCCGTAGGCATTAGGAAAAAATAATCATGTATTGCCGTAGGCATTAGGAAAATCATGTATTGCCGTAGGCATTAAGAAAAATATTCATATATTGCCGTAGGCATTAGGAAAAAATAATCATGTATTGCCGTAGGCATTAGGAAAAATTAATTTTCACTATTTCACCCCACTCCCCCTTTGGTATTAAGAAAAATCATTTTCATGATTTTCCCGTCGGCATATATATTTATGAAATATTAATCTTATGAAACCCCTTAATCCAAACATACATATAAATTCCCACGGTCATAAAAACCCGGACTTATTAAACCACCCTCGTATGTATTAAACAAACAAAGCCCCTTATGTAAACAAAAAATTCCTTATGTAAACAAAAAGTTGGACGGACTTATTGACCCACCCTCGTAGGGTATCAAATTTCACAAATTTCCAAGAATTTTAAAATTTGGGTAATTAAAATTTTAAAATTTCAAAAGTTTAATTGTCGCAGGAGTGGGATTCCACTACTACTAAAGTGCCCATTTTTGTAGCTATTAGTAACCTGTAGGTCCATTGATCTGCCTGCCCACAACGTAGATTTGAGCTCGAACCTCCGTTCCTTCGTTTATTTTAGTCCGGAAACTACTTAGTTTCGAAAGGGTTCCCTTTAAACCAAAAGAAACAAAAATCTTTGATGAAAAGAAATTTTCTTAATTTATATATATATATATATAGGTACCTGAATATCGATATTGATGAGACTTAACCTTTTTGTAACTCGTACAATAAAACTTACTTAACGGGCCATAAATCTACATTGCAAAGAAAAAAAAACTGAAATATATATAGATATATATACAGAATTTGACATTTATTTAAATATTAAAAGTATTTATAAAAAGAATGGTTCTTGAGCAATTTTGCTGTAAATTAAAATAAATGTTTTTCATAAAATTTTCATTTTTCTCCATATTTTTTTTGTTTGTTCCAAATTTGCATTATTAATAAGAAATATAATTATCTATAAATATATAAATGAAATACTTTTGTAATAGAATATATACAAAGAGCTTTGATTAAATCAATGGAAATGTCTGAATAGAAAAGTTTGGATTTTCAATAGGATGGTGGCATAAGAGTGAGAGAGGGGGAAGGTAAGTGGAAAGCAAGATTTGGGACAACCTGAATAAAAAGAAATTATTGGCAAAATCAGGTCGTCATGGCAGGATTTTCTTTAATCCTGATGGGGAGGGCAGCCAGAGTCTCAACATCAACCGACTCATATGTGGTTGTGTACATTTGGGATGTAAAGCGGTATATGGACATCTTGGGGTAATTTGACAGCAGCTAATTGTCAGGTAAGGTTCACTGAGGGTCCCAAAAATTTATTTTTTTTAAATGTTAGTTCAATCAACATCCCAAAGCTGGTATGATTTTTTTTGTTTATTTCTGTGTGGTAAGTAGCACGACACCAGGTTGACATGGCAAGAACCCAACCCAAAACGGCGAGCCCTAGCCGGTGCATACGCCAGCATACCAGCGATGCCAACAATCTGGCCACACCAACACTCCAAGCACTTAGTTGATTTTATTTTACACCAACCATACCACAACCACCACACATGACAAAGTCTTATAAACCCTGCACCGTTGTACGTATGGAAAATAAAAAATTTGTCCAACAGAAAGGATCACTTTCAGAAAAATGACGTTATGAACATCGATTTAAAACACAGTAGTACTGAGAGCATAATTACAAAGCTTTGTAAGACTAGCGAGTACCCATGTTTATGTTTAAACTAGATTTTCATATCAAAATTTAACAAATAAAAGACACTATTGAGTAAAGATATTCCTAAAATATAAAAACTTTTTAATTAAAAACATAAAATATCTATTTTTACCTTTTAATAAAAAAAATTGTTTCAATTTTCCAGCCCTGGAACCATAGTTGTAATTTTTTTTATTATTTTTAATACAGATCTAATTCTTTCTAATATAAAAAAAGTATTTTTAATTAGCACAGAAAAGAAATTTATTTTATTTAATGGATTTAGAAATTTATTTTATTTAGTTATTTTATAAATCAAAAAAATCAAATTTTCCAGCTCTGGAGCTGCGTTTCTTATTTTATCAATTTTGTCTAAAAATATTTTTTTATATTTTTTTCTAAAATATAACATGTATTTAAGTTCCCTCATTACTTTAATATTATGTGTATATTTTAATTTAAATTCTCCAACCCAGGAAAAATGCTTTTATATTTTTCTGAATCTTTTTATTTCTTATATAAATAAAATATTTTTCATTTACTTTAGGTAGAATCGTTTTTTAGATTTTGAATACCAATTTAATTCTCACTGCAATATCAAAAAAATTTAATTAACAAAAAACTAAAACTAGTTTTAGCAAGTTACTTTTATTTGGCAAGAAAAATTATTTCTTTCTAAAATATAAATTATTTCTTTCCCAAAATATATAAAAAATATTTAATTTACAAGACAAAAATTCGTTTCATTTAGTTAATTTATATATTAAAAACATTTTAAATTTTCCAGCTCTGTAGCTGTGTTTCTATATCTTCCCATCTATATATTTCTTATATATTAAAAAATATATTTAATTTATTATAATGAAAACAAAAAAAAAATTAATTTGATCTATTTACTTTTATATACCAAAAAAAGTGTAAGTTTTCCAACCCTGGAAGCATCATTTTAGATTTTTCTGACGTCTTATACCAATATATTTCTTTTAAAAATATAAAGTTTGTTTAAATTAGAAACAAAGAAAAAATGAGTTTTGGTAGCTTATTTCCTATATAAACAGATCAAATTTTCCAGCCCTGGAATCGTTTTTTTTTTTCATTTTATTTGGATGTAATACCAATTTCATTCTTACTGAAATTTAAAATAGGTTTAATTAACAATAAAAAAACTCCTTAACTCGGATTCTTTTGTATACTAAAAAAATTTCAATTTTCCAGCTCTGAACCGTTTTTTTTTATTTTGCTGATCTTGAGCACTAAACTGTTTTGGAATGGATACACCAGTACCTAACCTTTCTGAGAGTATTTAAAAACTGATTTCACGTACCGTCAAACGGACGGTCAGTCGGATAGAGGGACATCGCTTATTCGAATATATATGCCCTTAATTATGAAAGAGGTCTAAGTCATAGGTATTTTTGTTTCGAAATATGAATTAAATTATAATACAATTTTAAAAAGTATTAAATAAATTTATATTAATCGAGACTCTAAATTAAAATGTTGCATTATATAAGAATATTTTTTTGATTTGTTAAAATGTAATCTACTTAATATCTCGATCAAAGAAATATATGCCTTAGACCACTTTCATAATTAAGCGCATATACATATGTATGTACTTTATGTAATGCATATTAACAGGCATATTCATAACTCGTAAAGAACAAACAACAATGGCAACACTGTTTTAGATCAGAGATGTCAAATTGAGCTTTCACTACGTAAAACGCTTTCAACAAATTGGTGTGCGTTATATCAAAACAATTAATATAACTATTCTATTTGCTTTGAAGCAAAATATGTAGCATAAAGAGATGGAGTCCAATCGTCGCTTACGATAAAGAGCTGATTCGATTACAAATTTCAGTTTGAGATTATGGCATTCGCTATCGAACAATGTAATAATATGGTTCGTATGCCATAGTCTCAAACTGAAAAAACGTGTTCGAATCAGCTGGTTATCGAGAGCGACATTAGACTTCTAAAATTTTTATAATTTGCCGCCTTACACACTGAACCAAACAAGAACGCTGATGATGAAGGTGTGGTGGCGGCCTTCGAAAACAGCATGTTGTTCCGTTCTGCTAAGTGTTTCTCAGAATATTTACAATTAACTTGGGTGTTATTTATTCCTTTAAAATTGTCACACATTTAGCATTTACCACTAATTAAATCATAAAAATATTTTTTTTATGTGATAAAAGTGTAAGAAAAGAAATTAAAGCAGACACCATAAGGAAGCGATTTAACAAAGAACAGAAAGTCTGACTTGCTATAGCAATTTTTTGGAAAATTAACAGACCGTCGTAAGAGATGTTTTTCCCAATAATCTTTACGTTTATAAGCAGAAAATATAAGAATCACTTGGGTCTCTAAGGAAGGAAGCAATACAGAATATAAAACCGGAGATGGCAACGCTTGCCTAACTTTAAAATACAACTCTGGGTGAGACTAGGTTAGGTTAGGTTAGCAGGTTGCTGGTAAGGAAGGGTGAAATTTAGAGTCCAGCTCACTTGGGTCCAATACAATGATCCCTTTGTGCTATCTGTTAATTGAAGAGAAGATAGTGAGAGAGGGTGATAGGGAAATTATAGTGATAGAGAAGACAGGTGGTGAAGGAGAGATAGAGCAAAGCTTCATTCTTTTACAACTCTGCTCTTTGCACATTTTTGATAATGCAGTGTTACAGCGCCATCTGGTGTCGAATGAGGCGTATTAAATTTTGAAGCTGTGTTTAATAGCCATTTTATTGGTTATTTTACTTCGCCAATGATTCTGCTACACAACGAAGGAGGGCGCTCTGATGTTACATTAGGATTAGTATCTGATGAAGTCGCATAGTTTTTAGTGACCAGTGCCTTATGCCTGCATCACTAGAACTTTTCCCACAACAACTGATACAAAGGACACTAATGCAAATCAGAAAAATGCGTGGTGTTGTTATTTTTAATGACTGTCAGAGACCGGGCTCGAACCCAGAACCTTCGGTTTTTGTAGTCAACGTGCTAACTACTTCAGCCAACGCCACCCTCTCTGGGTGAGACTAAGGAAAAATGCAACCTTAAGGCAAATTAGAGGGTAAAATTAAAGTAACCACACTATAATATTAAAACTATTAGTAGTTATTAGTTTTTATTATGGAAATACTACATATCGTCAGCACAAACGAAAATTAGCATGTTTTTAAAAAAATCGTTTAAGTGCTGGCAGCTAGAGATTGCAATTTTTTCACTTATTAAACAACTAATTTATTCTTTCTTATAAGGAACTTTAATATACTAAACATTATATATATTAGATTTCTATATTAGATTTTTATTTTTCCCTTCAATTGCCTGGTTTTTCCTTCAAGCTCACAACGTCTTAATCCTATGGGAGAAAATATTAAACTTATGTGTATCTTTTCCTTCATTTAATTGCGTTGAAGAAAGGATAAAGCAAACAAAAACCAGCAATTCTTTGCAAAATTTCCCTAACAACTTAATACTTCAATTTTAGGCATCAACACAAATCCTGCAAAAAAAAAAGGATATTCTACCATCCATTAAGCACTCATCACACAAAGTTTAGTTTGACTACATCAAATGGGCTTATTTATGTGACAGTTGAGTTAATAATAAATAGCTTGTGCTTACCACAAAAATATACTCTCCTTCATGAATATTACAATAAATAAATGCACGAGTAAAGTCTAACTCACGCACGGTTGCTGATTTTTGTTGGCTAACAATAATTTAATATAAATTGCCATTTACTTACGATTTGTTGTTTATTGATAAGAGATTATGGCTCAAGCGTAAAACCAGTAAAAGTAATGGAAAAAAAATCCCTACGCCATTATCCATAAAGTTTTTATTTCCGGTCTTCTGGCACAACACAACATGCTGCGATTTCATATGCATACATGCGGTGTATTACTGTTAAATAAATTATTTGCCAAGCACACACACACACACATTTTATTTGTGACACTTACGCATTAAAGTGCTTAGGGTAACGCCCTGTCACAGATATTAACAATAAACAACAGATGCTAATAAATCTTTGTGTTCGAGGAAGTTTGGGGGGTTAAGTCTGACAAATTAGATTGAATAATTAAATCAGTTGCTATATGTTTAATAATAAACCAATAAGCCTTATATTTCCAGCTGTTGTCCAATTTGCAACAGCTCGTAAAGAAAAATGCTAGTATTGGAAAAATTATTGACTGACTGACTGACTGATGGACGACAAATTGGCTTCGAAACAATAAAAACAAATTTTTTTTTGAATATTTTATACGCTTCAGCTAAACTGGTGTATAAAGGTTTGTCATACCGTGTGTAATTTTCACAACATTAATATGGGACCCATAAGGTATATATCGCTACCTTAATATAGAAAGGCTCTAGCTCGTTATTCTTTTGAAATCGAGATTCTTTGGATATTTGCATACATTAAATGTTCTTCTATAGAAATATACAAGAAACTCGATTTCAAAAAAAAAAAAACAAAAATTTAATTAGGGCCTTTCACTATTAAGGTAGCGATATATATGTATATTTTGGGAGCTTATGATGGGTCCGTCTGTACAACTGTCTGTACGTGTAATCAGTTTTCCGAAGCTCCAAAAACAGCTTGATATTTCAATCTCTAACTGGTGTATCAGAAATTATCCAAAATAGCTTAAATAAAATTCAGCAAAATCGAACAGCTGGTTTCAGAGCTGGAAAATCTAAACTTTTTTCGCCATATAAAAGTAATTAGCTGAAACTAATTTTACTTTTTCTGTTAATTAAACCTATTTTAGGTTTCAGTAAGACTCAAATTGGTATTAAACATCAAAAAGACGATACCAGGGTTGGAAAATTGCAACTTTTTTGTATATAAAAGTGGTCTACTAAAACTATTTTTTTTTCCTCTCTATAATTAAAACATATTTTATATTTTAGAAACAAATAGATTCATATAAGAAATAAGAAAAATCAAAGAGAATGATACCAGGGTTGGAAATTTTACACATTTTTTTTGGTATATAAAAGTAACTAGAACAAATTATTTTTTTTTTCTTTTCGTTATTATAAAAAAAACGCAAAGGTTTCTTATATTTATTAATAGATTATGTATTTTATATATAAAGAAAAATATAGATCGATCGTAAGAATTAGAAAAATAAGAAACACAGAGCTGGAAGATTTTTTTTTTTTTGGTTTATAAAAGTAACTAAATAAAACCTATATCTGTCTCGTAAATTAAATATTTTTTGAACCTTAACAAGAAATAATTTAGTGCTAAGAAGCAGAAATATGGTTCCAGGGCTGGAAAATTTAAATTTTGTTTGTCATATAAAATTAACTACCTAAAAATTATTTAAGTATTATTGTTAATTAAATTTTTAAGAATTAAATTGATATTGAAAAACAAAATGACGATTCCAGGGTTGGAATATGTCAACTTTTTTTTGGTATATAAAAGTAACACCTACTAAAACTATTTTTGTCGTTTGACCATAAACCTACAAATTGACAAGTAATATTTCGCTATGGAACACCCCATACTCTTATATGTATCTATTAATAACTAAAATCTTAAAACATTGTAACTTTATGACTTCTTGTATGCAAAAAAAAATATGAAAAACTAACTTCCAAATATGTGTGTTATTGTCTCTGTTTAATTTTTTCCTTAATGTCCTGTGTTTCCTTGTCATACCAGATACACTTTTGTGAGAAGTAGAGAAAATAACTAAAAGAGCCACAAGGAAGTTTCTAAATATTAAATTTTTGTTTGTTTACACAAACATACACATACATATCGTTACCTGAATATAGAAAGGCCCTAACTGGTATTTTTTTGGCAAACGAGTTTTTTGTATATTTCGAGAGAAGAACATCTAATATCGAGCCTTAACCACCAAAAAGGCTTAACCGACACAATTTTTTAACTTCTTTTTTTTTTTGTTAAAAATTAATTATTTACAATCGCAAATGAGTGATTTTGGTGGAAAAAATTAAGTTCGAAAACCATGTCGCTTAAGCTTTTTTGGCAGAGAAATTAAAAAATCTCGATTTCCAAAAAAATTATGAGTTAGGCCCTTAATATATTAGGCCAACGATATGCATGTATGTGTATATAAATTTAATTTAAATGTTACTTACACAAAGTCTGTAAGAATACATTTAACTTTAGTTGTTGTTGTGTACAGTGCCCATCTCCCTGAATAAAAGCCAGCCATGTAAAATTTATATACAGTTTGTTTATTATCTCCGGTGCTACAGTGTGACCACAAGTAAGAAATTCTAAATAGTGGCACAATTTAAAAAAAAAAAAACTTTAAAACTAGTATTTGACAACATTTAATGGAAGTTTTACAGCAACAGCACCAGCGTGTGAGAGTAACAAAGTGGCGTTATTACATTATTGTTTGCCAGAGTATCCTTTATCAAGGACATTTGTGAAAGTGTCAACAGAATTTATGGTTTTTGGTCAAATAGAATTTGTTATGTAATAGAGACAAAAAAAAACAATACCAACTTACAAATAAAATAATTATTTAGAAAGCCACATCATATAAGACCCTGATTAAAAGAAATATATTAAGCAATAGAAAATATAAATAAATCTGTATTTTTTAATGTTTAAGAAAAACCCTAGAAAAATAAAAAATAAAAGCTTAATGATTGGAATGACTCAAGTCAGACATACAATAATTGTTTATTCTCAACCACTAATTAGTTAATTATGTGGCAAAAAGGAGCTGAGAAAGTGTTGAAATGGATTTAAAATTACAAAAGGCACTTTGTTACTTTTTTGTTAAGAAAATCGACTGCTAGAATTTTAGATTCAGTCTACCGAGATCGATTTTATAATTTTTTTAAATTCCGGCTTTTTCTATATTCCCTAAAACTAGCATTTATTTAACTTTATTTCTTACTCTATTAATGCAAAGTTAATCATTTTTGTGCTAAAACTTTTAATATTTTAATTTCTTTTGCCTAACCACTCACACTGTAGATAACAAAGAAATGTCAGAGGAAAATCTATAAGCTTAGAAAATAGCCCAAGTAAATAGTTTGCAACTTAAACAGTAACCGGTTTGACTCTTTGTTTGGCTTGCTGTTACTGATGTACATACTTTTTATTTACTCTTCCTGTTACCAGACTGACAGTAGCACAATATCAAAAGAAAACTGCAGGATACAAGTGTAGCTACACCTCATAAAAAATAATAATAGGGACATAATAGTATTAACAATAATAATAATATATCCAGTAAAGTGCGACTTTGACCAGCACACGAAGGGTGCCGCAATTTTTTAGATTTTGGCGTTTTTTTTTTTTTGTTTTGGCGTTTTTTTTTTTTTTTGTTTGGCGGTATTTTTTGTTCTTGACGATTTTTTTTAAATAAATATTTTTAGTTTTAGCAACTTTTTTAGTATTGCGCTTTTTTCGTTTTGGCGTTTTTTTCGTTTTGGTGATTTTTTCGTTTTGGTGATTTTTTAGAGTTCACCCTTTTTTTTTTGCTTTTTAATAAAAATTTTAAGTTCTAGTGATTTTTCTAGTTTTGGCGCTTTTTAGTTATGGCATTTCTTATCGTTGTGGCGATTTTTTTTTGTTTTGGCGTTTTCTCCGTTTTTAACGATTTTTTTCTTCAATACATATTTTTACTTTAAGCGATTTTTTTAATTTGGCGCTTTTTTGGTTTTGGCTTTTTTTTCGTTTTGGTGATTTCTTACAATTTAGCAATTTTTTTTTTTTTTGCTTTTTTTTAATAAAAATTTTTAGTTCTAGTGATTTTTTATGTTTTGGCGCTTTTTTAGTTTTGGCATTTTTTTTTCGTTGTGGAGATTTTTTTGTTTTGGCCTTTTTTCCGTTTTTAACGATTTTTTTTCTTCAATACATATTTTTACTTTAAGCGATTTTTTTTTAATTTGGCGCTTTTTTAGTTTTGGCTTTTTTTCGTTTTGGTGATTTCTTACAGTTTAGTAATTTTTTTTTTTTGTTTATTTTAATACAAATTTTTAGTTCTAGTGATTTTTCTAGTTTTGGCGCTTTTTTAGCTGTGGCCATTTTTTTTTTGTTTTTGTATTTTTTCCGTTTTAAACGATTTTTTTTACCATATTTTAAAAAAAAGCTAATACTAAAAAAAATCGCTAAAACTTAAAAAAGTATTGTAAAACACAAAAATAAAAATCGTCTAAAACTGACTTAACTGAATTTCATTTTTTTGTTTGTTTATTTTTTCTTTTTTAGCGACATAGTTGGTCCATATTACAATTAATTAATTTAAAAACATATCGTTGGCTTAGAGTGTAAACTTGCTAACTCACTTCAAGCAAATTTTATAGAAGAGACAAAATAATGTTAACATTTTCTATACATCGCTTAAGAAAGTAGCAGAACACTATAAGTTTTTTCGTCGTGTAACTAGATAAAATAAATATTTTACACAGTATCGATGCCTCGATCGAAATGCATTAAAATGTCACATCTTATAAAGAGTGGATTTAGCAGGTTTACACTCTTAGCCGGAGATATATACTGCGGAAAATTTTTGTTTGGACTCTGTTTCTCGTTACACAGAATTTTTTTAATATATATTTTTTTTTCAGCTTTAATAGACAAAAATTACAAATATTCCATTAAAAATGTAATTGATTCAATTAAACTTTTGTTTAAAAATGTAATTAATTAAAATTTTGATTGAGAGAATTAAATTTTTATTGGGGATTTGATTTTTTTTGAAAACTGTAAATATTTATTGGAGATGTATTATTCTGTGTATATAAAAAATAAAACTAAAATATGTATTGGGATAAAAAGACGATATTTGTGGTTTTTATGAATAACAGCGCATGTCCAAAAATCTAATTTTCTCACTAGAGCCAACAAAAAAATCTTTTTGAAAAAGGGTAGAATTTGTATTCAGATCTTAAAACCAATAATGTACGTATGTCTATATTAAAACAAAACTCTTGGACTTTTTTAAAAAGCATTTAAAATATAATAATTTGAATCATGAACGCGAAATAAGAAATATATAACTTAAATTGTTATTCATGATTAATAGAATAAGATTAAAAGCTACATTTTGATTTAAATAGTTCTTACTTGCAAATTATTTGCCTGAAAATATTTCGTATTTGACCCAAACTTATTAAATCTTTCGAATAAATCAATTTTTTAATCATTAGATTATTTCCTGAAGCTTATACATTTATTTGTATTTATTTGACAAACTTTCAAATAAAAGAAAAAGAAAAGAGGTGTCTTATGACACCCGGTTGAGTACAAAGAAATCTAAACAAAAATGAACTTATAACTGTAATAGTCTCGATTATTTTTTTACGAAAATTGCACAATAAAGAGCATAGCTTCAAAAAAAAAAACTCAAATCATTTGGCAACACTTATCCCAGTACATGAAGAACATCGTATCGTAGTGCTTGCTTTTGATCGTTATAATAAAAAAATTTCTTTTTTTCTTTGGGTATGTCCTACAACCTTGTCGGAAATAACAATTGAACGAACTAATTTTCTCTACATCTTCTCTTGCTGCGAGGATGAAATTCAAAATATTAACCCCTTGAATGTTACCTAAATGCCCTCTTCAATATATTTTTAATGATTTCATTTATCTATTTCTATGCCATTAAGAACACATATTTGAACAACTTTAGGGCATTAGAAAACTTTATGATTTTTATTGCGTTTTCAACAATGACTATTTGTTGGCTGTTAGCCAGAATTTATATATCCCAGTTGAGTCCTTTCGGCACACCCTCCCTCCCAAAAAATGTTGTTTTGCTTCGCCTCAGTATGGTCTAAGCGAATGGCTTTTCATTTTGTTTGTATGTTTTAACAAAATTATGCTGAACTTGCAGTAACTTTCACTTCTATTTGTAACATTAGTTTTGCTCTTTTCTTTAATGCTTCCTTTTGCTTTTTTGAATTCAGGTTTGCTTATCTTTTATTTGTTGTTTTTTGTGTATGATGTTTTTCTCTTTGATATTTTTGCTTTTCCTGTGATTTCAAGTCTAATTTCTATTATTTTTTTTTTTGCTGTTGTTATATTTGCAAAATTAAATTTATGCAAGGACATTTAGTTCTATGTGGAAGGTTAGCTGCCTTCTTTAGTTTTTGCTTGACTTAAATGCTTTAGGGCATTGCAAATTAGAGCAACGACAGCAGCAAATTATATCAAAACATTTTCAAGTGATTTTTTTTAATTTTTTTTTTTTTTTGGAATTATGTTTAGTTAGTTTCCCAGAATTACTTAACAAAATTTTAGTTTAAGGCTTATGAATAATTAATTAATAATTTATATATAAACAAAAATTTTTTGTTGATGGTTCTAAATTCGTAATAATTTTCATAAGCGTTTAATAAACACATAATATTGAAATTAATAATTTAAAATTAAATAGCTAAAGTGGATTTCAAGCATATGTTTCACACAAAAAATATGGATATTTAGAAAGAGAGAGAAAGCGTATGATCAGTGATGCCAATTTAGCGCGTTTCGCGCTAGACTTAGCTCGTACTCATACTCTCTCTCTCATACTCTCTCGCGCTCTCTATCTTCCTCTCATACTCTCTCGCGCTCTCTATCTTCCTCTCATACTCTCTCTCTCTGTCTCATACTCTCTCTCTCTCTCTGTCTCATACTCTCCCTATTCTAGCTGAAGTACAAAAAGTATTTGATTTCCAAAAACATTTTACAATTTAACATTTAAGAAATTTATTATTCGACATATTGTCAAGTTTATTTTAATTTGAAATTTATTTGCTGGTGGTTCAGCGATGTCTATATGCATTTCATTGTTGCTGTAACAAATCGTCAGTAGACTTCAACCACACATTTTGAACAGTCACAAACCTCTTATCTTATGTACAGACTTTCAAAAACTATTTGGTTGCAGTCTACTGACGATTTGTTACAGCAACAATGAAATGCATATAGACATCGCTGAACCACCAGCAAATAAATTTCAAATTTTACAATTTATATAATTTGTTACAAAATTTGACAAATAAAATTCAAATAACAACTAAGGCTTTCGATTATGTGGAAGGCGATTCTGATTCTGTTTTAAATGATTTTAGTTATTTAGGATATAATTTCCCAGAAACAATATTATAAAACAGTGATGTCAAAAATAAAACTATAGTTGTATGTGTGAGAAACGTTGTCTCGTTGCTCTCGAAAGTACACAGGAAAAATAATTATTTTGAATAAATTATGTTTATTGAAGTAGCTAAAAATAAATAAAAAGGAGCCTATGTGATAGAAAATTAAAAAATAAGATGAAAAAATTAATTATAAAAGTTGGCGGTGACCCATATTTTTCAAGTTATCGGGCTCTGAACTTTTCATAGGAAACTCTGAAAAATCTCAAAAAAAGAATTTTTAAATAGCTTATCAGATAGTAATGTGAAAAATAAGAAAAAAAAACTTAATAAAAAAATTGCTGCAGGCCATATTTCCCGAGTTATTGGTCTTTAAAGTTTAAATAGAAAGTGCAGTTTAGTGAAAATGCTCCAAAAAAAGTCAAAATTTATTTTAAATAGATATTAATTTCTTTCCTTAAACGTTTTACAACATCAAACACATTAAATATCATAGAATATTTTTCGCATACCACTTCTTTTCTTTCACTGTATCTATAAACAAATTAATACACCCGCTACGCATGTGTTCTCATCGCTGTCTCATCGACGACTAAATGGAAGAGAATAAGAATGTGTGTGATTTTAGTTTGCACAATTGCGCCATGAAACTGACAGCAATGTTATCAAATCTGAAAAAGAGTTTCTAAAAAAGCAATTGTATTTACTAACACATATTAGGTACATACACCGACTTTTATTAAAATTTAATTTAGCGAGTAGGAAAATAGCGCGTTTTGGCTATAAACAGTTGATAATGTATTAACTTAGCGCGTTGTAGCGCGTTTTGAGAAGGGGAACAGCGCGTTTGGGTTAAAAATAGTTGGCATGGCTGCGAAGGAAAGAGAAAAACTCATATCTCTCTTATTTATCTATCTCTCACTCTCTCTCTCTCTCTCTCTTGGTTTTTCGAGATATGTATGTATTATATCATTGATGGGCACTGTGTTTGTTTTGTTGCTTATTAGTTGTACTGAGGTGGCACAGCTACCCAGCAAACACACAGCCAAGCGTTTCAAATATAATGCGGTATTTAATTTCTTAATATAATATTTTATGCATTTAAAATAAAAGAAAGTCGTTTTTCATAGTTAAAATTGCTGCGAATCCTTGTTCAGCGAAAAAAATTAAGATTCAATAAATTCCGACTTTAACTCGCTCACGAAGGGTTCCGTAAAGCGTAACAATTTTTAGTTTTGGCACTTGTTTATTTATGGGGATATTATTCGGTCTTTGGCGATTTTTTTAGTATTGACGATTTTTTAGTTTTGGCGTTTTTTCGTTTTGGCGAGTTTTTTTTTAGTTTTTATTTTGGCGGTTTTCTCGATTTTTGGCATTTTTTTAGTTTAAGCGCTTTTTTCGTTTTGGCGATTTTTTTCAGTTTTCTGCGTTTTTTTTCTTTTTGTTTTCGGCGACAATTTTACTTTTGTTGTTTTTTTCCTTTTAGCGATTTATTATATTTTTGGTGATATTTTTCATATAAGCGTTTTTTCTATTTTGTCGATTTTTAGGTTTTTGGCGATTTTTATACCCTTTACCAACAAAAATGGTAAAAGGGTATATATAGGTTTGTCATTCCGTTTGTAATTTCTATAATATCAATAAGCGACCCATAAAATATATATATTCTGGATCCTTATGCATAGGGAAGACGAATAAGCGATGTCCGTCTGTCCGTCTGTCCGTCTGTCCGTCTGTCCGTCTGTCCGTCTGTCCGTCTGTCTGTACGTGAAATCGGTTTTCCGAAGCTCCCAGAAAAGCTAGAGACTTCGTTCTTGGACTGGTGTGTCAGAAATTTTCCAAAATAGATTGGTATTGAAATTCAGCAAAATCGGGCAGACGATTGCAGAGCTGGAAAACTTAAACTTCATTTTGCCATATAAAAGTAACTACCAAAAACAAATTTTTATTTTTTTTAATAAATGAACTTATTTTACACATCAGTACGATTACAACTGGTATTTTAAATTAAAAAAATATAAAAAAATTAAAAAAACGTTTCCAGGGTTGGAAAACTTTAACTTTTTGTGTTATGTAAAATTAACTATGTCTAAAACTATATTAGTATTTTCTCGAGAACCGTAAGAGGTACAGACCTGAAATTTGGACACAGTATGTAGACCTTTGGCCGCTACAACAACAAATATATGAAAATTGGAAATTAAAGGGTGTTCCAAAACGAGCAAGGAAAAATTTTAAAATCCCATGTAATATACATACAATTGTATGTATGTATGTATATACACTTGAAATTTGTAAGGTTAGTGTATTTTTATACAGACTACAAAAATTAACACTAAAATTTCAAAAAATTTAAATTAAAGGGTGTTCCATCAGTTAATGCAATTTTGACTATGCAATTTTGACAACTTGCTGTATCTTGGAAACCGTGAGAGCAAAACTCTTGAAATTTTCAAAAACGGTAAAACTAAAAAATCAAAAAATTATAAAATCGCCAAACCGAAAAAAATCGCCAAAAACAAAAAAAATCGCCAAAGCGAAAAAAGCACCAAATTACAAAAAAAATGTCTAAGACTAAAATAAATGGCGAATAACCGGAAAAATTGCTAAAATGAAAAAAATCGTCAAAATGAAAAAAAATCGCCAAAACGAAAAAAACCCCACAAAAACAGAAAAAAATCCAAAATGAAAAAAAAGCACCAAAAACAGAAAAAAATCGCAAAATGAAAAAAACCCAAAAAACAGGAAAAAATTGCCAAAATGAAAAAAATCTCCAAAATGAAAAAAAGCGCCAAAACCAGAAAAAAAATCGCCAAAATGAAAAAAAACGCCAAAATGAAAAAAAAGTCGCCAAATTGAAAAAAACTCCAAAATGAAAATAAACCCCCAAAAACAGAAAAAAATCGCCAAAATTAAAAAAAATCGCCAAAACGAAAAAAACCCCACAAAAACAGAAAAAATCCAAAATGAAAAAAAAGCCCCAAAATCAGAAAAAAATAGCCAAAATGAAAAAACCCCAAAACAGGCAAAAATCGCCAAAATGAAAAAATCGCCAAAATGAAAAAAATCTCCAAAATGAAAAAAAGCCCCAAAAACAGAAAAAAATCGCCAAAATAAAAAAAAATCGCCAAAATAAAAAAAAATCGCCAAAATGAAAAAAAATCGCCAAAATGAAAAAAACCGAGAAAAACAGAAAAAAATCGCCAAAATGAAAAAAAGCCCAAAACAGGAAAAAATCGCCAAAATGAAAAAAAAAACGCCAAAATTAAAAAAATATCGCCAAAATGAAAAAAAATCGCCAAAACGAAAAAAAACCTTAAAAAACAGAAAAAAATCTCCAAAATAAAAAAAACCCCAAAACAGAAAAAAATCGCCAAGATGAAAAAAAATCGCCAGAATGGAAAAAAAATCGCCAAAACGAAAAAAACCCCAAAAAACAGAAAAAAATCGCCAAAATGAAAAAAAAGCCCAAAAACAGGAAAAAAATCGCCAAAATGAAAAAAAAATCGCCAAAATGAAAAAACCCCCAAAATAGGAAAAAACGCCAAAATGGAAAAAGAATCGCCAAAATGAAAAAAATCTTCAAAATGAAAATAAGCCCCAAAAAAAAAAAGAAAAAATCGCCAAAATGAAAAAAACCGAGAAAAACAGAAAAAATCGCCAAAATGAGAAAAAAGCGACAAAACTGAAAAAATCTTTTAAACTGAAAAAAACTTCAAAAAAGCAAAAAAGCCACATTAAAAAGTGCTCAGAACCGAATGTACGGAACCCTTCGTGCGCGAGTCAAAGTCGCACTTTACTGAATTTTTTAATATTAAAGGAATTAAATGAAACTAAGTTTTTTCTTATTTCGTTTTTGCTTCGTTCACTTAACATATTTTATGTATTTTTTAAAGAACTAGATTGGTACAAGGAATTAGAAAAATCCTAAATTATGATTCCAGGGTTGGAAAACTTACACTTTTTGTGTTATGTAAAATTAAATAGGTCTAAAAATTTTTTTCTTTTTCTTTATAAATTGAATATATTTATGCTTCTGAAAGAAAAGTTTGGCGTATAAAATTTGAAAAATGAAAATTACAGCTCCAAAGATGGAAACTTTAAAAAAATGATAAATTTTTTCACAAAACAAATATGTATGTATGTGTCTGTATACTATATATATGTACGTACGTTGGTAAAGGGTATATAAGATTCGGCACAGCCGAATATAGCACTCTTACTTGTTTTTTTTTAGTTTTTATCTTGGCAGTTTTCTCGATTTTTTTAATTTTTTAGTTTTAACGCTTTTTTCGTTTTGGCGAATTTTTCAGTTTTCTGGGTTTTTTTCGGGATTTTTTGGGTTTTACCGCTTCTTTTCTTTTTTGAGATTTTTTCAGTTTTCGGTTTTTTTTTTGTTTTCGGCGAAAATTTTACTTTTGTTGTTTTTTTTCTTTTAGCGATTTATTATATTTTTTGGTGATATTTTTCATTTAAGCGTTTTTTCGGTTTGGCGATTTTTCGGTTTTTGGCGAGTTTTTTTTTAATTTTTATTTTGGCAGTTTTCTCGATTTTTCATTTTGGCGATTTTTTCAGTTTTCTGCGTTTTTTTTTCGGCGACAATTTTCCCTTTCTTGCTTTTTTTCGATTTTCGGGATTTTTTTTTTTTTTTTGGGTTTTACCGCTTCTTTTCATTTTGGCGATTTTTTCAGTTTTCTGCGTTTTTTTTTTTGTTTTCGGCGACAATTTTACTTTTGTTGTTTTTTCCTTTTAGCGATTTATTATATTTTTGGTGATATTTTTCATTTAAGCGTTTTTTCCATTTTGGCGATTTTTTGTTTCGGCATCTTTTTTTTATTTTGGGAATTTTTTGCTTTAGCGTTTTTTATAAAGATAAGTAACACTCAGGCAATACTACTATCACTAAGTGTTAACTTCTTTAGGAAAGGACCGGTGGTGAATGAAAAGATGGGGGAAAGCTTCATTCTTTTACAACTCTTGTATTTGCACGTTTTTTTTAAATAATGCTGTGTTGCAGCGCCTCTGATGTTAAATAAGGCGTATCATATTTTTAAACCTGTGCTTAGTAGCAATTTGATTGGTTATTTTACTTGACCGATAATTCTGCTATACAACGAAAGAGGGCGCACTGATGTAACATTAGGATTAGTGTCTGCTGTAGTGGGTACAGTTCACTGACAAGTGACTATGCCTTGACTATCAATTGAACTTTCCCACAACCACAAGATAAAAGAGATACTAATGCACATCAGATAAATTCATGGTGTTGTTATTTAATGACTGTTGGATATCGGGCTCAGACCCAGGAACTTCGGTTTTGTAGTCAACGTGCCAACTACTTCAGCCAACGCCACCCTCCTCAGTGACTACGGCTTCTTCATCTGAACTCTCCGCAGACAAGTGGCTTAAAGGGATGCTAATTCACACCAGAAAATTTATTGTTTGAACGCTCTCAACACAAATATGCCATGAAAAGGCCTACAAGAAGGTTTAGCGCCCAAAAGTTATGCACACCATTTGCAGCAAATTTTCTTTCCTTAACATATTTTTACGTTGTTAAATATTTTTATTGGAAACTTTAAATTTTAAATGCAATAGCCTTAGGTGTATTTTTGCCCATTACGCTTTCATTCATCATCGTTTGTTATCAATATATATATATATTTTGGATTTTTTGGTAGTTACGCCTTTTTGCATTTTAGCTAACGATATACAAATAAATTTATTTACAGTTTATTTACTTACCCTAGTTTTTTTTTTTGAGGATTAACAAATGACAAAATATTGTTTGCATCTGCAATGAAAAAAAACCACAATTACTTTAAATGCAATAAAATCTTAAATATAAATCAATTGAATATTTAGATTCTATTAATAAAAAAGATATTCAAAGCATTAAGATGTAAAAACTGTTACCCACTAACCAAAAAAAAATTTTTAGGCAACATAATTTATTGCTGCCACTTCAAACTAGAGAAAAAGGCAGGCAGCATGGGAAAATAAATTTTAGTCATGCCTCAATTTACTCGTAAGTTCTGCGGTAAAGTGTTAAAAAAAACGAAAGCAGCAATTCATCATCAAACACCAACCATTGCAAACCCCACTTCAGTGACATAAAGGTATGAAAACGAAATAAATTCAGTAAAGTGCGACTTTGACTCGCGCACGAAGGGTTCCGTACGTTGGGCTTTGAGCATTTTTTTAATACAGTGTTTTTTACGTTTTTTCAGCTGAAATATTTTTTTTTTTTTTTATTATTTTTCGCTTTTTTCTCGTTTTGGCGATTTTTTAAATTTTGGCGATTTTTTTTTTAATTTTGGCGATTTTTTTTCATTTTGGCGATTTTTTTCATTTTGGCGATTTTTTTCATTTTGGGCGATTTTTTCATTTTGGCGATTTTTTTTCATTTTGGCGATTTTTTCGGGTTTTCGTGATTTATTTTCGATTTAGAATTTTTTTTAAATTGGTGTTTTTTTTTTGTGTTGGCGATTTTTTTTATTTTTGGTGATTTTTTTCGGTTTGGCGATTTTATAATTTTGAGATATTTTTGTTTTACCGTTTTTGAAAATTTCAAGAAGTTTGCTCTTACGGTTTCCAAGATACAGCAAGTCATCAAAATTACATAGTCGAAATTATATCAACTGATGGTACACCCTTTAATTAAAATTTTTTAAATTTTTGTGTTAATTGTTGTAGTCTGTATAAAAATACACTAACTTTACAAATTTCAAGTGCATATACATACAATTGTATGTATATTACATGGGATTTTAACATTTTTCGTTGCTCGTTTTGGTACACCCTTTAATTTCCAACTCTCATGTATTTGTTGTTGTAGCGGCCAAGGGTCTACACTGTCCAAATTTCAGGTCCGTAGCTCTTGCGGCTCTCGAGAAAATACCCTGTGACGGACAGACGGACAGCGTAGCGAAAACAATAGGGTTTCTTTTCACCTTTGGTGTACGAAACCCTAAAAATAGGAGTATAACCATTTGTCTTCCTTTTTTCCATTTGAATTTTAATTGAAATTTTTGTTACAAATTCAATTAAGAATTGTTGGAAGCCACAACTGAAATGACAACAAAAATTAGTGGCTACGATATGCTTGCGGCAACAATTTGGTTTGCCTGAAGACACCAACTATCGCCAGTGATACGAATGACAAACAAACAATTTAGAAATAAACAAATAAAAAACAAAATATAAAAACAAACAAACAAATAAAGAAACACACAACTGACAAATGAAGTCAAATTAATGGTTTCATTTGAGGTTTCAAGTTGTTTTTTTTGAGAACTTAGAAAAAAAAACAAAAATATAAAGAAACAGTGGGTCAAAGTAAAACAAAATTTCCATAAAAATTTTGAGTAAAGAACACTTAAAAATCAAATAGCTATACATTTTTTCCAAGGGGTGGGGGGGGGGGAAGGAATTATGACTGCTAAATAAATAATTACATGTAATTATTAATAATTCTATGGCGGCAACAGCAATTTTTTTTTTTTGAGAGGAGGGGGCGTGCACCTCCCAGAACGACCTTTCTTAGCCTATGACTTAAATTTATATTTTTTTTTATTTGAACATAGTTTTATTTATAAAATTTTTAGAAATCCCGAATCACATTCCGTTACTGCTTAAGGAACTCGTCAGCAGACTTCAGCCGAAAACTTTTTAGTCTAAGCTAAAAAAAAACACTTTATATAACGGCACAGTGTACCGAGTTTTGTCCGCTCACTGCAATAAAGTCGAAAGTAGTAATTTAAAATGGTCTTAATTCTCAATTAATTCTGAAATGAGTCTATACACGGGCTTATTACCAGTGCAGTGTAGTGCAATCATGAACCCATTTTGGCTTATTACTTATGACTTTATTGAAGTGAGCCAACGAAAATGGCTACACTGTATCGCCAGTGGGACTTGAACTAATTGGGAATCATAAAAATAACCATAAAGCCCCAAAGAAAAGTATTTAGAAAATAAACTTATCTATCAGATTATTGCATCCATTTTCATTTTATTTATTTACAAATAGACAATTTTTAACCAGAAAAGAAATAAAAATTCCAAATACATTACAGGACTAAGGGCCTATTTGAAACTCCATAAAAAAAATAATGAAAATCGGCATTTAAATACAAATTCGTATTTAAATAGAGTTGGTGAAATTGGCCCTAAAAGTCAAATAAATATACTTCGGCAGTTTTTTTATATCATTATTTAAAAAAACTTATTTTGTTGTTGGTTAAGCATGTCTGGATGCATTTCGTTGCTGCTTAACTAACTCATTAGTTGGCTATAACTATAATTCAAAAAAAAAAAGCTTACAAAGCTTAATGTTTATAGACAAACTCTCAATAAATTAATGAGAATTACAAAACTACAATCAAAATTATCTGGGTCTACTAATAAATAAGGGTTAATTTAAACTAACTAATGAATATAAATATGATATTTTTTATCTGGCTGGGAACCGGTTTCTTATATTTGATAAAAATTTTTTCCAAAAACACATTTTTGGACTGACTAATTCTCGTCTCTGATTTGATTGTTTAACCAGTTCTAGACCGGTTTTTATATACGAGTATTTCTTAAAAGCTGTTTATATATAAGTCAAAAACATTTATGTTCCCAAGGTCACTTAAAATTAAATTTTATGGCTAACTCTCGATTCAAAGGGTGAAAAAGATTTACGAATTACAAAATCATCTACTAAGATAGGCCTAAGATTTAGAGAAAATCTCTTTAAAAGCTTTTTCTCACTGTCCTCTAGTGTAATAATTTTTTTTTTAAACTCGTTCAAAACTTTATATAAAAGCAAGCAGTAGACTTTAAATCGCAAAAATTAGATAACCATCTCCTAAGATAGACCTACAATCTAGAGAATATATCCTTAAAAGCTTTTTCTAACTGCCCTCTGGCGTAATATTTTTTTTAAACTACTTCAAAACTTTATATAAAAATAAGTGGTAAATTTTAAATCGCAAAAATTAGAAAATCATCTCCCATTTAGAAAATCATCTCCTAAGATGGGCCTACAATCTATAGAAGATATATTTAAAAGCTTTTTCTCACTGCCCTCTAGTGTAATAATTTTTTTAAACTCCTTCAAAACTTTATATAAAAGCAAGCAGTAGACTTTAAATCACAAAAATTAGATAATCATCTCCTTAGATAGCCCTACAATCTAGAGAAGATCTCTTTAAAAGCTTTTTCTAACTGCCCTCTAGCGTAATATTTTTTTAACTCCTTCATAACTTTATATAAATACAAGTGGTAAATTTTAAATCGCAAAAATTAGAAAATCATCTCCCAATTAGAAAATCGTCCCCTAAGATAGCCCTACAATCTAGAGAAGATCTCTTTAAAAGCTTTTTCTAACTGCCCTCTAGCGTAATATTTTTTTTAAACTCCTTCAAAACTTTATATAAATACAAGTGGTAAATTTTAAATCGCAAAAATTAGAAAATCATCTCCCAATTAGAAAATCATCTCCTAAGATGGGCCTACAATCTAGAGAAGATCTGCTTAAAAGCTTTTTCTAACTGCCCTCTAGTGTAATTTTTTTAATTCCTTTAAAACTTTAAATAATAGCAAGCAGTAGATTTTATATCCCAAATATTTTTAATTTTGTTTTGTTTTTTATATATTCAACAATTTCCTTGAACATTTTTATAAACAAAATAGCATTTTAAGCAAATGTTTATTTTATACGTTAATATTTTTGTTTTTCAGTTTCTTTTCCCCAGAAATGCTATTTTCATAAAAGCCAAATGAAATTTATGAAATTCCATGCATAAAATTCGCATACTTGTAGTTTTTATTTCACTATTCCATTACTATTATTAGAAATAATGTTGTTGCACTGTTTGTTTGTATTTTACTCCTGCATATTTATTTAAAAAAATTCCTTTAGCATTCATGAGCATAAGCATGATATGATCACAGCGAAATGCATCCGACAGCCAATGTTTAATATAGCGGCGTCATCCGCTTGCATAATTTCCAACATCTGCAAGTCAAATGTTTGGCATTTCTATTTCAGTATCAGCTGCATATGTGCGGGTTGTGCTTAAAGCTCAAGCCAAAACCAAAATTATGTACATATACTAAACAATGGCCAAAAATAACACACACACACACATAAACAAAATATTATATATTTATTTGCATGCAGTTGCATGCATTCAGCTGCATTTCCCTAACACCTTTATAGTTTTATCAGGATTTTTATACATAGTATAGACTTTTAAGGAAAATAAACTAAACTAAACACTTGAAATAACTTGAATAACTTTAGAAAAAATTACAAAGTATTTATATTTAATGTGCTGAGAAACTTAAGAGCTTTTGATTTATTTTAGGCAGAGGCCACACTTTGTTGCCACAAAAATAGTTTGCAGTCTGGTTGCCTTAGTTGCTCTAATAAGTTCCACTTTTGTGTTTGGCTTAGCTTTTGAAGTTTGTATTAAGATGAAGCATTTTTTTGCAGACTACTTGTTTGCACTATGGGCAAATAGTGTTTTTTTCATACAACTCAAAAAAGATTATATTGCCTCATGCTTCATTCATGCATTGCTTTGCTTCTACTTCCATCATTCTGAATTAACCACTGACGACGTAACAATGAGATTTTATTATTTTAAAATGTTTTTAATTTTAATTTCATGTCTTATACGTTTGCTCAATTCACAACCTATTGTAGGAGTCGCAGTTCGTACAAACGTTGTTGGTAATTTCTATGCAAACATTTGCTTATAAACAATGGCGGTATTCCATGTTAGATGCAAATAGTCTTGCATCAGTGCAAAATATTGTAGCTTTTATTTAAAATCCAAGAAAAGCTACAATATTTTGCGTTTACACTTACGCAAGACTATTTGCATTAAACATCGCATACCGCCAATGTTTTTATTGAAATTACCAACAACTCATGTACGAACTATGACTCTTACAATAGGTTGTGCATTGAGCAATTATGTTTTTATAGTGCTTTTCATAAATTTAGCCTTTTATGTTTTTTCTACCATTTAAATATTTTCACACAAAAAAATTTTGCACGCAGAAGCCGCCACATGCAGTCAAAAAAAAAAAAGAAAAATCAAATGCATAAAACCAAATCACTATTAGCAACGATGTTGCCTGCTGCTTTTCAAAGCTTTTCTACTTGAAAATTAAAAGCTTTTCAACAATATTAAATCCCCATGCAAGCACATGCACTGCACGTCTTAAACTTCTTCTAACACTTTATTAAGAATTTTATCACTTTTCCTTTTCTCACCTAATACCCGAAAACTCAAATTATATTATTTTTAAAGGATATAAAAGAGCCAGCAAGAACATCTTGCAAAATAACATTTAATTTGCCAAGCGTTCAGGATTATAATTTTATTTTAAACAAATTTAGCAGAAATTTTTCTTCATTTGCAAGGAGTTCTGGATTAACAATTTATTTTAAACAAATTAGAATTTTATTTAAATAAATTTAGCAAGAATTACTTTGAATATTAAAAATATTTAAAATTAAATTGTTTTATAAAGCAAAAAAAATTAAATTAAATAAATATAGAAGCAATAGATTTAATAGTTATTTAATTTATTTCTAGCTTAGATTAGATTTTCATTGCAATAATATTCAAATAAACTATTCCAGGAGCAACAGGAAATATTATAAAAATTTTAAGGGGGTTAAGTTTTCTGCCCACCAGCCCTTTTCAAAATTTTTTTAAGGCGTCTTGATTTTTAAGCTTAAGTCTGATCATCCGTATTGATGCATTTAAAATGTCATTATATTTTTTTCAGGTGTTGCCATGTTTTGATTTACAAATTTTCCAAAATAAATTTTATTAAAACCTACAACAACAAACATTACTTACAAATCAATGTGTGATACACAAAAATACATTTGATGACATAACTGCCCATGTAGAACAAAAATTAAAGAAGAGAGGTATCTTAGGGCACCCGGTTAGAGCTATGCTGCTTAGCTATATAAAACAAATTTCAGGTAATAAAATTATATTACAAGTATGTAAGCCCAATTCACAATATTAAGCAAATGGTATAGTCCAGTAGTCTACAACATATACGATTACATTTTACGACTGTGTGAGTTATGCTCTAAAAAAGAACCGGTGTTGCCATGTTGAAATTTTATCCCATTTCACTAATTTGAAATTTGAAATCTCCAAAGACAAACTTTATTCTAAGATGGTCAGAAGAAACACTCACGTTTTGTTTTTAAAGAAATGCATATTTTATTGTTGATATGGCAGGTCAATGTAAGGGCGAGTAAAAATATGGTTTTGTAGAAAATTTTCTAAAAATAATTTAAATATATGTTTTTTTCAAGCTTGACAACACACGCTAACAAGCCAAAACATTCTGGTTTGCCAAAATAAATTTGAAAGTAAAAAATTTTAGTAAATTCTCAAACATTTATATATTTTGTTATTGTTGGAAAAAAATTGTCCCTGGCAACGCTGATTCTCAGCAGTATGCGAGCCACTTAACATGTCTGCTTGAATGTTTAAGCTAGACAAAATCAAACATTTTGTTTCTTTATTTTTGTACTGTGATTTTAAGTACAATAAAATTAAAACAAAAAAATTTATAATTGTAATGGTATCAATTATTTTTGTTACGAAAATCACGTACTAGCTGCTGTGTCGTGCTTTAAAAAGCATAGCTCTAAAACTGTTTTTCATAAAACTTCCAAATAAATTCTAAGAGTATCTTAAATGCAAAAATAGCATATCAACACTGCGTTAGACATTTTATGTGCAGGTATCAGGTCCTTACTTCTGTGCCGTGCTTTAAAAAGCATAGCTATAAAACTGTTTTTCATAAGAAAAAACTTCCAAAAAAATTGTAACAGTAACTAAAATGTAAAAATAGCATAACAACACTGCGTTAGGCATTTTGTATTCAGGTATCAGGTATCAGGTCCTAGGTCCTGTGTCGTGCCTTAAAGAACATAGCTCTAAAACTGTTTTTCATAGAAAAAAACTTTAAAAAATTGTAATAGTAACTTAAATGTAAAATAACATAACGCCGCTGCATTAGATATGCTATGCTCAGGTATCAGGTCCTAGCTCCTGTGTCGTGCCTTAAAGAGCATAGCTCTAAAACTGTTTTTCATAAGAAAAAACGTCTTAAAAAAATTCTAACAGCAGCTTAAATGTAAAAATAGCATATCAACACTACGTAAGACATTTTATGTGCAGGTATCAGGTCCTAACTTCTGTGTCGTGCTTTAAAAAGCATAGCTATAAAACTGTTTTTTCATAAGAAAAAACTTCCAAAAAAAAATGTAACAGTAACTAAAATGTAAAAATAGTATAACACCACTGCGTTAGGCATTTTGTATTCAGGTATCAGGTCCTAGGTCCTGTGTCATGCCTTAAAGAACATAGCTCTAAAACTGTTTTTCATAGAAAAAAACTTAAAAAAATTCTAACAGTAACTTAAATGTAAAAATATCATAACACTGCTACGTTAGACATTTTATGTTCAGGTATCAGGTCCTAGCTCCTGTGTCGTGCATTAAAGAGCATAGCTCTAAAACTGTTTTTCATAAGAGAAAACTTCCAAAATAAATTCTAACAGTAATTAAAAGGTAAAAACAGCATAACACCGCTGCCTTAGGTATTTTAGGTGCAGTTATATCATGAGACATAAATCAGTTATTGTACGTAAAGCTTTTAGCTCACAGTTACCAGATTTTCAGTATCACTTTTCTCGAGAGAGGTTTTCATTGTTGCTTGTTGCTTCTAAGTTTTGTTCGAAAGTATTGGCTTACGTTTTCGAATTTCACTTAAGGGTAGAGAGTCTGCAAATTGCAAAAGTATAAAGTTTAAATACATTTAGTTTGAACTGCTCACCAAGTGAAAAATTTTTCATATTTTTCATTCGGTCTTTGAAAAATATAAACTAAGATTTAATACTTTTGACTATAAAGCAAAAAACTGCAAAAAATTATAACTTGAAAGAAAAACTGATGGTTTTTATATAAAAAATTCGGAAATATTTCCTTATTAAATAGACATGGATGCTGTTGAAGTGTGTGGCTGCACAGAAGAATGTCGTTATTTTTCCCCCACCTAAGAACTTTAGTTTAATTTTTCTTCTCTTCTTTAGAAAATCACATTAGTTAATAAAAATATTTCATTCAATAAAAAAAGTAAATTTTTTATGAGACTTATATTTTTAAATAAAAATCTTTAATAAAATTCTTTCTTACACACAAATATTTAGATTTCTTAAGTTTTAGTTTTACAAATGAATAGCACAATTTTTTTCTGTATTTATGGCCTTCAAATCATTCGGTAAATAAGATTTAGAAAATGCATAGAAAAAATAAATATTAAGTTAAAATAAATTCAATTTTCTAAACCAAGTGTTATTGTTTTAATAACTAAGGCCACACAATTTTACCAAAATATAAAAAATCAAGAACCTAACCTCCATCTTTAAATAACAGATTCACATATTTCATATTTTATAGGCCACTTTTAGAATTTAGTAAAAAAAAATACATTTCCTAAGCTGTCTATACACTAGGCTGAGAATCCATCAGTGTTCGAAAAAGAAGAATAAGATTTTGATAGTTAAAAATTATATTGTATAACGGACAAAAATTTAGAAAATAGAACGCAGATGTCAAAAAAGAAATAAAAAATTATGAATACTTTTTCACTTTTAGAACTCAAACGAAAATGCAGATAGTGTAAAGACAGCTTTACGCCATTTGTGTGAAGGTATTTTCATGTGCAAGTATTTTCATTCCAACGCTATTTGTGCAAATTTTTGTTTTATATCAATTTAAAATTGTTTTATGTTCAATGTAGATTTATTAAATTGAAAAGCAAGTACTACAAGCGTCTGTTTTTTATTGTCTATGCATATGCATGTTTTTTCTTGCATATGCATGCACAACTGCATGAAAAAATAATTTTAAAAATATTGTGGAATTTGTTGAATATTTGTATCGTCTAAATCATATTAAACGAAACGCTTGTGAGGAGTAAGTTTAAGAAAATAAAAGTTGATGCCTGTCTTTCTCTCTATATATACATATACATGTATATGTATACTAGATTTGATGAAGGCTAATTTTAGCCAGCTAGTAAATTTTATTATATATTGCCAGGCCACCACGTGAATGCATACACAAAAATTCATATTCAAGTTGATCAAGCCGTTTAGTTGCAGTATAGATAAATAACCTCGATACCGATTGTAGCGCCATCTTCTGGGCTGATTTTTGAATTTAAACCATCCAGGGTGCCACTTAAATGCATAAAAAAATGCATTCAAGCACACTTATAGTAGAATTATATATATAACTATGACTTCCATAAAAATTTTATAATATAATTCCTTGACACAGTAGGTCGATTATGACGGCCATAATATAATCACCCCGAAAAGTGACCACCACCATTTCTCAAGCAAATTTTAACTATTACTACCCCTTCGTCGGTTATTACACGATCCATATTCGTTGATGCTAAGCATTTCACTAAATAAATGACAGTTTAGATCACAGGCCGCCAACAGCTGACAGACAGACTTGCCAGACCGGTGGTTTTAAAACCACTAAATGAATAATCTTTTTTTTTATTTATTTATAACTAAGTGTCAAGCCTTTAAGACCAAATATAATTCATATATTCCACTCACAAATATATAATAATCCTTAGCATAGGTAATCGCTTTTTCTTACACATGGACTATCTCAGAAAAGTGGCACTAAAAGACTCATTGAGTTACCTCTTGTGGTAGTCCAGTAGTCGGAAGGTCGAGTTTTCTGCAGACAAGGCAAAGTAGCTGCGCAGTCTTATATTTGCTTAAAATATATATAAACTGAGGGAAAAATATAATACCAATATAATACTCTATCACTTTCTAACACGCGCTGCACAGTGGGCCAAACGGGGCTTTTTTCGCGAATCAGTTCATATCTCCACAACTACAATACTAAGAATCACCTGATATTATTTTATAACAAATTGCATATTTCCAAAAAAAATCTCTGTGGTATGGGAGGATGGTGGGGGTATCCCCCCCCCCAAAAAGTTTTATTATTTTTTCTATATCTTCAGAACTACAACAGTGGGGCACGCTAAATTTGATGTGGATAACTATTAAAACGAGAAAACAAGTTACATGTTTTACCATAATCTTGGGAGTATAGGAAAGGAACAGATGAGGGCGAAAAGTACCCCTATACAAAGTTGTTATTAATGAACTAATAGAATGTATATAAAGATAATAGAATAGAGTAATAAGAAATAAAGAAGCAGGCAAAAAATGCATATAAACGATGCTTAACCAACAAACCAAGCCAAAGTTCAGGATTTTTCTTATGCAGGCACGCTCCTGATAAATTTCCTGACATTGAATGACTTCGGATACCAATTATTGCAAAATAGTTTATGTAACAAGCCTAAGAAAAATAGCTAAAATCACGCAAATTATTTTTTTTTTTTAATTTTTATAAACAAATACAAAGACGAACGTGACTCATGCGTAACTCATAAGTGAGTAGTTCATGACTCGCACGTGAGTAAAGCGTGACTCACACGCATCAAATCATGAATTGTGAAGCACATAAAACCATGACTAAAACAACATAAAAATGATAGTGGAAGCGGTTAGTATTAGAAAAAAATGCGTGCGACTATTACTAATTCGTGCCTAACTTCTGAGGCGCACCGATGAGCAGCATAAATTTTTTCTAAACTAACGCTTTTTTAATCAGCCTTTAAAATCAAACTAAAATCTGTGCCCCAGCTTTAGTGTAAGGCAACAGTACGTAATGAAGCTATGTTATAATATAATATTATAAATTCTTTATAAAGACTGCTATATATCTTTTAAGCAAATATTTGACATTTAAAACGATCTTTTATTTAAAAGTTTTCAACTTTTTAACAAAATTATCCCCACTGGCAACACTATTACACTTCACAAGCAATTGCTATTAAAATTAACATTGCTCCTAAAGGTATGCTTTAAAATTCGGTTGAGTGTATTTCTATGCAGCTGCTAAGTTGCTCTGTTTGTCCGTATGATTACACTAATACACTCATACATAGCTCACACCGATTTGACAACGTAGCGCACATCTTACTCAAAATTTGTGATTGTATTGTGAAAAAGATTTTTAGCCCCTAGCGTATAGATGTTTACACAGCAAAAATTATAAGTTGTCACTGTTACAGTTAAGTGTCGGAATGATATTTTTAAATAATTCACATTATTGCACACCGATTAGGTGCCCATGAGATAATTCAGTGACAAGTCACAAGGTGCATACAAAGTATCAATTAACCTTATCCTAGGCCATCCCCATGTAAAAGAGACTGGTACACTTCATAGGAAATGGTAAAACTCGAACTGGTCCCTATCACTTGGGGACCTATTTTGTGACTAGTCTTGTGTTAGTTCCATTTCCTGCAGGATACTTTCAGTTTTTACGGTGCACACGAACTTTTTTTAATTAATCCGTAAAATGGTTAGCTTTTGCCCCTATGTATTGTCAATATTTCGTTGTAAAATTGTCAATATTAGGTAAAGTTTCACCAAAAACATTGTTCACACGCTTTTGAATGTTTGCTGTAATTTTTTCTCTGGGTGTATTATGCGTTGCGAAAATTTCTGTATTAATTCGCTGCACCGTAACTAGTAGAATGTCTTCGGAAGCAGGGTATTGTTCTTACTCTAGGCAGTCTGTAATCACAAATCATTATTAGAGTGATCTCATTTTAATCAGACTTAAGTCAGGCTACTTAGTTCTGAGTGCAGAATATCAGCATTAAAAAAAGACGAGTTTTAGCATTTTTAAATTCATTTAAAAAGTAGAAACGCCCATTAGCAGTTATTAATATAAAGTACGTGCCACAATAAATATATTTTTTTTCTGCTTGTTGTAATGAATACATTTCGTTTTTCAAATAAAAATATAATTGCTTTTCCTCACAGTTACTTAAAAAATTTCTTTTTTTATTGCAATAAGTTAATCAAATAAAAATTGCTATCGATAGCATATGCATGCCTGCTATTAATGCCACAGAAACGGAAATAAAGCGTTCAAAATTATTGTTCGTGTGTTTGTTAATATGAAACAACCAAGCACGCACACGTTCAGAGGCAACAACTCTTGTACATACCCTATCGGAGAATGTGTGGTTGAGTGCAAAAATAGTTAACTTATAGTTAACTTTTCTTAGACTGACTAAAAGCTAACTGCCATGTCAACCAGAGCAAACCCAAAATTAATTCTTAAGTTGAGTACGTAATCAATTTTGATGAGAGCCAACAAATTTATTCTCAGCTACTTTGAAATTCACTTCAGTTTTATATTAAAAATTTTGCTATTGTTATTTCAGATGGTAACTTAGAAGAGTGGTAGCGCATTCAGTACACAACGTGTGATGATACATGTTCGAACGCCAGAAAAAAAAATTTTAACTTACTGACTACCAGGTGATTTAAAAAAAGTCAACTTTAAGTTAGCTGAAAGTAGTGCAGAGTGAGACAATGGACTAGTGCCTATGACATCGCAATGTTAAAATAGTCAGTTGATTGCATTGAAAAGTAATCCAAGTGTCAGTCAGTACTAGTTGCAAAATAGTTAGCTTAAAGTTAGTTTAAAGTTAACCGAATTTCCGACAGGGTAGGAAATAAAGCACACCCAACATTATTAACAAATACAAAAACACAATAAAATATTTTTGTAGACTATTAATGCAACACACTATAGTAGATATAACAATGCAATACAATGCAAATGGTAATTGTTATAATAATTGCCAGGTAAGCAACTGTGTTTTTGTTGGGCTCAATAACACGCGCAATGAAAAATCTTTATCGGCAATAAAATGGAAAATAAACCAAAAAAAAAAACAAAACTAACGCTAGATAAAATTTATGACCATAAAACATGTGTTCACACTGTCACAATTAGAGTGGAAATATAATTAAAGCTAATTTTTAATTCAAGAAAAAAAGAAATAAAATAATTAAATAAATATTTTTTTTAAAGCTTAAGGTCTTTTATTGTTTCCTTTTCTCTTCTTGCAATATTTAGCTTTAATTTGTTTTACTTTTTTTCATGGATTATATCATATATTGAGAATGTGTACGTGCCGGTTTTATTTTTTTTTTTTTTTTTGGTCAAACTTAATTAATTGTAACTGCAACTGACAAAGTAACCAAAAAGTGAGCAGGTATCTACAATAAAAGGCATAAAGTCATATAAAATACTTGTAACAATAATTGCTTTGACTTCCCCCCCTCCCCCCCGCCCACCCCTACCCAGGCCACCTATCAAATTTATTTTAGTGCTTACGAGGGTCTTCTTGAAAGTTTAGAGCATGAGTTTGATGATACTCTAGAGCACTGCTGCCCAAAAGCTTTTATCATTCCTGAAAGTTCACGTACATTTTTGTATTTATTTTACGTTTAACAGAAATATTGATTGCTAAACTATTGCCACAAAACACGTGAAGACTATTACAAAAATGCCGAAACAAAAAAAAACAACAACTTCCAAGTAACTGCCCTTGTGACAGCGCGTGTGTATTGGTGTGCTTGTGTGTGTGTGTGTGTGCTTGGCTCTTCGCTGGTATTTTAATGTTCCAGGGAGTTTGTGTTTCATATTATAGAACTTTTTTTTTTTTTTGGATTATTTTGAATGTAGATATTGTCTTACCAATTAAGTGGATTCTTTTTATTTGTATTTCTTTTGCTGAATATTCTTTGTTAACATTTCGATTACTTTTTCTATTGTTAAGCACTTAATTAAAAAAGAGGAAATCTAGTTAAATGAATGCATATAAAAATAAATACATGAACATGCATGCATACATATGTATGGGTACATATGTACATATAGAAACCAAGCTTAATCAATGCACAATGGGGCAGAGTCAATTAAACTTATAAATAGAAAAGAAAACAAGCTAACTTTTTTGCCTGCCATACTTCATAAATCCCATTTCTGTTTTGTAAATAAGAATGCAAATAAATTCACACACACGCAGGGTTCCGTTCGTACGCTAGACATATAATACCATAGGAACTTTATCCTAATAGGACAGCGCATAGAGAAAGGGACTCAAGGGTAAAAAAAATTAATTTTTTTTTTTTTTTTTTTTATGTGGACAACATCTGAGCATCGAATAAGACCGATCCCATGCCCCAAAAGTGTTCCCTCCCAGAGATATGCGCGTTTGATGAAATTGAAGTCGACGATTCTAAGGTTATGTGAAAAAAATTTCGTACTAACAGAGTGATATTCACGATTTAAAAGAATTATAAATGAGTATTTATTATAATTCACAATTAATAAGTTCAGAAAATAAACCTGGATTCGAAAAAACGCGAGCAAAATTGATATCAAACTCATGGAAACAGCACGCTAGGTAGAAAACAGTAAAAGCCAACTACACAAAACAAGAGGTAGGGACGACCTATGCGCGTTTTCAATGGTTGACCAACATGTTCTTGACGTCATGAGATGTGTCGCTTTCAAATGAGACCAATACCAACACGCTCAGTGATGCTACACCAAAGATAGACGTATTTTAATCTTTAAAATGGCTGTCCTGAACAAAACCGGTTTTTACCCTTAGCTCCCTTTCTATTTTGCGCGTCACCTATATTATACATACATACATACATAGTTTTGATATTTTATATTGTTTTTGAAATTTTTTCTCTTTTTGGAAATCTTTTAGTTTTGGCGTTTTTTAGTCTGTTTTTTATTTTCTTTTGCAGCTGCGTTTTTGTTTCACTCACTTCAAAGAACGCAATAAAACAAAATTAAGCACTTTGTTTCCTTTATTTTTGTATTCGGGTTTTAAGTACAAAGAAATCAAAACAAAAATTAATTTACAACTGAATTATTTATAACGATTATTATTGTTACGAAAATTGCGTCCCAGCTCCTGTGTCGTGGCATAAATAGCATAGCTCTAAACGTATTCTTAGCCATAACCAACTCCTTTCAATAAGCCGAATGATTGAATCAATTACTATTTTGATTAACTATTACTTAAGATCCATAATCTGACAGCGCGTGGCCTAAAAGAAAATCTTTAATCGTATTGGCCAGGGATCGCCAAGTAGGCTTAACATCATAAATTAAATGATTTTTTTTGAGAAAGCTACAATTTTGGGACATTTTTTCTTTTTAACCGACTTCAAAAGGAAGTTATCAATTCTTCTGTATTTTTTTCCTTCATATCTGTGTAATTTTTAAACCAATTATAAAAAATCTTTTTTTCGTCTAAGAGTGTGTAGCTTCCATTTGGATCTAATGCCAAACGAATGGAGGCATAAACGCCCAATGCTTCTGATTGTATATATTTTTACGCATTGAATCGCCTAGAAACTTAACACACACTTTGGTCTTTCCTAATAACATAATACCGAACTGGAAAAACATTGCCGGAGCCACGCCCATTAACAATTAATATTACATTTCATAAGCTTCTGCTCAGCCGACTCTTACAAAACCTTTCACACACCCTAAACTCAAAAAATTACACACTCTTGCACTTAATAAAGTGGGCGGAGATACACCCATTAAAGTTGCGTATAAATTATATGTACTTCTACTTATCTAATCGCCTGCAAGCTTGGAAAGCAATTTGCGATCTTGGAATGGAACCATTTTGTACTTCAAAAAGTGGGCGGGGTCATACCTATGACAACTTAAAATTACGCTACACGTGCTTAGTATAAGCCTATTCAGCCTGTTCAGCATTTTACCAAGGAAAGAAAGCAGTTCCTTTAAAAATAATAACAACAAGATGTTGGTGCTTTATTATTCATTGAACACAGTATTTCCTATAAATGAAACTAAACTTAACTTAAACTACATAAGACAATATCTTGACTAATATATATAAGACTTCCGAAAACGTTGGATGCATTTCAATAAATATTGTTTTTTTTAAGAAGACACATTTAAGCAATGAACGGGTACTACTATTACCAGCTGTTACCTTTTTTAAGAAAGGGATAGAGAAGAGAGCTGGTCTTTTACAACTCTGCTTATTTCTGCTTTTGTTGCACGTTTTTAATAATGCAGTGTTGAAGCGCCTCTGGTGTCAATGAGGCGTATTAAATTGTCAAAGCTTTGTTTCGTAGCGATTTTATTGGTTATTTTACTTCGCCAATTATTCTGCTAGACAATACCATCGAAGGAAGGCGCTCTGATGCCACATTAGGATTAGTATCCGCTGAAGGAATAGTAGTTCAGGGGCCAGTGTCTATGTCATCACTAGAACTTTCCTACAACAACTGTTACAAAGGGATAGTAATGCACATTATAAAAATGCATGGTGTTGTTCTTTAATGGCTGTCAGAAACAGGCTCGAGTCCAGGATCATGGGTTTTGTAGTCAACGTACTACTTCAGCCAACGCCACCCTCAAGTTTAATTGGCGTACAGCAACAAACTCAGCTTGGACAACAACCTGATGCCATGTTGCCTTGCTGTCGTCAAAATAATAATTCTCATATTTTTCTTTGACATATTGAAGTCAAAAACATGATGTGGTCTTAAAACTTGAACCCTTATACAGTTGCACTCAATAAGTGAATGCGAACTCTAAGTTAAGTTCACCAACATTAATGTTAACAAACAATGTAAGCAAAAGCATTATGTTGTACTCTACATTAATTTTGTGGGTATATACCTCTTACTCCGTGCTTATGTAACTTAATAATTATTCGAAGTATATAGATTAAAAAAATAAAATAACACAGTTGCTTATATTCAAACAAATCTAATGAAGCAGCACAAAACTGAGAAATACATAAATTACTAATAGCAAAAAATACTCGATTAGTTCAAAAGCAATTAAGCTTGTAAACTTTTTAAAGTGAATTCATTAGCAAGTTTCTGGGAAATATTTTTAGTAAGTTTATTTTTAGTAAAAATATTTTGTAACACCTAATTCACACGAAGACTTCTATGAAGTCTATTTTTCGACGTCATTTTTGGTTTGATAGCGAACGGGGTAGAGAAGAAAGAGGGGTAGAAAAAATGACTCGATTTCTGTTTTCTATGGTTTTTTTTCATATTTTTCTTTACACTAATTTGTGTTCTTGTTGTTACGTTCTATTATTAATATTCTCATATTGGTGTGTTCTTCGAAGCAAAATTTTATTTAAAAAGTACCCTGTCGGAAATTCGGTTAACTTTAAGCTAACTATTTCGCAAATAGTACTGACTGACACTTTGATTACTTTGCACTGTAATCAACTGAATATTTTAACATTGCGATGTCCTAGGCGCTAGTCAATTGTCTCACTCTGCACTACTTTCAGCTAACTTAAAGTTGACTTTTTCTAAATCACCTGGTAGTCAGTAAGTTAAAATTTTTTTTCGGGGTTCGAACATGTATCATCACACGTTGTGTAGTCAATGCGCTACCACTCTTCTAAGGTACCATTTGAAATAACAATAGCAAAATATTTAGTATAAAACTGAAATGACCCAGCAAAAAATTTTCGAAATTTTGTAATGGGTAGTACTCTTTTAATGGCTTACAAAGTAATGACTGATACTTATTTATGTAATTATTTTATGTACATAATAATGACTGCCCTGTAATGAATAAAACAAGAACTTATTTATATCATTACGTGAAAGTACTTATTGTAGTGCTTTCCAGTTAATAAGGAAATATATCTAGAAAAAAATTTATTGATCGGGAAAATTATTTTAATTAGAAAAATTAGCAAATTAATTTAGAATAAGTTTAAGCAAAAATTAATATATAAAATTTTGCATATTTGTAAGCAAAAAATAACCCATTAAATTTTGAGTACTTTTAGGCAATCAGTAATATATTAACTTTTGCATGTTTGTAAGCAAAAAGTATAGGGTTACGCATACTTTTTGAACTTCTCAAACAAAAATAATGGGTTATTCAGTCAAATTGTATGTACTTACGACTGAGGAGTACATACACTTTTTTGCATTCTAGTAGGCAAAGTTTTTTGCTGGTGAGTTTCAAAGTAGCTGAGCATAAATTTGTTGGCTCTCATCAAATTTGATTATGTACTCAACTTAAGAATTAGTTTTGGGTTTGTTCTGGATGACATTGCAGTTAGCTTTTAGTCAGTCTAAGAAAAGCTAACTATAAGTCAACTATTTTTGTGGTCAAGCACACATTCTCCGACAGGATATGTAAATGTATGTATAAACAATAAAATCAATAAAAATCAAAATCAATAAAAAAAAAATTAGACATATAAAAATAATCATCGTATGAACGCAAATAATTTTTAGTAGAAACTTTAATAGGGAATCAAGAAAAATAGACGTCATAAATTTCATCGTCTGAATCCTGTATCTTTGTATACATTAAAAGTTTTCCAAAAAAAAAAACTTTTAAGATCAAAACCTTTGTCGAATTGCATTTTAAGTACACTTGCATGCAAAAGAATTTTATAAAGATTAAAGATGTGCTCGTAGTGTGCTTGTCATCTGTTGAAATGCGGGCACTGAAACTTGTTAATGAAGAGTTCATTATCCTTTTATTAACAACAATTTAAATACTTTTGTTAAAGGAGCAACAACTGCTAATTAACAATTCTATTTGCTGAAACTTTTCCTGTAGACAAACAACAAAACTTTAAAAGTGCAGCAGCTGCAAAGAAAAATTTTAATGAATTCTTTTTTTCTAGTGCACAGTTTGCCAAAAAAAATAATTACATATGCATATCTTCTTCCTTAGAGTTTGGCTAATTCACATTCAGAGAAGAAAAGAAAGATAAGGTTTTAATTAAATGTGTGCAAACTTTAATTCAAATAAACAAGCTTTGACATTTTTATTTTACAAAAGTGGCAGTTACAAGTGTTTTTGCTGCAGTCAATGAGATGTATGCAGTTAAAAAGAGAATAAGATTAGCTTATTGTAGAGCACTATAATTCGCTCACATTGTACCGTGAGTGCACTACGCTGTCATTGCACCAGTACATATACATCATATATAATCTATTTTGGGTGTACAAGGAAAAACCGGAGCAAAAAAACTTCTTTTGTAACTATTTGTAACATAAATTTTTTATAGCTTTGCTATTTATGGCGTGATACAGGAATTAGGATGTGACTTTTGTAACAAAAATAATCGACACTATTACAGTTATAAGTTTATATTTGTTTTGATTTCTTTGTACTTAAAAGCAGAGTACGAAAATGAACGAAACAAATTGTTTGAGTTTGTTTTGTTTCCTTCTTTGAAGTGAGTGAAACAAAAAACAAGAGAAAAACAATGAGAACGAATGCTCAATTTGTTCTTGTATTGTATTTGCATCTGAGCACAAACCAGAGTACATAGCCGCCACCGGCTACAAATATTATATTAATTTAATCGTTCGTTAATGGGAAATAAATGGAAAAGTTTTGATACATTTGCAGCGAATTTTACATCATCTTATAATATAATTTTATTGCATTGCTATTTAACAGAATATGTCTTTTTACATAGCTAAGCAGCATAGCTATAACCAGATGTCCTAAGACATTAGTTTTTACTGTTACAACAGATATTTGAGAGCCAGAAACTAGCAATTTTGAAACTTCAATAAAATCAAAAATAATGTGTGTGTGTATGTGCGTGTGTATGTGCGTGTGTATGTGCGTGTGTATGTGCGTGTGTATGTGCGTGTGTGTGTGTATGTGCGTGTGTGTGTGTATATATGTGTGTGTGTATGTGCGTGTGTGTGTGTATATGTGTGTGTGTGTGTGTGTAAAAGTGTGTGTTTGTGTATAAAAAAAGCATCCCTGTCGGAGAATGTGTGGTTGACTACAAAAAAAATTAACTTATAGCTAACTTTTCTTAGACTGACTAAAAGCTTACTGCAATGTCATCCAGAACAAACCCAAAATTAATTCTTAAGTTGAGTACGTAATCAATTTTGATGAGAGCCAACAAATTTATTCTCAGCTACTTTGAAACTCATTTCAGTTTTATATTAAACATTTTGCTATTGTTATTTCAGATGGTACCTTAGACGAGTGGTAGCGCTTTGAGTAAACAACGTGTGATGATACATATTCGAAACCCGGAAAAAAAACTTACTGACTACCAGGTGATTTAAAAAAAGTCAACTTTAAGTTAGCTGAAAGTAGTGCAGAGTGAGACAATTGACTAATGCCTATGACATCGCAGTGTTAAAATAGTCAGCTGATTACAGTGCAAAGTAATCCAAGTGTCAGTCAGTACTAGTTGTGAACTAGTTAGCTTAAAGTTAGTTAATACTACACTTGTTATACTTATTTTCTCATTTATGCAAGTAGTATGAATTTCTTTATTATATATGCTTTGGCAATACTTTATTGTGTACTCTTGCAAATGTTTAATTTCGATCTTGTTTTTATTTTAAAAATATAATTGACCCCTGTCGAAAACTTTTGTATGAAAGCTCTGGCTTAATTTTAAGTATTTATTTTTGGTTTTCTTATTTAAAATCTTTTAAGTATTTACCAGCCTTATTTATAAAAATTATTAAAGCTTTAAAAAGGTTTTTTTAAAACATATTTTCATACAAAATTTTTCTTATAAAGCCTTAATAATTTTTATAAATAAGGCTGTTAGTAATGCTAAGAGTACTGCAAAGACTGAAAGCACTTTAGAATTTTTATAATTTTTGGCATATGAATAACATATATTTAAGATATATTTTTAACGTAGAAAAAAGTTCTTTTAGTTCCATCATAGACCTTGGATTCACTTCCGGCACACAAATTTTTTTCTTATATTTTTCTGCCTTTCAAATTTCAATTAGCCGCTTATATGGAATTAAACTGAAATATATAAAAAAAATATATTCTACAAAGCCAAATTGCCAAACAAAAAATACAAAAAAATTTCATCCATATTGACGAATATAAAAACTCCATCAATTTGGCCATGAAGGAAGAGCATAAATAAAAAAAAAGTTTTTGCTAAAAAATATAAAAATAAAAATGTTGATTTAAAAATGTTATTTGTTTGCACTCGTATTTTATATATACTCGCTTTAAAGTTGTTGTGTGCAACTTGCAACATTCAGGGCCATAAAAAGTGGCAATTGTGTGAGAAAAAAATATTAAAAAGAATTTTTTTTCGAGTTTGATTATGTGCTGATAGACAAGCGATTGATTGTTTTTAAAACAAACTCATCAGTGATGTGGAAAAAAATTATTTGATGTAGTCTTATATATGAAATTTATTTTTAAATTTTAACATTTTCACAGGAATTATTTAAAAACAAATTGAAGCAAGAAATTAACAAATTAGTGGCTGCAATTATTAAACGAAAATTGTAACAAATAAAAAAAAAATTAAAAATTTTAAAGTGTATTTTTATGCAGAGTACACGAATTAACACTGTAATTTAAAAAATCAAAATAAAGGGTATCCTATCAGTTAATATAAAACTTACACTCTCAAAATTAAAAAAAAAATAAATGAAAAATACCTCCACAAATACAATAAATCGCTCAAATGCAACAAAAAACACCGAAAGGAAAAAGTTTAGCTAAAATACTAAAAAAAACGTGAAAAGCCAAACAAAATCGCCAAAACGAAATAAAACTGCCAAAACGAGAAAAAGACCCAAACAAAAAATAATCGTTATACATAAAAAACAGACGAAAAATCGTAAGAAAAATATATAAAAAATCGCTGGAATCAAAAAAAACGCCAAATACCGAAATAAAATCGCCAAAACAAAATTTGCCATAACAAGAAAACGACAAAAAAAAATTAAAAAAAATCGCTATAGCTAAAAAAACGCCAGAAAAAAATCGCCAAAACTAAAAATATATTACCAAAACCGAATAAATTACTAAAACGAGAAAAAAGCGCTTAAAGTAATTTAATCGCTTTGACTAAACAGCAGCCGAAAAAATCTCAAAAAAAAACCGAGAAAATAGCCAGAACTAAGAAAAGCGTAAAATATAAAAAAATTACCAACAACCGAAAAAATTCGCCAAATCAAAAAAGCGCACAAATTACGAAAAATCGCTATATTTGAAAAAATTACCAAAACGAGAAAACGGAAAAAATAACAAACAAAAAATCCCTATAGCTAAAAAGCCGACGAAAAAATCGCAAAAGTCTGAAAAAAATCGCCAGAACCAAAAAAACAAACACGCCACAACTAAAAAAATATTACCAAGACCGAATAAATTATCAAAACGAGAAAAAAGCGCTTAATGTAATTAAATCGCTTTGATTAAACAGCAGCTGAAAAAATCGCAAAAAACCGAAAAAATCGCCAAACGGAAAAAAGCGCCAAAACTAAAAAAATTTTAAATACCGAACAAAAATCGCTAGAACGAAAATAAAAAGCGCCAAAACTAAATGACCAAAAACCGAATTTATCGTCAAAACACGAAAAAGCGCTAAGAGTATTTAAATCGCTATAGCTAAATAACAGCGAAAAAATCGTAAAAAATGAAAAAAAACGCTTGAACTAAAATTTTACCAAAAACCGAAAAAAATTGCTAAATTTAAAAAAAAAAATCGCCATAACTAAACAACAGCCGAAAAAATCGCCAAGACCCAAAAAAAGTGCAAAACTAAAAAATTTACTAAAAAGCGAAAAAAGCTCCAAATTTAAAAAAATCGCCGCAACAACCAAAACCGAATATATCGCCAAAACGAAAAATAGCACTAAAATTAAATTAATTTACTATAATTAAAGAATAGCCGGAAATCGCAAAAAAGTCGAAAAAATCGCCAAAACCCAAAAACAAAGTACCAAAACTATAAAATTTCCAAAAACCGAAAAACGAGAAAAGGCGCCAAAATTAAAAAATTACAAAAAACCGAAAACAAATCGCCAGAACGAGAAAATTACTCCAAGACTAAAAAATCACTGTAACTAAACAATAGCCGAAAACCCTCAAAAAAACCAAAAAAAAATCGCCAAAACTAAAAAGATCGCTATAACTTAACAAACCAAACAAAAATCTAAAAAATTCGCTAAAAAATTACCAAAAGCCAAAAAAATCGTCGAAACGAGAAAATTCCTCAAAACTATAAAAATCGCTATAGCCGAAAAATCGCAAAAAAAATCGCCAAAGGAAAAATATTACCAAAATCCGAAAAAAAGCGCCAAAACAAAAAAAAAATTGTTATAGCTAAGATCGCAAAAAAAACGCCAAAACGAAAAAAAACGCTAAAACTAAAAAATTGCCGAAAACTTAAAAAAAATCGGCGCTAAAGTAAAAAAAACGCCCAAACAAAATATTTTTTTTTTGTTAGTAAGGTAAGATATTACACTCGATTACACTCCTATAAGCCAAATTTTGAATAGTATAACCTCCCAGTAAAAAAATTGGAAGTCATTCTAAAGGAAGTACATTTTCATTGCTTCCAAAAAATCGATATTTTTAATTTGCCGATAGTTAGCAGAAAACCAAGTAGAAGTTTATTTAAGTCATACAAAACCTTGTAATTCCTCTCAAGTTTTAGAAATTACTCAGCAGAATTTTAAAAAAATCGATTTTTTTGAAGAAACTTATGACCTAAATTTAGTCTAAAATTTTGAAGTTATTTGCTTAAATTTACATGAAAATACTGTTTCACGGTTAAATTCCTATAAAAAGAAACTAATTGTTAAAATAGGTAACTATTAACCATTTTTCCTAGATGAAAATATTATCATAGAACACAAAAATAGGAAATTTTTCTTAAAATCGCTTCCAATTCGGTGACCAGGCATCGAAAAAGAGAACTTCTTGCAATGACAACCCTATGTAAAAATCATTAGATCGGATCGAAATTTGCACTACTACCAGATCGCAAACTCTACATTTTCATGACTTTTTTGGAGTGTCTTTTTTTACTGGGCTGTGTAGTTTCCGTACGGATTCCTTCATGTGCGAGTCAAAGTCGAACTTTACTGAATTTATTTTATTTGTTAATTTTTTTTTATTTGTGTTTTATTATTTTGAAATTTTTTTTTAATCCCCCTGATTTCTAAAATACAGCAATTTCATTTTAACAAGCTCATTGTAGTCATTTTTAAATGTATTAAAATCAATTTATTTAAAAACCACAGAATACTTTTTTCTTCAGCTTTTAAGATCTTAAGCAACAGCCAGAGCCCCAGGTGTTGTTGCGTAGAACAGTGTTTTTTTTATTATTTTAAAATAAAGTTTTATTACTACCGGAGGAATTACCATGCAAGTAGAGCGAAAACTATTAATGTTCAATACGTTTTGTTTTTTTTTTTATTGTCTTAGCAACAGATTTTGCTTAGTAAAGCATTTATTTAAAATGTTTAAACTTTTTGTTAAGAAGGACAGCAGCAAAAAATAAGGGAGCAGCATAAATGTTTTCTACGAAGAAACAAAAAGCACAAGAATTGAGGGAGCAGTCCATAGAATGTCTTATTTAAAAAAAGCACGTTGAAACAATAAAAATCAATGCTCGCTCGCATCCTTAACGACCATGGAGTGGCACAAGCGATATTTGATGATTTGCAAAATGGCACAATTGTGTCAGCAATTGCAATATTGCTCACTCAATGCTCCAAAGGCAAGAACAGCAAGAACTTCATATGATAAGCATCATATGATAACATCATCATGATAAGTATCAGTGTAATAATGTCTTTGTATGCTTAACTTCTTCATTGAAGTAAACAAAAATGCCTCAAAACTAAAATGTCTATTTTAGCTTGAAAATGAACAACATTTCTGCACATGATGCCAAAGCAAGACATGTACATACATTCAGCAAGAAAACAATTCTGTGTATATGATGGCAAGAAAAGAAGAAAATTTCGCTTTTCTAAATATCAATGGAACAACACATGAAACATGTTTGTGAAACATGAAAATGATTTTTGATATTTATTGTTTGAGGGCTAAAGCAAAAGCATTGAATTCAACTTAAGTTTATTTTTTGTTTAACACAAGCGAAGCCCCATATCAATAACCTTGAGTCTTCGAAGGAAGGAAGGATAGTGATTAACAATATCATGCAGGATATTACCTTCGTTTGACTCAAGATTACTTGCTGCTAAAAGCGAATCAAATAATCGTTTCTATTATTACTACGATTTATTTATAAACGTTTTACTCTTTTTTTGTGTATAAACGGCAAAACTTCATGCAAGTGTATATATTTTTTTTGCCCCTAAAAGTATGCCATAATTTTTAGGCAGCCCAACTTCTTCATATACATATAAATTGTTTAGTTACCCCTAAAAGTATGCTACAAATTGTACACCGAAGATGAAAAGGCAGCCTAATTTTTTTAGCTACGCTGTCCGTCAAAAACTGTACTCTAGAGAACCGTAAGAACTACGTACCTGAAATGTTGATAGACTATGTACAACAACAAATATATATGACAGTTAAAAAATTTAAAGGGTGTTCCAAAAGCAGCAACGAAAAATTTTAAAATCCTATTTTATATACATACAATTATATATAAAAACTTGAAATTTGCAAAGTTGATGTATTTTTATACAGACTACAACAATTAACACTGAAATTCAAAAAAAAAAAAAAATCAAAATTAAAGGGTATTCTTTCAGTTAATGTAATTTTCACTATATAATTTTGACAACTTGCTATATCTTGCAAAACGTAAGAGGGAAACTCTTGAAATTTTCAAAATTTTCAAAATTATAAAATCGCCAAACCGAAAAAATCGCCAAACAAAAAAATTTTTAAGGCTAAAATAAATCGTCAAAAACAGAAAAATCGCCAAAAATTAACAAAAAATCGCCAAAATGAAAATAAAACTCCCAAACACCGAAAAAAATCGACAAACAAAAAAATTTCTAAAACTAAAATAAATCGCCAAAAACCGAAAAAAGACTAAAAGAACGCCAAGAACCGAAAAAATGCCAAAAAGTAAAAAAACAAAAAAATTTTCAAATCGCCAAATGAAAAAAAAATAGCCAAAATGAAAAAAAACTCTCAAAAACCGAAAAAATCGCCAAACATAAAAAAATCTCTAAAACTGAAATTGATCGCCAAAAACCGAAAAATCGCTAAAATGAAAAAAATCGCCAAAAATTTAAAAAAAACTCCCAAAAACCGAAAAAATCCCCAAAACGAAAAAAAGTGCCGAACATAAAAAAATCTCTAGAACTAAAATAAATCGCTAAAAACCGAAAAAATCGACAAAATTAAAAAACGCCAATACTAAAAGAACCGAAAAAATGCCAAAAAGTAAAAAATTCAAAAATGTTCAAATCGCCAAACAGAAAAAATCGCAAAAGAAAACTGGAAAAAACGCCAATACGAAAAAAAATCGCCAAGCAAAAAAAAAATTATAAAATTAAAATAAATCGTCAAAAACCGAAAAATCACCAACGTGAAGAAAAATTGCCAAAAAGAAAAAAAACCCCGAAAAAATCGCCAAAATGAAAAAAAGGGCCAAGTATTACAAAAAAATTTCTAAAACTAAAATAAATCGCCAAAAACCGAAAAAATCGTCCAAATGAAAAAAAAGCCAAAACTAAAAGAACGCCAAGAACCGAAAAATGCCAAGAATTAAAAAGTTCAAAAATTTTCAAATCGCCAAACAGAAAAAAATTTCCAGAAACTGGAAAAAAAATCGCCAATAAAAAAAATCGACAAACTAAAAGAAACTCTTAAACTAAAATAAATCGCCAAAAACCGAAAATTCGCCAAAATGAACAAAAAATCGCCAAAATTAAAAAAACCGAAAAAAAATCGCCAAAACGAAAAAAGTGCTAAACATAAAAAAAATCTCTGAAACTAAAATTAATTGCCAAAAACCGAAAAAATCGTCAAAATGAAATAAACGCCAAACTAAAAAAACGCCAAGAATCGAAAAAATTCCAAAACCAAAAAAAGCGCCAAAAATAAGAAAATACTTCATAACTAGAAAAATTTTATAAAGTTCGTTTAGTATTACATAAGCCCAGGGGAAAAAACAGCTGCAAATCAATAAAAATTAATAAAAAAAAAACATTAACAAAAGTCCAGTGATGTTGAAGTTTCTTATTTCAATATGGAAAAATATTAATTTATTAATTTTATTTATATTTAAGTATCTCAATATACATTTTCTATTATATTGAAAACTATTGAATTAATGTGACGCGTTCTTATTTTTAAGTTACAGCTTTTCCCTGAGTGTATGTAAGGAAACCTTCATATACGAGTCACAGTGGCACTTTACTGAATTTTATAGAGTTTCTTTCAGAGTAGTTGGAATTTGCTATGCCTTATTTTGCGTTATTATTGTTGCATTTGCGAGAGAAATAAGTGCCACTAGAATTCTTAAACAAGGTTGTGTTTAAATTAATTCTAATGAACCAACACATTCTTATAAAACTTTGCGTACATGGCGCGGGACATTTAAGTTTGCATAATTTTATGAACAGTGGAGTGAGCAGTCCCAGCCTGAAGCATTTTAAATTACTTCTACGCGTGTACATTATATATTATCAAAAAACCATATGAAGGGATTTGTCTTTAAAATCAATTTATGTGGACAGTCTGGCCGCTTTTCTTGCAAAGTCACAAAGTCATTGATCTCGCTTCAACATCATCATACTACTCATTGCTCGTTTTTAAAACGAATGTGGGAAAATTGTTATCATTCCCTAGCTATTTTTGAATTATTTTATTTTAAATTATTCATATGTTTTTAATGATTTAGAAAAAAAAAATTTGTTTAATAATGTTGAAGCTAAACTAATGTTTGTATCCTGGAACAGCCAAGTGAACATGTTACTCTTCTCTAGCACTGTTAAGGAAAGGATATGAAATATCCTTTATCCTTATCCTTTATATGCATGCTATACTTAAATTTACAACAAAACAAAGTGTGTGAGGAATATCATTCAAATTTTTTTTATTAATATGCTGTTGCAGTTTTGTTATCGCACACGTACACTCTGTTTGGAAAAAAAATATAAAAATTAATCTTTGCCAGCAAACTAAACGTACGAGTAAATATTAGTTTACAGCAACCAAACATAACGCACGAACTTCAAATTGAGTAAGAAAAAAATTTTTTGAATCCCCAATTTTTCACGGCTGTAGTTGATATATTAATTTTAGTCATACGTTGAATTTGAAATTGTTTTTTCTGCTTGAGAGGTAAGTAAATATGTTTATATTTCGGCAGAGATAATGTCAAAAAAAACATTTCCCTTCAATCAAGCATTGCATTTTATATGAATTTACGCAAACATGTTTGTATCGCACTTCACTTTTTTAATTTTGCCCGCAACATTTTCGATTTGCTCTTGGCTCTTGGCTCTGCAGCATTTTGCACATTTTTCATACAATAACTGCAACATTTGGTGGCATACAACAGTATATTATTCATGCCGACATGACATATGACTTTACTAATTTTTTTTTATTTTTTATTGTTAATTTTTTTCTTTGAGATTAAAAATACAACATCAACTTTAGTTGGTTATGGAAATTTTTTCTCAACTGTGTGTTTCACTCTATCAAGGATTTGTTGAATGTTGCTTAAGGAGTTGCTTTTTTGAACAGCATTATTTGGTGCATACAAAAGGAATACAAAATCTTTACTAAATCAGAGCCAGGGTCATTTTTTTACAACAATTCATAAACGATTATTAAAGTTGATGAAGCCATAGACAATGGTCACTGAACTATACGGGCTTCAGTAGATACTAATTCTAATGTAACATCAGGAGGGCGCTCTAATTCGTCGGTATTGTATAGTTGAATCATTGGCGCAGTTAAATAACTAATAAAATGGCTTCTAAGCACAACTTTGAAAATTTAATACGTCTCATTGACACCAGAGGCGCTAAAAAAAATGTATTATCAAAAAAACGTGCAATAAAGCAGAGTTGTAAAAGAATGAAGCCTTCCCCTATCTCTTCCTTTACCAGCTGTCTTCTCCATCACTATTCCTTTCCTAAAGAAGGGGATAGTGAATGCCTCCATGTTATTTTTCTTAAAAAAAAATATATATAAAAAATATTTAATTTTAATCATTGTTTGTAAATGCCGGCGAAATAGCTTTAAGCGGTTTTAAGGCTTGGGGCCATTATAACAACTTGCAGTTAGTTAAAAGTAGGACTTAATCGAAAGTATAAAAACTTTTTCACTAGTACAATTTAACTCTAACCTAAAGTGAGCGCTAAGTTAAGAGCAAGTTTCTACTTCCTGGTAAATTAAATTGAATTTATAATAGCGAGCAATCAAATCCTTCCAGCAAAAGATTTTAAAAAGGTATATCGGGTATGGAATTGAGCATTTTTGTTACAAGAATTTCTTAAATGGACTATAAAAATTAAAATAACTACATTAAATTAAATTCATGGCGATTCAACTTGAAATAACTTTGATTCAACATTGCTCAACAACTTTCATTTAAACATAATTCAAATAAATTAAAATTACTACATTAAAATAAAGTCTATTGATTCAACTTGAAATAATTTTAATTCAACATGACTCTTAGTATTATTTCAGTATCAAATTCACGTTCGTTCAACTTGAAATAACTTCTATTCAGCATTTTACTTCCTGTTATTCAGTATCAGATTCACTTTGTTTCAAGTTGATAAAATGTTGATTCTACATGACTCTTTTAAGAGTAATTGAATGATAAATGAACATCAAATAAAGTTATTTTAAGCTGAAAAATGTCTTTTAAAGGTTACTGAATCTCATGCTTAATTAACATGAAACACACATGAAACAAAATCATTGCCGAAACATGTTAAATTCACCTTGTTTTCGTAGATTTTTTTTATAAAATTTTTCTGGGTGCATGTGATAGAAATTTAACGATTTTAAAATGATTCATTTTAAAGAATTGCGAATGATTGAGTGACTAATTTTCGAACCAGCCACAAACTATGGACTTTCAAAGAGCAAGCCAAATCTTAAAAACTAAGTTGAAGACATATTTACTGGCGTTAAATGCAAATTAATGTAATTATTTAAGCGAAAGAACAGAAAAAAAAGTGCTTGGGGAATATGTCGCAAAAAACAATGTCTCAGAATTGGAATTCAAAATTCCTAGAAGGCAGTATACTAGTCTAGTAATCGGAGGGTCTAAGGTCCAATTCCTGCCGGATGATGTGGGTGTTTCAGCAGTTTGTTTTTGTTTAAACAAAGAATTAATTACAGGTTAACTGAAGACATGTGGCAACGAATTCTGGAGAAGCCAACTCCGCTTTACTGGAACTAACCAAAACCCAATTTTTCAGTTATCCGATTTTTTCTCTAAGACGTAGTTCGGATTACTGAAATTTGTTACAGTTAAGCGTACTGCTTAAAGTAACTAACTTAATACACACCATCGCAAGCATATGTGCACATTTTATCTAGCCACTTGCGTTGACAATATAATAGAAAAATGCAATAAAGTACGTAAGAGCGAAAAGGACAATTACATTTTGCCATTTAATTTTTTAACGGACAAAAAATGCACAATTTTTTCAGCCTTTAGTTATGCAATCGATTTCTAATAAATAAATTTGTCATTGTTTATTTTTTCACTTAAGCGAAGTAAGTTTCATACAAAACGTAGTTGTAGGCTTGCTTTTGGTTTTGATACGATACGATATTTTTTTTCAGTTTCGCTAAAGCGAGGACAATAAGACTAGCTGCGCTTAAAATCAGTGCGGGGATTTGTATCGTTTTCAGTAATCCGATTTTTTTCAGTAAAGCGTGTTGTGCTAAATCTTACACATTCATGTAACAGGTGTTACTAATATATAATAGATGAAATTTAAAACATTTTTTTATTTATTTAAGTGAGTTTTTACTCACGTTGAATTTGTTATAAGTGCAAAATTTAAATTAGAATAACTTTGAATACGCAATAAGGTATGTGTATGTTTACTAAATCACTTATATAAATTTACTGTCATACTTTAAGTAATTTTTATATAGTATCATATAAGATATATAAACATCATAATATATATTAATATGCTTCCACATTTATGGCTTTCTATCTTAGAGGGCAAACAATTTTTTCCCAAAATCACAGCCCGCCCTTCAAGTTTAAAATTAAATATTCAACAACGAAAATATATATTAAAAATTCAGATAATCTGTTTGTAAATTGAAGCTTGTGACATTGTTAAAAAGCCAACTTGACTTCCGTTTAAGAAAACAAAGAACCGTGAAATGGAGATATATGACTTATCATACAACACTTATTTATTTTATGGCTATAATGTGAATGTTCACAGTGCTGTACATATTTCCTTTAACAAGGTTTAAGGACTTGCTTTTTTGGTAGGATATAATTTTTTTATTAATTTTTTTTTTATGTATGTGCTCATATGTATATGGTATAAAAATTTACGTTTGTAAGTGTGTTTGCTTTAACATTTTTTTATGTTCAAAAATGTATTCATGAATGTATGCAAATAAATAACCGACTGACGGTATGGAACATGTCATAAATTCTTGTAATTGTTTACATGTATCAACTTTGTGTTATCCACACCACATTTTCTTCAGCCATGGAAGTGGCACACAACAACAGAACCCCACATCAGCGCTGTTGCAATGTGAAGAAAAACAAAAGAAACAGAGAATTAAGCCTCAAATTAATAATTTATGATATCACAAGCACTCACAAAAAATATGTGCGTAATAATTTTAAAATCATCACAATCAAATTAAAACAGAAATATGCCGGATATAGTCTTAGACTTAAGCTTTCATTACATTCAAGTTGTGATTGTATAAAAACACGTGTGAGGTTTGCAATTACACTCACGCAGATTGTTATTTCAACCAATTATTATACATTTTCACTTTAGACATGAAAAATTTCACTCACCTTTCACATCTGAGTAGTTTCATGGTGACGGGCGTGACCATGATATTCATATTTTGTGCAATAATTCAAAAATATTAACAGAGATATTAATCTAAAAAATATTTAATTTAGTTTAAGTCAAGCTTGATACATTTTCAGTATTCTTGACCCAAAAAATTTCTCACCCCTGTCACATCGGAGTAGTTTTATTGTGACGGGTGCGACCGTAATACTCACATATTTATAATAATTCAAAAATCACAACTTCTGCAAAGTTATTTACTTCCGGATGTATTCGGTATAATTTATAATAATAAATTATTCAAAGTCTTTCGCTTAAAAATCGCCAAAACCCGAAAAAGAAAGCACCAAAACTAAAAAAAAAGTCCCTTAAACTTAAAAAACGCTAAAACAAAAAATTATTTTTCAAAAATTTCTACATCAGTAGTGCCATTCAATAACTTTTAACGATTCGAGAATCGTAATTTTTGTCTATACATTCTATCGCTAGCAATAACGATTGTGTGATTCTGTAAGTTCTTTTTAACGATACTATGCAGCTGATATTTTCTGTTGATTTATGTCGATAAAATTAACAGCACATAAATTCTGTGGCAAAAAGGAAAAAGTGCTTAAGTCGAGATAAGCTGATTTTGAGTTAACGATACGTTCGTAATCTGCACATTCGAAAGTACCCCTGGTCAAAATCTCAATCAATTTGTGTGATTTTTCAAGAAGTTATAGCACTACCACTTGCGACTTATCTTTTTTAGACTTCTAATGTCATTTGGAATAATAGCTTAAGTAAGGTTATACTTTGGTAAATTTCAATATAAATGAAAAAAAAATAAAGTTTAACAGAGAATTTCCCAATTTAAATGTAAAAGAAATAAATTTCTGAAAATCGACTTGAACGCCTAAAAGTGCTCTCCTGCAAAACAATAAAATTTTACTTAAGCACTTTTTCCTTATTGCCACAGAATTATTGTCGCTTAAATAACGATAGAGCTGAATCATTAAAAATGTTACTGAATAGCAAATTCGATAAATTTTCGTTATAATCATTTTAACGATGCTATTATCGTTAAAAAAAAGTTACTGAATAGCACTGCAGGTAACATATTCTTTTACATAAGCTAAAGCTCGTATAGTATTACATAAGTAGTAATACTATACGATATTATTTAATTAATATATTTTAAAGAATAGCCAATATTCGATATGATTCTCACAAGGACTTCCACCCAAAGCAACCTGGTAAGATAACTAACCTTAATACGTTGAGTGTATATGCTTTTTCCGTTTCCCCTCTATTCAGCCATTATGTGTGTATACTTTTGGGGTTTTAAATAATAAAATCATTATCATTCTCATTACATACATACACACATACACGCACACTCACACACACATTATCATCTCTAATTATGGCTGCATTTGAAAGTGATGAGTGTATGACAGAATCTTTTTTGTGACTAAAAGACTTTATGCTTGTTTGTTATCATGCTTAAGAAAAAAAAGCCAAAAAAAAATGTTAAGGAATAAAATGATTTTTTTGTCAACGTTACTAATTGACGAATACTTAGCAAAACAAGCTGCTCATAAATTCATACATACCACATGACATAAAATTGTATAAAAGATTTCAATTTATGTTACTGCTTTGTATGATCTTATTAAATTAATTTATTGCTGCTGTTGCACGCCCACGTTCCAAGTTCACGAGAGCTTTTATTCTTTTAAATATTTAATATTAATAAAACCATACAAAATTATCTTTAGCACAGTATTTTTTTTATTTCATTTAAGGATGAAGTCAAGGCGTTTACTTTCAAATTGTAATTACTTTTTCACTTATACTGCATTACGAACAGTCAACTTGTCTAGAAAATGTTTAAGGAAATCACTTAAAAGCTTAAAAGCTTTTCACATAAGCTTTCAAGGAAACTAAATGCTTTTTATATAAATTTCCCAGACAAGTTGAATGCTTGTAATGTAGAAACAATAACTTAAAATTGTGCAGAAATGTTAAAAATATTAAAAATGAATTGTGCCATTGTGCAGTAAAAACACAACTAAATTTAGGAGAATTATTAAAGCAATGAAATCCTTTTTAATTGTCTGCAATAGAAAAATTTAACTTATAGAAAAATTTGTTGGTTTGATGAACTAATAATAATATAATAATTTTTTCCATATCATGACTTTAATTAAAAATATTGCAGAGAAGTGTACTACTTCCCTAAAATCTGTTACTTCTTCTGAATCATAAACAAGTCTTTTACTCCTTTTTGTTGTAGTACATTTCCCTATCAATGCCACTGTAAGCTTAAAGCTTACACAAAACCCAACCCATTCTCGTATATGTACAAGCATATACATACACTTAAATCTTACAACATCTAAAACACTGCTTCAATACTTCTAAATTATTCGACTGATAACAATAATGATGAGACTGCCAATGACCATAATGGCTAAGAAACTGCTTGTAGTGTAAGTGGCAAAATGTGTTTGAGTTTTGCATTGTTTGCCACTTCATTGTGGAGACATTGTTTGCATACAAAATTGCTGTGAGAAGATTGAGAAGGGCATAAAGATGAGAAAGCATTTAGGAAAGTTGTTGGCAAAAACAACCAACTAACCATCAATAGCCAAACCATTCATTCATTCATTCGTTGAGAAAGGTAAAGAAGCAAAATTGAAGTCAATAAAACTTAACTCAATTGAACGGAACAATAATCATGCAGAATTATCAAGAACAACGTTTAACCGAGTTTGTATGTATTGCATACAAGTACAAGAGAAGTAATTTCTCATTTATTGATATTGAAGCCTAAAAGCATACTTTCAATTGTTGTCAATAAGTGGTTGTGGGCTCCACATATCCTGATGCTTATTTCGATGTGCAAGTGTAGATATGTTAATTTTCTTTTGTCTACCTTTGCCACAAGTTCGACAGCTTATCGTATGTTTTCGTAGTTGCTGTTGGTTTTAGTTGAATTTCTATGCAGACTACAAAGCGTTGCTTGCGGTTAAGCTCTATTTGGTCAAAGGATGTGTTCAGTTAGAAAAGTTTTGTTTTTTTGTTATGCTTATCACAAAAGGTATTTTCTGGTAAAAAAAAATATAGCATTTTTAAAAATTGTCTTTAAAAAAATAATTTAGTGGCATTTAAAAAGTGTGTTTTTTGTTTAAAATTTCTTTTTCTAGGATACGTTTGCGTTAAAAATATTTTTGCCGCAAGTGAAGGAAGAAAACTTTTTTGCCAATAAACACCATTTAGCAAAAAAGTATCTTTTTTTAAATTCTGTAAAAAGCTTTTCTCAAATGTTTTTTTTTGTAAGAAGTAAAAAAGTACCTTTTTGAAAAAAAAGGATCTTTATGTAAAAAAGTACCTTTTTGTAAAAAAGTACCTTTATGTAAAAAAGTATCTTTTTGTAAAAAAGTATCTTTTTGTAAAAAAGTACCTTATTGTAAAAAGTATCTTTTTGTAAAAAGTACCTGTTTATAAAAAATTATATTTTTGTATCTTTTTGTAAAAAAGTACTTTATTGTACAAAACTAGCTTTTTGTAAAAAAAAGTAACTTTTTGAAATAAATTACGTTTTGTAAAAAATTATCTTTTTTAAAATAGTTCCCCTTTTTAAAAAAGTACCCTTTTTTAAAAAAGGACCCTTTTGTAAAAAAGTTTCTTTTAGTACAAAAATTACCTTTTTGTACAAAAAGGTACTTTTTTTTAAGAAGTAAATTTTTTTAAATAGTATCTTTTTATAAAAAAAACCTTTTTATAAAAGTACCTTTTTGCAAAAACCTTTTTTTAAAAGAACCTTTTTGTAAAAAATGATCTTTTTGCAAAAAAAGTACCTTATTGTAAAAAGTACCTTTTTGTAAAAAAAAGTAACTTTTTGGAAAAAAAAGTACCTTATCTAAAAAAGTATCTTTTTGAAAAAAAGTATCTTTTTGAAAAAAGTACCTTTTTGTAAAAAGAAGTACCTTTTTGTAAAAAAAAGTACCTTTTTGTAAAAAAAAGTACCTTCTTGAAAAAAATTCCTTTATGAAAAAAATCTCTTTTGGAAAAAAGTACCTATTTCTTAAGTACCTTTTTTGAAAAGGATCTATTTGAAAAGAAAGTAAATTTTTGTAAAAAAAAAACATTCACTCTTATTCCATTTTTCGACATCGACGTCACTTTAACACAATACCGAAAAATTGGGGCTTGTTTACTCGCTCTCGAGAATAATTTTGTGATAATGGCAATATATTTCCGTTCCCTTAATTTTAGTAAATGGCATTAGCCTGCCAACAGGAGTCAGTTGTTTTCGAGAACTGGTATACAAGCCCCAATTTTTTAGTATTAAAGTTAAAGTGACGTCGATGTCGACAAATGGAATAAGGGTGATTCTTTTGTAAAGTATCTTTTTGAAGAAGTACTTTTTGTAACATGTATCTTTATTTTAAGTACCTTTTTGATAAATCCGTCTTTTCTCAAAATGTATAATAGTTATCGTAAAAATTACTGTCTTAAATATATTTTGGATAAAATTGATTTTTATTAAAAGTAATTTTTTTAGAAAAATATAGTTTTGCCAAAAAAAAACTTTTTGTTATTTTCTTCTAAGAAGTACCTTCTTGCACCATTTAGCAAAAAAAGTGTATTTTTTTAAATTCTGTAAAAAGCTTTTTCTCAAATATTGTTTTTTTTTTGTAAGAAGTAAAAAATATACTTTTTTTACAAAAGTACACTTATGTAAAAAAAGTATCTTTTTGTAAACAAAAGTACCTTTTTGGAAAAAAATTATTTTCGAGCAAACTACCATATGTAAAAAATTACCTTTTATAAAAGAGTACCTTATTTTAAAAAGGATGTTTTTGTAAAAAAAATGAATAGTAGAAAAAAAATTCTTTTGTTAAGTACATTTTTATAAAAAAGTACCTTTTTGTAAAAAAAGTACCTGTGTGTAAAAAAGTACCTTTGTGTAAAAAAGTACCTTTTTGTTTAAATCCATATTTTATTCAAATGTATAATATCGTTAAAATTACTTCATTCAATACATTTTGGAATAAATTGATTTTTATTAAAATAAATTTTTGTAAAAAGTACAGTTTTACCAGAAGTACATTTTTTATAAAAATATAGTTTTGACAAAAAAAAATGTTTGGTTATTTTCTTATACGTTGTACCTTCATGCAAGGTAGATTTTTTTGAATTTTTGTCTTATAGTTATACAAACATTTGGGATTTACTTAAAATTGTTTCTATACAATGTTTATAAACATAAAATGTTGCTGACCCATAATACCAAAGGTTGAACCGCATTTTTTTGGAGTTGTGACTCTCATTATCCCCAAGGAGCATGCGCTGGCATGGAAGTTATTGAACAATAGTCCTACGACAACATAAAAAATCTTTTACTGAATTTAGTAATTTAAAAAATGTGCTAAGAAGAGGTTGATGAAAATTTTTAACAATCGTTTGTGGCGGATACTGGGAGACAGACAAAATCAAAGTAGAGTTTTTAATTGAGTACGTAATTCCATGTCAGACAAAGTAAATTATTTTAGTGTATACTGGATTTTGTTAAGTAAAAATCCATCACAAGATCCAATTTGTTTTTTCATGGGCGAAATTTTGCTGCTAATGTTGTCTAAATGAGATTTAAGGGAAAGTCATTTGTTGGAAGTTTTGCTTAATGTGTTTTAGCATTTTCTTTTTTTTTTTTTTTTTTTTTTTTTTGAATAGTCATTATGCTCGTCATCAAAGCAATAAAGACTTTAGAGTTCATTTCATTTTGAATTTATAAAAAAATAAACATTTTATTTGCATTCTTTTTTCTCTCTTGTTGTGAGTTTTTATAAGAAAGAAGAAAGAAACTAGTGAAACCAGTGGACCCGTAAGCGGGTCTGATATTGGATTTAGAATGACTTGAATTTATTTTCGAACTCTTCTCAACAAACCCTTTCATTTGATTTCTTTTATATCTTTAACTTTTATCTTTCGTGCTAGTTCGTTATAAGCAAGTTCCACTGTTCTTCTTTCTCCTCCAGCTGCTTCGAAATATTAATAATGTGTAGCTTATAAAGGTTTAATGATTCGCCAACAGACTATTAGATTATAACAGTTTTATTTCTTTTAAATGAAACCGTATCACAGCATTTGCCTTTAATAATAATTCCTTATCTTAAGACAGGATAAGACTCCTTTCATGTGAAGGATTTCGTTTTGGGTTTATTTGATTAAATAGCGGGAAAAAAGGGGGACGCTTTACACTTTGATTTGCAGTTATAATGGAGTTGTTTTGTGTAAACCGTAACAATCATTATACAAGTAGTTAAGAGGAAAGGGGAAGTTAAACAAGAAGACAAATACGTTTGTTTGATATGTTTGATTTTCGTAATTAATTAAGGACGTGTTTGATAAAGTTAATGCGATTGAATTTGTGTAAATATAATTTTAAGATGAATGAGAACTGCTCTTTTATTGTAACAGCAGAAGAAATAGTCAAACAATTCCTTTGAGTGTAATGCTGAGTACACATGATGGCAATTTGTGACATCGCAATAGTGTGTACCAGTGGCAACGTTTGTCATATCCGATATTTTTTTTTTTTTGCGTTGCAAACAATCAAAATAATATCAAAGGTATTGCACACATTTTTAAAATGACCAAAAAAGAAATACCAAATGCGTGCTCAGCATTAAAATTATATTTCATGTGACAACATTTCGTCGGTTGGATATTCCCTTATATTTTCCGATCGATTCCAGTAAAACTAAATTTTTTTAATAAATTCAAACCAAAAAGTAATCTGACTACTTTCAAAAATTAATAAATAACCAAAAATAATCAAAATTAATGCTTAGAAGTAATCGGATTATTTTTTTATTACTTTTGATTCTTTTTGATTATTTTTAGTAATTTGTAAGTAATTCAGATTACTTTTCCATTATTAGTAATCGTAATCAATTAGTAATCGTGCAAAACTGAACATAATCGTAATTTAATCATTGCTTTACCTTTAAAAAAAAATAGTAATCAAATTAGTAATCATTACGATTACTAATCATTATTATGATCATAGTTTACACTATGCAAGTCTTATTGCTAAGATGATTAGATTGATGGAGAGAGAGACGAGGGAAACAGAAACTATTTTTTCCCTCGTCTCTCTCTCTCTCTCTCTCTCTCTCTCTCTCTCTCTCTCTCTCTCTCTTAACAAACTAATTAGCTTAGCAATAAGACTTGCATAGTGTAAACTAAGGCTTACCAAGGAAACAGCAAACAACCCACAAGGCAATCAACCCAAAATACTTTTATTTGAAAATTAAATTTATATTTTCGTTTAATCTGCAACATTTAGTAATTTGTCATATAAAAAACGTATCGATTCGATTTTTTTGCAATTTCTTATCTGTTTTACTTTTAGCTTAGTTGCCAAAGTTCATCAAAGTTTGTTGGCACAGTGGTCTTTTTTCATTTTTTATGCAACTTGTTTGTGATCATGCTATTTTTATAAATGCAAATAAGCAAAATAATAACGTTAGCTTAAATAAAAAACGAGATAACTGGGAAAGAAATTTAAATCAGGATCTTTTCTATTAGAAAAAAATAATTCCATTATTACGGGTGTGACCTTAACACTAAAATTTTTTGGCTAAATTTGAATATATAGTTTCAAAATAACGTGACCTTAATCCTAAAAGCTTTTTATAATAGGCAGATACTGAAAAAACATGATATTAGCTCAGAATGGCCATCATAAGGCTATGACAGGTGTGACCACACAAATCTTAGTTTTTACAGAATTATTATATTTAGGATATGTTTTGTAAAATCTGAGGGAACTTAATCTTAAAAACTTCTTATAACAGGCATGTACTGAAAAAGCTTGATATCTACTCAGAAAGGCCATCAAAAGCCTATGACGGGTGTGACCATATAAACCTAATTTCTTACAGAATTATTATTTTTTTTATATAGTCTGTAAAATCCCAAGGACTTTAATCTAAAAAGCTTTTTACAATAGGTAAATACTGAAAAAAACAGCATATGTGCTCAGAATGGCCATCAGAAGTACATGACGGGTGTGACCATATAAATCTCAGTTTTACAGAATTATTATTTTTAGGATATACCTCTAAAATCCCAAGGACCTTAATCTTAAAAACTTTTTATAACAGGCATATACCGAAAAATCTTGAAATCTACTCAGAAAGGGCATTATAAGTCTGTGACAGGTGTGACCATATAAACCATATTTCTTACAGAATTACTATTTTTAGGATATACTCTGTAAAATCCCAAAAACTTTAATCTTAAAAACTTTTTATAAGAGGTAGATACTGAAAAAGAAACGGGTGGGACCACACAAATATGAGCTCTTACACAATTTATACTTCTATGCTTTATTCTGTATAATAGGCAAACACGGAAAAAACATAAAATCTCCTCAAAATGGCCATCAGGTGGCTGTGACGGGAGTGACATTACAATATTTAAAATTTTACAGAATTTATACTTTTATGATACCCAAAAAAAACTGAAAAACTGCTTCACAATGGCCATCAGGTGACTGTGACGGGTGTGACCATACAAATTTCAGTTTTTACAGAATTTATACTCTTATGATATATTCTGTATAATAACCAGATACCGAACAGACATAAAATCTGCTCAGGATGACTATCAGAAGGATGTGACGGGTGTGAACATATAAATCTCAGTTCTTACAGAATTATTTCTTTTAGGATATATTCTTTAAATTCTTCTGAAAAAAAGCAAACAATAACTTTCTTAGTGTAGTAAATTGTTTAAGTATTTTTAATTATATTAAATACTTCCTGCACAGTAGTAACTATTTCCGATTACTTACGAGTATTTCAACCATAAAAATATATTGTTTCACTCAATAGCAAAGATAAAGCGCTTGCACTAAAAAAATAAAATAAAAAGTCCAAATTGATTAAATTAACCAGACAAATTTTGTTAATAGAAATTTCAACATTAATAAACAATAATTGTAAACTTTACAATTGAAATTGGTTAGACTGACTTAAAAGATGTTAAAAGCACATATGAAAAAATAAAACAAAAAATTTTAATTGATTAGATTAACCAGGCAAAATTTGGTAAATAAAAATTTTAACATTATTTAACAATTATTGTAAATTTTACTGTTGAAATTGGTAAGATTAACCTAAGAGATATTTTTCTGTGCGGTTAAAAGTAAACTTATATACCACATGTGAACTACCATCTGTTAAGAAATTATTATTGGGAAAATCCTGTAATAATCTTCCTTAATTTATTTAAATTCTAAAATTTTCTCTTAATGTTAAAAACTATAAACAAATTACAGACATATTGTGTGCTTAAATTCTGTAATTACAGGATAAATTCTTCAATTACATAAGCTGCATTCGTTTCTATTTTTCACCTGCTTTTACTATTTTTTGAATACGGCCTTAATAAGTTTAATAATTTAGATTCAGTTAAATAAAACCTGTAATGCTATTTTTTGTTGATTTTTTTTTCTAACATCTTGAACTTTATTTGCTTTATACTCTATTTCGTTTAAATGATTTTTATCTTTTTATATTAAATATTTGATTTCTTGTTAGTTCAATTACACTTTTTTCAATTTCGCATGCAAGTTTGTTTATCTAAAATGATTTCTTTCATTGATTTATTACACAACAAAAGCTTCCAACTTGATTGTAAATGCAAATAAATGTTTCTTTTGTATTGGACAATTTTTTTCGTTATGAAGAAAATCAAACTGAAACCAAGACGATATAAAAACTGTCATTTGTCTGATTGCCATTGCTTGGGAGAAGGAAAAAAGTCCATGTAACAGTGCATAACTTAGAAGGACTTTTGTTCTCTTTATGCACTAAGTCTTAGTGGAGCAATATTTTTGTTTAAATGAAAAACAACTTCTTAACATTGTTGTTCTTCGTGTTTTTTTTCCTCTATTACATTATTGTTATTTGGAAAATGTTGCAGTTGATGTCCAAACACTTAGAAAGTCCAAGGAATGATAATAAAATTCAATTTGATTTAAGTGCAGAGGCAGGAATATAAACAAAGTGTAAATAAGTGCAAAGGTGCCTTCAGACGAAGCGAATATTTGAAGTAAGAAAGAAAGCTCAAATGTTAAGAATTATTATTTTGAATTTTTCCCCTATTCCTTTGCTGCCCTCCTTAGTTGAAAACATTACATTCCTTGCACTTTTTCAAGTAAAATAAAACAAAGGAAAACTAACTAGCCAACTTTAAAAATTCGAAATTCTCTCTTAAAATTTTTATTACTCTCACCATCTCACTATGGGACATTTTATCCATTTTGTGGCCATAATTAATTACAATAAAACGGCAAGACTGATTGAAATGATTTTTTGGAATCAAAGCCTCATAAAACTCGTCCTTCACGTTTTATAGCTTAATCTCACGAAGAAAAACATTTTTATCACTCACGCTCACGCGTGACAACTTTTAACTTATGTATATTAATATACACTAATCTTTGGCCTTATTTTTCAGTATTTTTAATTTTTAAAAACTTATAACTTTTTACTATGAAAACCCTTACTAAAAAAATATTTCATTAAGTGACAGTAAATCAAAGTCTCACCATCTCCCTATGGGAACGGCACGACCGATTTAAATGATTTTTTGGAATCAAACTTCGATAGCCGCCTTCTTAATGTTCTTAAGATTCTTATCACTTAATCTCACAAAAAAAAATTGTATCACTCAAGCTCACGTACTCTCACGTGTGAAAACTTTTGACTAATATTAATAATACACTCTCATCTTCAAAATTATTTAAAATTTTTTTTTTAATTTTAAAAACTTTACATTTTTAATTATGAAGAAAACTTTTACTACACTCAATCATTATTTGAAATCGAAAATTTTTAAAAAGAGTTCTTTTGTTTGTTATTATTTTTATATTAAATCAAAAAAAAAAATTCACCCACGCTCAGGCATTGTCACGCGTGACAGATTTTAACTAATATTAATAATACAGTGATTTTTTTAATTTTCAAAAACTAAACATTTTCATTACAAAAACCTTTACTACACTCAGGCATTATTTGAAATTATGCAAAAAACACTTAAAAAAGTGACTGTAAATCAAAATTGTCGAAAATTTTTAAAAAGAACTACTTTCTGTGTTATATTTTTTTTTGTATTAAACCAAAAAAAAATTTTTACTCACGTCCACGCATTGTCACGCGTGACAAATTTTGTTTATAATTAGTAAAATACCGATTTTCGAAACTATTTTATAAATGTATATATTGGATTTTCATAAATTATAAATTTTTATTATGAAAACCTTTACTACACTCAATCGTTATTTGAAATCATGCGCAAAACACTTAATAAAGTGACAGTAAATAAAAATTTTAAAAATTTTTTTAAAATAATTCTTTCTTTGTTATTTTTGCTTTGGTATTATTGTAAGCAAAAATCAAATTTTCACTCACGCTCACGTCCTCTCACGCGTGACAACTTTAGACTTATAATATCAATACACTGATCTTCGACATTATTTTAAATTTTGTTTTAGTTTTAAAAACTATAAGTTTTGTGAATTATGAAAACCTTTTTTCTCACGCTCACGCATTTTCACGCGTGACAAATTTTGGTTAATATTAGTAAGATACTGGTTTTCGAAACTATTTTACATTATTTTTATTTTTAGAAATTTTAAATTTTTATTATGAAAACCTTTACTACATTCAATCGTTATTTGAAATCACGCTATTTGAACACCTGATAAAGTGAAGTTAAGCAAAAATTGTCGAAAATTAAAAAAAAATATTTTTGTTATTCTTTTTATTTTAAAGCAAAAAAAATTTTACTCACGCTCACGAATTGTCACGCATGAAAAATTTTAATATATATTAGTAATATACTCAAATTCTACATTATATTTGTTTATTTTTTTCATTTTCAAACTCCATAAATTTTTATTATGAAAACCTTTAGATACTGCCTTCAACACTTATTTGAAATCACGCACAAAACTTTGAATAAAGTGATACGAGTATAAAAATAATTGTTGAAAATTTATAGACAAGCAAAAAAATCACTCACACTCACGTAGTCTCACGAGTGAAAACTTTTTACTAATATTAAACATAAACTCATCTGCGACATCATTTTAAATTTTGTTTTAAGTTTAAAAACTATACGTTTTTTATTGTGAAAATGTTTACTTCACTCATTCGTTATTTGGATTCACACACAAAACTCTTAATAAAGTGACAGTAAATCAAATTTATCGAAATTAAAAAAAGAGTTGTGTTCCTTGCAATTTTTTTATAATTAGAAAAAAATTTTTCACCGTGACTGGATATTTGTCACGCACTCTCACTCGTGACAAGTTTTGACTTGATTGATTTTTAAATATTATAAATTTTTATTATAAAAGGCTTTACTACACTCAATAGTTATTTGAAGTCGCGCAGAAAACAGATACAGTAACCCAATATTGTCGAAAATTTTTACAAATAAATGTTTTCTTCACTATTCTTTTTATATTAAGGCAAAAAAAAAAATATTTTTCAACGTGAGTGAAAATTTGCCACGCACTCTCACGCGTGACAAGTTTTGACTAAAATTAATTTGATTGATTGATTTTCAAAAATTATAAATTTTTATTATGGAAGCTCAATCGTTATGTGCAATCACGCACGAGACACTTGATCAAGTGACAGTAAATCAAAATTTTCGAAAATTTTTAAAAAAGAGTTCTTTTCTTTGTTATATTTTTTTTTGTATTAAAGCAAAAGAAAATGTTTTTTCACTCACGCTCACGTATAGTCACGCGTGAAAAATTTTAATCACTCCTTTCTTATAGCTTTTACTTTGGTTAAAGTGTGTATTACAGTATTTAAGAAAACATGTATTTCCGATTTTTGAGAAATTTCAAGAGTGCGCTAGTATAATTTTGGCCAAAAAAAGGGCAAAATATCCCATAGTGCTTGTGTTCTGAAAGAGAGAATTTTAGTCCTGAAAAAAATTAAGTAATTCCCTGGAAATTATTTATGAAGCTTCTAAATGAAGACAAAAGATTATTTAGTTTAAGGGAAATAAAAAAAATAAATACGTTTAGGGACGGGTTACACTTATTTTGCCAAATATTTGCTCTTTCATAACAAAGCTTTAACAAGTGTTTTTAGTATTAATGTAATGAAGACAATATATTGTCCAGCCAAGAAGCAGAAGAAGAAAATGTAGAGCTTACTGGAGACTGACTAGATGGAATAACAAATAAAATTTATTGATTTTCAAGTGTCAACACATGCAAATGCATCAAGGCTTGCTGACAAAAACCAATTCAATTGCTTCCTGCAACACTTCAACCAGCAACAACAACAAATTGAAATGAATCTGTGTCACCAAAAGGCATAAATAAGTAAAACTAAAGCACAAGAATGCATAAGACTTAGAGAAGAGAAAATTGATGGACAGCAAGAAACTTAATGAAATAAATCTGTCTTTGGTGCTGCACATAAAAATGTATTAAGAGAGAACTTGCACGATATACAATTGTTGTCCTGATATGACATTTATAATCCTTTGACCCAAAAAAAAAAAAAATAAAACATAAAATAATAAAAAAAAAAGGAAATAAAGCTCTTTATGTGCACTCAACTAATTGCAGAGTGGTCAGTTGGTGATAAAGAAAGAAATAATTTGTCAACAAGTTTTCACAAGTAATAAATCATGGTTAAAATGGAAATGATTGCTTGTGCAATATCCATGATAAGTCCTAAGAAAAAGGGAATTAGAAAAACTCAAATAAATGAAATCATAAATATAATTTTTCAAAAGATTATATATGCAGAGATATAAAGAGTTTGGCAGTAGGGACTGAAGAACTTTAACAATGTTGCAGCTTTATCTGTCAAACTGGCTGTCATTTATGCAATCGGGTTTTCCAAATCACTGGATGGATAACAACAACAACAACACAACGCCGAATATATCGCCGCTATCCGTGATAGCGAGCAACAGTACTGAAGGCAGTCTGCCTTTCACTATATGACACTTCAGACTACCGTTTGCAGTCAGCTGTTTCCTGAATCTTACTATTTTTTACAGTTCTTCCCTTTGAGCACTGTTTTCGTTAAGCGCTCTCTCTGAGAGTAAATTTAAACATTTTAGCAGTAATTACTCATTTATTAAATTTAACTGCAAAAGTAAATAAACAGACCTATTGTAGCAAGTAACATTAATTTCTCTTTTCAAAACACTATAACAAATTTTTGCATTTAGCATTCTTACAGCAACAAAATATAATTACATTAATAGTAAAATATTTTACAGAAAGCACATTTGTTAGCAACAATCCATCAATCTTTAAAATATAAATTTTGCCAATTTCCTATTATTTACATTAAAATTTTACAACGCATTAAAGTCATTTGCCATTAAAAATTGCCCATATTCATGCTGTGTAATAAATAGTAATTTTATAATTTATTTATCAATTTCAAATAACAATTGCTAACATTGTGCAATTATTCTTCAAACGCATGAATACGACTAGTTTTATTGCAGCCATCAATGATTCAACATTTATTCATTTACAACAGCAATTCCATATTTCCATTTCACTATCTATTTGCATTTGTTCGCAAGTTCATTTGTTTTAATATAAAATTGTATACGATACGCACATTTTGCGTATGAATGATATAAATTAAAATGAAATTACAAATAAAAGGTGCATATTGTGGAAAATGGGCTGGTCCCCATATTTATACACCTAAAAAAATTTTTAAGGAATCTATAAAGAAATATGTTTATATTTTTATAGAAAAAAATTTTATCAAAATAATTTCTAAAAATATAAACAGCAATCATGAATAAAATTCCGCGAGAAATTTCTCTCTTTCCAATTTCGTTTTTCCTATTAATTGCTATTGCTTGAAATTGTTCCCCGGCAAAAAGTACTTTTTGAAAAGGTACTTTTTACAAAAAAGTTACTTTCTACAAAAAAAACTTTTTCCAAAAGGTACTTTTAACAAAAGTACTTTTTACAAAAGTTATTATTTAGAAAAGATATCACTTTACAAAAAGGGCCCTTTAAAAATAGTACCCTTTTACAAAAGGTATCCTTTTAAAAAAGGCACCTTTTTCAAAAAGTTCTTTTTACAAAACGTATTTTTTAAAAAAAGGTACTTTTTACAATGGGTACTTTTTACAAAAGGTATTTTTTACAAAACGTACCATTTTACAAAACGTACCATTTTACAAAAAGCACCCTTTCAGAAAAAGTACACTCTTACAAAAAGGATCCTTTTACAAAAAGTACCCTTTTATAAAATGTAGCCTTTTAAAAATGATACTTTTTATAAAAGATACTTACAAAATGTACTTTTTACAAAAGGCACTTTTGACAAAAAGTACTATTTACCAAGAATAGTCTTTAGAAAAGGTACTTTTTACTTTACTTTACTTTACTTTTAACAAAAGGAACTTATAACAAAAGGAACTTTAAACAAAAGGTACATTTTAACAAAGGTAATATTTACAAAAAGTACTTTATAAAAAAGATAATTTTTATAAAAAAAAAATACTTTTTACAAAAAGTACTTTTTTCAAAAGGTTCTTTTTACAAAGGCACTTTTAACAAAATGTACTTTTTACAAAAGATACTTTTAACAAAAGGTTCTTTTTACAAAATGTACTTTTTCCAAAAAGCACTTTATATAAAAGTTACTTTTTACAAAAGGTACTTTTTGCAAAAGGTGCTTTAAACAAATCGTATTTTTACAAAAAGTACTTTTTACAATAGATTGTTTTTACCAAAGAAACTTTTAACTTTTTAAAGAAAGTACTTTTAACAAAATGTACTTTTTACAAAAAGCACTTTTTATAAAAGTTACTTTTTACAAAGGGTACTTTAAACAAAACGTACTATTTACAAAAGTTACTTTTTACAAAAGGTACTTTTTTTGCAAGAGATACTGTTCTGTAAGAGATGCTTTTTTGCCAGATGTACTTTTTACAAAAGTCACTTTTAACAAAAGGTACTTTTTACAAAAGTTCTTTTTATAAAACGTACTTTATAAAAAAGGATTTTTTTTTTGCAAGAGGTTCTATTTATGAGGAGTAGTATTTTTTTTAAAGAGAAAACTTTTCAAAGAAAATTCTTTTAACAATTTTGACAAGAAGATTATTTTTTTAAATAATTTTGACAACTTTCTGTATCTTGGAAACGGTAAAACTAAAAACGTTAAAAAAATTTCGAAACGAAGCGCCAAAAATAAAAAGCACTTAAATTAATAAATATCACCTAAAATAAAATATACCTCTAAAATGTAAAAAGAACAAAACGGTCGCCAAAAAAAAAACAAAAAAAAGAGCAAAAAAACTAAGAAAATCACCATAATGAAAAAAGCGCAAAAACAACAAAAAGCGCTAAAACTAAAAAATTTGATAAAAACTGAAAAAAATGCAGCAAAACGAAAATAGCACCGAAACTAAAAAAATCGCTTAAACGAAAAATATTTACTATCAAAAAAACAAAAAAAAATCGCCAAACACCCAAAAAAAACCCTAGATAAAAAAAATGCCAAAACTAAGAAAATCGTCAAAAAATCGAAAAAAATAAAAAAAATCGCCAAAAAAGAAAAAACAACGCCGAAACTAAAAAAACGCTAAAACTAAAAATAAAAAATAATCGCCAAAAACCGAAAAAACGCCAAACCTAAAAAAGCGGTAATACAAAAAAAATACGAAAATGGTCAATAATAAAAAAATCGCCAAAAACCAAAAAAAAATCGCCAAAACGGAAAAAGCGTCGAAACTAAAGAAATCGCTTAAATTTAAAATATGTATTGTAAAGTAATAAAAAAAATACTGCCAAAAATGAAAAAAAAACAAAACTAAAAACAAAACGTAATCACTAAACAAAGCTCCAAAAACCGAAAAAAATCGCCAAACACCGAAAAAAACGCCAAAAAGAAACAACCACCCTACGGAACGTTTCGTGTGCGAGTCAAAGTTGCACTTTACTCAATTTATTATATTTAAGGACATAAACCATCCTTTACAGAAAAAAACCGCCAAAAAAAGAAAAAATCGTCAAAAAAAAGAAAAAATCGCCAAAGCGAAAATAATTCCAAAATAAAAAAAAACTAAGAATATGTATTGTAAAATAATAAAAAAAATCGCCAAAAACAAAAAAAACGCCAATTCTAAAAAATCGCCAAAAACTTAAAAAAACGCCAATTCTAAAAAATCGCCAAAAACTAAAAAAACACCAAAACTAAAAAAAGCGTCAATTCTAAAAATAAAATCGCCAAAAACCGAAAAAAAATAACGAAACCCAAAAAAATCGCCAAAAAGAATAGCGAGTCAAAGTCGCAACTTACTAAATTTATTATATTTAAGGACATAAATCATCCCTTGTAACAACTTAGATATTGTTTTTTTTTTTCATTTCCCTAAAATTTCTTGCGAAGTACATATGAAATGAAATAATGTGATACATTTAACATATTTTTGGGAAAATTATAATACACGCTCATGTTTTTTGAACTTTCACATAAACATCAGGAAAATAATGTATTATTATTTAATGCTAACAGCAAAATAAGGGAAGCTGCAAATACACAAGGATATTGGGTGTGTTCGTAAATGCATCACTGCTCTGCATCATACGTGCAAACTTTTATTTAAAATGAGATACCAATTTGTCATTCATTTGTGTGTTATCTACTTCAGGGAACCAGTTTAGAGCATTTAAATTTCGATTTGCAGCGCAGTGTGGCATTTACGAACAGACCCATTAACAATGATGTGATGTAACAATTCAATTAAAAATATGCATGAGCAATTTTGAAATTTGATAAAACATGAATAAAGATAAAGAAACAATTTTTGGGAAATCATAATTAAATTGTTTAGAACATAAAAAAACACAATATAATCTCTATTAAGGACTATCAGAATACATGGGTATATGTATAAAAATGAGCAAATGGGATGTTTATAATTTCTCCGAATTATCAGCATGATAATCGTATTGAATGAAAATCATTAATTTAAATTCTATGGAAATAATTTTAATATCTTTTCTTACATTACATTAAGGACATTTCTCTGCAAATGCCTGCGGATCTAAATATGTTTGTGTGCTTTGATAGCAAAATTTGCAAGAATTATTTCGAAACTATATATGAGCAATTAGACATGTTATTCTATAAATAACGAAAAAAATACATTAAAAAACATCTATAATTCATGTTATATTTTCTTTTTTCAAGCAAAGAAAAGAAAAAGAACATAAAAATTGACAAATTAATGACAGTGTCACACACTCATTCCATCAATATTCTCCTAAACAGAAATTCAAGCAAATAAAAAGCAAATAATGTGCTTGTATTAGATATTACACAGTGGGCTTAATCAAAAAATAATAATAAATAAATTTAAGAAATTAAAACAAGGAAAACAGTTTAAATTATGAGAAAATTAAATTATTCGTCATCATTTAAGGCTCCTTTCCTACAAGCTAATGGAAAGCTTAGTTAATTAATTTTAAACAATATTATTCACAATTTTTCCCTTGGAGCCATCCACTGTTCTTCACCATTCTTATCAAGCTTAATATGTGTTTGGACAGCCATTCCAACTTTATCTTGTGAATTATTATTTGATAAAAAAAAACCTATTAAATTTGAGCCCCCAACAAAATTGACAACCACACTTCACTTCAGATTTCGACTTATTGTTGCAACTTTTTTTCTTTTACCAACTACAGCACATGTTCAACTTGTACATGTTATTGCACTTGTTTTAGTCAATTATTTATTTATGTTTCATATGTGACATATTTTCTAATTGTCTGTTATGTGCTTTTTTCAAAAAAAAAAAAAAAAAAAAAAAAAAAAAAACAAGTGTCTTGATGTCCTTTCTGTTTCACAGGACATGTAGATTTTTTTCTTCATATTTAAAAGCAATAAACTCCACAGCAAAAACATGAACGATAGAGAATATCGAAATAACTGATGCAAATAATCTAGAAAATAATACTAATTTCTAAAATAAGTTTTGTAAGATTTCTTAATGAAAAACATTTAACAGCGAAAAAAAAACTAAATTTCAATAAAAATCTTTTTAAAACCAGTTATCATAAAATTTCTTGCTACAGGAACTTAAAAAAATTAAAATTTTTAAAAGAAATAAAAATAGAATTTTCATACAAAATTTATTTTACAAACCTTTTATAAATCAAAAATAGTTTTTAAAAAAAAATTCTCTCAAAAAAAATATTTTTTGAAAAGTACTTTTAAAAAAATATGGCTTCAAAATCTTACATTTTCAAGAAAGTACTTTTCACAAGAATAGGTTTTCAGTAAATCAACCTTAAAAAAGTACTTTTTAGTAAATCATATTCCTTTTTACAAAGCAAATACTCTTACAAATTATTTCAAAAAAAAATTACATGTTATAAAGTGCCTTCCAAGAAAGGTATCTTTTAAAAAAGTACATTTTAAAAGCTATACTTATAAAAAGAAACGTACATTTTACAAACATTATCTTTAAAAACTACCTTTTCAAAAAAGTACCTTTTAAAACAAGAATCTTGATAACGTATACGCTTAAAAAGTATCATGGATTTAAAAAAAAGTAAAAGAAGAGTATCTTAAAAAGGTATCTTTTAATCAAGTTCGTTTTAAAAAGTACCTTTTAAAAAGTACCTTTTAAGAAAGTACATTTTAAAAAAGTAACTTTTAAACTAGTAACTTTTAAAAAAGTACCCTTTAAAAAAGTACCCTTTAAAAATGTATGTTTTAAATTAATAACTTCTAAAAAAGTACTTTTTAAAAAAGTACCTTCTAAAAAAGTACGTTTTTAAAAAGTACCCTTTAAAAAAGTAACTTTTGTAAATTACCTTTTAAAAAAGTACCTTTTAAAAAAGTACCTTTTAAAAAGTACCTTTTAAAAAAGTACTTTTTAAAAAAGTGTTTTTAAGAAAGTGCCTTTTAAAAAGGTGCATTTTAAACAAGTACCTTTAAAAAAAGCATTTTAAAAAAGTATCTTTTAATAAGTACCTTTTAAAACAACACCTTTTAAAAATTAACTTTAAATAAGTACCTTTGAAAACAGTACCTTTTAAAAAGTAACTTTTAAAACAGTAACTTTTAAAACAGTATCTTTTAAATAAGTACCTATTAAAAAGTACCTTTTAAAAAAGTGTAACACATAAAAAAGTACCTTTGTAAAAAGTACCTCACTAAAAAGGCACATTTGTAAAAATATCTTACTAAAAAAATACCTTTCTAAAAAACTACCTTTGTAAAAAGTGCATACTTTTTAAAAAAGTATGTATGTATATTTTTAACTACATATCGGTAGGCTCAAGTAGAAAGGCCCTAACTCGTATTTTTTACGAAATTTAATTTTTCAGTTATTTCAATAAATTTCACACAAATACACATCGTCACAAAAATTTATTGTAATAGTGTAAAAAATAACTCTTCTACATACTGAATACTACAGTTTCTGTTATATTATCTCCTGTGAAGTTACAATTATTTGAGTTAGCACCTTTTTACTGGAGACCATAAATGTGCCCATAGTTATGAAAATGGTCTAATGCCCTAATTCAGTAAGAAGATTTAGGACGTTTTTGTTTGAAAATAGTTCTGAATTCTCTAAATTATTTTCTTCAAAAATGGTTGTTGTCTTTGATAATGAAAAATATAAATATTATTGCCATGTTTTTAAAACATAAATATTCAATTAAAGTATTATACCAGAGTTTGAAAAATACATTAAAAAATATGTGTTGGATATAATGTTTAGAACAAAAACATAAAGCAAATACACGAACCTTCTAGCATAGACAATAAATAATAATTGTTTTAAAGAATCACAGCTTAGGCTTTTTTTTCGTCCATAGACAAGTCAATACAATCGTCGAACTGAATTAGGGCATTAGATAATTTTTATTACTATGGGAATAAATGTTTGTAAGTCCCTCACTTTGTATATTTATAATTGGACAATTCAGGAAGTTAGTCTTAACGGTCATGGTGTCATAATCTTTTAAAATTTTAGTTTGAAAGAAAAAACAACAAAAGCAAAAATAATTTAAAACATTATGACAATATGACCTTTAAGACTAACGTTTGAATCCCCCAAATATAAAAGTCTATGAATACTTTACGTGTTTTCTGATTTTCATATGAAAATGTATCATGACACAAAGTTCAGAAAAAAAAAACTTCCACAAGAAATTACTTGGGCTCAATCTATCCTTGTGGTCAAGTTTTGTTGTTGTGCTCTGTTGGTTGCACGTTTGCATCAAATCAAATACTATAAATCATAATTGTATGATTTAACTGCTTGTGTGGCATATCAAATATTTTCTTTAAAACTTGGTTAAAGAAATCTGCTTTAAATGAAAACGAAAGTGTTCAAGGTCATAATACAGCATAGAAGAGGAATCTCTACAAATGTTAAGTAAGATGTGTGGGATAATCTTAATGATATAGAAGTTTAAGTTTGAGTGGTCAGTAATTTCTTTCAGGGCAACGTTTGCTGTCACGTCTATTAATTTGTCACACTTGAGCAAAGGACGTGCGTGTTAATGGTGCAAATGGAGGAAAAAGGCAATTTTAGATTTTAATAATAGATTTGAACATGTTCAGTTAAGCATTTTATAGATGTTTGCAAAAAAAAAATTGAGACAATAAAAATGTAATAATCCGCAATAAATGAAATCGTTTGCAAACTCTAAGAAATTGTTGCAAATGAGCAGTAGCAGTGTGTTCATCTAGTTCAGCTTAGAACCTTCTAAGTGGTGAATATAATATTTATGCTAGAAGAAAAGATGTAACAGGTATAGACATGCTGCGGCAAGGGAAATCACGATTGGCCTAAAAAATAAGCATTATGCTATAAAAACTCATATCCACTAAATACTTATGATATAAAATCGTAGCCAGCTCACATCTCTACTAATTATGCTTTAATAACAAAAAATATCTAAATTTTCCACCATTGCAGACATTTTAAGATAATTTTTCAAGGACACACTTTTCCACTCGCAGTAGACACAAAAGTGTCTGCAAAGAATTTTTTTAATGCAACACAAACACTCTTTTTATACCCTCTCAACCCTTGTAGTGCAGAGTAAATATGACAAGAGGAAACAAACACCAAAAGGATATTAAAAAATTATATTTTTTTTGTTAATTACACAAAAGCAAACAAAAAGTATAAAACTTCTGTTAAATACTTTGTTAAGCAGTTAAAGCGATTAAAACCATCTAACCCTTTTTTTTAAACCACAAAGTTATTCGCCCTAAAGATGTGACAGAAGCTAAACGCTTGTTACTTATTAATTTGTTTATGTTCTGTGGCTTTTTTTGGAATTTATTAAAAAAAATATTTGAAAATTTTTTTATGGCATTTCAGGGCACTGTTTAAGGAAATACTTAGCAAACTTTATTATTTTGCCTCAGATAATAATAACAAGAGCAAGGCCAAAGGAATTTTTCTAACAACAGATATTTAAACTGTCTTGTGACAATGTGCCCAAAGAAATATTAAGGTGGCAATAATTTTTGTTAGCAGAAAAACTTTGAAAATAATTGAGGCTTTATCACACTATTTATAATTAATAAGAAAAAAAATGTTTAAAGGAAAGTATTACTCAGGCGTAGTATTTTTACCAATCTATATATTGTTACCTAAAATGCAAAACGTCCTATCTAACAAAAAATTTCAAAAGGACTTTTTATAAATTCCATGATATTTCATCAATAAAAATTGCGACTTTTTTTACATTGCGAAAATTCGCTTTAAACACCGCAATATTTCTGTAAAATGATAAAAATGTTAGTTAGGGACTTTTGCCTCTTAGCTAACGGTATATACGTATGTGAGTTAACTTTGCTGAAAAAGTGGTAGTGAAGAGGAGACAGATGGTGGAGCATTAAATTATTAAGCTTTGCCTGTTTTACAACCCTGCTATTGTGCGTTTAGCTAATTTTTATAGCTTCGTTGCAGCGCCTCTGCTGTTAAGTACGCGCATTACTTTAAGCTAAGGTACTTTTTCCAAAAGGTACTTTTTTCCTAAGTTCTTATTCTTAAACGGACCTTTTTTAGAAAAAATATTTTTTAAAAGGTACTTTTTCGAAAAAGAATTTTTTAAATGGTTGTTTTTTATGAAGTACACACGTGCATTTTTTTAAAATGTACTTTTTTCAATCAGTCCTTTTTTTGAATATGTACTTTTTTTGTAAGGTACTTTTTTTAAAGGTACTTTCTTTTCAAGTTGTACTTTTTTTAAAAGATAGTTTTTTTCTAAAGGTACTTATTTCAAACAATACTTTTTTTGAAAAAGGTACTCTTTTCAAAAGTACTTTGTCCAAAAGCTACTTTCTTTTCAAAAGTACTTAGTCAAAAAAGTACTTTCTTTTCAAAAGATACTTTTTTTCAAAAGGTAAATTTTTCTAAAAGCATTTTTTTCAAAAGGTCCATCTTTTCAAAAATTAATTTTCAAAAGTACTTGTTTTCAAAAAGTATTCTTTCAAAATGTACTTTTTTAAAAATATACTTTTTTTATATGATACTTTTTTTCAGAAGGTACTTTTTGTTCATAAGGTACTTTTTTAAAAGGTACTATTTTTTCAAAAGGTACTTTTCGTCAAGAGGTACCTTCTATTGAAGAAGTCCATTTTTCAAGAGATTCATTTTTTCTAAACTTACTTTTTTTAAAGGTACTTTTTACAAAAGTCCTTGTTTTTCAAAAGGTACTTTTTTCAAAATGTACTTTTTTCAAAAATTACTTTTTTAAAAATGTACTTATTTTTCAAAAGTACTTGTTTTCAAAAGGTATTTTTTGAAAAGGTGCTTTTTTAAAAGATATTTTTTTTAATATATCCTTTTTACAATAGGTACTTTTTTCATAAGTTTATTTTCTTTCAAAAATACTTCTCTTCAAAAGATAATTTTCTTCCTAAAAGTATTTTTTTTTTGAAAAGGTACTTTTCTTAAAAAAGTGCTTTTCTTCAAAAGGTACTTTTTTCAAAATGTGATTTTTTTAAAAGGTACTTTTTTTAAATTACTTTTTTTCAAAAGGTAAATTTTTTTTTAAATTACTTTTTTCTAAAGATACTTTTTTTGAAAGGTGCTTTTTCCAAAAGATCCTTTTTTAGAAGGTACTTTTTTCAGAAGGTATTTTTTCACAAGGTAATCTTTCCAAAAATGTTTTTTTTAAGATACTTTTTTCAAGAGCTACTTTTTTCAAAAGGTACTATTTTCAACACGTACTTTTTTCAAAACGTACTACATATTTCCAAAAAGGTACTTCTAAGATCTTTTTTTCAGAAGGTACATTTTTTCAAAAGGTACTTTTTTCACAAGGTAATACATATTTTCAAACAATGTTTTTTTTTGCAAAAGATGCTTTTTTCGAGAGGTACTTTTTTCAAAAAGTACTTTTTTAAAAAGGTACGGTTTTCGAAAAGCACTTTTTCAAAAAGTACTTTTTTCAAAAGGTTTTTTTTCAAAATGTAATTTTTTTCAAAAGGTACTTTTTTCGAAAAGTAATTTTCATGTCCATAGTGGCCCATATTATTTAATTTACTTAGGGAAGTCAGCCAATAACACGGAAATGAAAAAGGGAATTGATAGAGGCAACATGTTAGGGAAATGGACCAGGCAAGCAAAATTTTTAATTTTACAAGCTTTTTGCAACAAAACTTTATAAACTACGCCAACAATTTATTGAAAAATTTTTATTATTGCAAATATTTTGCAACAAAACTTTAGCAACTAAAACTGGGACCGCCAAACATTGTCTTGCATTCAATTACTTTATTTTCGTCATTTATTTTACCTGGGCATTGGGGATGGTCGAGAAGACAGGTAGAATGGAGGATGAACAGCGTTCTCACGTTTAAATGGCTTGGTTTTTCTTTGGAGTACGGAAACTTTTGCTTGAAAAGATCTCTTCTAAAATGATAATTAATACGTTCTGGGTATAGAAGGCACTATCCTAAGCACTTAAGTGGGATCTTACATAGTTTATGTCCATTAGGAGGTTGCATTTTTTTTTTTAAGTTTCAAAACGGACTGGAAGTTCCGGATATTACCTCTGACAAACACATAAACATGATAGAAACAAACAAACTTTTCAGCTTTATAATATTAGTATTGATAACAACAATTCATTGAAAGTGTCGAACTGTAATGCACAATATTTGTTAATTAATATCTCTCGTATTCTATTTCCATTTAAATATGTCGCAGTGCATAAGAAGTGTATGCAGGAAAGCAAATTGGAAACAAAAATTTTTTTATAAATTTAAGCTATTTAAACAGCCCAAATGCTAAATGTATTTTCCTTTATATTATTATTTCTTGCTAAAATTTTCTATGCGGCCAATCATGAAATGTTCACCAAATAATTAAGAACATTGAACAATATTCAATTGCATTAATTTCTCTCCTACTCATAATGTTAAAATAGACACGTATGCAAATAGTTAACTGGATTTATAATTTGAAACAACAAAATCTCTACTGCAAAAGCCCCAAAGCAGTCAAAGAAATTTATATGGAATTTAAATTAATTTTCAGAAGCGAGCACAATTGCAATTTAAATTTAGAATAATATACAATTAATATGTTCATATACTATGTTCATATGTGACACTAAAATGCAAAATTTTATATATTAATTTCTAAAATGTATAATAATTATGGGAAAGCATAAGTTTTGCAAATGAAAATAATTAAATAAGAATTTTAATGCGAAAAAAAACTGTATTTTGTGTTGATTTAAACTATTGAAAACTATTAAAATCATAATAAAATATGAAAAAGTAGCCACAACAGCCAATGAAATCCAATAAGTAGTTAAAAAAAAATCATCGCTCCAGCACACTGGCCTGGCCGACTCTTAATTGTTCTACTTTTTAATTTGCTATTACGACTCCTATCTAGAAGTTCTTTTGCTACCGCCCACATATTCTTAACAACGACATTTATAAGATCTGCTCAACAAACAAATTTGTAACTTACACAGCCTACTTAAGAAAATTTAGTAGAAAATTCGACGGACGAGTTTCGTTCAATGTCAAAAACAACTGAAAACACTCACACACACACACACACACATAAATTATTTAACTCTCACACATTCAAACCACTGCTACTACAAGTGCCAGAATGAAACAAATTTATGGGAGAACAAAAACAAAAACAATAACAACAGAGTTGAATAAATTAATTTCTCAGAGTGGGAGTGCAAAAGAGAAGGTTCCGTTATTTTAACAAATGACGGCAATAGAAATGATAATGAAATTTTGTTGTTTTTGTTAAAGTATCTTTATAAGATTTCAAAGCATATTTTAAGGCGGGCGTTGAAAAAAGTTTGTATTTTAAACTGTTATACTGAAAACAATTGAAAGAATGATTTTTTTTTTTTGTTTTTTTTGTTATTACATTATTTTCATTAGCTTAATTGACATTAAAAATTTTATAATTTAATCACTAGTATTTGATTTTTATTGTATAAATTTATTTATGATTCATTGATTTCATTTGCATAATTTGTGGTTTTTATATGTAAATATATGAATATAATAATTTGTTAATTTAGTTTGAGTGGTAATTCATAAATAGAACACTTCCTGTTGTTGTTGTCGTTTTGTAATAAATGTAAATAAATTCATTATAGTTTCCATAATTTAAAGTGGAAGAAATATTAAATGATAATTAAGTTCACTGAAGCTGAATTTACAGGTTTAGATAAAATGTTTTAGTCAGAAAACCGAAATTTGCTTTACTCTTTGACAAAATAACAGAAATAACAGAAAAATAATTTGTTTATGTTTATGGAAACGTGTTTACAAAGGATCTCCAGCTGAATCTGTCTTGTGCCATGTGACGGATTTGTGGCCATGAGTGGCCTCGTTGCTTAAGTTCTGCTTCCACGGATCTTACCCAGGATGTTCTTTATCGTTCAACATTCGGTCTCCCTTGAGGGTTCCATTGAAGGCTGGTCTTTCTTATGCTAAAGATGTCCTTTCGAGGCGTAAGACCGATCCATGTGCATTTGCGACGACGGAATTCATGAGCGATGGGAGCTTCATTACTAATTGACAACAAGTCAGCGGTTGTTATGCGGTTCGGCCGAAAGATTTTGTTTATTTTACACAGACATTTGTTCACAAATACTTATAGTTTTGTTGATATGGCCTCAGTTAGTTTCCACGTTTGGCATCCATACAGAAGGACTAAATTTTACTCTGGAGTTGAAGATGTTGACTTTGTGCCTTTAAGAAATTTGAGAAGAGTTCCAAACTTTAGCTAGGGTGACATATGCGCTTCGAGCGCTGCCAATTAAACCTATCAACTGTTTCTAGCTCTTTGCCATTTACAAGTATTGGGTTTGAAAATGGGGTGGTGATTCGCACGTCGTGGATGATCACGTGTGTAAAACAGCAACATCTTTATGCAGTAATACATTTTCTTCCAATTGCACTTCTATTCTATTATGTTGAAAGTAAAGGCAACGTTTAGTCGATTTTAGCTTTAAGAAGTAAGTCAGTGATTCTTTGGTGTTGTATAAACAGTGACCGTCAGCAGAATAATTCTTGTGTGTATGTATCAAAAAGAGCAGAGAGGGAGTTTTGCTACAAGACCAGTGCAGTCAGTTGTGTGAGACGTGTGTAGTGGTAACCAGTTGTGGTATAATTGAGTAATTTATTTAAGTTATGAGTAAATAAAATGTAATTGTTAACCCTAGTTAGTACACTGGGGTCTTCTCTTTATTTACAAATCTTCGAGTCCACGGAGAAGCGTTTTTAAAGTATAAAAATGTAACATTAATAAAAAATATCAAATCAAAGAGTTAAAATATGTCTATGAAAATTTCTATATATTGAGCCATAACCGTAGAAAAAGCTTAAGCGACTCTGAGTGGTACTGATAGTCCAAAGGTCGTGGGTTCTTTACCCACCTTAGACAAACTATTCGCTTCGTGGAATTGTGTTTGTTAAAACCAACTTAATTTTTAGACGAAAATCGATTATTTATGATCGTGAATAATCTTCAAAAATTTCTTTAAATTTTTTGTCGCTTAAGCTTTTTTGGCCATTATGGCACGATATAAAGAACGATGAAATTGGTAGTCTCACAAGGTGTTGCCTAAGAGATACATAACCACTCATGTTATGTAGAGTACAACATATTTGTTTTGTTTGCATTGATGTTGGTGAATGAACCTTGGAACTCTCATTCAGTTATTGAGTGGAGCGATATAAATCTTCCACTTTTGAAACCAATCGTAGAGCAAGTGACGACTCTATACTAGCGGCAGTTAGAATTAAGGAGTGCAAAAAAATGAGAGTTGTAAAAAAATGAAAGTTTCCTCTATATCCTCCTTCACCATCTGGCTTCTCTATTACTATCGCATTCCTAAGGAAGGTAAGAACTAGTAATAGTAGTAAGCATTCATAGCCTTAGTGCTACTTATGTTTAAAAAAAAATATTCATAACTTCGCAAGCCACTCCAAGTCAAAAAAACAACCATTCGAAATAGTTTATCTTGGCTTTTACTCACATACATTCCAATCTCTTACTTTTAAGTACTTCTAAAATTATAAGTCAACAGCGGTTAGTTTGTGGCTTATAATACAAAACTTTTTCATATTTTTGTACAATATTTTCCATTAAAATAATAAAGTAATTTCAGCAGTAAATAAGAAAGTCATAAATTAAGTCAAAGTTTAGCTTAACTGTTGACTTAATTAAGCCCCGATATTGAAACAAATGTGCTCTTTATGGCCTCTTGTGTAAGGAAATTTTCAAATTAACGTTCTTCGAGTGTCATTCTGCCAAAAATAGAAATTCCTAATAGTGCTGCTGGTTAATATTTTTTCCCTTCACTTCTTTCAAGCATTTTTCTGGCTAAATTGTCTACTTGTATGCATAAAATAAACAGTGGAAGCTTTTACGAATGGATACTCAGCCTTCCGGTTAACGAAATATCGAACTAAAAAATAAATATATAAACAGACAAAAAGCTTGAACATGCATTCATTCATTCATTACTTCAAATAAACTTTCTTCAAAGTATTACTTGGATTTACAATGAAATTATTAACACCATACAGCTTTTACTGTACTACTGAAGTTAATAATCATGTCTACGTATTTGTGTACGCATCCAACTACTGCCAACAACGAACGCACAAGTTTGGCTCTGTGTTATAAATATCTTGAAAAGCGTATAAAAAAATTCTATCCATATTTTGCCCATAATTTCATTTGTTGTAATTATTGGAACACAGACACGAACTAAAAACCTCAACAATGTTTAACATGCACTTGGAAATGTCGTCGCTATTTTTAATGGCTTCAACATGTTTTAAATTAAAGCGTAACAATAGATTTAAACCAAGAGCCAGCCAGCCACATTGAATTCCAAAAAAAAAACAACAACCGTTTTAATTAAAATAACAATTCATATCGATTTTCATATTCCCAGCTGTCATTAAGTTTCTTTTTGCGCATTTCCTTAAGCACCAAAATTTATATAAAAAGGAAAGCTAAGTACTTTATTTAAATGAAGCTCATGCCCATCAATTCATGTTTAAAATAATATTTAATATAGAAAATATAGAAGAGAATTTAAGAAATATGTAATAATTACAAAAAATTTTCAAACAAGCAAATGGTCACGAATTCACTTTAAACTTATATTGAGACAATTTCTACCAAAAATTTATTTCCATCAATTAATCCAGACGGCATGTTATTACTTTAAGTCACTGGAGAAGTTTCCTGCGTCTTACGGTAGATATCAGAGCATTTATCAAAGAAAACCCGTTCAAGAAAAGGCCATTTAGAAAAACCGCTTTTTTAAAATTATCGTTTAAGAAAGTACTTTTTAAAAATGGACTTTAAAAAAATACCTCTCAAAAACCACCTTTTAAAAAAAGTACTTTTCATAAATAACATTTTAATAAGTATTTTAAAACAAAAAAGGGACTTCTTAAGAAAAAGTACATTTACGAGTAAAAAGTAATTTTTAAGCATACAGTACTTTTTAACAAGAAGTACATTTTCAGAAAAGTACTTTTTAAGAAGCAATACCTTATAAGAAGAAGTACTTTTTAAAAAAGTATGTTTAAGAAGAAGTACCTTTTAAGAAAAAGTACCTTTCAAGAACCTTTTAAGACAAAGTACTTTTAAGAAAAAGTACTTTTTAAGAAAAAAAAACTTATTAAGAAAAATTACCTTTTAAGAAAAAGTACGTATTAAGATAAAGTACTTTTTAAGACAAAGTACTTTTAAGAAAAAGTACTTTTCAAGAAAAAGTACCTTTTAAGAAAAAGTACTTATTAAGATAAAGTAGATTTTAATAAAAAGTACGTTTTAAGAAAGACTTTTTTTTAAAGTACTTAAGAAAGAAAGTGCCTCTTAAGAAAAATACTTTTTGAGATAAAGTAAATTTAAAGGGTAGAAAAAATACCCTTTAAGGAAAAGTACTTTTAATAAAATTTACCTTTTAAGAAGAAATAACTTTTGAGAAAAAGTACCTTTTAAGAAGAAATACCTTTTAGGAAAGAGTACCTTTAAGAAAAAGCACCTTTTAAGAAGAAGTATCGTTTAAAGATCCCTTTTAAGATAAAGTACCTTTAAAAAAGAAAAAACACCTTTTAAGAACAAGTATCATGTAGGGATCCCTTTTAAGGAAAACAACGTTTTAAGAAACAGTACTCGTACATTTTAGGAAAAGGTTCCTTTTAAGAAAACGCACCTTTTAGGAAGAAGTATAATTTAAGGATCTCCTCCAAGAAAAAGTACCTTTTAATCAAATTTAAGTTCTAAGAAAAAGTACCCAAGACAATCTTTCCTTTAAAAAAACTACCTGTTAAGAAAATATGTACATCTTTTCAGAAAAAGTAATACGAGTAGACATCTGGCATTTCTTCTGTTGTCATTTTGTGGTGTCATTTTGAAAATGTATTTGCAAAGCCGTTCGCATTATGGAAAGCAATGCCGCACAAAGAAAAATTATCGTTGCAAGAAAAAGTAACTTTTCAAGAAAAATTACCTTTTCAAGAAAAAGTACCTTTTCAAGAAAAAGTATCGTTTCAAGAAAAAGTACCTTTTCAAGAAAACATATCGTTTCAAGAAAAAGTACGTTTTCAAGAAAGTGTACCTTTACAAGAAAAAGTAGCTTTTCAAGAAAATGTTACTTTTCAAAGTAACTTTTCAGAGTACATTTTCTAAGAGAGTACACTCAGGGAAAAGCTGCAACTTAAAAATAGGAACGCGTCACATTAATTCAATGATTTTCAATATAATAGAAAATGTATGGTGAGATACTTAAAAATAAATAAAATTAATACTGTAAATTAAAATTTTTCGATATTGAAATAAGAAATTTCAACATGACTAGACTTTCGTTAATGTATTTTATTTATTCAATATGGTTTTTATAGATTTTAAGCTGTTTTTTCCCTGGGTGTACCTTTTCAAAAAAGTAACTTTTCAAAAAAGTATATTTTAAAAAAAGGAATTTTTTAAAGAAATATAAGTACCTTTGAGAAAAAGTACATTTTCATAAAAGTACATTTTCATTAAAGTACCTTTTTAAAAGAGTAATTTTAAAAAAAATTAGCTTTTGAGAAAGAACCTTTATAAAAAGTAGCTTTTAATATAAGAAACTTTAAGAAAAGTACATGTGTGAAAAAGTACCTTTTCAAGAAAAAGCATCGTTTCAAGAAAAAGTAATTTTTCAAGAAAACATATCGTTTCAAGAAAAAGTACCTCTTCAAGAAAAAGTACCTTTTCAAGAAAAAGTTACTTTTCAAAATAGAACATTTTCAAAAGAAGTACTTTTTAAAGAGAACATTTTGAAAAAGTTCTTTTAAATACAAGTACCTTTAAATAAAAGTAACTTTGAAAAAAGTACGTTTTCATAAAAGTACCTTTTCAAAAACTTACTTTTAAAAAAGTAGCTTTTTAACAAAGAACCCTTATAAAAAGTACCTTTTAAATTAAGTAACCTTAAAAAAGTACCTTTTAGAAAAAGTACGTTAACAACAAAAAAAGTATCTTTTAAAAAACATAAATTTTTAAGAAAAAGTACTTTTCCAACAAAAAGTGATTTTTCAAAAAAAAAGTACCTTTTTCGAAAAAGTTCCTTTTTAAAACATACTTTTTAATAATTACCTTTAGAAACTACAAAAAAATACAACGATATTCTTTATCGCAAGAGCAAAGCATAAAGACATATTGTAATTTTCCTTAAAGGCATTTTCCTTAAAAAAAAAATATCTCCTTTTCAATTTATAACTACAAGAGAAAATCATAATTTTATTTAATTCGTTTGACTTGATTTATTAAGCTTGAGGAGTATAAGGACACAAGTTGACCTAAAAAGAAATTTTTAATGATGATGAAACACATAATTTAAAATTATTAAGATGGAAAACTCTAAAAAGTTAAATTAAGTTTCATAGTAGAATTAAACAAATAAATAGAATTAATCTAGATAATTCAAAACAACGAATTTTATGAACTTAATCTTTATTAATGGTCGACAGCATGACAAATGTTTGATGTTAGAAAATCTTTAGGCAAATGAAATATATTATATATATATTCATAAAATGAAAGGATCCCCCCGAGGCATTTTAATCTAATGAAAAATTCATTGAAATAATGTCATTTATATAATGTTAAAGCAAACAAACTAACTAATGAATTTAAAAGTTGAGCGAAAAAGTTTGGAACTGTGGGGCTGGCCGAAGCTTTTCTATGTAGAAGAGTTGTACAGGAATTCTTTATTTTTTTTTAACCATGTTAATATTTAACAGCCTTATTTACAAATTTTATTAAGGCTTTTTAAAGGGTTTTTAAAATAAATGTTCATACAAAATGTTTCTTGAAAAGCCTTAATGAACTGGAAATAGAATACGAGAGTTATTAAATTCTTAGTATAACTGTTCCGCTTTTCATAGGAATGTTTGTTTAGAACAACATATATTCAAACTAAAATAAAAAATGTTATTTTCACTAACGATCCAAGTTAAATAAATAAAAATAAAATATTAAATATTGAAAGAAATAATATCATTCATTGTTTTTTTTAATAAAAATAGATCTAAGGATCTATTAATGAAATTAGTTATAAGTACAAATTTTGTGAAATTTTTTTCTAATTTTAAATAACTTATAGAGTTTTTTTTATAAATAAGTAAACATTTTTGAATTTGTAGTTATACTGGACAAACTGTAAGCTTAGCTTTTTATTTCCCAGCGGTGCAGGTCTGATTAAAGGACTCTTTCGCTTAAAATATACGATACAAATTCCACACTCCCTTCTATGAGAAGGGAGAAGAGAAGGAGTAACAAGTTTTGTTTTGTTTTTTTACCATAGCAAGAGCAAAATCCATTACTTTCAAGGCCTTCCAGTACCTCTGGCGAAAGAAGCAAGAACAGAAGGCCTGCTCCGCAATGACAACGCATGCAAAAAAAGATATGAGTATGGAATGGAGCGAGCAGGCCTTCTACATCCAAAAGAAGGCGTACAGAGGCCTTCTAGAAAGCATACTTACTCCTTCTAGTTCCCGCTGGGTTGTATTTATAAATTTTTGCAACAACAAAAAGCTAAAGCTCCTTTTTAATGCTTTTTTTTTCTTTAAATTGATTGTATTGTTATCATAAGAAAGCTTTAAATTTTTCTAGATCTATGAAATAACTTCTAATGCTCTTTTTTATTATGAACGAACAATATAAAATTTCGGTTTTGTGTAAAAGATTTATTTAAAAAAAATTCCCTTGAAATGTTTATGCTTAACACATAATTGTACAAGAAACCAAACAATTTTAAATCAAGATAAAATATAATCAAATTAGAGAAACCTGTTGGATGCGCACGAAAAATTCTCAATTTAAGAGTTTCATTCAGGCTTTTATATTATCCTTACAATACGTCATAATATATGTATGTGCTAAAGAACATGCTAAAGCGTGCACCTAAAAGCAAGCTTTATTTATATAACACACACACACATGCATAGACATGCACACACACACGCACACACATGCACACTCTTTATCAATTATATTCCGTGCTTGATTTAAAAAAATTGAATCAAGTTGATATTTACGCTTGTTTCACCCACACGTGTGCCCTGCATACAAGATGTACACATGTATGTCTAAGCTTTAAAGTATATTTATTACGAGGAAAAAAAATCCTAAAATATTTCAACAAACAATTGGATTTTCAAGAAGCTCAAATATTCTTAAGACAGGATCTTACACTTAAACTTTACGTTTCCTTGGGGATCACAAGGGGACTATGTAGGATTTTTTTTTTTTTTTTGAAAACCTTACATAAACAACTTTTACTTATTTAATATGTTTTCTTGGATATTATTAAAAAGTTTTTGCTTGTTCTAAGCTATTTTCTTTCAAATCTACTTATAAGCATATTAATGGATTTTATATGTTTGATTTATTTTTAACTGACTTCGTAGAAGGCGCAGAAGCTTCTTATATTTATCTTAATAAGTGTCACTACGATATTTGTAAGACGCTTTAATTCCATTGTTACAAAAAAAAATTGAAGTCCCTTATTACGAGTGTCGTATTTCACATCCGACTACAACAATAGTATACACCGAAAAAATTATTCTCCTAAAAATTTTTTCAAACAAACGTTTGTGTGAGCCAATATCGAACTAATTGCGATATCATAAAAACTTTTTTTTAACCTTCTTTTATTAATTTTTTAAAGCTTTAACTTACGCTGTAGTATGCGAACACGATATTTCAGGGGCTACTAGACTAGCGCACATTTGAGAAACTATCGAGAAAAGTTCGATTTTTTTATAGCTATGCTATTTATTTCACTATACAGAAGCGTGGGAAGTGATTTTCGTAACAAAACTAATCGACACTATTACAGTTATACATTTATTTTTGTTTTGATTTCTTTGCACTTAAAACCAAAGTACGAAAATAAACGAAACAAATTGTTTGATTTTGTTTTGTTTCGTTTTTTGAAGTGAGTGAAACAAAACCAATGAGAACGATTGCTCAATTTTTTTTATTATTGTTTTTGCACATGAACACAAACCAGAGAATGCAGCTGATGGGCTGTAAGCCGGCTAACAGCCGCCGCAGGCCATAAACAATACATTAATAAATGAAAATAATTGGAAACGTTTTGAAATATTTGTGGCGAATTTGACATCATCACATAATCCCCCTTATTGCAAATGGCATCGTCGACGTTACATCAAGATGGCAGTAAAATTTGGCACTTGTCTACTCTTTGTCGACAACAATTGACTACTATTAATAAGCTCCATTAATTTACAAAGCCTTAGAGATTACTAAGAGATTGTCTATAAGATCCAATTGTTGCCGATAAAGAGTAGACAAGTGATAATATTTACTGTCGCCTTGATGTGACGTCGACGAAGCCATTCACACTAAGGGGGAATATAATTGTATTGCATTGTTGTTTAACATATTAAGCATAGCTATAACCGGGTGTCATAAAACACTTCTCTTCTTTTTATTACATTCGCAAACAAATACCGAACAATTTTGTTTCAAAATTTATTGGCTTTAGTGATCCTTTGTTTATATCGAATCTGCGGTCAAGTGGGCCACATCGTAATTATCAACAAAGATCAACACCAACCAACACTTAAATAGCAAATGCTGTGAACCGAACTCTTTTGCAGAGTGAAATATAATTATTATTAAGTGACATTTCGAACTAGATTTTTTAGAGAGTCTCAGGTCAAGTGAGTTACATCGCACTTATCAACAAACAAGATCAATACCAACCAACAATTAAATAGCAAATGCTCTCAGCCGAACTCCGGTACATAGTGAAATAAAGTTTGCTGTTCACATATAATTTCAAAAAATAGTTTCGCCAAAAAAAACCGATGATTTTCGAAAAAAAATTAAAGGACTAAACTGGAAGTAAAGTCTTTCTACCCAAAAAAAGAAAAAATTTTAAATCTCTTGGTTAAGAAGAAAATTAAATTTTAATAGGCCGCCCATTTTTTTATATGAAAAATTGTGTGTTTTTCAGAACTCTGGGTGTGTTTGAAGTTTTTTAAAAAGTGGTTAAATAAAACCACGTAAAATAATATATTAAATTTTAGTGGGCGTGACTCCGCCCATTTTTAAAATAGAAGATTATATCCATTTTAGAGATCAGGGTGTGTGCTATATTTTTTAAAACTCGGTAAAGTAAAACCACGTAAAATAATATATTAACTTTTAGTGGGCATGACTCCGCCCATTTTTTGAAAAAGAAGATTATATCTATTTTAGAGATCAGGGTGTGAGTTAAGTCTCGTAAAACTCCGTTAAGTAAAACCACGTAAAATAAAACAATAAATTTTAATGGGCGTAGCCCCTCCCATTTTGTTGACTTTAAAATTGTGTAATTACCAGAACCAAAGGTGTTTGCTAGATTTCGCAGCATTCAAATAAGTAGAATATCAGAAAATTAAATATAAAAAATTTGTTGGAGTATCCCCGCCCACTTTTTTACAATAGGTACACTTTAAAGCTATAACCTTTAAGACAATCGGTGTAAAATGTACCAAGTTAAAAAGCAACAATTTGAAAAAAAATATAACGATAACCCCACCCCCTCCCAACCCTTACTTTTGAAGTCGGTTAAAAATTATGTTTGAATGCAACAATTTGTTGATTGCAAAATAAATCTAAATTTTTTCTCAAACAAATTTTAGCAGCTGAATTTACATTTACAAATGTCTTTTGTGCGACTTAAATTAAATTTTTTGCTTGAATTGGAAATTTTTGTTTTTTTTTTGGGGGGTGGGGTACTAGAGCAAAGAAAAAAATTTGGAAATGTTCTTTAATCTAAAAGAGAATGGTTGTAGTCGAAGTTGAAATACGACACTGGTAATTAGCAGCCCAAAATATAGGCGGAGCCATGCCCACTAATTTTTTTTTTTAGTTTTATGCGCTTCCATCAGTCTGATTTATAATAAGTCTGGCACACACCTTAAGCTCTTATAATCTCTTAAGCTTAAGTTCGAAAAAGCGGGCGGGTCACGCCTATTAAAATTAAATAATCATTTTCACGAATTTCTACCTAACCGACTCTTATGAAAACTGACAAGCTGTTTGGGCACTTAAGGCGCAAGAATATTGTATTACAAAAAATTATAGCGACCACGCCTATTAAATTTTTATATTTTATATAATATTTATAAAAATGAACGGGATAGCGGCCATTAATTTTTTTATATTTTATATAACTTTACCCAACCGATAACTACCAAGTTCGAAATACAGCTTTTAAAAAGAGGGTGGTGCACTTACGCCCCCTAAACTTTTATATTGCATTTTATGTTTAAAAAAAATTTTCATATTAATATATTAGACGCAAAGCCAAATAAATAAATATATTTCGATATTTAACAAAAAAATTTGAAAAAAAAACCAAAAAACATTTAAATCGTTTTCAAAAATAAGGAAAAAAATAAATTGACATTCTGGACCACGATGCACAGTAGAGTGAAATCAAAAAAAAATTGGTAAGAAGTGCGCGACTTTTGAACTACCGATTTCGATCAAACCAACTGAGAAGAAGTGTTGGAGGCACCCTGTTGTAAGACAGGCTAGTTCAAAAGAGCACCAAATTTGGAAACTGTTGCTGTCGAAATTCTTTCGGAGCTTGTAACTTTTGCAAATATCGACCGATCTTAATATTAAACTTACTATTGCTTACTTATATTGTAAACGAAACAAAGTTGTGTATCGAAAGTTGCTGTAAGCTCAGTGAAATAATATTTGATCATATATCTTATCCACAGTGCTGTTCAAGTCTTATATTCACAACAGTTTTACATTTATGCACTTAGTTACGAAATTTTCATGGCAGCGCCAGTGTGCAACTGAGCACACTGTAGATGATAACACAAATAAAACTGTTTTATTTAACTAAAACTAAATTACTTTTAACTTTTTACTATTTATATTAAACTTAATTAAAATTTCTTTTTACCCGAGGAATAATTATTTAATCGGACTCAAGTTCAGTATTAACTTTTTAGTTGCTTTCAACAGTTTGTTTTTGAATTTCGAGTGCATCAAACTGTGCTTGCCCAGCGAACATATTTTTGTCGCGTGCCCACGATGATTTATGTGATACATATTAATGATTTTAATTGAGCTTTAAGGTATATTTAGTCCAGAAATAATTTCTTAATAGGGCTCAAGTTCAGTATTTTTTTAAATTCCTTATTATAGAATGAAATATTTTATTTGTTATTTTCTAAAGAAAAAGCAAGAAAACTAAAAACAAGAATTATCTGGGAAAAAAGCGCGTTTTTCTGTGCCACCACGCAGTCATGTTTTTTTACATGGGCTGGGAGTTGTTTCCAACATCAGCTGTTTAACACAAAGTTTTAATTTAATATTTATTAATTAACCAAAAGAATTTTTTTTAAATTCCAACCCTGGAAACATAATTTAAATTTTTCTGGTCTTAATACTAATTTATTTATTTCTAAAATATAGAATATATTTAATTACCAAAGAAATAACTAGCTGTATATCACAAAAAGTTTAAGTTGCCCAACCCTGAAAATAAGGAAAATACTAGTTTTATTTATTTACTGTAATATCAAAAAATTTTAAAATTTTCCAGCTCTGTTGTTTATATTTTTCTAATTCTGTATACCCAACTTTTCTTTCCAAAACATAAAATGTATATACATATAAATTAAAATATAAAAAAAATTATTAGAACTAGTTAATCCTATATATCACAAAAATTTTAGGTTTTCCAACCTTGGAATCATATTTTAAAATGTTTCTGATTTCTTCTACCAATATTTTTCTTTTAAGAATGTAAGATACATTAAATTTATAGTTAAAGAGGAAAAATTAGTTGTAGTAGGTTCCCTGCAGAAAATTTGGTGACAATTGATCCAAATGTACTCGTCCTATAACTGGAGATAATGTGGGTGTTATCAAAAGTACGTAGTAGTGTATGGTGAAAAAAGTCATATCGTTTAAATGGTGGCATATTGACCATTTTCGTGGTGTATCGTATTGATCTTGAGCCAATTTAATTCGGACTCGGTCTAGTATTGTAGTAAACTGCACTGAACATGTTCGATGTGGTCGAACACAGGACCTATCAAATAGTGTAAATATAATGTTAATTGCTCCCTTCAATGTGACTCTGGGATCAGTCCCGTAACTATACTTAGATATTAACCTAAGCTTAAATGGTATTTATACTTTTGAAATATGAGTAGCCCTGTGGTCGAGTGGGTGTGTGCCAGCCTGTCATGCTCGTGTTGTCGGTTCGAATCTCAAAAAATTTTCAGATTAAAAATAAAATTAAAAAAAATGTCATTGCATTTGTAACAATAAAAAAATGTATAAGCGTTAATTGTTACAGTTAAATGTCGAAATTTTATTTATAAATAATTTATATTATTATACATCGAATAGGTCCCTATGGGGTAGTTCAGTGACAAGTCACAAGGTGCATATAAAGTATCAATTAACCCCATCCTAGGCCATCCCCATGTAAAAGTGACTGGTCCGCTGCATAGGAAGTGTTAGAACTCGGACTGGTCCCTATCACTTGGGGACCGGTCACGTGACTAGTCTTGTGTCAGTTCCATTTCCTGCAGGGTTATTGTTATATAACAAAAAAAAGTTAAAGTTCCCAACCCTGGAAATTTTTTATATATTTTTTTATATTGTTAATACAAATTTTATTCGTGCTGAAATATAAAATAAGTTTATTTAACAAAAAATCAAAAATTTTCTGTTATCTAGTTACTTTTATATGGCAAAATCAAGTTTAAGTTTTCCAGCTCTGAAACCGTCTGCTCAATTTCGCTGTTTTTCAACACCAATCTATTTTGGACCATTTCTGACACACCAGTCTGAGAACGAAGTCTCTAGCTCTTCTAAGAGCTTCGGATTTCACATACACCAGACGGACGGACAGACGGACATCTCTTATTCGTCTTCCCTATTCATATATTCCAGAATATATATATTTTATGGGTCGCATATGCATATTATGGAAATTACACACGGAATGACAAACCTATATATACCCTATATATGCACCAAAACTAAAAAAAAGAAGAGAGTTGTCGTAGGACACCCGGTTATGGCTATGCTGCTTAGTTATATAAAACAAATTTCATGTGTGAAATAACAATGCAATAAAATTATATTTCAAAACGTTTCAATTTATTTGCCTTTATTTTCTTTTCTAGCGGCGTAGGCTTAAATTAATATATTGTTTGTGGCCTGCGGCGGCTGTTAACCGGCTTAGAGGTCATCGGCTGTGCTCTCTGGCTTGTGTTCATATGCAAAAAATAATACCAACACAAATTGAGCAATCGTTCTCCTTTGTTTCACTTCAAAGAACGAAACAAAACAAAATCAAACAATTTGTTTCGTTTATTTCCGTACTCTGCTTTTAAGTACAAAGAAATCAAAACAAACATAAATTTATAACTGCAATAGTGTCGATTATTTTTGTTACGAAAATCTCCTCCCAATTCCTGTATCGTGCAATAAATAGCATAGCTATAAAAATCGAAAAAACTAAAAATAGGTATTTAAAAAATAAAAAAATCCCCTAAAAGCGAAAAAACTGAAAAAAAACGCTAAAACGAAAAAAGCACCAAAACTAAAAAAAATCGCTATGCATGAAAATAAGTATTTAAAATAAAAATAAAATCGCCAAAAATAGAAAACAGTCGCCAAAACGAAAAAAAAACGCCAAAACTAAAAAATCGCTTTAAATAAAAAAATCCCCAAAAAAAAGTACACCATCCTCGTACGGAACTCTTCGTGTGCGTGTGTCAAAGTTGCACTTTACTGAAGTTATTTTTCTTTTTACAAAAAAAAACTTTTTTTGCTTTACAAAAAATTATATATTATTTACGTTCGTAACTAATCTGCTTACATTTAGCCATGTCATCATCAACATCATTATAAAAATAAATGTTTTTTTTTAACAAATGAAAACTAAATAAACTTTATATTTCACTTTTAAAAAAATTTCTATCCCTTTAAACTTTATTTTATTAAACACACACAGAGAAAACAAGTTTCAACAGAAAACATTTATAAAGTTATGAAATCCATATTAAAATATTTAAATAATTTATGTTCGTTGTTTAACAAAATCACAAACTTTTGAATTTAATTTTACACACACACACACACACACACTCGCATCCACACAAACTTCTAGAGCAGCAAAAATAAATAAATAAAAAAGTTTTCTTTGTGTAATGAAAAGTGTGCATGTAAATTTGTTTTAAACAGCATGTTGTAAATAACTAAAATTAATTTCATTTTAATTGTTGCTTTAACACAACAAACTGGCCAAGTAAGAGATTTAAAAATAAGAAAAAAATTATATATAACATCAATACTACTTACCGTTTCTGATGAAAATTTTTGGGAAACCTTTTAGTTTACAAGCTTGATGGATATTTCAAAGAAATGCAATAGAAATGGAAACCTGAAAGGGAAAATTGGAAAAAATTATGTTTTTTTCTATCAACTTTTAAGCTGGCTGAATTAGTTTTTTTGTAAATATAAAGCTTTAGTTTTATATGAACGTCATAACTCGAAAAATTCAATTTTTGAGTTAATGAAGCAGAATTACCCGCCCTTATGCGAAAACAGTTGTTAAACTTAAAGTTGGTTTAATAAACGAGTTTCGTGTGGCGAAACCGGTTTTAATACATGCTTCAACTTTAATAAACTTTCTTTCATAAGTGAGTTAATCCTCATATCGTTCATCATATTGTGGAAAAATTTGTTTATTTATTCAACTCTTAAAAGCAAAATAAAATGTTATTTCCCATTAAGTTGTTCAACACCTTATCCCCCGTTTCTGCAACACAGGCAGCCGACTCGTTTAAAAAAATGTTTATGAAAATCACCCAAAAAATATTAGTGCTTAACATATAAATTCTATACTCAAGCCGATCGTCTGTGTTGTGGAAACAGCGGTTTACCTCTGTTGCCTCGTTTAGACGATTTTGTATGGAAATCACTCAAAACAACGAGTGCTTTTCATATAAATTTTTCACTCAAATCGATCGTCTGGGTTATGTAAACAGTGGGTGGAAGTTAAGAAATTGTGGCTGCAAAAGTTTTAAAAAACTCTTATGGCTGGCAGCCCTTTGCATGAAAAAGAAAGATATAATTAAGACCAAAACATAAGACCCATGTCTCCCAGTTTTTGCCCAAGTCATACAATTTTTGTTTTAGGCCCCAAAAGATTTGGGGCCTCGGTGTCATTTTTGCATTTTCTCAGGCTCATTCATATCTTGCAAACCGTTCAGGTTTTTGATTTACTCTCTGAGGCACAGTTGTAGCTCTTGTCATAAAGAACAAACATACATAATTAAAAAAAAAAACTTCATCTTCAAGATGAAAATCGCAAAAAAATTTTAACAAATTAGATTTTTTTTAACCTTTTTTAGGGTTCGGTACACCAAAGGTGAAAAGGAACCCTATTGTTTTCGCTACGCTGTCCGTCTGTCACAGGGTATTTTCTCGAGAACCGTAATAGCTACGGACCTGTGTAGACCTTTGGCTGCTACAACAACAAATACATGAGAGTTAAAAATTAAAGGGTGTTCCAAGGCGAGCAACGAAAAATTTTAAAATCCCATGTAATATTATGTATATTACATGTATGTATATAGACACTTGAAATTTGTAAAGTTAGTGTAGTTTTATACAGACTACAACAATTAACACTAAAATTAAAAAAAAAAACCGAAATTAGAGGGTGTTCTATCAGTTAATGCAATTTCGACAACTTGCTGTATGTTGGAAACCGTAAGAGCAAAACTCTTGAAATTTTCAAAAACGATAAAACTAAAAAATCAAAAAATTATAAAATCGCCAAACCGAAAAACATCGCCAAAAACAAAATCGCCAAAACGAAAAAAGCACCAAATTAAAAAATAATTCTAAGACTAAAATAAATCGCGAAAAACCGGAAAAAATCGCCAAAATTAAAAAAATCGCCATAATTAAAAAATCGCTAAAATTAAAAAATCGCTAAAATTAAAAAAAAACCAAACATGGAAAAAAAATCGCCAAAATGAAAAAAAAATAAAAACGGAAAAAATCGCCAAAAAAAAATGGCCAAAACGAAAGAAATCCCCAAAGATAGAAAAAAATCGCCAAAATAAAAAAACCCCCAAAAACAGAAAAAATCACCAAAACGAGAAAAAAGCGACAAAACTCCAAAAAAAAATCCTTTAAACTAAAAAAAATGCAAAACAGCAAAAAAACCCACATTAAAAAATGGTAGGGCTTAAGTAGCCGCAAAAGTGAAAAATTTTGCGAAAATTTTTTAATTTCATTTGTTTGGAAAATTTTCTTTTTTGCGGCTACCTAAGCGCTACCTAAACGGTATTAAGAATCATTCCCAGGAAGTTCATATGTTCTAGAAAGTTGTTTAATAAAATCCTAGGTACATTTTTGTAGTTGATTGTTTCCTTGAATTTTGAACGGTGTGCTACCTATGGACCTGAACGGGTGAAAATGGTACAAAATATAGAATTTTTTTAAAAAATGTTTGCGGTTTTGATCTTGAATTTATATGTTCACAATTTTTTGTTGTTTATAACAGGAGCTACAACTTTGCCCCAAAGAGTAAATCAAAATTCCTAACGGTTTGCCAGATATGAGCCTGAGAAAGTGCAAACATGACACCGAGGCCCCAAATCTTTGGGGGCCCATTAAAAAAAGTGCATAACTTGGGGCAAACATGGGAGACACGGATTTTTTTTTTTTTTGTCTTTTATCACGTATTGGTATCGGTATGTGGTTATATTTTTTCGTGTTGCACTGTGAAAAGTTTTGCTTGCGATCTTTGTTCCCATTGAGAAAAATATTGTTGTCGCCGAGATATGGTTGGTGTGAAAGCACAAAAGCTCTTTTGTAAAAGTTTGCACATTATGCATATGGCTTCGATGTAGCTGGTTGATTTGCAAACACTGTTTTAAAGAGCTTTTAAGATTATGCTAGCTTATGGGGAGTGTATAATTGATTAAATATTTCACATTATGCTCACATTTGCTTTCAATAATTTTCTATTTTTGCAACAAAATTATAATGTAAAATGTATAATGTATAATTTATATTTACATCTCTATTATACCTTTCGAAAAAAGTCTAGCGTAAAATAAAAATAAAAATTCATAATGAGATTAAACCAATAACATTTGATCAGCTTATATTTGTAACGTAAGGGATTATGTACTTCAGTTTCCACTGCCAACGATTTTAAATAATTAATGAGCATTTAATATTAACAAACGTGCTTGCATGAGAAGTATTACAGGGACTGATGACTAGAACTTTCTACAGAAAGTAAAGAGAGCAAAGTAATAACTTTTTTTTTAGCTAAAGAGAAAGAACTCTTGAGCTTAACAAGATTGTTAACTTTTAAATTTCAAAATTTATACTCTTAAGAATTTTAGCAATATGAAAATTGTAAAATAATTTTTGTAATTAAATTGATTTAATTTTATTTATTATTCATGAGCGGGGAGAACAAAAACAATGCGAACACTGTTGTTAAAAAACATTGTGGCAAATGTAAGCTTTCATAACAGCAAATCTTTTAATAAATTGTGCTAAGATGAACTAAAGCAATTCACGTATTCCATTTGCACTAAAAACTTTCTGTTTAAAACTGAAAAGTGCATTGACTGCTGCCACCTTACACAGTGGAACAAACACATATACTGATATCATGCACACATATACTCATATCTGGCAAATAGCATGTTGTTCTGTTCTGCTTACGTTTGTCAGTATTATAAAAATTTTCTTTCATGTCTAAAAATTTATATTTTATGATTTATATTTGGATAATGTCCAATAATTACGTTTTCACTTTAGTAGCAAAAGTCTTTTGGGAGATTTAAGAACATGGGAATTTTAATTAAATCAAATCTAATTGAAACTAATGAAAACTTACAATTGCAAGTGTAATTAAGTGTAAAACATCCTTAAAACACAAACTTGCAGGTTAGTCGTTATAGCGAAATTGAAGTAGAAGGGAGACTTTGCAAATGCTGGCGAAGTCCAAATTATACAAAAATTCTATACAATCACAATACCTCTAAAATCATATTATTATATGATTATATGTCCACATGTTATTATATGTCCATCCGTCCATCTGTCTGTTTATCACAGGCTATTTCCTCTCGAGCACCTTAAAAGCTACGGACCTGAAATTTTTACAGAGTTTTGTAAAACTTAAGAAGCTACAACAATAAACACATGACAGTTTAAAGTTTAAAGGGTGTTGCAATCCGAGCAACGTAAAATCTTTCAATCCTAATGTCATATAAAGACACTTGAAATTTTCAAAGTTAGTGTATTCTTACTTACACTACACCAATAAAGACTTTAATTAAAAAAAAATTAAAGGGTATTCTATCAGTTAATAAAATTGTGATTATGTAATTTTGACAACTTGCTGTATCTTGGAAACCACAAAAGGCGAACTCTTGAAATTTTTAAAAGCGCTAAACCTTAAAAATCCCAATAGAAAATAACCGAAAAGAAAAATCACCAAAATGAAAAAACGTTGATATGAAAATATCACAAAAAACATAATAAATCGCTAAAATGCAAAAAAAATCACCAAAAATAAAAAGGTCGCGCAAAAATTAAGAAAATCGCCAAAAATCTAAAAAAAAAAATCGTGAAAACGAAAAAAATCGTGAAAACGAAAAAAATCGTGAAAACGAAAAAAACGCTAAAACTTAAAACATGAATTGTAAAAAAAACGCCAAAAACAAATAAAAATCGTCAAAACTAACTAAATACCGCTAAGCTATACAAGCGTCAATACTAAAATAGTCACGAAAAAGCGAAAAAATTGCCAAAAAGAAAGAAGCCCCAAAACTGAACAAAACTTGCTATAATTGATGGCGCCAAAAACCGAAAAAATAAGCAAAACGAAAAAGCGCCAACACTAAAGAAAAAAAATTTAAAAAAAAATTCCAAAAATCCGACAAAATCGTCAAATTGTGAAAAAAATCGCAAAACTAAAAAAATGCCTAAAAACTAAAACTAAGAAAAAGCGCCAAAACTAAAAAATCGCCATTCCTAGTCGAACTTCACGGAATTCGTTTCCATAAATATAAGAAAATAAACGAAAAAGGTCAATAAAAATGTGATTAAAATCATATATGCTTTGGGTTAGCAGTTTATCAACAAAATTAAATGACAAGTCAGCAACCGGCTTGAAGTTACTGTCAAATGATACTTATTGAATACAACATATGTGACAGGGAACGTTAAAAGCGGCCCATGCTCAGAAAATAAGTTTTGGAGAAAAACTACTTTGAAGTTAATACTTTTTTACTTCTTTTTATCAGAAGTGTATTTTGAAGCTAATTTATGACAAAACCAATGCAGCAAAAAACCTGCGGTTTGTTGCATTAGAAAAATAGTGTTGCATAGGTCCCTTTTAACTTTCCCTGTCACATGTATGAACTCGTGTAAACTCTTTGCGGACTGTTGGCTGACTGGAAGCGGAAGTCCTAGAGTTTCAGGTAGTCCCACTGTCCGTTTCCTGTGCTATTCTTCAAGCAATATCAATATCATTACCAAAATTCTCGACACTTTCACACTTTCTCTATTTATGTAAATAAAAATTACATTAAAAGAAATATTTCTGGTATGAAATCAAATAATTATTTTGCTGTTCATTTCAATGAATTATGTATATTGTGTACTCTTGCAGATCTTTAAATGTAAATGGTAGAGGCAAGCGAGTGCGAGTGTGTGGATTTGTGTGTTAGTGCCTTCATGTGTGTGCCAGAGATCTGCATTATTACGAATCAAATGGTATAATTTTGCATTTTCTAAAATTGACGTAGCTAGCACTCAAGATTAAAAAAGTGAAAGATGCTATTGAAGATAACCATCTAGTGTTTGATACTTGTACAAGTTTTTAAAATTAATTTGAATTAATTAAATCGAATATTTGTTTGTACCGTTTTCATTATTTTATAAAGTAAGAGCTGTAGATTATATAGCCCCATTACACATTTGGTCCAAATATGTATCATTTAATAATATAAGGATCAAAACATCACACACCAGTTATGTATTTGGAAATTATCATACAGCTCGTAATCCATTGAATATATCTCATCAAAACTATACTTTAATATAGACGATAGAGGAAAATATATTTTTCTTTAAAATATATAATTGCATATGCGTGGCTGCACAAAAAAATATCGGTATTTCCCCGGCTAATAAAGTCTACTTCAATGCCCTAATTCTGTTCGACGATTGTATCGTCTTGTTTATGGACGAAAAAAAGAAGCAGTTTTGATTCCTTAAACCAATTATTATTTATTGTCTATGCTACAAGGTTCGTGTATTTGCTTTATAATTTTGTTCCAAACATTATATCCAACATATATTTTTTATGTATTTTTCAAACTATTGTATAATACTTTTATTTATTTTTTATGTTTTAAAAACATGGCAATAATATTTATATTTTTCATTATCAAAGACAATAACCATTTTTGAAGAAAATAATTTAGAGAATTCAAAAACAAGAGCTCAGAAGCATTTTCAAATAAAAACGTCCTAAATCTTCCTACTGAATTAGGGCATAATTTTTATTTTCTTCTTTAGAAACTCACATTAATTAATAAAAATATTGCATTCAATAAGAATTGAGAATCTGAATTTAATACCGATTAAGAATTAAATTTTGTTTAAATGTTTAAAAATTATGGTTATGAGGCAATATTGGAACTCTATATCTCCTAATATTTTCAATATTTCGAAAAACTGAGAACAAGTTTGAAAAATTGAGTAAAGTGCGACTTTGACTCGCGCACGAAGGGTTTCGTATATTCGGTTTTGAGGATTTTTTTAATATGACCTCTTTGCTTTTTAAGTTTTTTTTTTCAGTTTAAACGATTTTTTTCTGATTTTGGGGGTTTTTTTCATTTTGGTGAATTTTTTTTTTTAATTTTGGCGATATTTTTGTTATTGGTTTTTTTTTCAATTTGGCGATTTTTTTATTTTGGCGATTTGTTTTCTGTTTTTTTTGGGTTTATTCATTTCGGCGATTTTTCATTTTGGCGATTTTTTTCAATTTGGCGATTATTTTTTATTTTGGGTTTTTTCATTTGGTTTTTTTTTCATTTTGGCGATTTTTTTTATTTTGGCGAATTTTTTCTGTTTTTAGGGTTTCTTGGCGATTTTTTCATTTTGGCGACTTTTTTCTGTTTTTGGGCTTTATTTCATTTTGGCGATTTTTCCGATTTTTCGCGATTTATTTAGTCTTCGGAATTTGGTTAATTTGGTGTTTTTTTTTTTGTTTTGGCGATTTTTTTTAATTTTGGCGATTTTTTCATTTTGGCGATTTTTTTCAATTTGGCGATTATTTTTTATTTTGGGTTTTTTCATTTGGTTTTTTTTTTTCATTTTGGCGATTTTTTTTATTTTGGCGAATTTTTTCTGTTTTTAGGGTTTCTTGGCGATTTTTTCATTTTGGCGACTTTTTTCTGTTTTTGGGCTTTATTTCATTTTGGCGATTTTTCCGATTTTTCGCGATTTATTTAGTCTTCGGAATTTGGTTAATTTGGTGTTTTTTTTCGTTTTGGCGATTTTTTTTTAATTTTGGCGATTTTTTCATTTTGGCGATTTTTTTCATTTTGGCGATTTTTTCATTTTGGCGATTTTCCGGGTTTTCGCGACTTATTTTCGACTTACAATTTTTTTTTTAATTTGGTGCTTTTTTTTCGTTTTGACGATTTTTTTTTTGATTTTGGCGGTTTTTTTCGCTTTGGCGATTTTATAATTTTGAGATTTTTTTGTTTTACCGGTTTTGAATATTTAAAGAAGTTTGCTCTTACGGTTTCCAAGATACAGCAAGTTATCAAAATTACATAGTCGAAATTACATTAACTGATGGTACACCCTTTAATTAAAATTTTTTAAATTTTAGTGTTAATTGTTGTATTCTGTATAAAAATACACTAACTTTACAAATTCCAAGTGCATATGCATACAATTGTATATTACATGGGATTTTAAAATTTTTCGTTGCTCGTTCTGGAACACCCTTTAATTTTCAACTCCCATATATTTGTTGTTGTAGCGGCCAAAGGTCTACACACTGTGCCCAAATTTCAGGTCCGTACCTCTTACGGTTCTTGAGACGGACGGACAGACGGACAGCGTAGCGAAAACAATAGGGTTCCTTTTCACCTTTGGTGTACGGAACCCTAAAAAAGGAATCATATTTCATACGAAGTGCTAATACTATTTTAAAATAATCTGTAAATTCCATAAAATATAATATAAGAATATAATATAAGAAATAAATATAAGAAAAAGTGATGTTAGAGCTCAAAATCAAAAGTCCCGAAATCCATCCGCAAGAAATTCTGTTCCCAAATGAGAGGCGGAGACAAATCGCCTAATCTGGCTGCACTGTTAGTACTCGTACATATTGATGTTAAAGAACAAAATAAGAGCATTGTGAAAGTGAAAAGAATGCGAAAGTGAATCAACTCATACAGCTCTCTGGTATATGCCTTGGAGTGTTTAGTTCGTGTGGGTGGGTGCTTATGGGAATGTGGATTGTATGTCGAATGTGTGTGTGTGTGTGTGTGTGTTTATGTAACTAAGTTTAATATGTATCACTTTTCATTAATTCCCTCTGTGAGTACGTTATTCCTGCTGCTTTTTACAATTAAATATACTTTTGTTTTCATTTGCTATAATTGTGTTTGGGCATGAATGAAATGATTTTGTTTGTTAACTTTTTTTATTATTATATTAAAAGGTGTTATTAAGCAGAAATATTTAAACAAATTTCAAATGTCCTTCGCCAAAGTAATTTTTTTTTAATTTAATTGCACAGCACGTGTTTTTCTCTTGTTCATTTTCAAATTAAATTATTAATTATACGCCCCAATATGCACAAACATTTATGGCCACACATATTTTCATTATTATTTTTTTTCACTTAATTGTGTTGGCAGAATTTTTAAATATTTGTTTTATTACTTTATAAAGCTTGAAAGCAATTTGCAACTAATTAAGTTTTCAATTAAATAACAAATAAAATAAAATGAAATTTAACAAACAATAATAATATTTATATACTTATGTATATGCAAGTGGACACACAGAATTATGAAACACTGTTAAGCATGGCGAACTTGAAAGCAAATATAAATTAAATCGTTTAATGACAAACGTATTATACGAACATTTAAATAAAACTTTCATGCCGCCATATTAATGCTGGTTATATTTCCTTTGTCATGAAAATACTGGAGGTTTAATTTGCATTTAATAATATATTTTTTTTAAAGAGTTTAAAATAAAACAAATAAAATATTGCAATAAATCACTATTTATATGGCAGCTTACAAAATTTTTCCATCCCTTTAGTACATAAAGTTTTTCTTTCTAGTATGCCAGATTAAGGTATTATTCTTGATCAAAATCATTTCTTGTAAATTTTTCTCATCAAAATTCAAAACACTTTAATGTCTATAATTAATAAAAAAAAAATCATCAAACTACATTGTTTTAATTTCTTGTTAATTTTTTAAAAAATACTCTTTCCACAAAGTAATTCTACGGAATTATAAAAATTTTGAAGTTTAACTTTAAAACAAAATAGCCATAAAAATCATCAACATATTAAAAATCGCCATGACGCCATAACAAAAATTTAGACGCCAAAAAAAAGTTTAAAATCGCCACGTTTTGGCGAGAAATCACCATATCTGACAGCCCTGGTATATACATATGTAAATAAATCTACTACAGAGTTGGTCTGCCAAGTTGTGTTAATTTTCCTACGCCTAAATGTGTTTTATTTTTCAAGACAAAAGTTCGCAACGACAAAGTCGTCGTTCGTCCCAATTGTGTTGCCAGCATTGCTTTTAGTATCAGCTGTTACAATATTTTGAACAATCACAGTAAATAAAATTCACAATAGCATCAATCTTCGTCAAATAAGTGCGTTATAATACTCAATGTAAATTCTTTTGATCAGACTTCAGTCTAAAATAGAAAATTACTTCTAAAAAGGTCATAAAAGTCAACTAAGCAAACTTAAATTTTATAACAAACAATGCACTATGTGTCCAAATTTGTTTTTAGCGGCAAAAATACAAATTTGCAGCTTGCGCTTTTGAAAAGAAAAAAAATTACGATTCAATTACTAAAGCTTAAATTAGACGTGACATAGCAATAGCATAACAATTGGTTTCTATGGTGAGAGTTATGGCGTTATGGCGAGTCACGTATAATCAAATACAGTGTTGCCCATAAGTTTGCTTCGAACGGCTGTTTTCTATGGCTATGGTTATGTCACGTCTGATTGATCCTTAATGGTAGGTACAGACTTTGCAACTTGCTTACGCAACACGTTTTCGAATATTTTGACACAGACACTGCAACCTACAATGCAACCCATAAACATCAAAACATTTTGACATTTTCGAAACTTCGAATGCAACTTCGAAAGCAACCATAAACAAGACTACAGACTATGCGACCGACAATGCAACCTACCTGGTTGCATAAACACGTTGCTAAGCCTGTACCTACCATAGCACTTCGAAGATATACATATGTACATGCATAAGTGCCAAAAATGTATGCTAGTTGGCAACTCTGTTTACATATAAACAGCTGTGAATGTTTACACTTTTTTAAATACAGTTTTCATTTTTGTTGAGTGTTAAACATTTGCAATAAGGAAGTAGTGATTTTTAGCAAAACTTAGTTACATACATATAGTATATGAAAAAAAAAAAGATTAAAATATTTTACTAAATGTTGGGTATTATGGGTAAATTTTTCTGTTTTTATTAGCTCTTGTTTTGCGAAGTTGCGTAAAAGTTGTTTGTCTTCTGTGGACTAGAACTTACTTACCGAAAGTGGTGGAGGTTATTGACAACTTTTTTATAATTCTTATTTTAGCAATAAGTTTTATGATGCTTGCTAATTTGGAAATAATTTTTGGCGCAATTTCGGCTTTTGGACACATAGTGCAACGCTGGCATTTGAAAGAAAACCCATAATGATTTGTTCTGTGCATAAAGTTTGCTTTATAGTTTATAATGGCAAATGCAGTTATTCAAAAATTAAAACGGAGTGACAAAATTGTTATGGCTTGTTTGATGCATTATTTGTAATGTATTTTTCATACAAGCTCATAAACAAATTTATGGGGAACAATAGGAAAGGACATGCAAGTATTTCATGCACTGAGTGCAAATTTTATAACGTGTGGTGGCTGTTACAAGTTAATTATTTGCATTTTGACACAAATACCACACGATCAAGCGACAGCTAATCAACCCAAAAAAACGCCTCTATTAAATACGCAACAATGTGAAACTCATACCACGTTTATACGCGCACTATTTGTAAATAAGAATATTTGCATATAATCTAACTTACTGTTTGCATAACAAAAGTACAAAGACTTGGTAGCACTTCTATTGAAAACCTTTTTATATTTACAAAAAAAAATTGTGGAAATTTATAAAATAAAAAATAACTATATTGGAATTGTCATAATTTTCTTTTATAAATTTTTTTTTGTACAATATTTATCAATTAGTAGTTTTTTTTTTTAGCAAGCATTTATTAGCGTGGCAACCTCAAGCATTTTATTTGTGTATTATTAGGTAGCAATAAAACAATTATATGGCAACAATTTATTGTCGTGCGTATAAACGTAGTAACACAAAGACGCACACACACCTGCGAATAAACTAACACTAGTAATATGCAGGATTTTGCTTTTATTCACATTGAAGTCCTTCAGCTAACGCTTTATTTGCCTTTACTTGCATTAAGTTGACAAAATGTTATTGAAATTGCCACATTTCACTTACACTCGGGCAATAAAATCCATAATTTCATATTTAGAGCATAATTATTTTTTCATTACTGCAATAGTGAAACCAAAGCAACATTGCCAAATACACGAAACAAAAAAGGAAAAAAAAAGATTAAACATTTAAACAAATGGCCCTGTTACATGAATTGATGGAAAAACGAACGATAAACATAACTGCCAAAGGGGTCACAAGTTAATTTTACATGAAATATGTTGTAGTTTGCTACACATTGTTGTTGTTGTTGTTGTTATTTCTCGTACAAATAAAACAGTGGACAATTTGCTTAAAACCACAGGGACTAAACAAAATACATAAAATATATGCTTTTTATTTTTCTGTGTTATGAATTGTGTCATGCTATAATCAGTCCATGGGGACACATGTCGTGCAAACATTATAAAAACAGAGTGGTTATTAATAGCTTCATTTTATAGATATTTAGTTATTCGGCCTGCATAGTGGGCGGTATTTAGGGTAAAAGTATAGAAAAAAAAACCTCAAACCTTAAAAAGTATAAAACTTTATTTTACCTTGATTTATTTTTGAACATTTTCAACAGAAATAAAAAAAAATAATTAATTAAAAATTAAGCAAAATTATTTTATTTCGACTTTCTAAGCAATTTTTTTGCAAGCATAATTCGTAGGTGTTGTAGATCTTGGTATTGGTGTTTGATTCGTGTCGTGTTGGTAAAATTCAACACGCGTCCAGTTCTACTCTGAAGAACCTGAACCGTATGAGTGTGTCTCTGAGCTGAGAAAGATAAAACTGCATTACAAATGCTTTAGAGCTGTAGACAAATTAATGTAACAACTCCTTAATAAGAAAATAAGTTATCAATTCGATGAATTAAGCACTAAGCATAACTAATAAATATATTTTTTGTGCTAAAAGAAAACCTTTAACAGAGTTTGTGTAGAGAGCATTTAAGCAATACTTACACATATGTCTGTATACTCTTAACTACTTATCCAAATCAGCGAGCAGCAATGAGTAGTGAAAAAGTGAGTAGAGTTGAATCATGACTTATAATTTATTGTATGCACTCATACTTATTGCAATGTTGCCTACTCGTATTCACCCGAAAGTTTGAAGTGCTTAACGAACCCATACTTAGCAACATTTATGACGTGGTTGATTTCGACTCTCTTTAACTCAATGCTTATGGACGATGCAAAATAAGTATGATTCATAATGCGAATTTCGCATACGAACATTAAAGTTCTAATAATTAAGTTATGTGTTTCTCTGTTGTTGTTTTTTTTTTGTAGGAATTGAAAAACTGTTTAATGACTAAACTCTTAAATAAACCTACATGCATGAGTTGAATGAGTTGAATCAATGTGAGTAGTATAATTATTTTCCTGAAATTATAAATCAAACTGAGGTGATTTATGAGTGTGAGAGTAGTATGACCATGATGTCGGCGTAGCATTCATATTTATTTCAACCTATACTTATAAATCAATGTCATCGTGGTATGCGTAAATCACAGTAGTTGAGTTTAAATGATGTCTACTCACTTATATTTAAAATTTCATGAGTCAGTATGAATAACAGTGATTCAAGTGTACATACTTAAATATACCTAGACACATATACATATGTACAAGCATTTTCTTTTATCACACAATAAAATTGTGTTTATTTTTAGGGATTTATTTTCTACTCTCTAAATCTCATTGAATATTTAAGGGGATTTGTAGCAATTTAAATTAATTCCTTTTCAAAAAGTGAACACTTGAAGCTTAGAAACGATAAAGAGACTAAATTCTTACATACGAGTATATATGTAAGCAACATCAGGCTGTAACGAATAGTGTGTTCCCTACCCTTTTAAATATCTTCAAATATCTGCCGACAAAAAAATTGTTTTTTTTTTCAATTAAAAACATTAATTAGAATTTTACAGCCTTATTCATAAAAATTATTAGGGCTTTATAAAGGCTTAATACGCAAAATTTTGTATGAAAATTTGTTTTAAAAACTCTTTTTAAAATCTTAATAATTTTTATAAAAAAGATCTGTTATTTTATTTCTTGTTAAGTCTGCAGAGAAAAAAAATTTAAATCAGTTTTTTTTTATATAAATTTAATGCAATTTAATAACAAATTTAATAAGTTAATTATAATTTCAATAATTTCTTACTTCGAAACAAAATTATAAATTTCTTCTTTTTAAAATAAATTTTTTTATTGATTCTTATATCATACTAGCTTTTACCAACGACTTCGCTTGCGTTGATCTGTTTAAAAAATACATAAAAACCGTTTTTCAAACTGGTTAAACAATTAAACCCGTCACGAAAATTATCCGAACCAGCCCAAAAATGTGTTTGTCATAGGAAAAAAAATTCGTAGCAAATATAAAAAACCGGTTGCGAACCGGTTAAGTTAAAAAATATCCTATATTTGATGCGGTTTTGGCGTGAAAGCGTACCAAATAATAGAACAAACAAATTAACAAACTCATTTTCACATATCGCTCATTTAATCAAAGAACGTCATAACTCAAAAAATTGTTCTTTTTAGTTAATGATGCAGAATTTATCCTCATTTCGTTATTCATATTGTGTAAAAATTAAATAAATAAAATTTTATATCTCCATTAACTAAAATGAAAACTTTTAACCCATTTTCTCGCGAAGTAGTTTTTTTATACCCTTTACCAACAAAAATGGTAAAAGGGTATATATAGGTTTGTCATTCCGTTTGTAATTTCTATAATATCAATAAGCGACCCATAAAATATATATATTCTGGATCCTTATGCATAGGGAAGACGAATAAGCGATGTCCGTCTGTCCGTCTGTCCGTCTGTCCGTCTGTCCGTCTGTCCGTCTGTCCGTCTGTCCGTCTGTCTGTACGTGAAATCGGTTTTCCGAAGCTCCCAGAAAAGCTAGAGACTTCGTTCTTGGACTGGTGTGTCAGAAATTTTCCAAAATAGATTGGTATTGAAATTCAGCAAAATCGGGCAGACGATTGCAGAGCTGGAAAACTTAAACTTCATTTTGCCATATAAAAGTAACTACCAAAAACAAATTTTTATTTTTTTTAATAAATGAACTTATTTTACACATCAGTACGATTACAACTGGTATTTTAAATTAAAAAAATATAAAAAAATTAAAAAAACGTTTCCAGGGTTGGAAAACTTTAACTTTTTGTGTTATGTAAAATTAACTATGTCTAAAACTATATTAGTATTTTCTCGAGAACCGTAAGAGGTACAGACCTGAAATTTGGACACAGTGTGTAGACCTTTGGCCGCTACAACAACAAATATATGAAAATTGGAAATTAAAGGGTGTTCCAAAACGAGCAACGAAAAATTTTAAAATCCCATGTAATATACATACAATTGTATGTATGTATGTATATACACTTGAAATTTGTAAGGTTAGTGTATTTTTATACAGACTACAAAAATTAACACAAAAATTTCAAAAAATTTAAATTAAAGGGTGTTCCATCAGTTAATGCAATTTTGACTATGCAATTTTGACAACTTGCTGTATCTTGGAAACCGTGAGAGCAAAACTCTTGAAATTTTCAAAAACGGTAAAACTAAAAAATCAAAAAATTATAAAATCGCCAAACCGAAAAAAATCGCCAAAAACAAAAAAAATCGCCAAAGCGAAAAAAAGCACCAAATTACAAAAAAATGTCTAAGACTAAAATAAATGGCGAATAACCGGAAAAATTGCTAAAATGAAAAAAAATCGTCAAAATGAAAAAAAATCGCCAAAACGAAAAAAACCCCACAAAAACAGAAAAAAATCCAAAATGAAAAAAAAGCACCAAAAACAGAAAAAAATCGCAAAATGAAAAAAAACCCAAAAAACAGGAAAAAATTGCCAAAATGAAAAAAAATCTCCAAAATGAAAAAAAGCGCCAAAACCAGAAAAAAAATCGCCAAAATGAAAAAAAAAACGCCAAAATGAAAAAAAGTCGCCAAATTGAAAAAAAACTCCAAAATGAAAATAAACCCCCAAAAACAGAAAAAAATCGCCAAAATTAAAAAAAATCGCCAAAACGAAAAAAACCCCACAAAAACAGAAAAAAATCCAAAATGAAAAAAAAGCCCCAAAATCAGAAAAAAATAGCCAAAATGAAAAAACCCCAAAACAGGCAAAAATCGCCAAAATGAAAAAAATCGCCAAAATGAAAAAAATCTCCAAAATGAAAAAAAAGCCCCAAAAACAGAAAAAAAATCGCCAAAATAAAAAAAAATCGCCAAAATAAAAAAAAATCGCCAAAATGAAAAAAAAAATCGCCAAAATGAAAAAAACCGAGAAAAACAGAAAAAAATCGCCAAAATGAAAAAAAAGCCCAGAACAGGAAAAAATCGCCAAAATGAAAAAAAACGCCAAAATGAAAAAAAAAATCGCCAAAATGAAAAAAAAATCGCCAAAACGAAAAAAAACCTTAAAAAACAGAAAAAAATCTCCAAAATAAAAAAAACCCCAAAACAGAAAAAAATCGCCAAGATGAAAAAAAATCGCCAGAATGGAAAAAAAATCGCAAGAACGAAAAAAACCCCAAAAAACAGAAAAAAATCGCCAAAATGAAAAAAAGCCCAAAAACAGGAAAAAAATCGCCAAAATGAAAAAAAAATCGCCAAAATGAAAAAACCCCCAAAATAGGAAAAAATCGCCAAAATGGAAAAAGAATCGCCAAAATGAAAAAAATCTTCAAAATGAAAATAAGCCCCAAAAACAGAAAAAATCGCCAAAATGAAAAAAACCGAGAAAAACAGAAAAAATCGCCAAAATGAGAAAAAAGCGACAAAACTGAAAAAATCTTTTAAACTGAAAAAAACTTCAAAAAAGCAAAAAAGCCACATTAAAAAGTGCTCAGAACCGAATGTACGGAACCCTTCGTGCGCGAGTCAAAGTCGCACTTTACTGAATTTTTTAATATTAAAGGAATTAAATAAAACTAAGTTTTTTCTTATTTCGTTTTTGCTTCGTTCACTTAACATATTTTATGTATTTTTTAAAGAACTAGATTGGTACAAGGAATTAGAAAAATCCTAAATTATGATTCCAGGGTTGGAAAACTTACACTTTTTGTGTTATGTAAAATTAAATAGGTCTAAACATTTTTTTCTTTTTCTTTATAAATTGAATATATTTATGCTTCTGAAAGAAAAGTTTGGCGTATAAAATTTGAAAAATGAAAATTACAGCTCCAAAGATGGAAACTTTAAAAAAATGATAAATTTTTTCACAAAACAAATATGTATGTATGTGTCTGTATACTATATATATGTACGTACGTTGGTAAAGGGTATATAAGATTCGGCACAGCCGAATATAGCACTCTTACTTGTTTTTTTTTTGTTAGTTTCTTGAGTAAATGAGCGATATGTAATATTATTAAGGATTAAGCTAAAATATTCACCCTTATTCCAGTTGTCGACATCGACGTCACTTTAACACAATGCCAAAAAATTGGGGCTTGTGTAGCCGTTGTCGAAAACAACTGACAGGTTTATGATATTTTCTAGACCTTAGGGAACGGAAATATATTGTCAGTAGCACAAAATCGTTCTCGAGAGCGAATAAACAAGCTCCAATTTTTTGATATTGTGTTAAAGTGACGTCGATGTCGACAAGTGGAATAAGGGTGATTAATTGATTCAATCATTCGATTAATTCAAACGAGCAATGGCAAGACTGTTGAAAATAACAGATGGTAATAGTGACCATTCATTCCATAAAAACTTTTAGAAAATTGTAGTACGGTGAATGATAATAATTCACATATTCTATTTGCTGAATAAAGATTTATATAAAGCTCATATTTAAACCAACTGACACACGCAGTAGACGAAACACAAGGCTGCTGATGATGAAGGGGTGGCTGCCTTCGAAAACAGCATGTTGTTCCATTCTGCTAGTGCTTGTCAAAATATTTAGAATTAATTTTGGTGCTGTTTGTTCTTTAAAAACTATAATTTTTATTTTATTTTATATTTTAGGCATCAATATTAAACATAGATCAAAATCGTATTTAATTTATCCTATCACAATTGATATGTCCGTTAAAGGGTTAAGAAACTCATCACTAGACTTCAAGCGAAATTTTTTCAAATAAGATTAACAACTTCATATGTTTATAGTGAAACTCTTAAAACGTTATTGAGAATTACAATATACAAACATAATGGGCCTTATCACGACTTCGACTACGACGATTTTGTATTAGACTAAAGAACATTGCAACATTTTTTTCTTTAATCTAGTACAAAATTGTCGTAGTCGTAGACGAAATACGACACTCGTGATAAGGCCCAATAAGCTTAAAAGTCTCAAACCAACAAACAAAAATCTTTACAAAACCAGCATCTCTATTAGATTTTACATCTATTTTCAAGTTTTCACAACCAGCTAATTTTTTTAACATGAAAGAGTGCCTGCTGAATCTAAAAAAAAAAATAATGATTAAATACATTGTGACTTAAAACAAACTTAATTAACAAATTAATTCTTTTTTTTTTATGCCCGACCGCATGTCAAATAAATATACATACTATATATATATACATATATCGGTATTTCTTAAATGATTTTGAAATCCATTTTAGGAAAATTTTGTACGAAAAATTTGAAAAAAAAATACATTTCAAATTCATTTTAAATTTTATGAATATGGGGTTAAACTTTTTCTTTTTATTTTCAAAACTATAAAAAAAATATATTTAAAAAAAATACCATTCGTAAAGCAGCTCTGGGCGAGTTAACATCAAGCGTCGTTGGCAATTACTGCGTAAATGCAACCAGGCCACTGTTCGTTTACTGGTCTTCGAGGGTTTTGCGTCTCAACCCCCGCATGTGATTAGTAGTTGGCGTCAGTTAACGGTACCGAGTTACTGTTTCGTGGCGTCGGTTGCTGACCGGATGCAAAAAACAAAAAAAAAAAAAAAACCTAGCTTTTTAAGAAAGCATACTTTGAAATCGTGGTGGAGTACCAAATAAAACTCATTGGAACGGGAGAGGACTTTGAGGATTCCGGCTTTCTGCACAACGGTGAAGATCGACGCGTGATTCTTGGAGGAATCTCTTGAATTGTAGCACGACATATCGTGTGAATTGGTGATGGCGTAATAGTTCTTCGAACTGGCCAAATTATTCTCCGATTGTGAAAAACAGTTGGAGTAACAGAATAGAAACGAAAAAAAAAAATATAAAATACCAATTTCAATTACTCGACTTTTAGCAATTTTTAGTAATTAAATGGACCAACAAAATAAATTTATGATTTTCAACAGCAAAATCCTATAAACATATATTATTATATAATTTACAAACCTAGTATACCAACAACCAACTTCATAATAAATTCAAAATACTTGAATAGTTATTGACAGCCAAGCCAATTCGCTCAAACAATGTTGAATGGCATAAAAAATAATGAACAAGAAAAATAAATAGAATAAATTGCTAAATGTGTGAATTTTATCAAGCTTTAAAATTTTACATTTTCAATAGAATTTTGTAATACGAGTACCATAATAATATTGTATACAAAACACAAGCATTTACATATGTATGTATGTATGTATGTATATGTTTATACGTTTATAAACCACATACAAATAATACGAGTAGTTAAACGTATTTACAGTCATACTCGTACAAATCGTTAACAATTGTGTTGAAATTTCAATACTTAAAATGAACAATTTAACAATTACTAAAACATTTACATATATATGTATGTATGTATGCATGTATGTATGTATATGTAACAGTTACAACCACTGTAACATTTAAATAACAACCGTGATAGAATTGTGTTGTTGTACAACAAAATATTATAACAGTAAGCCAGGTGTGTGCTATACATGATCTTAAAAGCACTCGGCATAAAATTAATGTTAAAATATTAACATCAATTTGTATGTATGTATGTATGGATATGTACATACATACGAGTATGTACAAGTATACTTAAAGAGCATACATGTGTGAGTATGTTTGTGTGTATACATGTGTATGAGAACATGAGTTATTAAATAAAATCATACGGCATTTTAATTTGTTGTGATTTATAAAAGGTCTTGCACTAAAATCCAAATTCACAGTCTACAGTTAAATAACGGCCGTGGATTAACTAGCGATTTTTATTATAAATTTCAATTCTATTATAGATATGAAATAACAAGACACCTTATAAAACCAAGAAGATTTCCTTATTAAAAAATCAATAAGCCTACTAAGATCAAGAAGAAAACCTTATTGAAAAAATTAATAAGATAGCCTAATAAAATCAAGAAGAAAATCTTTTAAAAAAAATCAATAAAGCAACCCAATAAAATCAATAAGAAATCCCTATAGTTTAAAATTTATAAGAAAACCTAATAGAATCAAGAAGTTGTTCTCTATGGATTGTTTTTTTTTTTTTTTTGGTGCCAAAAATAACGGAAATTGAGTAAAAAAAAATTGTAAATAATAAGATTTCTGCTTGATAAAATTAATAAGATTTACCACTTAAAAACAATAAGGAATCTTTATGCAAAAATGTTCGCTTCTTTCTGCTGGGATACCCCTTAGCCTAAAAACGTTTCATAGAGAAAATCTTCTTGATTCTATGAGGCAGTTTTTTTCTCTGTGCGTTGTACAGAAATTCAAAATTGCTTTTGTTGTTATTGTTATGATAAAGTTATCATTCACAATTTGATTCACAATAACTAAAAATATGAAATTTTAAGACTTGCCAGATATAAATTTTTATGTATAGAAATTTTTTCAATGTTGCCATCAGCAGTGGGAATAATAGTATTACATTAACTTGAATTAAACATAAAAATAAAAATAAAAAAATAACAAGATTTTTAAAAATTCCTGGGGATTTCAACAAAATACTTATTCCCATTGAACAAATTCTATTGCGGGATGTGTCCCTAAAAATAAGAGCACTGAGCTCATGCCACGTGGGTTGTTGTGTGCGAGCGGTTTGAAAACCTTTTCATCTCCAGTGGAGATGATGTGGACATTACATACATATTGACATCGTAAGACCTTGCAAACGAACGAAAAATGTCAATGATATCTTACACAAACTTTTTTTATTAAAACTTAAGGACAGTAGGTGTCAACCCATTCCGGCCCCACCTACACAAATGTGTAGCTAAATTTACCGTATATTGAAGAGACGTTTATTTAAAATTGAGTGGTTTTTTCGTACAATATTAAGTCGTACGGACACAAAAATACATTTTTATGATTCTTAAGCTCTACTTATCACACGATGAAATTTTCATTAAAATCCATCAACTTTGAAATTCCTTGGGCCGGAAAGGGCTAAATGAGAGACCCTATTTGAACCGGTCGATTATTTGCTGTTTATTTATTAGTTTTGCTGCATTAATCTAGAGATCAGCTGGTCAGCTGTTCTCACAGTTTACGAACAAAGAACCCAAGCTCCACATTTAAGTTAAAAAATTGCAATATTTTTTACAAAATCTTAATTTAAAATTAAAAGACAATCAAATGAATTTTTAGTTTATCACAATTAAACTAATAATAAGAATACCATTAAAGGACTTGAACTGAATTCAAATAAAATTCATTTTACAAACAACACTCACAGCAACACCGGACCTTATTTAAGATACAACAGCAGACAGACATCACCAAGCATAAGAATGTCCCTTAAATGTTTCTTATTCTCTCTTTCCCAGCACCATTTTAACAAGAAATTTAACGGTAAATTTGGCGCTACTTTTAGTATTTCCTTTTCCTACAAAAGCATACCAATACAAAGACAATAAAGAGAGAAAAAAAAGAATACATTTCGTCCATAATTAAGTTAAAGTGCTTGTGTATTCACAACATGAAAAGATTCAATGGAGCAGAAATTTTTTCCAATTATTTCATTTATATTTGTATTTGTCCTTTGGCACTTGTACGTTTGTGGAAATTATAATTGCAGCTAATTGTAACTTTTAAGGTAAGAAATAAAATTAAACTTCTGCTTATGTAAATGTATTTTCATATAATGTCTGATGTGGTATAATTTCAACTGAAATGCTGTTAATAACTTTGTCAACGGAACGAAACTCTTTTTATACCCTTTACCAACAAAAATGGTAAAAGGGTATATATAGGTTTGTCATTCCGTTTGTAATTTCTATAATATCAATAAGCGATCCATATAATATATATATTCTGGATCCTTATGCATAGGGAAGACGAATAAGCGATGTCCGTCTGTCCGTCTGTCCGTCTGTCCGTCTGTCCGTCTGTCCGTCTGTCCGTCTGTCCGTCTGTCCGTCTGTCCGTCTGTCTGTACGTGAAATCGGTTTTCCGAAGCTCTCAGAAAAGCTAGAGACTTCGTTCTTGGACTGGTGTGTCAGAAATTTTTCAAAATAGATTGGTATTGAAATTCAGCAAAATCGAGCAGACGATTGCAGAGCTGGGAAACTTAAACTTAATTTTGCCATATAAAAGTAACTACCGAAAACAAATTTTTATTTTTTTTTAATAAATGAACTTATTTTACACTTCAGTACGACTAAAATTGGAATTTTAAATTAAAAAAAATAAAAAAAAAATAAAAAGACGTTTCCAGGGTTGGAAAACTTTAACTTTTTGTGTTATGTAACATTAACTATGTCTAAAACTATATTAGTATTTTCTCGAGAACCGTAAGAGCTACAGACCTGAAATTTGGACACAGTGTGTAGACCCTTGGCCGCTACAACAACAAATACATGAGAATTGGAAATTAAAGGGTGTTCCAAAACGAGCAACGAAAAATTTTAAAATCCCATGTAATATACATATAATTGTATGTATGTATGTATATACACTTGAAATTTGTAAAGTTAGTGCATTTTTATACAGACTACAACAATTAACACTAAAATTGCAAAAATTTTAATTAAAGGGTGTACCATCAGTTAATGTAATTTCGACTATGTAATTTTGATAAATTGCTGTATCTTGGAAACCGTAAGAGCAAAACTCTTGAAATTTTCAAAAACGGTAAAAGTAAAAAAATAAAAAATTAAAAAATCGTCAAACCAAAAAAAATCGCCAAAAACAAAAAAAAATCGCCAAAATGAAAAAAAGCACCAAATCCAAAAAAATTTCTAAGACTAAAATAAATCGCAAAAAAACGGAAAAATTGCTGAAATTAAAACAAAAATCGCCAAAATGAAAGAAAATCGCCAAAATTAAAAAAAAAATCGCCAAAATGAAAAAAATCACCAAAACGAAAAAAAACCATAAAAAACAGAAAAAATCGCCAAAATGAAAAAAAAATCGCCAAAATGAAAAAAAAAACGCCAAAATGAAAATAAGCACCAAATTAAAATAAATATCTAAGACTAAAATAAATCGTAAAAAAAACGGAAAAATTGCTAAAATGAAAACAAAAATCGCCAAAATGAAAGAAAATCGCCAAAATGAAAAAAATCGCCAAAATGAAAAAAATCGCCAAAATGAAAAAAATCGCCAAAACGAAGAAATTCCCAAAAACAGAAAAAATCGCCAAATTGAAAAAAACCTCCAAAAACAGAAAAAAATCGCCAAAACGAGAAAAAAGCGACAAAACTGAAAAAATCGTTTTAACTGAAAAAAACTTCAAAAAAGCAAAAAAGCCTACCTTTCGTGCGCGATTCAAAGTCGCACTTTACTGGATTTTTTAATATTAAAGGAATTAAATGAAACTAAGTTTTTCCTTATTTCGTTTTTGCTTTGTTCACTTAACATATTTTATATATTTTTTAAAGAACTAGATTGGTATCAATAATCAGGAAAATCCAAAATTATGACTCCAGGGTTGGAAAACTCACACTTTTTGTGTTTTTTCTTTTTCTTTATAAATTGAATATATTTTATGCTTCTGAAAAAAAAGTTTGGCGTATGAAATTTGAAAAATGAAAATTACAGCTCCAAAGATGGAAACTTTAAAAAATGATAAATTTTTTGTGTGTCTGTATACTATATATATGTACATACGTTGGTAAAGGGTATATAAGATTCGGCACAGCCGAATATAGCACTCTTACTTGTTTTTTTTTTGTTTTTAAGGGTTTCACAAAATAAAATTAATGCAAAGTACAATTGGTATTAAGAACTTTTGATTCGCTGCTTGTTAATTAAGTTAATGAAACACTTAATGAAGTCAATTAAAAATAATGAATTTTATTTTTTGTGAAAAAAAAATATTCATGTAAAACATTTAAATTCGTCCAAACATTTTGCCTGATTGTCTGACCCAGCACACCAGTCAGGTATTTATTTTAATAGGCTTGTGGTTGGCTTTTTTGTCAAGAGTCTTGTACGATTTTGAGTGTAAATGGTGGCAGTGGTTTTCATTTTAACATTGAGCAACATTAAAGTGCCAAAATGAAATCCTTACAGCAAAACAAATTGCACAGTGGCACTGATCAGAAAAAAACTGCAAATATTGAACTTCTAACACTTGTATTTATTTTAAAATTTTGTATTTTGTTTTAGTTACGATATCCGTCTATAACAAAATGTTTTCTCCAGAACCGTTAGAGCTACGAATCTGAAATATTCACAGAATATGTAAAACGTTGGCCAAACAAACAATAACAACTATCATAATATACTTTCTGTTTATCAAAAAAAATATACAAACACACCAACACATAAGCCAAAGCGGATGCAAGCCATAAGCAACAAATACTATAGTTTGAAGTGCTTTTGCAAACGCAAAGTTTAGTTTGCCAATTCTTGAGTTTGTAAGAGAGAAAGCAGCTTGGGAGTTCTTTTCCAGAGGATTCGAGAAATGGTGACCTAATGGAAAGTCACGATTTGCACCCTGTTTTATTTAATTCAAAGTTCACAGCAATTTTTAAGGCCTAAAGTTATTTGCTTTTTTTGCTGTTAAATAACTATTTTATTGATTTCTTCTTATCTAATCCCGCAAAATTTTCATCTACTAAAAGTATTTAAATTAAGAACTAAAAACTGTCTGTCTACTCATGTCATACAACACATTTTAAACTATTTAATGATTTATAAATTCCTTGTAACACAAAATTTTAAATCATTGTTATTTAACAAGTCTTTTTAATTACTTTTAGCAACATTGTGTGTAATTTTTTTTTTGCAACTTAGAATTTCTATTTGCAGCAAATTAAAATGAAATAAATCATTTGTATTTGGGAATAAACAGAAGGATGAAACTTTAAATGAAATAGAAATTTATTTTGCTTACAAATATCTAAGGAAAGGCAAGCAAAAGTATCTTTCGTTAGTAACAACATATGGAAAAACTTTTAATTATTTTCTATGGAAATGTTTAAATAGAAAAACTTTTAATAGCACACAAATAATTTGCAAATCGGCAATGAAAAAAGTATAACAAAATACCTAAAGCGTATTTATTCGACATGAATTGTAATGAGTTAATATGAAAAACTTAAGTTAGTTGTTGGTTAAGCTTATCTAGATGCACTTTGTTGCTGCTTAAGCAACTAATTAGGAGACTGAAAAAAAATCTCAAAAAAGCTTCAAAAAAGTCTATCATCAGTTGTATCCAAAAAAAAATTATTTCAGTTTGTATTGTGAATTTTGATAAAAGAACACTTCAAGTCCAAATTTTATGTTTTTTTCATACGGCTTATATGCTTAACCTTTGCCGCTTAGGCAACTCCTCAGGAGACTTAAAGAAAGCTCAAAAAAAGCTTTTAAAAAACCATATGTTTATATAAAAACTATTGAGATTTTTGTGATCTTAAATTTTTGTAAAAGCCTTTTCAGCTTACCGCGTTTGTAAGCTTGGTAATTCTCAATAACTTTTTGGAGAACTTTTATATAAGCTTTTTTAAGTTTTTTTGGCAAAGAATGGTGTGTCAATTTCAGCTATTTAACATGCATTTTTAATTAAATGGAATATGAGAAATGATTTATTGTATGTAAGTCCACAAAGAAGAAAAAAACAATGTTAAATCAACATGCAAAATTGTGATTGAAAATCATATTAAATTTTTTTAGAATATCGCACAATAAATCAAAAAATCCCAAATTTTCCGTTATTACAAAAAATTTTGCTACTGTACGGAAACAAAGTTTAGTTTAACATTTGTCGGCAATGATTTTGCTTCACATGTGTTTCATGTTAATTTAACATGATTTACAGTAGTGTTTAAAAAAATTTTTCTTTTTGAAATACGATTAACTTTATTACATATTGATTTAACATTCCAGTAGTATTAAATCAAAATGAAGAACAATGTTACATTAAAGCTAATACAAGTTGAAACAACATGAATTTGATATTGAAATAATACAAAGTACCATATTGAATCAAAGTTATTTCAAGTTGAAACAACATGAATTTAAATATTCTTTCCATAGACACTAAATATATACCATCATGAATTCAATTTCAATTCAACATGGTTTAAATGCTAATTTAACATACAACTAATTTAATATGAAAGATTTTTATCTAAATGATTTGCCATAAAAATTTTTATATGGTGATTTGATACTAGAATTTTTTCAGTGTATATTTAATATCAAATTAATACCAAATAAAAATATTAAAAATATATATATACTATTATTATTATATTAAATTTCTTACTTTAAGTTTTTTTAATATTTTTATTTAAATATTATTTCCTCTCTTGATTACTCTTAAAACATATAACATTTCTTTTCTAGGAATTTGCCATTTTATTATTATTACTAAAGTCTCTTTGGCATAAAAAGAAATTAATTTCCTGGTGTTGGCTTAATTTCAATGCTGGTTATAAATCAAATTATTCACCGAACTTACACCTTAAATACAAATATTGCTGAGGTTCTTCTTGCTGCAGCTAAGGATTTTTCTAATCTTAAACTTTTGCTCAACAGCAAGGGTGTGAACAGTAAAACTTTTGCACAAGATACTGCAAATGAAAAAGTTTACTTTTTGTTTTCAAAACAACAGGAGGTTCCGTACAGGCGCAAAGCACATGACAGTTCCTAGAATAAAGTAACGTGTGTGTTAACTTAAAAACATTCCGTTTCGAAGCTGCCAATTTAATATCTCCTTAATAGCACAAAAAAGTCTTTAATAGAAAAATATTAATAAACTTTACAAAAGTCAGCCCTTTCCTTTACCAAACAAATAGGAAATCTTTTATTAACGACAGGTCTCCAAGGTCTGTGTCGACACATACACACATGTTTGATTACCCTTTTGTAACTCTTTTAAAGTCAGTGACACTTTAACATTCATTATTAAGTTAGAAGTTTCTATAGGGTATTATTGTTGGAGGCAGTGGAAATGATATCCAAAGCAAGCTGGAATAAAAACAAGTTCCACCTTGAAGATGAAGCAAAAAAGTGGCAAATCTGAGGTCTAGGCTTGCCGGACTTTTTTCCATATGAAAGTGGAAGATGTCTAGATTACAGATTGCGAGTTGTGGAATGTGGCTCGAAAGAACACCAACTCGCTTCAGGAGTTTTTACTACGATGTCTTCTCAGAATTCTAAACATATTTTAGCAAGCCAAGCCACCCGCCCGTGTACATTGAAATACGTCACTAGACAAACTATCGAATGGAACCCACAAGGTAGTAGCAGAACAAGCAGACAGAATAGCTAACACGTGGCGCCGCCATTTTGTCATGCAGGCGGCTTACACTGGCAAAAGCTAGAACGAGATAAAACAGTGGCATAGCACAAAACTGCTTGGAACGAGTTTGTTATGGCTTTATGCTCCTTAGAGGATGAGAAAGTAAATCTACTTTCCACATTCTACACAACAAGGCATTCTACAACTTGTGCTGTACAATTTACACACTGCACAGGATGCATGGTATGCACTTAAGGCTCAAGAGTGGCAATTTATTAAGCAAAACAGTCAGAAACTATTTTATGTAAGTATTCATTAATCACAACAATTTTTCACTTCAAACTATTGCCAATGCGAAAGCTTTTTGACTGAGCATTCCTCTACAAAATCATTACTTTTGGCTGTTGGTTGTTAGCTTTAAAAAAAAAATAAAAATATTGATATTACCACACTTAACTTTGTATTTATTTATTTTTGTCTACAATCTTAAAAAGGAAGTCAAGCAAAAACTGAAAATAAACGAATAATAAAAATATCAGGACTAAGATAAAGGCAAGCAAGACAGCAAAAACTGCACATACATACACCTGTAAGCAACAATGTTCACAGGAAAAGCTTTTGTTAAGAGAAATAAATGGCTTTTTGATAAGTTTAAGGCTAAAAATTACAAAAAAAAGTAAAATAAATAGAAAAACGTTTATCAAAATCAAAGAAGTCTACACAACGAGGGTTGTGAAAAAAAAATTATGAAAAAATTCGTCTGAATATTGTTTGTTAAAACAAATGGCAAGCTCGAAATCTCCAAACAATATGGCAAGCCTGCTCTCTGTAAAAAAATTCTCTCATTCTCAAAATTGAATTTACAAAGTTAAGTTTTTCTCTTAAAATAACTTTATTTCATGTCGATTTAACATTCCAGTATGGTTAAGTCAAAATGAAGAATCATATTGAACAAAATTTATTTCAAGCTTAAACTCAGAGAATTTGATACTGAAATAACTGGAAGAAAACTCGCAAAAGATTCCGAATCACCCGGGAATTTACTCCCAGGAAAATTTTTAGTCATAATAGGGGAAATGGGAAAAAAATTCCCGCCAAATTGTTATTCATAATTGGGGTCTATCACTATTTATTTCCTTGTTCCTCAAACGAAAATTAATTGTAAACTTTTAGTTCCGACGTTATATTTTCTATCCGACATTTGCAGGACTTCCCTCGTATTTTGTAAAGTTGTTTTTATTCTATTTTACAACAGGAATTGAAAGATACGATGGAAAATAAATTTTTGTAAGTACGCTCACACATGTTGAAAGACTTTTGAGTTTGTTTAAAATAAATATTTCTTTAGGATACAAAAGCAACTCAAACCGTTTAGTTTCTTCAATTTTAAGATTATTTTTGTGCGTGTTGCTGCAAGCACCAAAAATTCGTTTGGAAATAATATTTAAGGAACGGCCTCTTCACTCTTCCTATCGTTTTTGTTGTTTTTGAGAATATAAGCGGATTACCACTCAATTTTGTGGTTTTGTTGCTTTGTCCGCTTTTTTATGCAACAGCGTCTTTAATATATTTGTTTTTGGGGTTCCGTACACCAAAAGTGAAAAGGAACCCTATTGTTGTCGCTACGCGTTCCGCCTGTCCGTCTGTCCATCACAGGCAATTTTTTCGAAAACCGTACGAGCTAGGGACCTGAAATTTGGATAGAGTGTGTAGACCTTTGGCTGCTACAACAACAACACATGAGAGATAAAACTTAAAGGGTGTTCCAAAACGAGCAACGAAAAATTTTAAAATCCCATGTAATATACATACAATTGTATGTATGTATGTATATACACTTGAAATTTGTAAGGTAAGTGTATTTTTATACAGACTACAACAATTAACACTAAAATTTTAATTAAAGGGTGTTCCATCAGTTAGTGCAATTTTTACTATGTAATTTTCACAACTTGCTGTATCTTGAAAACCGTAAGAGTCAAACTCTTGAAATTTTCACAACCGGTAAAACAAAAAAATCCCAAAATTCTAAAATCGCCAAACCGAAAAAAAATCGCCAAAAACCAAAAAAAAAATCGCCATATTAAAAAAATTTTCTAAAACGAAATTAAGTCGCAATAAACCGGAAAATCGCAAAAATTAATAAAGTCGCCAAAATCAAAAAAATCGCCATAATGAAAAAAAATCCCCAAAATGAAAAAAATCGCCAAAATGAAAAAACCGCCAGATGAAAAAAGTCGCCGAAATGGAAAAAAACGTCAAAAACTGAAAAAATCGCCAAAACGAGAAAAAAGAGAAGATAACAAATAAAATCATTTCTGCTGAAAAAACGTCAAAAATGCAAAAAAAAACGCCATATTAAAAAAATCCTCAAAGCCCAACGTACGGTACCCTTCGTGCGTCAAAGTCGGACTTTACTGAATTTATGTTAAATTCACACATTATTTTAATATGAAATAAAATAAAATAAGGTAATATTAAATTAAAATAAAATAAAATACAATAAAATAATATACAATAAAATAAAATAAAATTAAAGAAAATCAAATGAAATTAAATTATATAAATAAAATTAAATTAAATTAAATTAAATTAAATTAAATTAAATTAAATTAAATTAAATGAAATTAAATTAAATTAAATGAATGCCCTAATTCTGTTCGAAGATTGTATCGCCTTGTCTATGCACGAAAAAAAGAAGCAGTTTTGATTCTTTAAAACAATTATTATTTATTGTCTATGCTAGAAGGTTCGTGTATTTGCTTTATAATTTGGTTCCAAACATTATATCCAACATATATTTTTCAAACTATTGTATAATAATCTAATTGAATTTTTATGTTTTAAAACATGGCAATAATAATTATATTTTTCATTATGAAAGATAACAACCATTTTTTAAGAAAATTATTTAGAGAATTCAAAGACAAGTACTCAGAAGCATTTTCAAGCAAAAACGTCCTAAGTCTTCTTACTGAATTAGGGCGTAAATTAAATTAAATTAAATAAATAAAATAATTAAATAAAATTACATGAAATAAAGAAAATAGAACAAAACTAAATTAAATAAAATAAAATAAAATAAATAATATAAAATAAAACAAAAAAAATTTTAAAATAAAATATAATTAAATCAAATTAAATAAAACAAAATAATGTAAAATAAAATAAAATAAAGTAAAATTAAATAAAATAAAATTAAATTAAATAAATAAAATAATTAAATAAAATAAAATTAAATAAAGAAAATAAAAAAAATTAAATCAAATTAAATTAATAAAATAAAATAAAATTAAAGAAAAGAAAATCAAATAAAATAAAATTAAATTAAATTAAATTAAATTAAATTAAATTAAATTAAATTAAATTAAATTAAATTAAATTAAATTAAATTAAATTAAATTAAATTAAATTAAATTAAATTAAATTAAATTAAATTAAATTAAATTAAATTAAATTAAATTAAATTAAATTAAATTAAATTAAATTAAATTAAATTAAATTAAATTAAATTAAATTAAATTAAATTAAATTAAATTAAATTAAATTAAATTAAATTAAATTAAATTAAATTAAATAAAATAAAATAAAATAAAATAAAATAAAATAAAATAAAATAAAATAAAATAAAATAAAATAAAATAAAATAAAATAAAATAAAATAAAATAAAATAAAATAAAATAAAATAAAATAAAATAAAATAAAATAAAATAAAATAAAATAAAATAAAATTAAATAAAATAAAATAAAATAAAATAAAATCAAATCAAATCAAATCAAATCAAATCAAATTAAATAAAATAAAGTAAAATTAAATAATTATATTAAAAAAAAATAAAGTAAAATAAAATTAAATGAAATGAAATAAAATTAAATAAAACAAAATAATGTAAAATAAAATAAATTAAAATAAAATAAAATAAAATAATAATAAAATAAAATATAAATAAAAAATTTCTTAAATAAAGAGAAACCAGATTTAATGATATGGATAGATAGATACATTTTATATTCTGTCACATACAGAAAAAAAATTTGTCTAATAAATTTTGACAATTAAATAAAATTGCACCAACCAAGGAAATTGATTGAAACAACCAATGTTTAGCAGTTAGGGTACAATTTCGGCTAAGTCCAGCAAAAAACACTATAAAAAAAATCATTAACTATTTTTCTAGCAACCATCTTAGAGCAGAGCAGCATACTTTTGGCATTGTCTATCCATCTCACCAATTTTGTCAACAAAAATTGCTCCCACCAAAGAAATTTGTTAAAAGAACTAATAAAGTACAATTTCAGCAGTAAAAAATCTAATAAAAAACTTTAAGAAAATTGCTAAATATTCTTAAACCAAATTTGCAGGGCAAAGCAGCATATTTGTTAGCAGAGCACTATGCATTATCCATCTAAGGTTTTACATTTGCACTTCAATCTAAATAAACTCAAAGCCACACTCATTGCCACACCACACATAAACGTTTTTAAATTATTAGTCTGCAGCCAAAACACATACTTTCTAACATTCCAAAGAAAGAAAAAGTGATTAGACAGTAACGGCAATAAATAAACCCACTTACACGAACACTTAGAGGAAGGGAGTAAATTTAAGTTAGACGTATGCACCAATAAACTACCGAAGGGTTAATTTCCATTTTGTCATTTTCCTTTATTTCCCTTCTGACATACTGCCACAAAAACCAAAGCAAATGCTGGTTGCACTTTCCAAGTGCACTATTTCACTCTTTGCTTTGCCTCGCTGCTTCATTATAACGGCACATGCCATGTGTTTTTTTGGCTGTGGTGAAGTTTTGCTTGCTGCCAAACTGCGGAAGCTCTGCGGCTCTATGCTTCTCTGCTGTACATACTCGTGCGCCTAAATGAAACTTGTGAGCAGTCTGTATATTTTTATTTCATTTGCGGGGCGATTTTTGTTAACATTTCTGTTCCGTTTTACTGCACGGCATCCGCTTGTACATTCTAGATGTTTGTAAATGGAAATTTTATTGCACAAAAGTGAATTTTTCTCTCCCCCAAACAAAATTTTAATGTAGTTTTTTTTTTTGCAGATATTTATGTGTTGTAAGATTTAGTTTATACCAGGTAGATTTTTAAGGCAAGAATTGCTGCAACCCGTTTGGCTTGGTTGGTGCATATGAACCAAACTCAGCGACAAGCCGAGTTCCTCTTGTCTCATACATAATTTCCGAGCCAGATAATTTTCTACTGTTACCCCAAATTTCTGTCTTTAAAACATTTCTACAACTTACATGAAAGCATGCTGCTGTTTCGTGTGTACTGAGCTTAAGAATGTAATCTTCCTCCTAGTCGCGTAGCATCACTCGCCGAGGGGAAGAATAAGCTTAAAGTGAGTTATGGCTTGTAATTTTGTTGAAACCCTTATAACCGGCTTGCATAAAAAATATATATGTATGTATGTATATGTGTACTTTGCTTTTATTTTTATGCCCCTTGTACTTCCACATTCTCAAGCTGCTTACTATGTAATATTTTTATTTCTCATTGCCCTTCGAGTTGTAATTTTCCTTAAGCTAAAAGTATTTCCTTTGGCTTTTTATTGCCTTCTGCCACATACGCCAGCCACGCTAATAAAGTGCAAACGACTTGTCGTAATAAAACAATTGCAATTTTATTTCATTGAATCCAAACCGTGTAAGTAAATCAAAGCTCTTGAAGCATAATGTAAATCTAAAGCTCAAGTGAAAAATATATATAAAAAAAAAGTTGAAGAGAGGGGAAAACATTTCAAGATAATAAGGAAAAAAATCAAAGTATGTAAGTACGAGTATTTAGTAAGAGAAAAGTAATTGACTAAGAAGCGTAAAGGAATTAACTTTTTGAATAATAATAGTTGCTTTTTATGGTGTTAAAAGCAATGTGTAGCAAAATTAAAATCGTTACAAAATAGCAAGATTTTAGCTAACTAAGAGAGATTAAAAAAATAGACGAGTATGGATTTTGTAAAGAGTATATCATTACCTTGATATAGAAAAGCCCTAACTCATTATTTTTTTTAAATCAAGTTTTATATAAGTTTACATCTAATGTATCGAAAAATGCAAAAATCTCGATTTCAAAAAAATAATGAGTTAGGGCCTTTCTATATTAAGGTAACGATATGTTATATTGATTAAAATAGGTATTTTAAGTTCCCCCTTTTACATGCTTACATGATGAATCCGCATAAGAACATGTGAAATGGTCCAAAATATATTGATATTGAAAATTAAAAAAATCAAAGAAAAGATTACAGAGCTGGGAAATGTAAGCTTTTTTGTTATATAAAACCATCTAGCTGAAACTAATTTTTACTTTTTTTTAATTACACCTATTTTACATTTCAGTAAGAATTAAATTGGTATTAAATTAAAAAAAAAATCAAAAATACCATACCAGGGTTGGGAAATTTATTTTTTTATATATATAAAAGTAACCAACTAAAACTGATTTGTTCTTTTTTATCTCTAAATTACACAAATTTTGCATTTTGGAAAGATTGCTATAAGAAATCTGAAAAATTTAAAAAGATGATTCCAGGGTTGGAAAATTTAAACTTATTTTGGTAAATAAAAGTAGCTAAATGACATTTTTTTTTTTTTGTTAATTAATTAGTTAATGAATTTCATAAATAAATAAATTAGTGTTAAAAATTATAAAAACGAAAAATATGGTTTCAGGGTTGGAAAATTTAAATTTTTTTGGTATATAAGAGTATCTAGCTAAAACTAATTTTTGTTTTTTTTAATTACACCTACTTTATATTTCAGTAAGAATTAAATTGGTATTAAATTACAAAAAATCATAAAGTTGATACCAGGGTTGGGAAATTAAGTTTATTTTTGTATACAACAGTAACCTACTAAACTAGTTTGTTCTTTTTTATCTATAAATTAAACTTATTTTGCACTTTTAAAAGAAACAGATTGGTATAAGAAATCTGAAAAATTTAAAAAGATGATTCCAGGGTTGGAAAATTTAAACTTATTTTGGTAAATAAAAGTAGCTAAATGACATTTTTTTTATTAATTAATTAGTTAATGAATTTCATAAATAAATAAATTAGTGTTAAAAATCATAAAAACGAAAAATATGGTTTCAGGGTTGGAAAATTTAAATTTTTTTGGTATATAAGACTATCTAGCTATGTTTTTTTTTTTGTCAGTTAAACCTATTTTATATTACAGTAAGAATAAAATTTTTATTAAATTTAAAAAAATAAAAAAAGCCGATACCAGGGTTGGGAAATTTAATTTATTTTTGTATACAACAGTAACCTACTAAAACTAGTTTGTTCTTTTTATCTATAAATTAAACTTATTTTGCATTTTGAAAAGATTGCTATCAAAAATGAGAAAAATTTTAAAAGATGATCCCAGGGTTGGAAAATTTAGACTAATTTTGGTATATAAAAGTCACTTAATAAAACAATTTTTTTTTTTGTTAATAAATTATTTTTATAAATAAATAAATTAGTGTTAAAAATCAGAAAAATCAAAAATATGGTTTCAGAGTTGGAAAATTAAAACTTTTTTTGGTATATAAAAGTATCTAGCTAAAAACTATTTTTTTTTTTTGTTAATTAAACCTATTGTATATTACAGTAAGAATTAAATTGATTTTAAATAAAAATAAATAAAAAAGACGATACCAGGGTTGGGAAATTAATTTTTTGTTTGTATATAAAAGTATTTCTAAATTAAACATATTTTGTATTTTAACAAGAAATATATTGGTATAAGAAATCAAGGAAATCTAAAACAATGATTCCAGGGTTGGAAAATTTAAATATACATATTTTGATAAATAAAAGTAACTAAATAAAAATAAATATTTTTGTTTCATTGTTAATTAATAATATTTTATATACAAATAGAATTTGTTCTGCAGAATTATTTCCATTTTTTAACAAAAATTTAATCTTTTAAAAATTGTAATTAATTTTTTAATTGAATCTTTACGAATATATCGATTAATTTTTTAACTGAATCTTCAAAAACACTTCATTTATTTTATATATTTCAATCAATATTTTATTTGAATCATGTAACATTTTTAATTAATTTTTTAATTGAATCTTTAAAAACATCTTGAATATTTTATATATTTTAATTAATATTTTAATTAAATGTTTTAACATTTTTAATTAATTTTTTAGCTGAATCCTTGAAAACACTTAAATTAAATTTTAATACAATCTTAAAAAAACATCATTTAATCTTTTAGTTAATGTAATAGTTTTTAGGGTTCCGTACATTAAAGATGAAAAGGAACCCTATTGCTTTCGCTACGCTGTCCGTCTGTCTGTCTCTCCGTCACAGGCTATTTTCTCGAGAACCGGAAGAGCTACGAATCTGAAATTTGAACAGAGTATGTAGAACTTTGGCCGCTGCAACAACAAATACATGAAAGCTAAAAATTAAAGGGTGTTCCAAAACGAGCAACGAAAAGTGTTAAAATCCCATGTAATATATATACAATTGTATGTATTTACACATGAAATTTTTAAAGTTAGTGTATTTTTATACAGACTACAACAATTAACACTAAAATTTAAAAAAATCTAAATTAAAGGGTGTTCTATCAGTTAATGCAATTCTGTCTACATAAGTGTGTAATTTTGACTACTTGTTGTATCTTGAAAACCGTAAGAGTTAAAATCTTGAAATTTTCAAAAACGGTAAAACGAAAAAATTCTAAAATTATAAAATCGCCAAACCGAAAAAAATCGCAAAATCGCCAAAAACAAAAGAAAAATCGCCAAAACGGAAAAAAGCACCAAACTAAAAATATTCTATAAAACCTAAATAAATCGCGAAAAACTGGGAAAATCGCTAAAATGAAAGAAAAATCGCCAAAATAAAATAAAACTGAAAAAAATTGCCAAAACGAGAAAAAAGAGTCAAAACAAAAAAAAATCGTTTAAACTGAAAAAAAACGCAAGAAAAATAGCCAAAGTAAAAAAAACCGAAAAAAATCGTCAAAACGGAGAAAAAGAGACAAAACTAAAAAAATCGTTTAAACTGAAAAAAACGCAAAAAAGCCATATTAAAAAAATTCTCATGTTTTGTTTGTATTTTACTTATTGCAAGAAGCAAAATAAAACCGAAAGCATACGTTTTCCTTTATTTATTATCATACTCTGACTGCAACGGATTAAGCAATTCGGCATTAAAAACTTTCGACGAAATGGTCAATTATTTCGAAAAAAAAAATAGATAAATGTTTTTACATTATGTATTGCTTTAAAATTTTCCTTCCACAGTTTTTTTTTTGATAATTTCTTATAATGTCTGTGGCGCTATTAAAAGCAGACAAAAATAAATTTTTGGAATATAATTGCGACTTATGCTGTTGTACTTTATATTCCTTTTATAAAAAGTGAATTTGCTGCCTGCCATCATCACTCAAGTCATTTTTCAGTGACACAAATACGTACATATGTACATACATACATATGTATACTTTAATTATTGTATCTGCTGTTTTCTTTTATTTTTAATAAATTTTCAGTTGTTGATGTGCCTGTCATTTTTACTCTTATATTTATTTTTTCCTTTGATCCTGCGGCGTTTTTCAATCTTAGTCTTCATTTATTTATATACTTTATGATGCCATGTTGAGAGTTAAAGGCCTTAAGATTTTTTTTTTACCCTTTTCGAATAAGTATTATGATGTTATAATGCACGTACAAGCATACATACATGGATACATATGTACATATGTACTCGTATGTATGCATGTATGTGTGTGTATGATTATTTCACACACTGTTTTTTAAATCCCCTCTTATTTAAATTTCACTCGAAAGGACCAACTATGACTGCTGCTACTGCTGGCAACATATGCATGGAATGTACGCTTTGTTTGGCTTGTTATCTGTTATCTTCTCATAGTTCTAGGAATAATATAAAATTAATATTGTCTCAGGAAACGTATTAACATATACTGCAATACGAGTACATTCACATTCATTCACTTGAGCTGTCATATGTTGTTGACAACACTGACAACAACATATTTAAATGTATGTATGTGTGTGTGTCCACATATACATACGTGCACTTATGTCTTTTATTTTAAGTTGACTGCGGGAGAGGCGCACAAAACGTGATGTCATTTGAGTTAATTCCAGTTTAGCACTCCTGAGTCACGGTTACAAGTAAATGGGAATAAATCGAGGTGCTTATCTTGATAACACACCAGGGTGACCGATGACATTTTTCAAAAAGTGGCACCAAAAGGGGATTTATCAAAAAAAAGGGGCAAAATTAAAAAAAAACCTAGAAAACTACATTAAACTTTTTATTTTTAATGTAGTTTTATATAGTTCAATCTAAAAAAAGCGAGAAAAAAAATGGCAAGGCAGTCAAAAAAGTGGCAATATGCCACTTTAGTCGGTCAAACGGTCACGCTGTAACACACAAATCCATAACTCATATATGTATATGTATGTTTATGTGAATGTATGTATGTATATGTTATTGTTTCTTTCATGTTGCTATTTGTTTTAATCTACATTGTTGTCAGTTAAAATACAAGGGGTTGCAACACTGACCTTGAAGGCAATATGATATAATAATAAAATATTAAAAAAACATTATTTAAATTGTTGGCTTATAGATTGATTGACCCGTTTATGTCCGTAATTTCTACACACAGATAATTTACCTACGCTTTTTGCCTACGAGTTTGCCTTATAAAATTTTACTTACATGGTAGATATCTTTACACTAATAGATATCTATGGGTAGAAATTACGGGCATTAGTGCTCTGTTTTAAAAAAATTACTAAATATTTATAACAAGACTAGTGCACAGTGGGCAGGAAAGCAAAATTAAAGGTAATAAACCTGCATCTCTTGCAAAAATGATGGATTATATTACAAAAAAAAAAAAAGATAGAAATCAACCCCAAGGCTAATAAAGAGTTCTAACAGAAATTTAGGTTCCCATAACCCTACGTCTACATCTGATATATTTTTAGCACAACAAAAGTCTAACTTTATATTGGAGAAAAAATGTTGTTTATGTTAGCTCTTTTTTCTATATGGAATTTGTCATGATAAAAATATATCAGGTGTAGGCGTAGGGTAAGTACTATGTGTAAAAAATACTTTAAAAAGCTTAGGCATGCCATAACCATAAAAATCAACTGTGGGAACCATACTTAAGGTGAACAATTTATATGAATCTAGGTTAAATGCCATAACGCCATAGCCATAACCATAAGCATTGACATAATCATCTATTTTGATTTTCTGCCATAACCACAACAAGCTGGCAGCTGTTTAACATGTCGGCTTTACCAGACCTGAAATAATTAACATTAACATTAACATTAACATCATGTTAATGGGTAATGCAGACCAGCCATATGAATGTTTTGTTAATGTTTGAACAGCGTTGTTAAGAAATCTAAGAGGAAAAGAGATAGATAAGTGACAAAACAAACCTTCTATTTTTATTGCTCAACCTAAAAATAATATTGCTGGACTAACACTTACATGAGCATATATATGCCAACTTTAACATGCCACTCATTTCGTAGCAATTTTCAACATTATGTCTTAATAGCATTTCATGTCTAATATACATGTCAGGTAAATAATTTATATTGAAGTTTATGTTTATTACTTTCTTTCCATATTTAAAATAGATAAATTGTATATATCGTCGTTGCTCTAACAAAATCAGGAGAGCAAAAAAACTGCTTTATTTTGAAACCTTTCAATATTTTTACAAACTGCAACGCTATATTGAAACATATTTGGCATTTGGTACATAAGTATTTCGTAAAATTAATCTTAAATAATTTTAGATTTGGTAGCTATAGCAGAATTCCCTCAAAAACTACACATAACTCATTTGTTCAGCATCAACAGCATTTCTAGTAATAATTTTTTTTATTTTAACTCATAGCTGTTTTTTTAATATTTTTTGATAAATATGTAAAGTCTACTTTGGCTGACTTCTGCATCAATGTGGAATATATTTGTTACGAAAATCACGTTCTAACTCCTATATCGCGCAATATATAGCATAGCTATAAAAACCTACTCTCACTTAGTTAAGAAATTCGATTTTTTTTAATTTAATTCTGCTGATGATGGCAAGGTTTTTATAATAAAAAAAACCTAATCGATGGCTTTAAGGAAAACAGTTGCACCCACAAAGTTAAACTTTCGCTCGTTAGTGAAATAGTTTTGCTGTATGTCTGCATTCTTTTGATAATATTTTTTTTCATAATTTTTCTTTCCTTATTGCTGGCTTCATCAAAAGCATTTTCACTTTAAATGCAACATTCATTGTATTTCCTTTAATGAAATTTTATAGTAAACATATTTGCCTTGTCATATTTTCATGCTACTTGCAACCAAAGAGACTAACGACGACGATACGGCACTACTATTTATTATTCAACCATAGAAAACATTGTCATCATCATCTTATTCGTGCTGGACCGCAATACACATGGAAACCGGCAGCCTCACTCAACACGTTATAATATTTAACGTGCTGCTTTTGAAATAGCCACAGAGATACATATATAAACATATAAAAAATTTCAAAATATTGAATGAAAATGCAAGAAAGAAAATATGAATCTTAAAAAAAAATAAATATAAATATAAATTTTCTCATTTTATTTTGCTTTTAGCACTTTTACATTTTCTTGCTTGTAACCATAACCCATGACCGCTCTCTCCGAACACTGAAAGATTTATTATATAATAGAATATGAAGTTGATAGAAATTCTATTTTACGAGTATATATGTACCACACAAGATGGCTAACACACTTCACTTCACATATGAAAACATGTTGCCTGGCACCGCCACTGACACCACAATTTAGAACGACCTTGTAGGTTTTTCTTCTTTAATGTATGAGTATGAGTATGACAAAGTGTTTTGGATACAACAAATTCGGTAAACACATTTGTTGGCTAATACAATGCAATAGCATAAATAGCATAAGCAAGTGTGTGTTTAATTTGTCTAAAGTGGTTGTTGCATTAATGCTGCACTCTATAGGTCCCAATGCAGCCGAGGGCAAAATATGTACGTGAATAGAAATATATTACCCTACGTCTACACATGATATATTTTTATCATGACATATGTCAAATTCTATATACGAAAACGAGCTAACATAAAAAAAAATTATTTTTCAATATAAAGTTAGACTTTTGTTATTATAAAAATATATCTGGTGTAGACGTAGGGTAGTGTTCAGTAATATCACATGTGAACAACAGTAATACGCTAAGAACACAACTGGGACGAACGACGAATTTCGTTCATGTCGACGAATTCGGCAATAAGAATTTGCGGCGTACATTCGTCGTTTGAAGCAGGGTGACCGATGACATTTTTGAAAAAATTGCGAAAATAGGGGATTTATCAAAAACAAAGGTGCAAAATAAAAAAAAAACGAGAAAACTACACTAAAATTTTTATTTTCAATGTATTATTATATAATTCACTGTAAAAAAAGGGGGACATAAAGTGGCAAGGCAGTCGAAAAAGTGGCAATTTGCCACTTTAGTCGGTCAAACGGTCACGCTGGTTTGAAGCACAATAACGAGGAATTTACTCAGCGGGTTCAGCTCTTATACTCGTAATTGACAAAGTTGGTTATTGTGTGTGCAAGGAGAGAGAGAGAGAGAGAGAGAAAATTGTTTTTTTGAAGTTCGTTGGCGTACAAAATACCCTCATACCTAAATAAAAGCGGCAAGCGTCGAGTTAGCAGCAGGGTACGCATTTTCAGTACATTTAAATGTGAAAATGTTATTGAATTGTACTGAAAATACGTACCCTGCTGTCAACGCGACGCTTGCCGCTTTTATTTAGGTATGCAGAAATAAATCTATCTCAGAGTTTGTCACGCACGACGCATTTCGCTGTACGGTGGTGTTGTGTTCATTTTCATATGAACAAATGCGTTTTATTTTTTATGATGAAATTTCGCACCGAAAAATTCGTCTTCCGCTCAGAGGGGCAATCAGTTATAATTATCCTTTCTAGGCATATTAAGCGCTCTTAAGGGAATTATTCGCGGGTAGTTCCCAATAAAGAGATCATAAACCTTTCAAACTTGGCCAGTTTAAAAGTCTAGTCTCTTTAATATATTTTCTTAAGTTTTTCCAGTCTGAGCGTCTTTAAGATTTTCCATACCAACCAAATTCACGTTGTTTCAACCTTGAAATAACTTTGATTCAATATGATTCTTCATTTTGATTTAACAGTAATGGAATGTTAAATTAACATGAATTAAAATTATTTTAAGTTTAACATTTATTAACGCACTAATAATCCCAAATTATTACGTTACTTATTCAGTAAAATAGTTTTTTATTAAAAATATATTGAAATTGATTATTGAGGGGCTCAGCAGGATCATATGCGCATTTTACTGTTGCTATTGCAGATCATCAGGGAACTTTTACCTAAAAATCTGAGAACAACTAGATTCATTATGTTATGAACTTTCATTTAAAATAACAAAGTTGAAACAAGGACTCAATAAAGTTATTTTAAAGAGATAAAATTTTCTTTGAAGATCACTGTAAATCATGTTGAATTAACCTGAAACACATATAAAATATGCTAAATTTAATTACTTCTTTTCGTAGATTTTAATGTGAAATTTTTCTGTGTATTCTAATTGTTGGGAAATGGTTTTATAAAAAGCATTTGTACTAAGTAAGTTTAAGCTATATTTTCATATATATAAGTATATACATTAGAGCGGGTCGATTTGTATGGACAAAAATTAATCGATATTGTGCCATCCATTTTTCGCTAGATTTTGGCATGAGGAAAAAAAGTACCACTACGACATATCAAACAAATCATTTTCGAGGTACCAGAATTTAAATTTTTTCACTTTTTTTTAGTTTTTTTAAAATTCTTTTAGTAGGTAAGAAAAAACTTAGCTGAGTTAAATTTTTTAAATAATCATATCAATAAGTTTTTTTGTTGTTAAATAAAAAAATTTAAAAATATACATATATAATGCTAGGAATGGCTTTTTTTTAATTATATACATGATTGCCCTACAACCATATAATAAATTCAATCATAGTATGTTTTTTCAGTCATAATTTTTCTTTGCCTGTATGCAATAAAAAAAACTCTAATTATTTATTTGAAGAAACAAATGTTTCTTAATAAAATTTATACACGCCAACTTTTCATTCATTATGTTTTAAAATTTAATGGGAAAATTTAATGTTATTTCAAAAGTTAAAACAATAAATTACAACAAAAATTTCCCAGGCCAACTGTAATTAAAACCGTTAATTGGTTGAACCTTAAAATTTCCCATATGTACGTTGTTGTCTGCTTGTACAGGACTTTAAGTTATTTCCACTGCCAGGAAAGGGGAGGAAATAAAAGTTTTACAGATTTAAGCACTTCGTGTTTAGTGTTTGTTAATAGAAATTAATTGCGCCCTTATAAATCTCCCAAAATGGTATTGGCTGCTATTGGTCGTTAAAAATTAAATTTAATTAATTTATTTAAATTGATTTTTTTTATTTGTATTTAGAGAAAGCAATTTTGTATAAAGAAGGGGAAGAATGGTTGGAATCGCTTGTATACTTCTTTTATATACCGGCACAAATTTTAATTACAAGCAACATCCGTTTAAACGAAGATTTTCTTGAAATTAAGCACGAGAAATACAGGCACAGATCCTTATAATGATGTCGAAACTTTTGCTTATTAAAAGTCAAGAGCTTTCGGAGCATCTAACTCTTCTGTGGTAGGCTAAGAAATGTCATGGCCACGAGTTACTCATGCTCAAGTTATATAAAAAAGGCTGATGGCTTCTGTTCAAACTCCTTGTCAGAATCATTAACATTCACATACTTATGAATACCCATTTCCCTGGTAGTACTCAAGAAGTCAGGATATCTGAGTGAATAGACCAACAACAATACACTGTCAATGAGCACATAATCTCCTGAAAGAAAATCTCATGGGCTATTGACAGTTTTTCCCCGTACGGCATCACACCCAAAATACTGCAGATCGTTAAATGCAATATTATTCCCTGGCTCACCTGACATGCATGTTACGTTCTTTGTCCTGAAATTCGTCCTTTAGTGAAAATCGAAATTTGTAAGTTTAGAATAAACGAAAAAAATTTATGAAAAACGTAAATGTTAAGACTTTCGACAATTTCATTAAAAAGCACAAAAGCTATAAATTCGAAAAACTTTATCCGCCCAGATATATTCGTTATCCTGGAACTCGTCCTTTAGTGAAAATCAAAATTAGAAAATTTAGAAAAAATCTAAATTATTTATGGAATTTTTTAGGTTTGTCATTCCGTGTGTATTTTTCACAATATTCATATGGGAACCACAAAATATATATGTATATATGGGTATTTTCACAGAAAGGTCTACCGCGGCCAAAAAATTAAAAGTTATTAAACAATTATTTTTATCCAATATTATGAGTATATATTCTGGGTCCTCATGCATAGGAAAGACGAATAAGCCATGTCCGCCTGTCCATGCGTCCGTCTGTCCGTATTTCTGTACGTGAAATCGGCTCCCAGCCTCTCTAGCCTAAAGCTAGAGACTTCACTCTTGGACTGGTGTGTCTAAAATGGCCCAAAATAGATTGATATTAAAAATCAACAACATCAAAATTACGGTTTCAGGGCTGGAAAATTTTAACTTTTTTTCTTGTATATAAAAGTAACTAAAACTAATTTTTGTTTTTCTGTTAATTAAACCTATTTTCTGTTTCAGTAAGAATTGAATTGATATTAAATATCAAAATATAAATAAAAAAAATGCAATTCCCGGGTTGGACAATTCAAACTTTTTTTGGAATAAAAAATTAACCTACTAAAACTATTATTTCCTTTTTCTCCACTAATAAAAAAAATGGTATAAGAATCAGAAACCTCTAAAAGGATTCCAGGGTCGGAAAATGTATATTTTTGTTTGCATATAACCAGTTCAAATGAATTTCTTCTTTTTCTCTATTAATCAAATACATTTTTTATTTAATAGAGTTTAATGTCAATCAAAAAAATCAATCAAAAGCAGGAAAAACACAACTCCAGAGATGGACAATTTATAAATTTTTTGCTATGTAAAAGTAACTTAGACAAACTACATTTTTTTTCTCTGTTGGAATAAGAAAATAAAATCAGAAAATGTGAAAGCATGACTCCAGGGTGGGAAAATTGGAACTTATTTTAGTATATCAAAGTATATTTCTTTGTTAATTAAACATATTTTTGTATTTAAGAAAGAAATAAAATCAGAAAAATCAAAAATATGGTTCCAGGGTTGGGATATTTATATTTTTTTTTTGTATATAAAAGTAAGTAGTTGGAATTAATTTCATCTTTTTCTCCATTAATTAAATATATACTATATTTTAGAAAGAAATTAATAAGATCAGAATAATCAAAAATATGGTTCCAGGGTTGGAAAAAAAATTTTTTTGGTATATAAGGGTAACTAGTTCAAATTAATTTCTTCTTTTTCTCTATTAATTAATTACGTTTTATATTTAATAGATTGGTAATAAAAATCAGAAAAAAAAACCCTCAGCTCCAGAGATGGAAAATTTATACTTTTTTTGTATATAAAAGCAATTAAGTAAAACTAAATTTTTTTCTTTGTAAATTAAACATATTTTTGCATTTTAGAAGGAAATAAATACAATTAGCAAAATCGAAAATATGTTTCCATGGTTGGAAAATTCAAACTATTTTTGGTATACAAAACTCAGTAAATAAAACATTTTTTTCTTTGTGAATTAAACTATTTAAGATTTTAGAAAGAAAGAAATTGATATTAAGGATCACAAAAGTTAAAAATATGGTTTCAGGGTTGTATAAACTTTTTTTTTGGTAAAATAAGTAATTAAACGATTTTTTTCTTTTCATTAAAGATATTTTATATTTTAGGAAAATCTTTGCTCAAGAGTTTTTTTATATTTGTTCAGTTTTCGGTGTCGTTATCAATATGAACTCCATTTGGAGTATATACTACCTCCAAGGTTTTTATGTCTAACAGAACTATGTTTGTGTCTTGGGTTTCAAATTTCGAATATGTATCTTCACACATATGAAAATAAATATTAATATTAAATATTATAAATTGATATCAAATAAATAGTGATTTGCTTTATTTTTCCATAATTCATCAAATTTAAGACTTCTTCGTTATGATTTGCTAAGCACAAACTATAAATTGTGGTCACAGCATGAAAAAACATGCTAAGTCCTGCAGTGATTTGTTTGCAAAACAAAGAAGAGAACTTTTTTGCAAAAAGATTTAAAATAAATATTTATATGAAAGCTTAACTTCAGGCACTTTTTCATATTATTTTATATGGATGTATATAAATTTATTACTCTCTTCCATGCATATTTTAATGTAGAGTATGATAATAAAAACACACAAAAAAAAATAATATTACTCCTTAAAATTTATACACCCAAAATAAGGATTTGTAAAACTTGCATATGTATGTATGTATGTAGGTCCTTAAGCACCTCTACTTACATAGATTGCAACACATAAGTATGCTTGTATGTATATTTATGTGTGTATGTGTGTACTCGTGCACCATGTTGTCTGAACATGATTTTAAAGCTGCACAAAATGAAAAGGAAAGTATTCGTTTTCAATGCATTTATTTACAAACTTGTGTGTGCACATTTCAAAAATTTCATACTTATGAGAGAAACCATAAATAAATAGTTTCAACTTGATTTATGTATAACAAAATGCAAAAAGAATACGAATTTTATTTTATTTTTTAAAAGAAGTATTTATAGGAATTTGATAGGAAAGGATCAACTTTGCCAAGCGAGTTGAAGAGTTTTACTAGAGCATTTATTTCATTCATCATTTAACTTAAATGGAATGTGGTAAGCTTTCGGCTTAAAAATGAACTCTGCATTTTCCCAGCGATTTAAAAAAGCCAAGAATGTAAATTTCTTTTTAATTTGTTGCTTCAAAACTTAAGCAAGGACCATTAAAATTTTATTTTGTATAGAGTCGTACAATAAGAGGCTTCATTTTGATGTTCGAAGAAACGAGTATTTTTAAGCGGAATTATTGCATGTTAAAAGGGGAAACGAAAAATTACAAGATGATAATAAGCGCTTAAATAAAAAATATCACCAAAAATAAAAGAAATCGCTAAAGTGCAAAAAAAAATCAAGAAAAGCAAAAACTATAATAAAAATGCCAAAAACCGAAAAAATCGCCAAAACGAAAAAAAGGGACAAAATAATGAACCAAAAAAAATCTTCAAAAGCCGAAAAAGAACGCCAAAATGGAAAAACTAAACAAAACATTAAAGTCAATATTAAAAAATCGCACAAAAACACCCGAAAAAAATTCGCCCAAGGAAAAAACTACAAAAAAATCGCCAAAATAAAAAAAAGCTCTTAAATGCAACCATAGAACTGAATATACCTAATCCACACACCCGTTTTTAGGTAACGCAAAATCACCAAATTAAAAAAAAGCGCTTAAATGAATAATATCACCAAAAAGAAATTAAATAGCTACAATGCGAAAAAAATTTCACCAAAAGTAAAAAGTTCGCCCATAATTTTTAAAATCGCCAAAACGTAAAAAAGCGCTAAAACTAAAAAATCACCAAAAAAATCGCCAAAAAAAATCAACAAAAAAATTGCTCAGACGCAAAAATAAATCACTTGAAGTAAAAACATCTCCAAAATATACAAAAAAAAAACGAAAAAACCAAAAAAAAATATCAAATTTAAAAAAACTAAAAAACAACCGAAAATATAGCCAAACGAAAAAGTCGCTAAAGCTAAAAATATTGCTAAACCTAAAAAACAACCGAAAAAATTCCTTAAAAACCGAAAAAGTTTAGCCAATTCACACACCTATTTAGGTAAAGAAAAATCGCCAAATTAAAAAAAAACGCTTAAATGAATAATATCACCAAAAATAAAATAAATGGCTACAATGCAAAAACTATCACCAAGAAGTTCGCCCAAAATCTTACAAAATCGCCAAAAACGTAAAAAAAATCGCTTAAACTAAAAATATGTATTGTAAATAAACACAGAAAAAAATCGCCAAAAGAGCGAAATAGCACTCCAAAATGATAAAACGCCAAAAATTAAACAAAAGCTTTAATACGAAAAAAATCGCAAAAAAACCGAAAAAAATTTTAAAACTAAAAAAAGCGTTAATATGAAAAAAAATTTAAAAAGCGCTTAAATAAATAAATTCAACAAAAAATAAAATATATCACTATAAGTATCAAAAAAAATAAAAGGTCGTCAAAAAAAATAAAAAAAATCGCCAAAACCCGAAAATAACACCAAAACGAAAAAAAACGCCAAACCCAAAAAATCGCTTAAACTAAAAATCGCTTAAACTTAAAATATGTATTGTTAAAAACAAAACAAAAATCGCCAAAGCCGAAAAAAAACTTCAAAATGAAAAAAACGCCAAAATTAAAAAAGCATTAATACTAAAAACAACTTCAATATTAAAAAATCGAAAAAAACCGAAAAAAAATTTAAAACTAAAAAAAGCGTTAATATGAAAAAAAATTTAAAAAGCGCTTAAATGAATAAATTCACCAAAAATAAAATATATCACTATAAGTATCACCAAAAATAATATATTCAGTAAAGTGCGACTTTAACTCGCGCACAAAGGGTTCCGTACGTTGGGTTTTGAGCATTTTTATAAGTCTTTTTTTACGTTTTTTCAGCTGAAACAATTTTTTTTTTTTTATTATTTTTCGCTTTTTTCTCATTTTGCGATGTTTTTAATTTTGGCGATTTTTTTTAATTTTGGCAATTTTTTCATTTAGGCGATTTTTTTTTTAATTTTGGCGATTTTTTTCATTTTGGCGACTTTTTTCAATTTGGCGATTTTTTTCATTTTGGCGATTTTTTCATTTTGGCGATTTTTTCATTTTGGCAATTTTTCCGGTTTTTTGCGATTTATTTTCGATTTAGAATTTTTTTTAATTTGGTGCTTTTTTTCGATTTGGCGATTTTTTTTCGATTTGGCGATTTTTTTCGGTTGGGCGATTTTATAATTTTGAGATTTTTTTGTTTTACCTGTTTTGAAAATTTCAAGAAGTTTGCTCTTACGGTTTCCAAGATACAGCAAGTTATCAAAATTACATAGTCGAAATTACATTAACTAATGGTACACCCTTTAATTAAAATTTTTTAAATTTTAGTGTTAATTGTTGTAGTCTGTATAAAAATACACTAACTTTACAAATTTCAAGTGCATATAAATACAATTGTATGTATATTACATGCGATTTTAACATTTTTCTTTGCTCGTTTTGGCACACCCTTTAATTTCCAACTCTCATGTATTTGTTGTTGTAGCGGCCAAGGGTCTACACACTGTGTCCAAATTTCAGGTCCGTAGCTCTTACAGTTCTCGAGAAAATACCCTGTGACGGACAGACGGACAGACGGACAGCGTAGCGAAAACAAACGAAACCCTAAAAAGGTCGTAAAAAAATTTTAAAATCGCCAAAAACCGAAAATAACACCAAAACCAAAAAAACGCCAAACCCAAAAAATCGCTTAAACTAAAAATCGCTTAAACTTAAAATATGTATTGCTAAAAACAAAACAAAAACCGCCAAAGCCGAAAAAAAAACTTCAAAATGAAAAAAAACGCCAAAATTAAAAAAGCATTAATACTAAAAACAACTTCAATATTAAAAAATCGCAAAAAAAACCAAAGGAAAAAACCCAAAATTAAAGCAAGCGCTGATACGAAAAATAATCGCCAAAATTAAAAAAGCACTTAAATAAGTAATATCACCAAAAATAAAATAAATCGGTGAAAAAAATCACCAAAAAAGCCGCCAAATCCTAAAAAAAATCGCTAAAATCGAAAAAAACGTTAATACGAAAAAAACACCCAAAACAAAAATAAACGATTTATCTGAAAATATGTATTGTAAAAAAATCGCCAAATCGAAATAAACGCGAAAACTAAAAAACCGTCAATACTAAAAAAATCGGTAAAAACCAAAAAACTCCCAAAAGAAAAACTCCCAAAAACTAGATACAAGCACTAATACTAAAAATCCCCGAAATCCCCAAAAACCCCAAAAAATTGCCAAAAACCAATGAAATCGCTAAAAGAAAACCCCCAATAATTAAATACAAGCGTTAATACTAAAAAAAATTTCCAAAATCCCAAGAAAATCGCCAAAAAATAAATAAAAACTAAAAAGGCCGCCAAAAATTAAAAAAAATCTCCAATATCGAAACAAAACGTTAAATCGAAAAAACCGCCAAAATAAAAAAATCGTTATATCTTAAAATATGTATTGTAGAAAAAATCGTAAATACTAAAAAATCGCCAAGAACCAAAAAATCGCCAAGAACCAAAAAATTGCCATAAACAAAAAAAAAACATTAAAAATTAAATAGAAGCTTTAATACTAAAAAATCGCTAAAAATCCAAAAAAAAAGCCAAAAAACATTAAAAACTAAATACAAACGTTAATACTAAAAAATCGCCAAAAACCAAAAATAATCGTTAAAACTAAAAAAGCGTCGACACAAAAATAAACGCCTTAACCGAAAAAACACTAAAATTAAAAATGTGTGCTGTTAAAAAAAACAAAAACAAGTAAGAGTGCTATATTCGGCTGTGCCGAATCTTATATACCCTTTACCAACGTATGTACATATATATAGTATACAGACACACAAAAAATTTATCATTTTTTAAAGTTTCCATCTTTGGAGCTGTAATTTTCATTTTTCAAATTTCATACGCCAAACTTTTTTTTCAGAAGCATAAAATATATTCAATTTATAAAGAAAAAGAAAAAACACAAAAAGTGTGAGTTTTCCAACCCTGGAGTCATAATTTTGGATTTTCCTGATTATTGATACCAATCTAGTTCTTTAAAAAATATATAAAATATGTTAAGTGAACAAAGCAAAAACGAAATAAGGAAAAACTTAGTTTCATTTAATTCCTTTAATATTAAAAAATCCAGTAAAGTGCGACTTTGAATCGCGCACGAAAGGTAGGCTTTTTTGCTTTTTTGAAGTTTTTTTCAGTTAAAACGATTTTTTCAGTTTTGTCGCTTTTTTCTCGTTTTGGCGATTTTTTTCTGTTTTTGGAGGTTTTTTTCAATTTGGCGATTTTTTCTGTTTTTGGGAATTTCTTCGTTTTGGCGATTTTTTTCATTTTGGCGATTTTTTTCATTTTGGCGATTTTTTTCATTTTGGCGATTTTCTTTCATTTTGGCGATTTTTGTTTTCATTTTAGCAATTTTTCCGTTTTTTTTACGATTTATTTTAGTCTTAGATATTTATTTTAATTTGGTGCTTATTTTCATTTTGGCGTTTTTTTTTCATTTTGGCGATTTTTTTTTCATTTTGGCGATTTTTTCTGTTTTTTATGGTTTTTTTTCGTTTTGGTGATTTTTTTCATTTTGGCGATTTTTTTTTTAATTTTGGCGATTTTCTTTCATTTTGGCGATTTTTGTTTTAATTTCAGCAATTTTTCCGTTTTTTTGCGATTTATTTTAGTCTTAGAAATTTTTTTGGATTTGGTGCTTTTTTTCATTTTGGCGATTTTTTTTTGTTTTTGGCGATTTTTTTTGGTTTGACGATTTTTTAATTTTTTATTTTTTTACTTTTACCGTTTTTGAAAATTTCAAGAGTTTTGCTCTTACGGTTTCCAAGATACAGCAATTTATCAAAATTACATAGTCGAAATTACATTAACTGATGGTACACCCTTTAATTAAAATTTTTGCAATTTTAGTGTTAATTGTTGTAGTCTGTATAAAAATGCACTAACTTTACAAATTTCAAGTGTATATACATACATACATACAATTATATGTATATTACATGGGATTTTAAAATTTTTCGTTGCTCGTTTTGGAACACCCTTTAATTTCCAATTCTCATGTATTTGTTGTTGTAGCGGGCAAGGGTCTACACACTGTGTCCAAATTTCAGGTCTGTAGCTCTTACGGTTCTCGAGAAAATACTAATATAGTTTTAGACATAGTTAATGTTACATAACACAAAAAGTTAAAGTTTTCCAACCCTGGAAACGTCTTTTTATTTTTTTTTTATTTTTTTTAATTTAAAATTCCAATTTTAGTCGTACTGAAGTGTAAAATAAGTTCATTTATTAAAAAAAAATAAAAATTTGTTTTCGGTAGTTACTTTTATATGGCAAAATTAAGTTTAAGTTTCCCAGCTCTGCAATCGTCTGCTCGATTTTGCTGAATTTCAATACCAATCTATTTTGAAAAATTTCTGACACACCAGTCCAAGAACGAAGTCTCTAGCTTTTCTGAGAGCTTCGGAAAACCGATTTCACGTACAGACAGACGGACAGACGGACAGACGGACAGACGGACAGACGGACAGACGGACAGACGGACAGACGGACAGACGGACAGACGGACATCGCTTATTCGTCTTCCCTATGCATAAGGATCCAGAATATATATATTATATGGATCGCTTATTGATATTATAGAAATTACAAACGGAATGACAAACCTATATATACCCTTTTACCATTTTTGTTGGTAAAGGGTATAAAAAATTTCCAAAATTAAAAAAACGCCAAAATTAAAAAGCGTTAATAATAAAAAATCGCCAAAAACCGAAAAACCGCCTATCACCAAAAAGAAACAAGCGCTGTTCAGACAGAACCCTTCGTGTGCGAGTCAAAGTAATTTTTTTTTTGTAATTTGAAAAATTTTTTATTTTTGTTTTTGCTTTATTTTTTTTTTTTAATTTATTTATAACGCGTATTCATCAATTCATCAATAAATGGTAGAAAAGTGGCAAAAATGACGATTTAATCCTAATTATTTTTTAAACTAAAGATAACCTAAAAAAAATTGTTTCAAACCACTGAATTGAGCGTACTCGAATTAGGCTTACCCTACTTGTTATATTTTTGAACTAGCACAATGTTATTAATGGCTTAGTTTTTACCTGTCATCTGTCAAATAGTTACAGGTTGTGTCATGTCAAGTGTTAACATGGCGAGCTATTCTCTTCTCTTTGCTTAACTTTCCAAAGAATTTATTTTACCTCCTTAAATAAAATTTATAGCATTTACTGCCATCAAATTTATCCTAAAAATTATTATTTTTTAAATTTCATTATTTAAGCAAATTTTTCTCGAAAAACTTGTTTCTACTACAAAAGTATTTCACCTTGCCACCTCATCAATAGAAATATTTGTAAAGCGAAAAAAATTTATTTCAAAAAAAATTATATTAAAAATTCCGCATCAATCAAGCGAGTCAGTGAGATTTGAGTTTAAAACTCCTGTTGAAAAATTTTTAAAACAAATACTAAAAGAATAACTTTTTCACCAAGGATTTGGACTGCATCTACTCAATTGGTTTTAGCTACAATTTGCTCAAACATTCCCACCTAAGCTGCACTATCAATCACTAAATTTTTCAGCAGTTTAAAATTTTACTTAAGGGTAAGCAAAACAGCAAAAAAAACCTAATCCCAGCTTATGCGAGTGAGAAAGTTTTGCTACGCTTCCATTCTACAAAAAAATATTTTTTACGTGGGTTTGGCAACAATCTGAGATGCATGACCTATCAAGAGATAACGAAGGTTACCTACTTGTTAGATTAACTACTGATGCAACATGGATACATTGATCAACTACACGCATACACAGGCACACACACACACACACACACAACGTGGTGGAATAAATGTTTTGATGTGGCATTGAACAACAGCCAGTCAGCGGAAAATAACAGGTATGCTTACGAAAGATTTGGGGATACGGATGTAACACAGTCGACCGAGTAATGCGAATCAGCACAAGCACAAACAAACATGGAAACGTTACAAAAAATAATAATAAAATAAAACCAGCACTTCCACCTGTCAAATGTGAGTGTACACCTACAAGCCTGCAAAAAATTTAATAGTTTTTGTCCATATCGTATAATGGAGTGACTGAATTTGGTCAATATACGAGTATGTTACTAGATTTGCTTTTCATTACAAAAACACAGAGACAGAGAATTGACTGTTAGAATACTGGCTTTTGCAACAACAACAAAGAAGTTGAATTGGTAACTTATTTGTTTGTAATGAAGCGAAATAGATGAAGCCTTAACCTTATTAAAATATGACAAAAACACGACAAAAGTCAATTTTAAATTTTTGCAGAAGAAATAGCGTGTGTTTGTAAATGCATCACTGCTCTGCATCATACGTGCAAACTTTTATTTAAAATGCAATACAAGTTCGCTGATAATCTGTTTCAGTAGTAATTATGTTTGTACACCATATTTGACATTTATACGTGCGTTATCTACTTCAGTGAACAGTTTAGAACATTTAAATTTCCATTTGCAGCGCAGTGATGCATTTACGAACGCACCCTATTTTTTTTTTAATCAGTCGCTAAGCAGCTCTGTTTGAAGAACATCATTTTGCGTCATCGTAATTATTTCCTAAGCGCGGTCAGGCTTCTGTCTGTTGTTTGGCCTTCGAGAGTTTTTCGTCTCGCTCGCACTGGTTGACTGATCTGCCACGGATAACCATATAGCTTGCGGTTTTTTGTAGAATTTCTTTAACAACCACGTTGCTACTTCCTATGTGCAGGCACAGGTCGTACAGTCAGTCACAAAACTTTTTTTGAAGATACTGTTAAAAACATCTCGGGCATATGGTCTAGTTACTTCGCCCATATTCGTGCAACACCATGCTATGCAAATTTACTTTGCATAGTATGCTTCAATAAATAAATAAATAAATAATTTTTTTTAAATAAATGAAAAGTTCAACTTTTTTTTTAAACAAACACAAAACGCCAAGCGATTACCTTGTCTGCAAAAAACAGCCAGGGTCTATGGCGGGAATCGAACCCACGACCTCTGCACTGAAAGGCTAGCATCGCAAGGAACAAGCCATTTAATTTTTTCCGTGAAAATATTAAGGAACTAAAAAAATTTTTTCTATTTCTAAAAACTAACCTAAAAGATTTTGCAATAGATTTTTAGGCAAATCTTTGCCAAACTTTGTATTTTATTCAACGAAATAAATCTGGCACACCTCGCTCAAGAATATCTGGCAACACTGCCCCTTGAGAGTCCAAGTGCCGGTTCTCGCCGCTTGTAGTTTGAATTAAAGCGAATTGATAGCAGGTGGTTTCGATTTGCAACTCTGCATATTCGCCTTGTATATTTGTTAGTGTAAAATTTCCTGCTGTCAGAAAATTTCCGAACGTTTTGCTTTCAGACAAAAGAAATTAACAGCTGATCACCATATGGGCATTTCTCCGAGAAATTGCACATTTTTGTCGCGTGCGACAGCAAGCAATTAATTTGATATTGCTAAACAACGTGACTCGATTTTTCTTAAAACTTTACCTAACGTAGAGCTGCTGACGGCCTACACAAATACATAAAGAAGTAAGAAAAAAAGTTTCGGTTTCTTTAAAAAACACAAGCATATTTGCTTGCTGTCGCACGCTACAAAAAGTTGACATTCCTATGGAAATGCCCTTAAGGTGAATAGAGCACACCTGGTATCAAGTCGCTTTGGTTTTAATCTTCCTTTATATGTTAACACACATATTTTCAATACTTTCTTTTTGACAGTCCAAAATTTTTAGGCCGAAGTGGAAAGAGTACAACTGGTTTAAGGCGAAGTTGTCAGCTGTCATTTTTCAGTACATTTATTTAACATAGCAATTATGAAATTTTCCAAGTGAAGAAAAGAGTCTATCTTATGTGAATGTGCCTCAACCTGGTATGAATATATCCTGCATAGCGAGCCTTATTTTCGATTTATTCGTAAGCGACAAAAATTTAATTTTTCAGAAGGTTTTGTTAAAATATTCAAATATGTTTTTGTACGTATGTACGTATCTTAAAAGTTATCAACAAGTTTTACATTTTGACAATTCTATTTTAATTTAAAAAAAAAAGTATATTTTCGATAACCTGCCGCTTATAATAAAATCGAAAATAAGGCTCGATAATTTACACAAAAATCCTAAAGTATCATTTGCCTTTTTAATTTAAAAAAAAAACTTAATTGAACTTAAAGTATCTGTTACTTTTCTAGTAAAAAGCGCATTAATAAACTGACAACAAGTGCACAGAGAATCAATAAAAAGAAAATAAATCAAGGCAAGAAAGACACACGTTTATGAGAAAATGTTTATACTGAGGTGGCTGTTCAAAAAGCCTCACTCACACACATCCTTATAATATCCTTGCTCTCACACTTTTCAACAACAACATTAGCACTGTGCAGGCAAAAGTTTGCCGTTTTCTTTTTTTTTCGAAATAATATGCCGCACGCAATAAGTGATAGGAAACAGATTTCTTATGCACATGCAAATATGTTGATGCTGAAAGTTGTAACAGCACTTCTGCCGATATGAGAGGATGTATGAAATAGTTTTTTTGGGGTTGTGTTTTCCATCATTCATTCGTTTCAGCGTCTTTACTTTACATTTGCAAAATTCCTTGAGATACTTTCAAGAATTTATGAATATTAATTTTTAAGAAGAAACTCAACAGCGTGTAATAGAGTCAGTAACAAAAGCACAATGGGGCAATATATAGGAAAATATGCTTAATTTAAATCTGAAGTTTTTAGGTAATTTAACTATAAAAACTGGAAAGAGATAGCTTTAATTATATTGCGATATGTGAAAAAGATAAATTAATGATTTTTTATTTAAAAGAGTGAAAATCTTTTTTTGTTCGATTTTCAACCGACTTCGAAAACTAATAATCTTCTAATTTCAATTTGTTACTCGTACTTCAGACCTCCGTCATTTATTAACCGATTTGAATAAGTATTTAATTTATAAAATAAAATGGGGCTAGCTATTTTATTTTATAATATTACATAAAACTATAATTGAAAGAAGGGGTTTTAACAAGTATTCAAAACAAGCATACTGATTCATTGCTTTTGTGAATCATATGAATAAATAGAGATTGCAAGCAGTGGCATGCATTTATTAACAACAGTCTCATTAATATGAATCATGCAATAGCATCATTCATTATTTTAATGTTAAGTGCCTAGCTCAGTATTCATTTTAGAAAATGCAAGATTATGCCGTTTGATTCATAATCATGCAGATCACTGATACACACCACATACCTGCGCCGATCGGCTGAGAGCCGGCTTAGCCGAGCATTCGAATGGTTTTGACCAGTCGCCGTCGATTGAAATAATTTTTTTTAAATTTTTTCGGCTGAAAAACTGTTTTTTTAATCTAATATAATTTATAATTTATATAATTTCTGCCTTATTCATAAAAAATATTTCTGTTTTATAAGAGGTTTATTAAACAAATTTTCTATGGAAATTTGATTAATAAACCTTTTATAAAACTAAAATATTTTTTATAAATTAGGCCTTTTATATTTTTGTATTTATTCAGTTTGTAAATTGTTGCCTCAATGTGCAACTCTGCACAGTTGCCTTGTACTTGTTAATGTAAAATTTCCTGCTGTCAAAAAATTTTAGAACGGTTTGCTTTGATTTGACAGAAATGAGCAGAAACAGAAACACATACTTATCTTTTAACATGTTCCTTCGTGTATGGGCATCATAATTTTCTGAGATGGATGGATGGATATCTTATGCTGACCACAGACGAAGGAACTTGTTAGGAAACACATGTTTTTACTGTTTCCTTTTTTTAATAAAGACGATGGAACCGACAACGAAACATCAGTTCTGATCTCAAATCGTCACATCGGTGATCGTATCGACAATCGTACGAAACCAAATTAAGTGATACGTCAATCTGGGATTTCAGTACGTTCACGTATGTCATATTTAGTTCACTCATTTTAGTATTTGAAGCTAAGAACTGAATCTATTTTTCTTTTTTCCTATTACCTTATTTTATTTCTATTATATTCTTTCCTATTATAATTGAATTTCTCTAGCTTTATATTATTGTATCATGATTGATGATACCTCAGCTTGTCTCAGCCGATTTTCAGCTGCCATCTATGATTTTTATGAGCCAGCCGCCGCCGACAAAATCACTCGGCGCTGGTCTCTGATACACACACATGTACATGGTTAACTCATGAACTAACTGCGCGATTGAAAATGCTGCTGAGATTATCTGGACATTGCTGTCATATTCTGGAAACTTTATGCGAAGTATAAAAAGGCCGAAGCATTTGCTGGTAGATAATTCTAGCAAAATGTCAGCTTGAAGTTCAGTTGTTTATTTAAATAGTTGTCAACAATTAAACGTATTGTGAACACAGTCTGAAGTCTAGTTATCTATCAAGTTGTCTTGTAGTCGATCTCATAAAGTTGTTTATTGTAAAGATAATTGAGTGAGTCTATTTTCAAGTATTGTTGACTTGAGTGAAAAGTGAAGTGTGCAACGCAGCTGCTATTCATGCATAACCCTCATGCCTAAATAAGAGCGGCAAGCGTTGCGTTAGCAGCAGGGTTCGCATTTTCAGTAGATTTAAATGTGAAAATATTATTTCATTGTACTGAAAATACGTACCCTGCTGCTAACGCGACGCTTGCCGCTCTTATTTAGGTATGAGGCTAAGAGTGTTAAAGTAATAACAGTGGGTCGTTATAGTTGTATCAATGGTGAGCGTCGGCAGAGTGAGTCTTGTGTAGAGAATAGCAGAAAAGGGGTATTGCGTCAATATCAGCGCAGCCAGTTTTAAGGATTAATTTAATTTAATTTAATTAATTTAAGTAGTCTATGTGTGTGTATTTAAGCTCTTTATTTTATTAGTATCAGTCCCCTAATTATTACAGTCGGATCTTTTATTCATTTGCAAATCTTCGAGTTCACGGAAATGCAAACTGTTTCATATTGGTTGGTTTAACCAATTTTGCTTGTTTAGATTTACCTATAGCTTTTTTTCTCGGCATTATTTCTAAATAAATAAGAAATAATTCCTTCAATGTTTTAATAAACCATTTTTGTTACATTTCACTTAATAGACTTGCATTATATTGACTTTAAAGTCATATAATGCAAAAAGGAAATGCTTTGCTATTCAAGGACCTTATTGCTGCTTTTTAAGCAATAATTCAAATATTAATTTCCAGCAATAAGCCTCTGCTGAAATACTTAGACCAGCCTACAAACAAAAATAAACCCTAAAGCTACAACATTATATTAAATTTATAATTTTCAATTTCCCTTTGCAGCATTTATGTAAGTCTATCAGACTACGAGTACTATGGCACATCACATACTCATAAATATGTTTTTTTTTCATTCTTTCATTATTTTATTCAATTTCAATTAAGTATCTATTGAATTTCATGAATGCAAGGCCTCCAGGCAGTCCATGAATAATGGGTATGAAACTGTTACAACAATTTGTCCAACAGAGTTTTTTGTTTTTTTTTTCAGTTAAACAATATGAAACATTGTCGTTTTAAATTGACATCCCATTGAACAAGGAAAACTGAAGATTGACAGAAAATTATTAAGCAAAATATCAATCAGTATTCAAAAAATATGTTGAACGTTTTTTTTTTTCAAAGAAAAGCAAACTAATGCCCTTGTCGAAAAATTGTATTTCTTTACGAGCTTCTATTGATTTTAAAAAGGCAGCTGCTCTCTAAAAGGTTGCTTAAACTAAACAAGGACATTACAAAGTAAATGAGTTTGCATATAAAAAATTGAAACATTGGTAGGAAATAGGAAGAAGCAGTTGAGGGAATCTATAGACCTTTCCAGATGAAAGAAAACCAAAAGAATGCATCACATTTATTCAATCATTTTCAATATAATAGAAAACTACATTAAAATATTTAAAAATAAACAAAATTAATAAATAAATACTGAAAATTAATATTTTTTCATATTGAAATAAAAAAAATGTTTCTTATTAATTCAATATGGTTTTTATTGATCTTAAGCTTTTTTTCTCTGGGTGTAGGGTTCCGTAAGCCAAAGGTGAAAATGAACCCTATTGCTCTCTTGCTAAATATACATAGGATTATTTTTAAAACTTTCAAAGATAGTGTATTTTTATGCAGACTGCACCAATTAACACTAAAATTTATATAAATCAAAATTAAAGGGTGTTTTATCAGCTAATAAAAAAATAAGAGGCAAGCAAACTCTTGAAAAATGCTGAAACGAAAAACCGCAAAATTAAAAAAAACCGCTTAAATGAAATATTTCACCAAAAATATAATAAATCGCTAGAGTTATAAAAAATTACAAAAAATAAAAACTTCAGCAAAAAAATAAAAAAATCGCCAAAGACCAAAAAATCGTCAAAACAAAAAACATCGTCAAATTAAAAAAATCGCAAAAAAAAACAAAAAAAAAGCGCAGAAATTAAAAAAATTGCAAAAAACTAAAAAACAACCGAAAAAATCGCTAGAAAATTAAATAAATTCAGTAAAGTGCGACTTTGACTCGCGCACGAAGGGTTCCGTACGTTGGGCTTTGAGCATTTTTTTTAATACAGTGTTTGTTACGCTTTTTCAGCTGAAATAATTTTTTTTATTGTTTTTCGCTTTTTTCTCGTTTTGGCGATTTTTTAGATTTTGGCGATTTTTGTTTTAATTTTGGCGATTTTTTCATTTTGGCTATTTTTTTTTTGCGATTTTTTTCATTTTGGCGATTTTTTTTTCATTTTGGCAATTTTTTTTCATTTTGGCGGTTTTTTTCATTTTGGCGATTTTTTTTCATTTTGGCGATTTTTTCATTTAAGCGATTTTTTTTCATTTTGGCGATTTTTTCATTTTGGCGATTTTTTCGGTATTTCGCGATTTATTTTCGATTTAGAAATTTTTTTTAATTTGGTGCTTTTTTTCGTTTTGGCGATTTGTTTTTTTGATTTTAACGATTTTTTTTCGGTTTGGCGATTTTATAATTTTGAGATTTTTTTGTTTTACCGTTTTTGAAAATTTCAGGAAGTTTGCTCTTACGGTTTCCAAAATACAGCAAGTTTTCAAAATTACATAGTCGAAATTACAATAACTGATGGTACACCCTTTAATTAAATTTTTTTAAATTTTAGTGTTAGTTGTTGTAGTCTGTATAAAAATACACGAACTTTACAAATTTCAAGTGCATATACATCCAATTGTGTGTATATTAGATGAAATTTTAAAATTTTTCGTTGCTCGTTTTGGCACACCCTTTAATTTCCAACTCTCATGTATTTGTTGTTGTAGCGGCCAAGGGTCCCATGTAATATACATACATACATACAATTGTATGTATATTACATGGGATTTTAAAATTTTTCGTTGCTCGTTTTGGCACACCCTTTAATTTCCAACTCTCATGTATTTGTTGTTGTAGCGGCCAAGGGTCTACACACTCTGTCCAAATTTCAGGTCCGTAGCTCTTACGGTTCTCGAGAAAATACCCTGTGACGGACAGACGGACAGACGGACAGACGGACAGACGGACAGACGGACAGACGGACAGACGGCCAGACGGACAGACGGACAGACGGACAGACGGACAGACGGACAGACGGACAGACGGACAGACGGACAGCGTAGCGAAAACAATAGGGTTCGCCCAAAATCGAAAAAACCACCACAGACCAAAAAAACGCCAAAACGAAAAAAGCGCAGAAATTAAAAAATTGCGAAAACTAAAAAAACAACCGAAAAAAATCGCAAATAAAAACAAAAAATTTGTCTAAAACTGAAAAAATTGCCATAACGAAAAAAATCCTCAAAGCAAAAAAAAACGCCAAAACGAAATGGTATATCACCAAGGCGAAAAAAATCACCAAAATTAAAAATGTTACAAATACAACTACAAATTATATCATAACTAAATTTAAATGAGAATAGTGCCAAGATGCAAAAAGGCGCAGAAATTAAAAAAAATTGCAACAATTAAAAAACAACCGAAAAAATCGCTAGAAAACTAAAAAATCGCCAAAAACCGAAAAAATCACCTAAGACCAAAAAAAACGCCAAAACGAAAAAAAAACGTAGAAATTAACAATTGCGAAAACAAAAAAAACAACCAAAAAAAATCGCAAAAAACTAAAAAATCGTCAAAAACTGAAAAAATTGCCATAACGAAAAAAAACCGTCAAGTCGAAAATAAAATCGCCAAAACAAAAAAAGGGGTAAAATTAAAAAAAAAATCGCTAGAAAACTAAAAAATCGCTACAAACCGAAAAAAATTGCCAAAACGAAATGTTATACTACCAAAGCGAAAAAACCACCAGAATGAAAATAATCGCCAAAACCTAAAAAAGCGCAGATAATAAAAAATTGCGAAAACTGAAAAACGACCGAACAAAATCCCCAAAAAACTAAAAAATTGCCGAAATCCGAAAACAATACCGAAACGAAAAAAATCCAAAAATATAAAAATCCTTAAACTAAAAAAATGCGAAAACTAAAAAACAACCGAAAAAATCGCTAAAAACCGAAAAAATCGCTAAAAACCGAAAATATCGCCAAAACGAAATAAAATTACCAAAGCGAAAAAAGTTGCCAAAACAAAACAAAAGCACAGAAATTTAAACAAAAAATGCGAACTAAAAAACAAGCGAACAAAATCGTCAAAAAACTAAAAAAATAGCCAAAATCCGAATAAATTACCAAAACGAAAAAAAAACAAAAATAAAAAAATCCTTTGAAAATAATTCTCTTGCAAAAAGCTAAAAGTTGTTTTGTTATTTTAGCAAAAAAAAAACAAATATTGGTCTATTTTATTCCAAAAAATTTTAGACTTTTTTAAATGCATTTAAAATATAAACATTTTACATCAAAAACTCGAAATGAGAAAAATTTACCATTAGCTTTTATTTCTGAAAACCATAGAATTAATCAAGCTTATTAGCCCACTGTGCAATACATGCATGTGCTTCACAACAGATCTGCATTAAAATGCCATCTAACAAAATACCGTTATTTTTCTTTTCATTCATTGATATATTTGCGCTTTTTAATTTGAACGAAGTGCCTCGTTTGTTAGAGGAACTGGAAGTAACATTGGCATACAAAAAACTAACAAGGGTGAATTCTGAATGAATGCGTTTATACATATCGTACATGGAAGTTACCCAGTGGGAAAAGTATGGCGTGAGGATGCCTTCTAGAAGGCCTTTGTACTGTTTTTTTTTTTTTTTTTGAGATGTGCCGGTTCACTCTATTCCATACTGGTAGGCCTCCGCTCACACTTGCCAGAGATTCTGAAAGGTCTTCAAATTAACTGATTTTGTTTTTTATTTAGTAAAAAAGAAGGGAATGTGGAATGTGTATCTTATATTTTATGTAAAACAATCGAGCCCTTCTATAAGGCATTCTTTATCAGTTTGATAGGAATAGTAATTGAATCAAAAACAATCCCAAGCAGGTCTTTAAGAGGTAAGAGTAACAGTGAATGCAAGTCCGAGCTGCCCAAAGTAGCACCATAGTGCCGAACATCAATCGGCTTCATATACAAATGAATACACATACGTGAATACATTTCTCTCGGGTTTCTCTCGGTGGCCAGCTCTGACGTGTGTATGTGTGCGTGTGTGTATGTGTGTGTGTGTGTGTGTGCGTGTGTGTGTGTGTGTTTGTGTATGTAAGAATTGTTTCCACAATATGAATAAGTTAAGAAAAAACAACTTTTTTCACTTTACTTCTTTTTATGGAAATCTAAACAACATTTTTATTTGCGGTTCAAAAGCACAATATACAAATACGAGTAACAAACAATCATTCTAACCATTAACTGCACAACACATGAAGCTTTTAAAAAGCTGAACATATTTATTGATTGAAAAAAAGTCAAATCGGCATGCAATTGTAAAATGCCAACTGAGAGAAAAAAAAAATAAACACTTACTAAACAATATGGAATGGAGGAATGTGAATTTCGTGTTCTTTGATCTTTTATGAAAAAATAAACAAACATAAGCCTTGCAGCAGTTTTCGCTTGTTCTTTTCCACTTAGTGTTAAGCCAAATCCGCCACTGTGAGTCAATGCTAAGTAATGGTAAAACAAAAATTTGAAGATTTTAGTTATATAATTTTAAAGACAAATATTTAAGAGTGGAAGATATTTTCTAAAAATGCAGAGTAGGGATTCATACATTTCCCCTAAGCTTCTGCATAAACATTTTCCAAAATTTTAAAACTATTTCCTTTTTGTGACCGAGAATTTTGAAAAATAAAATTTACTTTTTGCTCTATGCAAACCACTGTGCCTTCCTTTGATTCCATTTTCCCTAAACTTCGGCATATAAATTTTCGAAAATTTTAAAAATATTTCCTTTTTTTTTGGAAAAAAACAAATTTCATTGACCGAGAATTTTGAAAAAAAAAATTTACTTTTTGCTCTATGCAAATCATTGTGCCTTCCTTTGGTTCCATTTTCCCTAAACTTCTGCATAGAAATTGTCGAAAATTTTAAAATTATTTCCTTTTTTTTTGGAAAAAAATACTTGCTGTAAATTTTTCATTGACTGAGAATTTTGAAAAAAAATATTTTTACTTTTTGGCCTAAAGCTATGCACTGTGCCTTCCTTTAATATACAAACTAATTGTTAAGGCAATCAATGGGAGGATGTTATTTGAAAAAATATTTTAAAATCTACAATATAATAATAAATACACACATGCACATAAATATCTTGATGTGTATTTATTTCTAATTTGAAAAAAAAGAATAAGACAAAATTTTTAGCTTTGGAATTCTTGGGTGTATTTAAGGAAATAAGGCATTTAGAAAAATGTAATATAAAAATATTTTCAACACAATATTCAGAAAATATTTTTTACAATTCTTTCATAACTGAAATATTATTACAGTGTGATATTGCGTGTGTGTGTGTGTGTGTATTTGAACATGTGTGCGTTTATACACACACAGAAAATCTTTGACTGCTTGTTTTATGTATTTGTATGTTGGATTATGCTTGAATGTGAGTATTTGGAATTGTAATGCAGTCGCATTGCGATTTACACCAGAAATAAGACATTAAAGTTAAGTATTATGTTCGTACTTTATGGCGAAATATAAAAAAAAAATATTAATAATGTTGGCTATATTATGGCAAAAATGAGGGAGAAATAAAAGAAAAACGATTAAGGGCAACTTCCCGCTAAGCTCAGTCTAGTAAACGCGAATATAAATAAATTTTCTATAACTCCAGCTTTTTGGGATCAAAAGTTTTTTTTTTGAGTTATAAAAAAATATATATATTATTTTCCGTAAAAACCCGATAACTGTCAATTTCGATTCAGGTTTTCAGGATCAATTGTTTTGTGAAAAAAGGAATGGTTTCAGGGAAATGAAATGTTCCATTTTCTTTAATTTATTTTATAGTTTATTTTTATTATTATTTTTTATTTTATAATCTTTTATTTTTTTAAATTTCCAACCCTGGAACTACAATTTTGACTTTTCTGTTCTTTAATACCAATTTATTTCTTTCTAAAATATAGAATATATTTAATTACCAAAGAAATAATTAGTTTTATATACCTGAAAAAGTTTAAGTTTTCCAGGTCTGGAGTTATGTCATTTATTTTTCTAATTTTATGCCAAACTACTTCTTTCTAAAACCTAAAGTATATATAATTTGTAAGCAAACGAAAAAAAAAATTATTTGACTTAGTTACTTTTATATACACAAAAATTAAATATTCCAACTCTGGGATCATCCTTTTAGTTAGATATTTCTGATTCCTTATACCAATCTAGTAGTTCTTAAAAAAATAAATAAAGTATGTTAAGTGAAGAAAGAAAAAAGTAAATTAAAAAAAGTAGTTTTATTTTGTTACTTTAATATCCAGAAAAAAGTAAAAAGTTTCCAGCTCTGGAGCTGTAGTTTTTATTTTTAAAATTTTTTTTATCAAACTTTTCTTTTCAAAACCTAAAATATATATAATTTATAAGGAATAAGAAAAAATTTAATTATACCTAATTACTTTTAGATATCACAAAAAGTGTAAGAGTCCCAAGCCTGGGATCATAATTTTAGATTTTCTATAACAATCTATTTCTTTTAAGAATGTAAGATACATATGTTTAATTTATAGAGAAAAAGGAAAAATTAGTTTTAGTAAGTTACTTTTATATAACAAAAAAAGTTAAAGTTTTTCAAGTCTGGAAATATCTTTTTTATTTTTTTATTTTTTTTTATTTTTAATACCAATTTTATTCGTACTAAAATATAAAATAAGTTTATTTAACAAAAAAAAAATAAAAATTAATTTAGCTAGTTACTTTTATATGGCAAAATCAAGTTTTCCAGCTCTGACATCTTTTTTTATTTTACTGATTTTCAATACCAATAACTTTTGGGCCGTTTCTGACACACCAGTCTAAGACCGAAGTCTCAGGCTTTTCTGGGAGCTTCGGAAACCCGATTGAACGTACATCAGACGGACAGACGGACGGACGGACATTGCTTATTCGCCTTCCCTTTTCATAAGGACCCAGAATAGACATATAAATATATACTTTATGGGTCGGATATGAATGTTGTAGAAATTACACACGAAATACAAACCTATATAAATGTTAAAAGGTATAAAAATTCCCCAAATAAAAAAATCACCAAAAACCGAAAAAATCGCCAAAAACGAAAAAAAGCGCCAAAACTAAAAAAATCGCTGAAACGAAAAAAAATCGCTAAAACCAAAATAAATTGCCAAAAACCGAAAAAATTGCCAAAACGCGAAAAAAAGTGACAAAACCTAAAGAAATGGCTAAAACTAAAATAAATCGCCAAAAACCGAACAAATTAAAAAAAAAGCTGAAAACCGAAAAAAATATCAAAAAAGAAAAATACCGCCAAAACTAAAAAAAAACACCAATAGAAAGCTGCAGTAACAGCGTCAAATATACGATATTTTTTATCCGGTTCGGAACCGGTTTTATTATATTGGGCACGGATTTTCAAAACGCTAAGCAGATTTTAAAAATTCTTTCATTAATGGAGAGCTACATAAATAGTAGCAAACATTGCTTATTTTTAACCGGTTCAGAACCGGTTTTTTATATTTACTTCGGGTTTTTTTCCGAAAAACATATTTAAGGTTTTGTTAGGGCAATTTTCGTTTCGGTTTTGATTGTTAAAAACAGTTTGAAACCCGTTTTTTATTCGGTTTTTTAATTTTTTTATAGCATTTTGTCGGTTTTTAAGTTTTAACTATAGCTTCCAAAATATCTGATCACCGCGAGCAGAGCCGCGGGTAAGAGCTAGCAAGTTTATATTGTTATATTAATCGAATGCGTCATTAGATTAATTAAATATTTTTTTGAGCTGGAATTGATGTTTAACAACTTTGCTCCTTAAGCGATTATATAACAAAGTTTTTTTTTAATTTTTGCAGCCTCATTTATAGAGGCTTAATATGAAAAATTGTGTATTAAAATTTCTTTTAAAAACCCTTTATAAAGCCCTTAAATTAATTGTTATAAATAAGGATGTTAGTTTTTAAACTCAATTTTAAAATGAAGAAATATTTAAAAATATTGCAGCAAAAAGTGTGTTGCACACTTTTTGAGTGTCCGCTGCCAGACAATGTAAAAAAGCATTAACACTCAACAGTGCCAAACATCTGCAATTCAAATTCTTGCATTTTTATTATAGACAAACTAAAATCCTTTAAATGGCCTTATTACAAAAGTCCTCAAGATTTACAAAACAATATCAGAAATAAAAATATGTTTTTTTGTTCAACATTTTTTTGTGTTCAACCCCTTACCTACAGTTCAGGTGAAGTTCCTCTAATAGACACTCTTTGGAAAATTTTATCACCATTTTGTGTTTTCAACGGATTTGCATAAATAAATTGCCACAGAACAAAGACTACAAGATTGAACAGATTTTATGAGGGAAAACACACACACAAAAGATTGAAGTGCAGCATGTGAATAGAAGAAATCATAAAGTATTTCAATTTCATGAATTAATAACGATTAGTGCTTGTATTTCGTATAAGACAAAAGTTGAAATTTGTTAACAAGGATTTGTAAGGCTTACAGATATTAAACGTTTATTTTTTCTTTCACACAATTTTTCGTCTTCAAATGGGCTTGTTTTGCATATGAATGAACATGTTTAAACAGTTATAAAAGTAAATTAAAATTGAAGGGAAATAACATATGTATATATTAGCTCCTGCTGTTCCTATAAGGAGCAAGGACGAATTCGTTCCACTTCTGCCTATTCGCTGCTATGATCTTGACTTCGTTTAACGATTTCTGTGTTCGCTTAAATTTCAAATAACATAATGCTTTACAATTTAATAAAAGAAAAAAATTATAATTTTTCAGCCCTAACATGAAGCTAAATATGATTATGATTCTTGTTATGATTCTTGTTAGTTTAATTAAAGCTTTCAAATGGAAACACTTTTTAAAAGGGCAATAATGCAGTTTAGAACTTTCTTCCACTTCTTCAGTGAATATTAAAAAATGTTTTTAAAACACTTTTGTAAAAAAAAGAGAATGTTTGTTGGAAGTGCATCAATAGTTAAGGGCTTAAACAAGCACAAGTCGAGTGCAACTTTTAGAGGAGTTTGCTCCACATGTATGCATGTGTGTATATTTGTAAAGGTATGTATGTGTGTTTAAGGCTTAACTATTCTTCATGTCTATACGTCCAGTATACTAACTTGTAACCAAACGCTTTTATAGACACTACACTTCTATGTTTGTGTTTAAAACAAACAAGTCGACTAAATAACAGACATATGTATGTACACTTTAAGCACTTGTTGACATGAGCTTTTTAACTAAAAATTTAACAGCTTTTTAACAAAATTAAGGCCCTCATGCAAAGTATAACCAAACAAAATATTTAATATGTTTAAATTGCAAAGTAGTCAGTCCCTCACTTTGCTAGGTCTCCTCAACAGTGTGGCCATTTTAGCGTTTTTACTACTTTATTTCGCATTTTGTATTTTAATTTGTAGGCAAATTTTCCATTTAGCCTTAGCATTATTTTTAGCAATTTCTAGTTATTTATTAAGAAATTTAAAGCATTATTTTATCCCATATTTAAAAACTAAAACCACGGCCACACGGATATGAGGCCTCATCTACCTGGCCTAGAACTGCCAGAGGTTATCACATGCATTAGTGCCTGAGAGGTGGAGCACAAAACATTTGTACTATACACGTGTCATTGTCCAGCGTTTAGTTAGCTTAGACTCAATTCGATTTTACCTTAACTTGACTTATGCTGTTATGGCCTTTAAGCATACATTTATGCTTCTTAGTATTTTCCATCTTTAAATTTAATTTTTTTTAATTTGGTCACACTGTTCAGCATTTCACACACTTAGCGTTGCCAGAAGCTTTGGACATGATATCATAATTTGTCTGCGTCTCCTTCTGTCTGTCTCACTCACTCTCTCCCTCTCTTTCTCTGTCTTCCTCTCTCTATCCCTCTAGTTATCTCTCTGTATATCTCTCTCTACCTAAATCTCTCTATCTATCTATATCTCTATCTATCTCTCTTCGTTATTTTAAGCACACATACCAATTCAAGGTTTTTTTTGCCCTAGATGTAAAAAACTAATAAACAGGTTATTTTATAATCAAAAACTGAGGAATCTGAAATATGCAAAAGAACATGAAATCAAATTTAAAAAAGTATGTATTAAATTTTAAGCACTTGTGGTTTGTTTAAAATGAAGTGATTTTTAGAGCACACTTTTGGGCTTTCTAGTTGAAAAATGTTGGTAACGCTGGTTTTAAGAATATTCAAGCGAATGTGTTCCATATGAAATAAAACTCAGTTTATACAGAATCTGTCTAAATGTTTGAATTTTATTAAAACTAAAATGTGAATGTGTGTGTGTGTGTGTGTGTAAGTGTGTGAGTGGCCTTTTAGCTAAACGAAAAACTATTTCATTTGCAAAATGGACGAGATTAAAATTTAAATCTTTGCAAAAATAGAGATTAAATGAATTAAAGCAAAAGATTGGTTCTATTACTAAATTATTTGGGATTAACAGTGTTTAAAAAAATGTAAAAAATAAATATTTCCAGGTGTTAAATAAATGATTCGTAAGCGAACTGTTTTACTTTTGGCTGTTTAAAAGCAAAAAAAGCGATGTGTGGCAATCACTAGGATGGGTTTGTAATACTTGAAATTAAATTTTAAGCGTATTTTTTACTAATTAACTATTCATACTAATTATATTTTATGGCAAATTATTTGTATATTTGGGTAGAATATATAGCTTGGTATTCTCAAAAAATTCGAGAAATTAATAATTCCAAGATTCTGGTATTCCTAAGTCAAACATTTTACAGTACCGAAATCTTGAGATTAAATAATAGCATCTGATACAGGGAGTCAGCACTATTTTAATGCTTTTTGAAGACTCAAAACGCCAAATTTTTATTGTTAGTGCCTAACTAGGAAAAAGCACTAAGTAGTGCTTTTAATATAACATATTTCTTTAAATTACTTTAATAAAAAATTGGTGTATTTATTTTTTCAGTGTAAAGCATACACTTTTCGTCTGACATATTTCATTAAAAATGATACTATTGCAGAAATAGGGAATAGCTCAGAAGAGGTTAAACATTATTAAACTTCACTTGTTTGAATCTTCACTTATTTTTCACGTTAGTGCTTTTTACGCTTTTTAGATCTCAAAATTACGCTTTTTTGTGGTGTTTTTAAATTTTGATGTGCCTTTAGAGCAATGATAAGCAAACACATACATATGTAATGTAAAAGAGAGCAAATTGCATGCTTGTACGAATGTACGTGTAAAAAAGAGCATAACAAAGTGCCCACGGGCGGCCTTTTGATGATCAATGCTTTAGAGTCAAAAAAGTTGGCATCACTGCAGGGAGTATGCTAAATTTTAATGCAGGCGTATGATTAATATTTGTATTATCATGTATTTGATATTGCTCATACGCATTAAAATATAACAGATCCCCTAAAACTATACTTTAACTTAATATATAATTTGGTCTTTGTGGCATTATTGGGGAAGAGGACGAACCAAATTCCTTGATATTTAGAGTCAAAAAAGTTGGCATCACTGCAGGGAGTATGCTAAATTTTAATGCAGGCGTATGATTAATATTTGTATTATCATGTATTTGATATTGCTCATACGCATTAAAATATAACAGATCCCCTAAAACTATACTTTAACTTAATATATAATTTGGTCTTTGTGGCATTATTGGGGAAGAGGACGAACCAAATTCCTTGATATTTAGAGTCAAAAAAGTTGGCATCACTGCAGGGAGTATGCTAAATTTTAATGCAGGCGTATGATTAATATTTGCATTATCATGTATTTCATATTGCTCATACGCATTAAAATTAAAAATATCCCCTAAAACTATACTTTAACTTAAATCGTCCCCTCAATATAACAATAGCGTATAATTTTTTTTGGGGTTTTGAGAAAATCTAGTTTAAAGTTTTTGTCAAATCGGATGCCTATTAAAACCTCAATATCGCCGTAAATAAAAATTTTTCATAGTGGGTTTTTCCACGAATACAAAATACCATTACTTGTTTTTAAGTTGTCCTAGTTTTTTTATTCTACGCATCCTTTAAGACCATAATTATGTCATTCAAAGCGCAAGTCTTACATATAGGCTATTTTATTTTTTAAGGAATTCGTATGCTGTATCTGATACACTATTTTATTTTGTATGTTATACGCTGTTTTATTCAATAATCTTATGGTATTTTTATTGAAATATTTGATCTCAAAAATATCAATTTGTAACATTATAAAACAGTGATTAATTCATAGTTTTGTTAATTCAGTGGCATATATTTATTAATTTCTAATTTGAGTTATTATAAGCAAAAAATTATAACAAATTAAGGTATACATTGCGTAAATCAAAAATAACTAGAAATTCATTGGTCTTCTTTCTTTTCCTCTGCTACATCTAAACAATTTCGTTTCTTTCCACTCTGTAAGTTAAAAATAAATTCAGTAAAGTGCGACTTTGACTCGCGCATGAAGGGTTCCGTACGTTGGGCTTTGAGCATTTTTTAATAGTGTTTTTTCCGTTTTTTCAGCTGAAATAATTTCTTTTTATTATTTTTCGCTTTTTTCTCGTTTTGGCGATTTTTTTAATTTTGGCGATTTTTTTTTAATCTTAGCGATTTTTTTCATTTTGGCGATTTTTTATTTTGGCGATTTTTTTTTATTTTGGCGATTTTTTTCATTTTGGCGATTTTTTTCATTTTGGCGATTTTTTCATTTTGGCGATTTTTTCTCATTTTGGCGATTTTTTCATTTTGGCGATTTTTTCGGTTTTTCGCGATTTATTTTCGATTTAGATTTTTTTTTAATTTGGTGCTTTTTTTTTTGATTTTGGCGATTTTTTTTCGGTTTGGCGATTTTATAATTTTGAGTTTTTTTTGTTTTACCGTTTTTGAAAATTTCAACAAGTTTGCTCTTACGGTTTCCAAGATACAGCAAGTTATCAAAATTACATAGTCGAAATTACATTAACTGATGGTACACCCTTTAATTAAAATTTTTTAAATTTTAGTGTTAGTTGTTGTAGTCTGTATAAAAATACACTAACTTTACAAATTTCAAGTGTATATACATACAATTGTATGTATATTACATTGGATTTTAACATTTTTCGTTGCTCGTTTTGGCACACCCTTTAATTTCCAGCTCTCATGTATTTGTTGTTGTAGCGGCCAAGGGTCTACACACTGTGTCCAAATTTCAGGTCCGTAGCTCTTACGGTTCCCGAGAAAATACCCTGTGACGGACAGACGGACAGACGGCCAGACGGACAGACGGACAGACCGACAGACGGCCAGACGGACAGAATGACAGACGGACAGACGGACAGCGTAGCGAAAACAATAGGGTTCCATTTTCACCTTTGGTGTACGGAACCCTAAAAATGACTGCGAGCCACTATGAATTACATTCTTTTTGCACAAATTTTGGAGATCATCCAGCTTTCGATTACAAATTGGCAACTCTTTGTTGTATTTGCCAGTAAACGAAAAGTTGATCACCTCTTTTGTTTTTCGTGTTCCTCCAATTACTTTCAAGTCTCCATCCCATTCCTCCTTGTATAATAATTGTTTTCGTTGATTTTTGTTCACTTGGAGGAACTTAAGATTAAGCCAACTAACCGAGTAATTTTTTATATTTTTCTTAAGGGTTTGGCCCAACCTCGAAAACATGGCTTTCAATAGTCGCCTAAATTTCAATAATCTGCATTGATCTCCATCCGAAATCTTAGTGACATACGGGTTCCATTTGTCGCGCGATAATACTTCCTTTTTTTCTGCACCAATTTCTGAGTTTCAATCTATTGATCGGAAATACTTCAGAGCTAGACGTGGCTAGACCCAAACAATATTTCTCAATAGCTGTTTGCTGTGCTCCCCTCTCTCTTTCGCGTAACTATATTTCCAGCATTTTCATTCTGGTTATTGATATAAGTATCACCACAGTCTGCAATTTCTTCTAAAACTATATCTGCTGTCTTTATCAGTGAATTATCTAATTCATCTGCCAAAGCCTGTGCATCATCATCCGAATCGGGGACATGCTCGTCCGACGATCCTGCAGAGAAGTCTGTATTATTCACTTCACTTACATTATATAATAGAAGATGCTCACTCACTTTTAGACGTTTCAAATTCATATTTTTAATGAACAAACTTTCTCTGTGACCTGAATTTGCAAACTGAAATTTGAAATGACTACAATATTTCCTTGGCATTCATATAGTCAAAACAACGTAAACATCGCATAGGCTACTATTCTTTTCAATTGTTGATGAAACTTTCGAATTTGTATTGAAAATAAAACAGCTTATGTGGGGTATAGAAATGGTCAGAATAAAACTATTTCTCAAACAATAGTGTATATTATTATAAGCTATTTTATGAGTTAAAGTTTTGATGAATTGTATTTATTTCTACAGGCTAAAATGGAGTATAATGCGTATACACTATTATTCTTTTAACAACTTTGGAGTGGCAATTTCAAGTAAAATAGCGCATATAACCTTACACACTTATTGAAGGAAATTTTTCAATAAGAAATTATACACTATTTTTTCCAATGACATTTTGACCCACTTTTTGGAAGTAGAATTTGACGAAATTGTGACCAGACATAGAATCAATGATGGAGATTAGAAATATACAATAAAAAAATAATGGCGTATGAGCACATACGCTATTGTTATATTGAGGGGACGAAATTATAATTTGAACTTTGGGGCATTATTCGTGAAGAGGACGAACCTGGTATAAATAAGTAAACAAAATAAATTCACAGAAAATGAGTTTAGAGTTAAAAAAAATGCAAAAGAATTTAATTTTTTTCTCAAGAGTTGAGTAAACAAGATATTTGTATGAAATTTTTACACAACGTGAATAACAACATAAGGCTTAGTTCGGCATAATTAGCTCAAAAATTTTATTTTTTTTTTTTAAGTTATAACGTTGTTCAATGCAAAACATTTTCTTTGAAAATTAATTTACCAGAATTTTTGGATTTAAAATATGTATTTCCTTTCAGTCCTCATACAATAGTTATATTAAGCTATTAAGACTAAAATGAAGCACACAACTAGGTTGCAGAAATTTTACATGGTTTCCTTTCTCTTTGGCTTTGGCATGCAATTCACTTATAAATTAATTTTAAATAGATTTGCTTTAGCTTTATGTTTTTACAAATTATCATGCAATAAAGTCATTATATTTATTTGGTAGAATTTTACACCATATTATTGTAAAGTTACACACACTCAATTAGTTGAGTTTTACTATTCATTAGTTTCAAGAAAATTTAATATAAGCGTATAATTGCATGTTATTTGCTTTTCTACTTTACCACACTCGTTTTATATATATTTATATAACAAAAGCATCAAAATTGCACACAATTTGCAAGAAAAAAAATTTATACACATAATATATTAATAACTCCGTATTGTTTGTGCCGCATTCAAAACTCCACAGCAAAATAATATAAAAAAACACTTACTGCAATATGGAAAAAAAACCAAAGTTATTTATTTTTTAATTTTTTTTTTTAACTATTTTACGTGTTTGCCTGCATGAATTTTTAAATAAAACCATGTAAGTATAAATATTTTTAAAGTTATTTATGTATTTATGTATTTTTCTTTTTATACCCTTTACCAACAAAAATGGTAAAAGGGTATATATAGGTTTGTCATTCCGTTTGTAATTTCTATAATATCAATAAGCGACACATAAAATATATATATTCTGGATCCTCATGCATAGGGAAGACGAATAAGCGATGTCCGTCTGTCCGTCCGTCCGTCTGTCTGTACGTGAAATCGGTTTTCCGAAGCTCCCAGAAGAGCTAGAGACTTCGTTCTTGGACTGGTGTGTCAGAAATTTTCCAAAATAGATTGGTATTGAAATTCAGCAAAATCGGGCAGACGATTGCAGAGCTGGAAAACTGAAACTTGATTTTGCCATATAAAACTAACTGGATAACACAATTTTTTTAATTTTTTTGCTAAATAAACTTATTTTGCACTTCAGTATGACTAAAATTGGAATTTTAAATTAAAAAAATTAAAAAGACGTTTCCAGGGTTGGAAAAATTTAACTTTTTGTGTTATGTAAAATTAACTATGTCTAAAACTATATTAGTATTTTCTCGAGAACCGTAAGAGCTACAGACCTGAAATTTGGACACAGTGTGTAGTCCCTTGGCCGCTACGACAACAAATACATGAGAATTAGAAATTAAAGGGTGTTCCAAAACTAGCAACGAAAAATGTTAAAATCCAATGTAATATACATACAATTGTATGTATGTATGTATGTATGTATATACACTTGAAATTTATAAGGTTAGTGTATTTTTATACAGACTACAAAAATTAACACTAAAATTAAAAAAAAATTAACTTAAAGGGTGTACCATCAGTTAATGCAATTTTGACAACTTGCTGTATCTTGGAAACCGTAAGAGCAAAACTCTTGAAATTTTCAAAAACGGTAAAACTAAAAAAACTAAAAATTATAAAATCGCCAAACAGAAAAAAATCGCCAAAAACAAAAAAAAAATCGCCAAAACGAAAAAAATCACCAAATTAAAAAAAAAATTCTAAAGCTAAAATAAATCGCATAAAACGGAAGAATTGCTAAAATGAAAAAAAAATCGCCAAAATGAAAGAAAATCGCTAAAATGAAAAAAATCGCCAAAATAAAAAAATCGCCAAAACGAAAAAAACCCAAAAAAAAAACAGAAAAAAATCGCCAAAATGAAAAAAAACCCCAAAACAGGAAAAAATCGCCAAAAACAAAAAAAAATTCCAAAAAGAAAAAAAATCGCCAAAATGAAAAAATCGCCAAAAAGAAAAAAATCTCCAAAATGAAAAAAAAAATCGCCTAAATAAAAATAAACCCAAAAATAAAAAAAAATCGCCAAATGAAAAAAAAACGTCAAAATGGGAAAAATCTGCAAAATGAAGAAAAGCCCAAAAACAGAAAAATATCGCCAAAATGAAAAAAACCTCCAAAAACAGAAAAAATCGCCAAAACGAGAAAAAAGCGACAAAACTGAAAAAACCCAAAACAGGAAAAAATCACCAAAAACAAAAAAAAATTGCCAAAACGAAAAAAAAATCGCAAAAATTAAAAAAATCGCCAGAACGAAAAAAACCTAAAAAAACAGACAAAAATCGCCAAAATGAAAAAAAAAATCGCCAAAATGAAAAAAAAACAAAAAAAAAATAAAAAAATCGCCTAAATAAAAATAAACCCAAAAATAAAAAAAAATCGCCAAAATGAAAGAAAATCGCCAAAATGAAAAAAAAATTGCCAAAATGAAAAAAATCGCCAAAATGAAAAAACCCCAAAACGAAAAAACCCCAAAAAAATCGCCAAAATGGAAAAAAATCGCCGAAATCAAAATAAACCCAAAAACAAAAAAAATCGCCAAAATGGAAAAAAATCGACAAAATGGGAAAAATCTCCAAAATGAAGAAATTTATAAATTTTTTACAAAACAAATATGTATGTATGTATGTGTCTGTATACTATATATATGTACGTACGTTGGTAAAGGGTATATAAGATTCGGCACAGCCGAATATAGCACTCTTACTTGTTATTTCTTAATTGAAAGTTGTGAGAACCGTGCACGTGTGTTTGTTAAAGATTTTCTTGTTGCAATTGCAGGTTCCATAGAAAAACTTGTAATATGAATTTCTGAAAACTTTTGCATAGTTTATATAAATATGTATATATAGGGCAGTATTTATATGAAATATATTATTTAACTACCGGTTTGCTGAAGATGTAAGCATTTATGTAGAACTATTTATTTATTTTGAATAAAGTTGCTTGTTTTGTAAAGATTTTTGTTTGAGGCCATAAAACTTATTACATTTGTATATTGTGATTCTCAGTAACATATTCAAAGTCTTACTAGAAGCATATGAATTTTTTTAACTTATTTAAAAAAAAATTTTGGGTGCAAGTCTACTGATGAGTTCCATAAGCAGGCAAGAAATGCATATAGACGTTGCTTAATCAAAAAATTAACAAGACTTCCTAATAATAATTATTTGTTTATATACATAAGCATTTTATTATTATTTTATTATTTATTAAGTTAATCTAAAGAATGTATCCTTACATTGGCACTTCGATTCCAATTAATATGTAGAAGTCAGAAAAGATTAAACTTCTTTACATGACAAATTTATATTAAAAATATTGGAAATGAGGTAAATTCGCTCTACTTTGGAATAACATGATCATGATCAATTATGAATATTAGATTCTTAAGTGACATTTTGACTGAAACACAGTTTTTTTTTTTTTTTGCAAAACAAAAATTTATTTTTCAACATAATCTCCTTTTAACTCAATACACTTAGTACAAGGTTTCTTCAGTTTTTGTAGCCCTTCCAAAATCTTGGATTTTTCGAGATCCTTAAAATAGGCATTTGTTTGGTAAATAATTTCATTGTTGGAGCTAAATCTCTTTCCGCCGAGCCATTTCTTTAGGTTTGTAAATAGCAAATACTCACTAGGGGCTAAGTCCGGAGAATATGGTGGATGGGTTACCAAATCGTAGCCCAATTCATAGAGTTTTGCCATTGAGACTGCACACGTGTACACTCGTGCCTTATCTTGATGAAAAAGAACTTTTTTCTAGGCCAAATGGGGTCGTTTACTTTTTAAATCCTCATTAAATCAATTTAATAAGTTGGCATAATATTCGCCATTTATCGTGTTTCCTTTTTGAAGGCAATCGTTGTGGATTATCCTGCGGGCATCCCAAAAAACTGCTGCCATCACCTTATTGGCCGACAAACTCACCTTGGCCTTTTTTGGAGCAGGTTCACCCGGAGAAGCTCATTGTTTATACTGCTGCTTGCTCTCCGGAGTACAGTAATGGATCCATGTTTCACGCACAGTTACAAAACGCCGCAAAAACTTATTCGGATTGCGGTTAAACAACTCCAAACAATCTTCTGAAGTTGTCACACGTTTACGTTTATGGTCAATTGTCTTGCATAAGACTTTCTCAAACCCAGCTGATCATTTAAAATCAAAACCCCACTGTCATATGAAATGCCTATGGCATCAACAATCTTAAGCACTTTTTTATCGTGGATTTTTTCAACATTTTCATTAAATAATATTTAATGAGCTTTCGAAATTCATTTTTAGCCATTTTTAGAAAAATACACGAGGTTGTATGTTTTAAAAAGCTGTTTTGAACGCAAATTAAATGACGACACTTGCTCAAAATTTGACAGTAGTCTATTAACAAATGGTACTTCATGTGAACTGTGCTGCATTTTATATAACTACGAGGGAAGTTCGAAAAGTCACGGACTTATTGTTCCACCCTCGTACTAAAAACTAAAAATGAAATACCCACAAAAAAATTGGAAATTATTTAATTTTTTTTGGTACCTCATATCGTAATATTCACCCTTATTACAGTTGTCAACATCGACGTCACATCAAGATAATACCAAACAACAGGGGCCTGTCTATCCATTGTCGAAAACAATTGACTATTTTTGCCAGAGCTTAGAGAAATATACTGTCAATAGCGCAAAGCTGTTCTCAAGAGCTTGTAGACAAGACCCAATTTTTGGGTATTGTATTGACGTGACATTGATGTTGAAAACTGGACTAAGGGCGATTATTTCCACACACTATAAACTTTGCTTAAGTTAGTCTTAATTATTATTGTTCGAACTGCATTTCTATCTGCCATGTCACAGAGTTCAATTCCGTTCGGAATCCGAATTGAATAAGCCTCAAAATGTCAAGCCCTAGCCGGAGCATGCCCCAGCATACCACCGCCTCCCACAGTCTGGATGCACCTGACAAGTTTCCGTATTTTAGTTTTCTTTTTTAGACACAATCTCCTACAAAAATGGAGTGAATTGAATTTCCATTCCGAACGGAATTGAACTCTGTGACATGGCCGTATATGTATGATTTGATTAGGCTAAAATTCGTATCGCTTTGTAAGCCAAACTACATGCAATAACTATTAATGAACAAATAACACCAAAGTTAATTGTAAATATTCTGACAAACACGTAGTAGAACGTAACAACTAGCTGTTTTCGAAGGCCACTACACCTTCATTATTAACGTTCTTTATAATTGGGCCACTGTGTGGGGTATCAGTTGATGTAGATTTCTGCTTTATATACTCAGTTTTCAGTGCAAATGGAATACGTGAATTGGTTTGATGCATCATATTACAATTTTGCTGAAAGTACCTGTGGGCAAAGTCTCAATAGTTTTTCAGGAAGTCATATCGCAACGACTTTGCTGCTTATCTTTTTTTCGACACAGAATTTCCCAATGTACTTGTGAAAAAATAAATTTCTAAAAATTTACTGGAAAGTTTAAAACTGCTGTAAAATTATTGCAACAGATTTACCGATGTTGAGGTGAAACTAGATATAAATTTTTGAGTTTAGTTCAATTACACCAGAGCTTAAAAATTCACCGATTTATTAGACCTCGATGTTATTGGTTTAGCAATCGAATAAAAATTTGTTTGTCAAACACTATTTGTGTGTGCGATCTCAATACTTGTAATTACTTCAAGCACAAAATTTCTTTGACTGTTGTCAAATAAATAACTCTCAATGCAAACAAAATCAAAAAACTTTACCTCAGTATATCGACCTTATTGATGGGTGTAAATATGTATGTATGCATTTGCTTGTTTGTATTAACAGTTAGTTTCTTTTTTTTATAACGCACAAATACAAAAAATTGTACAAGCATTTGTACTAAATAAAATAAGTGTTTGCATGCCACTGCAACGCGATGCAGTAACGCTAACCAACATGACCCTCGAGTGTAAAATATTTGTATAAACGTTCTGTTACAAATCACAAAACGTTTTGTTTAACATGAACTCGCGTGTGATGTTGCACCGGTGTCGTGGTAGAGATTTAAAAAAACGCAGCTGCATAAAGAATTATTACAACAATTGAACAGCACAAAAACAACTAAAGGTATCCTACCACAGTTCATAGTTTAGTAGGGATCTTTTTTCTTGATTTTGTTTGAATGGTTTTATTTTTTTTTTTTAATTTTGCTTTTTTTGTAAAGCAGCTGTGCTCCCTGAACAGTATTTGTAGTACAATTATTTAATGTCAATATTATCAGCGTAAAAAATAATATTAACAAGTAATCAATGAAATGCAGAGATTTTTTTATAGAAACAAAATTAAAACAAAACAGGTGAAATAAAAAATAATGCCCGGTTAAATATTTTGTTTTCTATTCACTTGACAGAACTTGTACGGTAGAGTGTTTTAATGCAGGTTCAAGGGGAATCGTAAAAATATAACACAACTCTAAAGAGTGATTCTGGCAGGAGAGACCAAAAAAAAATAATGGTTATACGAAATATATATTTTTTTTAATATTTTTAACCTTTAACTTTAAAATTTACTTTTTTTAAACAAACAAAAAACGTTTCTCTTAAGTAGAACAGAAAATAAGCAAATTAACTAACATGTGCATAATTAGTAAAGAACAAACGACAATGGCAAGACTGTTGTAAATTTAGAGATGGTAAAATTGAGATTTCATTACAAAAAAAGCTTTCAGCAAATTGAAATAAGATGAATCAAAACAATTCACATATTCCATTTGCAATGATGGCTGAGTATATAAAGGGGAAATCTACATCAAGTGACACCACACACAGTGGACCAAACACAAAAGAACGCTGATGATGAAGGTTTAGCGGCCTTCGAAAACGGCTAGTTGTTCCGTTCAACTATATGTGTTTGTCAGAATATTTACAACTAACTTTGGTGTTATTTGTTCATGTAATTTGGCTTACAAAGCGATACGAACTTTAGCCTGATCAAATCATAAATATAGAAAGAAATGAAAATCGAACTATAATAATTAAAATTAAATTAATTTTATTTTAATTTATTTTATTTGAATTTATTTTATTTTATTTCATCTTATTTTATTTTATTTCATTTCATTTCATTTCATTTTATTTTATTTTATTTTATTTTATTTTATTTTATTTTATTTTATTTTATTTTATTTTATTTTATTTTATTTTATTTTATTTTATTTTATTTTTTATTTATTTCATTTCATTTCATTTCATTTTATTTCATTTCATTTCATTTCATTTTATTTCATTTTATTTTATTTTATTTTATTTTATTTTATTTTATTTTTTATTTATTTTATTTTATTTTATTTTTTATTTATTTTATTTTATTTTATTTTATTTTTTATTTATTTTATTTTATTTTTTATTTATTTCATTTCATTTCATTTCATTTTATTTCATTTCATTTCATTTCATTTCATTTTATTTTATTTTATTTTATTTTATTTTATTTTATTTTATTTTATTTTATTTTATTTGATTTTATTTTATTTTATTTTATTTTATTTTATTTTTTATTTATTTTATTTTATTTTATTTTTTATTTATTTTATTTTATTTTATTTTTTATTTATTTTATTTTATTTTATTTTTTATTTATTTTATTTTATTTTATTTTATTTCATCTTATTTTATTTTATTTTATTTCATTTCATTTCATTTCATTTCATTTCATTTCATTTTATTTTATTTTATTTTATTTTATTTTTTATTTATTTTATTTTATTTTATTTTATTTTATTTTATTATTAAGCCAAATATGTTTCATGTTAAATCATAATATATGGCCACTTTCAATCGTATTCTTATTTTGTGTGTAATTAGCCCAGTTACAATCTTGGCTTGCGTTTGCAAAACACTTTCTCTTCCTAGGCAAAATTTAACTAATATTCCTAATTCTCAGCCAGTTAAGTGTCCTACAATTACACATTATAATACTGTTAAAAGTATTTTAAACACCATCTGTTACAAATCTCTTATTCAAGCAATCGACCAAAAGTAGATACAAACATACATACATACATACATACATACATACATACATACCTACATACATTTGCATATGTATGTATGTGTACATATTCTTCTACAAATCTTTTGCCACGATATGCAAACCCTAATTCAATTCGAAATGTTTACGTATGAAAGTGTAACTGAAATTTGGCAAGTTGCCAACCTAAAAACTGTAATTCTGTAAACTAAAAACAAGAAAAACATAACCAACATTTTTAAGTAAAATAAGAACAGAATAAAAAAAAACAATTTCAAGATAAATTTAGGCATAAAATTTTTAGATCGTATGAATATTAAAAAAAATAATAATAATAATGAAAATGAAATGAATGAATGAGAACTATTTAAAATTTACACTAAATCGAAAAAGAATTAAAAATTGTTTTTCTTGTGCCCTACATATACATATATACACACACACACACACACAATATACACACATACAAACACATTTACAAGTGCTCCTCTTGGCACACACATGAGATGATGTTTGAATCAGAAACAAGCACAACATGGAATAGAATAGAAAAAATATATAAAATAAATAATAAAAATATTTTTACATTTTTGGTAAAATTTTATGCAGCATATGAACGATTACTTTATGTGTAATGTATTAACACCATTTCCCGCTAAGAAACGATAGTAATTCTAGTTGTTTCGAAATTTGACTCTGCCTGGTGTTTGTAGCAATTTAATTTAACAAACTTGAACTACGAATTTTTTGTATTTAATTTTCATTAGTAACAAAAAGTCATTTGAAATATTGGAGGAACCAATTGCAGTTTGCAATTTTTAAAATTTTCTGTAAAGTTCAATTTCTGAAAGGCAAATAATTTCATTAAAATGTACTTTATATTTCAAAGGAAATGGTGTTGTGCAATAATTTCATGCAAATAAAAAAAATTATATCCTGGCATTGTTTTCAGTCATTTATATGGCAATAGTTTTATTTATTTTTAATTATACCATAAAATGTATGTAAGTCCTAGTTTACACAATGCAAGTATTATTGCTAAGCTGATTAGTTTGTTGGAGAGAGAGTGAGAGAGAGAGGCGAGGGGAAAAGAAACGAGTACTCAGCTTCATGTACGTACTGTCAATACGGTTTGCTTTCCCATTTGTAATGTTAGAAAAGCACACATGCATACACAAAATTATGCATAAAATATATGAGCTGAAAAATGAGACTTGAATTGTGTGGACGCCGATGAAAGTTCAAAGAAAAAAAGTGATAAGCTTAGAAATAAGACTTGACTAGTGTGAACTGGGACTAAGTAATTTCAGATTTTGTAAAAACTGATGTAATACGGAATTTGTGTGGGTGTGTGTGTGAGTCTAGGATTGTATTCATAAACTAACATTGAAGCAAAGTTGTATGTATGCAAAGGTTGTAAAAATTATGTAAAAATATTATTCTTGAGATTGACCCTTCCATGTTATCATAGAATTAAGAAGAAAGTCTGTAGTTGTGCACACATACACACACACACACTCACGCACACGCATACACTCTGACATGCACACTGTGATTACACAGGCTTAAAGTGTAAAAATATGGTACGAGTATTTAGTTTGCATAATAATTTTTTCTCTACAGTGACGAAAATTATACCCAATAAACCAAAGAACGAAACGATCACGAAAACGGTTTCATGTTTTAAAGTTTTAAAATTTTACAGTAGAGTATCATTCTAGTAATGCTAAACTTAATTCATGCAATTGATTAAGTAAAAAATTGTTCCGTTTCACTTCTTTCAATTCAAACTAACGGCCTGTCCCACGATGTCGACAAAAAACATTTGATCGACAACTTATTTATACATATATATTGAAAACAACAACAAAATAAAAAAAATTTCACATATTCCATTTGCAATATTGACTGAGTACATAAAGCAGAAATCTATATGAAGTGACACCACATACAGTGGAACACACACAACAACGCTGATGATGGAAGTTTAGCCCTTTCGGTACATCTTTTTTGATTTTGATTTTAAAAATCCAGTTTTGCTATTATCTAGTCTTTAATATATTGGCTTAATTTCAATTTTTTTCTTTTTAAAAAAACTTGCACCCTAAGTGGTTTTTTGGAACGATGCCATATGGCATCATTTGGACTCAACGGTTTTTAATTAAGACGCTTTTAGGTAGTATAGTTATATGACTATATTTTATTTATATTTTATATTTTTATATATCTGCCTATTAAATTCATTTTAAATAACACAAATTTACAAAAGTTATATATATATATATATATAACTGTAGTTTTAAATAAAAATTTATATATGGAGATCTACAAGTATATATAAGTACATATAAAAACCCATTTTGTTAGAAGTATATAAAAGAATACATATATATTCTTAAAAGAAGATAAAATATAATATAAAATAAAATGATTTAGTTCTTTTACAAAAAAATAAGGCTAAAATAAAATTAGAAATACATTAGTTTTAAAAAATTTATTTCCCGTTTGTATGGTAAAATTTATAGCAGTTTCGGGAGACATTTGGAATGCACAAATGGATATTGCACTTACTGCATTAATATCTGGAATACGATGAGCAATTTTCTGCCTTGCATCTTACTTTTCCCGGTGTATATTCCGGCCAATGATTTATACCATCATACCTAATGGAGACAGGTGGAGCAACCTCGCATTTAATTTTGGATGCAGTAAGACCACTTTCCTTTGAAGTTGTAGGACTGTTGTCATGTGCTGACTTTGTTGGACGACCACGTTTACGCTCATTGCTTTTTTGCGCTGTAGAAATTAGAAGTGCATTTGATAGATCATTTCGAAATTCTAATAGGTCCATCCAATCTTTCTTTTTAAGTTTATTGGTTTCACAATCATTTTTATACTCCAGCCATGAGTTGCACACGGCAAGATCAATGAAGTGATCAAAAACTTTTAGTGTCCATTTTCTGGACCTAATTGAAATACGATAAAGGGAAAGCAGAAAATCTAGTTTATCAACTCCGCCCATGTTTTGGTTGTATATTAAAACAAGATTTGGTTGTTTAATTTCAATTTTCCTCTTTTCTGTTGCACAAAAACGAGTTACGGGATTGACTGGTTCTGGACCATAAATTGTTGATGCAAGCTGTACAATGCCACCGTCAAGCCATCTTACTACGATAAAATTGTCGGTTCTCTCAATGCGATAGTCAAAGTTACCTCGCCCAATTTTTTTCAGTTCTTTTTCAGATTGAAGCGGAACTTTTCCTATTCTATTTGTTCTGATTGTTCCTGTTGCCCATATTCCGCGTTCTTTCAAATATCGCACTAAAGCAAATGTTGTGAAAAAGTTATCAAAAAATAGTTTAAAATTTTTGTTTACGGGAACTGTTTTTGTCAAATGGATGACAATATCAGAGCAGAATCCAAATTTCTTTTCTCCAACAATCGTATTCTTTCCTTGATAAATTTCTAAGTCATAGAGGATTCCTCTAGAACTGCAAAGGCAAAATATTTTCACCCCCCCCATTTATTAGGTTTCTTAGGCATATATTGTTTGAGAGTGGATCTTCCTTTGAAAGGTATCATCATTTCGTCCACACAGAGATTTTCATCTTTCGGTAAGGAGTACAACTTTTTGCAGAAAACATCCAATAGTGGTCGAACTTTGTAGAGCTTATCATTTTGGTTTGAGCTTGAAGTGAATTTCAAACTATTGCGCAAAGAATGGAATCGGCTTCTTGACATACAGTGACGAAAGGAAGGAATTTCAGTTGCCTTTGACCAGTACATGTTAAGACGAGGATAACCAATTGAACCAATCATTATTTCGAGAGCAATAAATTTAATTAACTCTTCACTGGTTATGTTTATAGAAGTCCCTGTGCTCATGAGGGATATTTCATTTGTTGATATAACAATTTGAGTAATAAGCTCCTTCGTAAAATACTCCAAAAAATATTCTATGGGAGTCTTAATATTATTTTTAGGCAAATGTTGCTCGAAGCATGCATCATGGGTGGACCAATCAGCCTTCTTCCACTGATAACTATCAAGCTTCTTAAATGGTTCCAACACTACTTCTTCATCTACGAGTTCTTTTTGCAAATCATTTTCGTCAATATCTTCTAAATTAATATCAGTGGGACCCTCTGGAAATAGCTCTTTTAAAACAAAAGAATTATTGTTATCTAATTCTTCCAATAGGTCATCTAAAATGTCAGAGTCATCAGACTCCTCAATATCAGAAATATCAGACTCTTCAAAATCATTTAAAATCTTTTCAATCTCAGAGTCTTTAATTTTATTTGTCATATTTAACTTCTTTACTCTCTGACAAAAAGCACACAAATGAATTGGATTGAACTTTTTTATCAAATGCAAAAAGTCGTTATTTTTCTGTTACATATTTAACTCCTTTGAGTAACTTTTGATGCCATTTGGCATCATGCAAATTGAAAAAAATTCTGCGGCTATATTAGTTAATTTTTTTTTTTTTTTTTGCAATTGAAATTATTTATAATTGACGACTTTTTGAATACTTTTGCGAAAAATTTTCATAATTTTTTTTTCAAAATTTTGTAAAATATGATGTTTAAAAATGCATGTTTTTCGACATGGGGGTTAGGGGCGACTTAGATGAGTTTTAAAACAGCTGTATTTTATCTTAAAATGAAAAAACTACATAATTTTTTTTTAGATATTGTTTTTAAAGCTTAAGAGTACAACACTGCATTAAAAAAAATTTGATTTTATTTGAATTGGTCGAAATTAGAAGTCTTCAAAAAACCATGATGCCATATGGCATCAAAAACACCGAAAGGGTTAGTGGCCTTCGAAAACAGCTAGTTGTTCCGTTCAACTATGTGTTTGTCAGAATATTTACAACTAACTTTGGTATTATTTGTTCATTAATAATTATCACAAGTAATTTGGCTTACAAAGCGATACGAACTTTAGCCTGATCAAATTATTAATATAGAAACAAATGAAGTTCGAACAACAATAATTAAAATTAAATAAAATTTGTTTTTGTTTTTTAGTACAAGAAATCGATCGAATGTGTTCTGTCAACATCGCGGGCCAGTCGGTAAATAGAAACATTTTCCCCCGGACAAAAATTTTATTCGAAACTCATGAGTGAACTCGGCTTTTCAATAGTCAGCCCTATCTCGTTTGAGTATCGTTTTAAAACGACACATAAGCCGATAATTTTATATTGAAATGGTAACACGGTAGTCTGGGGTAAAACGGTAAATATTCAGTGTTGTAAAATGGTCGCTTTTATATGCCGTTTTAAAACGATACTCAAAAAGCCTTACCCCCATATTTATAAAAAAAAAAAATAAATGTTTTTGAAATCCATTTTAAGAAAATTTTGTATGAAAAATCCATTTAAAATTGTATAAAAGGGGGTTAAGATTCAACTTGACTGTTTTAACTAAAATTTTGCTTTGATTCACTAAAATGTTGGTCATTTAAATTGCAACAACAATTTACAATAGAAATAACACAACAAATACTAATTCGTTAAATTAATCAGAAGAAATTTGCTTAACCGGAGTTCCAACAATGCAAATTAACTGTAAAATTTACAATTGAAACTGGTTAGATTAACCCATGGTGTAGTAAAACTTTACCATTTATAAATCACTAATTTTTTTATATCCTTGTAATACCATTAGGTTTAGTGGGTAACTGAAAAAATATATAAGAAAGTTTGAGATTTTAGAAAAAAATTTACTTTGTGATTATTTGCAAACTATATTTGTTATTCATTTTCCTTTTTTCTCATTTATACATACTTGATAGTAGGATTTACATATAAACGTTTTTCTTTATAAGGTTTTTTATTAAAGAGGAAGTTTGTTAAGTTTGAAAGTAGGGTTTTAATTTTTATATACATGCATATTTTTTATTTAAAATCTATTACATCTACTTACGAGGAAAAGACATCTCTTTATCCAAGGCTTTAAACAAAATTGCACATTTCTGCACTTCAGATATGTTCATAAGCAGATACAAAATTGCAATTGTTAAATGCATGCACTTATTGTTCAAAAATCTTCTTACAGCTTGCCCAAGGTAGATTATTATCTGACTTATTGTTATTATTTCGTCGGAAGCCCAATTCCTTAATAATAACCCAGCAAAAAATTTTCAAAATTTTGTAATGGGTAGTACTCTTTTAATGGCTTACAAAGTAAAGTGTGATACTTATTTATCTAATTATTTTATTTGCATAATAATGACTGTCATGTAATGAATAAAATAAGAACTTATTTATATTACTACGTGAAAGTAGTTATTGTAGTACTTTCCAGTTAATAAGGAAATATATCTAAAGAAATTTTTTACAAAATTTCATTTATTTAAAATAAAAAAAACTATAAAAATTATTAGAAAAAATAGCAAATTAGTTTTGAATAAGTTTAAGCAAAAATTAATCTATAATATCTTGCATACTTGTAAGCAAAAAATTACCCATTAAATTTTGAGTACTTTTAGGCAATCAGTAATCTATTAACTTTTGCATATTTGTAGGCAAAAAGTATAGGGTACCGTATACTTTTTGAACTTCTCAAACAAAAATAATGGGTTATTCAGCCAAATTGTAAGTACTTACGACTGAGGAGTACATACACTTTTTTGCATTCTAGTAGGCAAAGTTTTTTGCTGGGAATATTCACATCTTGGATAAAATCAATCATGAAGATGAAGTAATTCGACCAGAAAACTTTGAATTATCCACGTATATGCATATGTATGCATGTATCCGTAAGCAGTACTTAACGGTAAATTGCATACACTGTGCACTAATCATACGAGGGTGGTATTCACATCTTGCAGGGAAATACAATAAAACTGTTTTCAAAATTAATGTTATTAAGATATCAAGAGGGCAAAGCGAAAAGTGGCCGACCTAACAAAGACAACACAACAAATTTGGGGAATCAACAGAAAATATCAGCTGCATACTATCGTTAAAAAGAAGTTACAGAATTACACAATCGTTATGGCAAGCAGCAAAATGTATAGACAAAAATTACGACTGTCGGATCCTTAAGTTACTGAATCACACCACTGATGTAGAAATTTTTTTTTCGGTTTCGGAGATTTTTTAGCTTTGGCGCTTTTTTTTTTGTTTTAGGGATTTTTTTGGTTTTTGGCGTTTTTTAGTTTAAGCGTTTTTTTTTTTTTTGTTCTGGCGGTTTTTTTATTTTCAGCGTTTTTTGTTTGTTTTGGCACTTTTTTCGGTTCTTGGAGGTTTTGTTAGTTTTAGCGTTTTTTATTTTTGGCGTTTTTTAGCTTTGGCGTTTTTTAGCTTTGGCGTTTTTTAGCTTTGGCACTTTTTTCGCCTTAGCGAGTTTTCCGGTTTTAGGCGTTTTTTTCCTGTTGTTTTGACGATTTTTAAAGGTGAAAAGAAACCATATTGTTTGCGCTACGCTGTCCGTCTGTCCGTTGGTCACAGGGTATTTTTTCGAAAACCGGGAAAACAGGGTGTAGACCTTTGGCCGCTACAACAACAAATACATGAGAGTTAAAAATTAAACTTGCTACGAAAAATTTTTAAATCCCATGTAATATTCATGCAATTGTATGTATGTATATGCACTTGAAATTTGTAAAGTTAGTGTATTTTTATACGGATACAACAATTAACACTACAATTTAAAAAATTTTAATTAAAGGGTGTACCATCATTTAATGTAATTTTGACTATGAAATTTTGATAACTTGCTGTATCTTGGAAACCGTGAGAGCAAACCTCTTGAAATTTTTAAAAACGGTAAAAAAAAATTCAAAATTATAAAATCGCCAAACCGAAAAAAAATCGCCAAAATAAAAAAAATCGCCAAAACGAAAAAAAAGCACCAAATTAAAAAAAAATCTAAATTGAAAATAAGTCGCGAAAAACCGGAAAAATCGCCAAAATGAAAAAATCGCCAAAATTAAAAAAATCGCCAAAATGAAAAAATCGCGAAAATGAAAAAAGTCGCCAAAATGAAAAAAAAATCGCCAAAATGAAAAAAAAATCCAAAATGAAAAATAAAAAATTGCCAAAATGAAAATAAATCGCGAAAATTAAAAAAAATTACCAAAACGAAAAAAAATTATTTCAGCTGAAGAAACGTAAAAAAAATGCTCAAAGCCCAACGAACGGAACCCTTCGTGCGCGAGTCAAAGCCGCACTTTACTGAATTTTTTTATACATATCTTTCGTTTTTTTCGCTATGACGATTTTTTAATTTTGGGATGTTTTAGTTTTAGCGTTTTTAAAAAGTTCATGATTCAGCAAGTTATTTCTTTAAATTTTTTTTCAAAATTTCAGCTTTAATTGGTGTAGTCTGCATAAAAATCCCCTAACTTTGAAAATATCAGCAAAAATAATTTTCTTTTCAAACTAGTGCCGGCAACTATACGTCAGGTCTGACTGTTTTGGCATCGCTCTCGTATCATACAGTATAGTATTGTTACGTTTTACCTTTTCAAAACGTTATTTGTGCAGGTTAAAAATTTTGCAATTTAAAAAAAAAGTCATCATAGTACAATTCTTATCAAATTCGAACACTTTATTTACTCAACACTGATATTAAGAGCTTCTAAGACACATAATGTTAAATTATACACTGTTGAAATACCACAATGTTAACTTTGCTGTTCTTTACACAAGACTATCTGTTTCGCTGCTTCATCGCTTTTTTTTATACATAACATAAAGCCTCCAGAAGAATATTAGCAACATCCACAGCGAATTAATACGAAGTGGCCTTGTCATGACAACAACATACATACATTCAAAATTGTTGTAAGATTATTTTTATTTGTATATTGACAGTTGGGGTTAAGATTTCAAGGTATTTGGTATGGAGTTTGGCGGAAGGGATAAAGTCAGATGACAATCAGCTGCGGTGATAAGGCCACCTGCCACTGACTACGCCTTGGGAACATCCAGAATGTTAGGTAATTAAATAAAAAATTACTATCTTTTCAAAAATTTTGCTCCTACTCGTAATTTTCGTTAAATATAAAAGAAGACCACCCTCGTATCTTATTAATCTGATTGGAGTTTGAATTTCGTACAAATGCTTGAATTCATCATGTGATACAAATAGCAATAGCTTTCGTATCATTTTAACCCAAAGACTCTCATGAATGATAATATTATAGTTAGGATTGCATTATTATGGCAAATCATAGGACTCCGTGGTCAAAACGAAATACACTTGCATTTTGCAACATGGAAAGTATTTTAAGTATTTTCCATTTTAAATACAAAGCTCTTTGAATTTTTGGTAACAAAACTATTTTATTTTTCTAACAAATACTTTTTTATAAATCAAATATTTCCATTTCGATGATGAAAAATTGCGTTGCATATTTCATTAAAGAGTTTCATGAATTCTACATTTTTCTTTAAGCCGTTAAGCCAACTACCGAATATATTTTTAAATAAAATATGTAACACCTGTGTGATTTTTTCACACACATACATACATATGTACATATTCATGTATATGTAATTTACAAATGGTCTGCACGTGAACATGAATTGTAGGGCAATCTATTATTGATTCGTTTTTACCAGTAAAAATATTTATAAAATGTTTATTTGATATTTCATTTTTCTGTTAAAGGAGTAGCAAACACAACAAACAAATCAAGTTTTAACGTGAAATACAAAAAATAAAATACTTAAAAAGTTATTTAAAAACGATTGATTGTACCTGAATAAATTTTAGTTATACACTGATGTGTAGCAGTGATCGGCAATGAATAGTTTTTCGCTATTCATACTGACACATGAAATTTTAAATATAATTGAGTAGACATCATTTAAACTCAAATACTCTGATTTACGCATACTCACGATGATATTGATTTATAAGTATAGTTTGAAATAAATATGAACGAATGTGAATGTGATTCAGCTCACTCAACTCATGCATGTATGTTTACTTAAAAGTTTAGTCATTAAACAGTTTGCAAGTAGTATGCAATAGTAGTAAAAAGGATTGTTTTTCAATGCCTGCAAAAAAAAGCAACGCAGAAACACATAACCTCATAATGAGAACTTTAGTGTTCTTATGTGCAGTTCGCACTGTGAATCATGCTTATTTGACATCGTCCATAGGCATTGAGTTAAGGAGAGTCTAAATCAACAAAGTTATAAATGTTGCTAAGTATGAGTTCAAGGCACACTTCAAACTTTCGAGTGAATATGATTCATAGACAACATTGCAATAAGTATGAGTGCGCATAAGTATAAGAAATTATAAGTCATGATTCAACTGTACTCACTTTTTCACTACTCATTGCTGTTCTCTGATGTTTACACACACGTCCATTTGAACTTGCACAATATAAGTACACATTTCAGTTTTTTTATGGACAAGATACATACAAATAAAAAGGAAGCAGCTAGAAAAATAATAAACGAAAAAATTCTTTAAACAAACAATTTCGGAATTAGCAACAAATCAATGGCTGGATGGTTATGGTATCAGGGCTTTTTTCTGAATAACCGCTTATTTAGCAAAGTCAGTATTTTATTTAAAATATGCAAACAATGTGAAAATTTTAGTAGACTGCAACAGGTCTTAATATGTTTTTACAAAAATACTGTAAAGATAAGACCCTAAGGAAGCACCTAGAAAAAGACTTAGAACATGTATATTAGGCCGTTTCGTCTTACAGGCAAAAAAAAGTAAGTTCGCGGTGCATCACCAAATATAAAGTATTGTTACAGTTTTGAGAAGAAAAAAATCTGCCGAACGTAGGGGTCACCAAAATACCTTTTTTGTTATATATTCGGCATTTACTGTCGAATCTTAAGGTGTGTTATATCGAGAATACCAATGTTTTGCTTCAATAGTCATTGACCTCAAATATCGCGTTCTAGTATTTACCCACCCACAGTTTCAGTTTCTACCACCCATATGTATGTACTGCCCTAATGTCACAAAATTAAAGATCGCAAAAAATCATTAAACTTTTGCTAATAGGGCATTTACATCAGCAAAAAAATCTAGCATATTTTGATTAAATTATTTATGAAAATCTATACCGTTTACACCAGCTTTTTTCACATTTATCAAAAAATTTTTAATCAAAAACAAAACCCATCAACTGATTCGTTTCCAAAACTACAACCAAACAACTGCATTGTATCCAATTCACGCACTTTTTTAAGCAGACCATAGCTAATTCACTAACCTTTTGTTGTACAGGGTAGTAAGGAATAAATAAAAACATTAGATTCTTATTAGATTTCCTACAAATCTACTGAAAATTTAGATTTGGTTTTGTATGGGAAATCTGAAAAAGAAACAGCTTGATTTCGCTCGAAATCAGTGTAAATGCACTATAAGGAAGTATTTCGATAATTCCAGCAGAAATATTTTTAAAAACTGTTTTGTGTTTTTTTGCCGAGTGTAGGGGTTTCCTTTCTAAATGTTTTGTTATATCTTCGGTATTTATGGTGGGATCTTAAAGTATCGTATGATATATCGATGTTTTTTGTCTCAAGGAGCTCTTTTTTTAATTGTCATTGACCTGAACCCATCATATCTCAACTTATATAACAAGATATCTACAAAATTAATGTAAAATCAAATAATGGAATTTTAATCAATCATATTTTATATAATCTCGAGTTTGGAAAAAAATAAATAATAAATAAATAAATAAAAAAAGAGAAGTGTCTCAGGACATCCGGTTACAGATATGCTGCTTAGTTAGATAAAACAAATTTCATGTGTGAAATAACAATGCAATAAATTATATTATATTCCCCATTTCTTTTCTAGCGGCGTACGTATAATTAATGTATTATTTGTGGCCGGCTTAGAGGCCATCGGCTGTGTTCTCTGGTTTGTGCTCATGTGCAAAAACAAAACATAAATAAATTGGGCAATCGTTCTTATTGTTTTCGTTTTGTTTTTGTTTCACTCACTTCAAAGAACGAAATATTTTCGTACTCTGCTTTTAAGTACAAAGAAATCAAAACAAAATTATATTTATAACTGTAATAGTGTCGATTATTTTTATTACGAAAATCACATCCTAAGTCCTGTATCGCGCTATAAATAGCATAGCTATAAAAATTATTTAAAAATTGTTTTTCAAAAACTATTTTTTGTAAAAGGCTTTTCCCAAAAGAATGATCGATTAATTTAACTACAACACATAGCCTGATTTGGTACAACAAAATTCATACCTCTATATATTCAAATAAAAATATCAAAATTTCTTGCAAAATCTTCATATCTTCATCTTTTTTGCTAGGATATTATTCTACAGATGTATGACATAATTAATTGAACCCAAGTGAGCCAACCTCGGTGAACTGCTAACCATCTCTAGGAACAGGTTTTGAAATGAAGCAGTTGGGCATCAACAAGTCAAAATCATCAAAAGTGTATATACGCGGTTAAGCACAGAAACTGCAAATATGCACATATTGCCATCTGAAATGTAAGCCGCCATGTATAGCCAAAAATTTGATTTCGTTCTAGTCTCTTTGTTTTCAATTTCAGACTTTCAACATTAAGTAAGGATTTTATTACAATATTATTCAGCCGTATTGCGTATGTCGAGTCGAATATTAGTCTAGGAGAGTTTTTTTCCTAGCTTAAAGAAAACTTATATACTTTTGCTTTAATCTAGTACGACATTCTCGTAGACGAATATTCGACTCGACATACACAATACGGGTGATTGCAAAAATGACGCAATATTAATTTAAAAAAAAATTGATTATTTATCAAAGTTGTTTCTTTCTCTTGTAAAATTTTCAAAATCTTAGTTACGGCCATTGGCATTTACTTTGACGATATATTGGAAACCATATATAAATATACATATAAGCGTTTAAGGTTTAGCGTATGAGAAAAGTAAATAAAATTTATGAAATGTTACTCGTTTAATAAACGTATTTTGATTTTATCATTCATGCTCTCACACAATCACACGTTTATAGAGACGTATCCATAGAACAGCGTTCGCCAAACTGCTTAAAAAACGGAACCAAAAAATATAGACAAAGAATATTTGGTACTTATAACGCTGCAGCCACACGTTCAATAAATCGCTTTCAATTTCATCACAAATACTAAAGTCCTGCACAAGACCATTTATAAGAACTTTCAAGACATGACATTAAAAAAAATTTTAATTGACTCTCAATTTCTGTCGCAGATATCAATTTCCAGGGATTTTGACACACAGTATGTGTTAATGTCCTGCACAAGACAATTTATAAGAACTTTCAAGACATAAGAGATTTTTCAAATGCTTTAGTACAACGAAATATTCTAAAACAAATTCTAAACAACACTGTTGGCAAGACATTTGTTTCCGTTGTTTGTCTTGCCAACAGTGTTGTTTAGAGTTTGTTTTAGAATATTTCGCTGTAGTAAAGAATTTGAAAAATCTCTTATGTCTTGAAAGTTCTTATAAATTGTCTTGTGCAGGACATTAACACATACTGTGTGTCAAAATTCCTTGAAATTGATAGCTGTGTCACAAATTGATAATCAATTTCATTTTTTAAATGCCACCGACGAAGAAACAAGTCAAATTTTTAGCTGTGACCAGCTGCTGTTCAAATTGAAAATTAAATTGCCATATAAATGATTAGGTGAGTTTGAAAGCAATCTAGTTGTCAATTTAAAAGGTTTGAGTGTGTTAGTAAAAGAAGTGTGAGTGTATTGAAAATTTAAATGGAATTGAAAGGCAAAAATTGAACGTGTGGCCCCCAAAGTAAATAAAAAATTAAAAGGCATGCAGAGCTGGGTATTGCATATTGTAGTCAGCATACGAGTATGAATTCAGTTAATAGCAGGACATGAAGAAAACAAACACTAACACAAGCTAAATGGGCATAAATAAGAAGTACAAAATTTTTTAAATTTAAAGTTCACCTTATTGAAGGTATAGTTAACATTCAAATCAGCCTGATTATAAATATGTCACGGGAAATTATTTCCAGGGAACTATTTTCTAAATAATCGCTAATAACAATTTTAAAAATTTTTCTTATAAATATAAAAAAAAATTAAATAAGGGAGTAAGGAAAAGGGGAAAAATTCCTTTGACTTTTTGTCCAGAATGTACCTGAATATATTAAAAATATTATCCACATTTTGTTCTTTATTTTTTAAGGGCAAAATTCAGCAAGAAGTATCATCAAGCTTCAATGTATATTCCAAAAATAAAATTTCACAAAGTAGCTTATATTTTGGCTCGAAAATTCAAAGCTGGTAACGCTGGTTCAAGCTGCGACGACACATCGCCGGCCGACTCGTGTTTGTTGGCGGGAAGTGAAGAGCAGCTTGGGACAATTTTAACTCTTCTTTTTTACATATTACTTTCTTTCTTATTTTTTTTTCATGCTATGCACAAACAGTGTTGCCAGTTAGATCTTTTTTGTATGGTATTGGGAAATTATTGATTATACAAATGAAAAATTAAATAAATAAAGTAAGAAGAGAAAAGCAATTATTGTATTTTGGAGGTAAATTAAAAGAAGTACAACATCTATGAGGAGACGCAGAACAAAACGTGCTTTTTTCATTTTCTTAGAAAATGTTTTTTTGAATAATTTTTATTAATTTGGTTAAGTTCTATTGGAAAAAATCTTATTTTCATAATATTGCTTGCCTTCTCATAGAAAAATTTGGTCTTTAAAAAATTGATACAGAACAAAACGTGTTTTTTTTTTTCTTTTATTTTAACAAAACGTAGTTTTTTTTATAAAAATTTATTTATGTTTGTTTCAGATGAGAAAATGTCGTGATTTGATTGTCGCTTGAGCGAGAGTGCGTTATCACTCACGCGCACATCTCTAATTATAACAGTAATTTTCTCATTTCATATAAATAATGGTTTGATTATTCGGCCATGTCACAGAGTTCAATTCCGTTCGGAATCGGAATTGAATAAGCCTCAAAATGTCAAGCCCTAGCCGGAGCATGCCCCAGCATACCACCGCCTCCCACAGTCTGGACACACCTGACAAATTTCCGTATTTTAGTTTTCTTTTTTAGACACCATCTCCTACAAAAATAGGGTGGAATAGAACTCTGTGACATGGCCGATTATCTGGTATTTAAAAGTGATTAGAATATAACATAGAGCCTAAAAAATATAGTTCAAAGATGGAAGATAAATACTGGAATACAAAAGAAGCATAAATTAAAAAAATCTCAACAATCTTAACAATCGAGTTATTCACCCGTATTGCGTATGTCGAGTCGAATATTCGTCTGCGAGAATTTTGTATTTGATTAAACAAAGCTTCTACAAGTTTTCATTATTCTATGACAAAATTCTCGTAGACGAATATTCGACTCGACATACGTCATACGGGGTATAATTAAAGATTTTATTTTAAATGTGTAAATATATTTTGAATATACGATATTTCCATATCGAAAATACTCATACCAAAACGTTCTTTTTGCATTTTATTTGAAACAAAACGTACTTTTTTTTATTTTATTTTAACAAAACGTGCTACTTACATATTAAAAGTCCATTAATTTCATACATCGTTAACATTTATTGTTGTGATGCATTTTACAATAAGGTTTGATGCATTTTATAATAAGGAAGGAACTATATTTATGAACAGGTTAAAGTTCGCATCGCTTTGTAAACCAACTTACGTGTGATAATTATTAATGAACAAATAATATCAAAGTTAGTTGTAAATATTCGAACTAACACATAGTTGAACGGAACAACTAGCTGTTTTCGAAGGCCACTAAACCTTCATCAGTGTTCTTTTGTGTTTGCTCCACTGTGTGTGGTGTCAGTTGATGTACAGGGTGTTTTTTTAGAGGTATAGAACTTCGAATTGAAATAAAACACAAGAAAATCGTTTTAATGTCCATCAATTTGGCTTTATTGGAAGGATAATTTTATGCCATTAATGTTTAAATATGATTTCGGGCATGTGGCCGCCGCGGCTGGCTCGAATAAAGCCAATTCTACAGGTCCAATTTTCAACCACTTTTTCGAGCATATGGGGCCGTATGTTGGCAATAACGCCACGAATGTTGGCTTCCAAGTCCCCTAACGTTTCTGGTTTGTTGGCGTAGACGAGCGACTTCACATATCCCCAAAGAAAATAATCCAATGGTGTCAAATCACACGATCTTGGTGGCCAATTGACAGGTCCATTCCGCGAAATTATGCGCTCATCGAATGTTTCCTTCAATAAATCGATTGTGACGTGCGCTGTGTGGCATGTAGCGCCGTCTTGTTGGAACCACAACTCATCCACATTCAAAATCTTCAAAATCTTCCATAAAGTTGATGGACAAAGCTCCAATTGCTGTGCACGGTGGCGAATCGATTCATTCGGGTCCTCTTCAACACTTTGCTCTACAGCGGCAATTGTTTCTTCGGTGCGCACTGTTCGACGTTTCTGCGGATGCGTATTATCACATAGAGTAAACGTAGTGCGAAAACGATCCATGGTTAACCGAATTAATTGCTCTGATGGACGATTATGTCGACCATAAAATGGGCGGAGCTTGCGGTAAACTTCGCGAACTGAACCATTATTTTCGAAATAAATTTGCACGATTTGCAAGCGTTGTTCTTTTGTCAACCTGTTCATGATGAAATGGCAAACCAAACTAAATATTAATCACTTGACAGCTGACAAAATGGCCGCCAGTTAAAAAAGTGATTCCAACTTAAAGTTCTATACCTCAATAAAAAACACCCATTAGATTTCCACTTTATATACTCAGCCATCATTGCAAATGGAATATGTGAATTGTTTTGATTCATCTTATTTCAATTTGCTGAAAGCTTTTTTGTAATGAAAGCCCAATTTTACCATCTCTAAATTTAGTACAACAGTCTTGCCATTGTCATTTGTTCTTTACTAATTATGCACATGTTAGTTAATTTGCTTATTGTTTGTTCTACTTAAGGAACTTGTTATATATTCTGGGTTCATGCTATAAAATAATCGGGTAAAAAGGTTGTGTTTGATTTTACAACATTTTTAAATAATCGGAAAGGCATGTTTTGTTCTACGACTCCGCATATGTATATATTAATACAACTACTTTATGGCAACACAGCTACGAATCAACTAATAAAAATCATTGATCAAATAAATATCAGAAAGTCCCCGGCCTGTTGCGACAAAAAAGTCTTTATGTAAACGCATGTGGTTTTAAGAAGGGACTCCAAAAGAGAAACTGTAAGCATTGTCGCCCTTTATCTAAACCGGCGGAAGCAATTCAACTTAAAATTTCGAGATCGTTTTAAGATTTTATGGGTTCAACCGAAAAGTTATTTGCTTTACACTGTTATGGAAAAACACTTTGCACATACATATGTACACATACATTTGTGTATGTACACCGGGGATGGGAATGTTCAATAAAAATATTTTATAATTTCGAACAGCATTATAAAAATAAAGCGATTGATTGATTTGAATTTAGATTTTATTTTTAATCTATCTTTCATAAAAAATTTTTTATTATATATTTTTTTTAATAATTTTCTTAAATCCTCTTCCCAAGCCTGATATTTTAGTGCATGTAGGTCTGTCTTATTGTATTTGTTATATTATATGAACAATTTGCAGTTGAATGGATGCAAACAATGAAGTTTTAATAAGGAATGGTTGGTTGCCAGCTCACATTTGACCATAACAACGTGATGTGACTTGTGATTACTTTGCAGTTGCAGTAAATTCGATTACTTAGAGCCATTGCATTGTAATCAATAGATATATTATTCAAGTACACTGCAAAAAAAAATTATGCAGCACTATTTCATGAAAAAAATTAAAATATTGAGGACTAAAAAATCAAAAAAAAAATACATAATTTAATCAATTAATTACCAAGCAAACAAGAACAAATTAAGTAACAATAATTATTTTGTCATCGTATTAGTTTAACTTTCAGCTAATAAGGAAATATGTATAATAATTTGAGTAAAGTTGACAATAGCGGCATTCTTCGTCGAATACGCGTCATATTTCCGAATGAAAATTGTTTGAATCGATAACGAAATCGATACTCATAATAATAAAAATTATATAATTCGCTGTGATAGTGAAGTTGTATCAAAAGTTTGCTGTCACGCACTGTTGGCGACAGTGATCTCAAGATATTAGGGTTCCTTACACCAACGGTGAAAAGCAACCCTATTGTTTTCGCTACGTTGTGCGTCTGTCTGACTGTCTGTCTGTCACATGCTGTTTCCTCGGGAAACGTAAGAGCTAAGGACCTAAAATATTCACAGAATATGTAAAACCTTGGCCACTATAATAACAAACATATGACAGTTAAAAATTAAAGGGTGTTCTAAAGCGAGCAGCGAAAATATTGAAATCCTTATGCAACATACAGACAGTTAAATGTATATAGAATCTTGAAATGTTCAAAGTTCGTATATATGTATATACGCGAACTACACCAATTAACAGTGACATTTAAAAAATCAAAATTAAAGGGTATTCTTTCATTTAATGTAACTTTTTTTTTTAAATCTCAAAATAAAAAAAATCGCCAAAATTAAAGAAGCTCTTAAAGGAAAAATAAATCTCACAGAATAAGATAGACTACCAAAGTCTCAAAAAAAAAACTAAAGCTATGTACAGACGATTGTCGCACCTTACAATATTGTCAGATCTGGCAAATGTGCTGACAATGTACTGGCAATCAAAATTTGCCCGCATAAGATAGATTGTCAGTTCACATGGTTGAATTAAATTTGTCAGAAAATCCTATTCTGTTGTTATGCGTTGCCTTACTCCTAGCATTTAGTTAGAAATTGTTAAATATCAATCGTTTGTGGTTGTGTTAAATGTAAAAAATTAAAATATAATTTATTATGGACCATAAAGAAGCAATTGGGAAAATTCTTTCACCAATGGAAAGCCATATTACCAGCGTCAAACATACTTATTTTTCCATCCGGTTTGTAACCGGTTTTTCATATTTGATGCTGATTTTCAAACCGCTAAGCGGATTTAGAAAATTCTTTCACCTAGTAAAAGCTACATTATCAGCGTACACCGCCTATTTTTATACGGTTCGGAACCGGCTTTCTTATACTTGATTCGGATTTTTTTCCGAAAATATGATTTTTGGGCCGGTTATGGTAATTTTCCAGTTTGATTGTTAAATGAGTTTTAAAACCGGTTTTTATTCTGTTTTTTAATTTTTTTTTATGCCCATTTTGCCGGTTTTAATCGTTTTTTAACAAATAACAAAACATTCATAAATTTTTATTATAGTTTCCAAAATATCATATCAACGCGAGCGAAAACTGCGGGTAAAAGCGTTGGCTGAATTAGTTAGCACGTTGACTACAAAACCGAAGGTCCTGGGTTCAATCCCAGTATCCAACAGTCATTGAATAACAACACCACGCATTTTTCTGATGTGCATTAGTGTCCCTTTGTATCAGTTGTTGTAGGAAAGTTCAAGTGATGAAGGCATAGTCACTGGTCACTGAACTATACCGACTTCAGCAGATACTAATCCTAATGTAACATCAGAGCGCCCTCCTTCGTTGTGTAGCAGAATCATCGGCGAAGTAAACTAATCAATAAAATGGCTACAAAACACAGCTTCAAAAAATTAATACGCCTCATTTAACATCAGAGAGGCGCAGCAACACTGCATTATCAAAAACGTGCAAAAAAAAAAAGCAGAGTTGTAAAAGAATGAAGCTTTCCTCTATCTCTCCCTTCACCACCTGTCTTCTCTATCACTATATCTTTCCTAAAAGAAGGTAACACCTAGTAATAGTAGTAGGCATTAATTGCCTGAGTGTTACTTCTCTTTAAAAAAAAAAAAAAAAAAAAAAGAAAGAATGTATTGTTTTTTTATATGACAATGGTTCTAGTTTTTCCACAGCTTTGCATAAGCAATTCTCGTATTCTGTTTCAATACAAAAATTTTTTATGAGGCTGAATTTTTTTCTCATTTGTTAGAAATAATAAAATAAGTTTGATGTGTTTTTATATATTGTACTTATCAGTGTTCAAAAAATTAATGTTTTTTTTTATTTTACTTTTAAAATGTATCTGCTTTAATTCATTTAAATTTTCATTAATTTCATTAAAACGGCCATTAGAATAAAACTAAGACCTTGGCAAAAGTAATCATTTGTTGTGGGCAAAAACATGCAAACGGGCGATGTCGACCGCGACCCATATTAATAGAAATGATAAGGTAATTTTGACAGTAATGTTCAACGAACATAAAAGTTGCTTTAGAACACGACGTCACCAACTTCGGCGGCATGATTTTCCGCAAGTTTTGATTTTTCCGTTAAACGATTTATGGTTTACGGTTTCGTATCACTAATTTTGCAATTGGTGCCACTGTGCAACATTAGCTAGGAAAATCGTTTAATGCTGATTATCTTTATATACATAATATATATCTTTACATACATAATATAATATAATACTTATATATCTTTATATACATAATATAGAAAGGCCCTAACTCATATTTTTTTTAAATCGAGATTTTTGCATTTTTCGATACATTAGATGTTCTTCTATCGAAATATACAAAAAAAAACTCGATTTCAAAAAAATAATGACTTAGAGCCTTTCTATATTAAGGCAACGATATGCAGATGTTTATTAATAGGTATGTTTTATTCGAAGTTTATATAAATATTCAGAACAAATTTAAGTGTGTTTAAACTTATTAAGTAGCTATAGCTATAGCTGCTTAAAAATTAAGTAGGTATATGCTTCGAATAAAACACACCTAATATTAAAAATAAAATTGAATAAATGCAATTTGCAGGCTTGTTGCCGAAAACGAAGAAACTTAAATGAAAAAAATATTTATGTATAAAAAATCGTCCAGAACAAACACAGCAACAAAAATTGCTGATTTAACTGGCAATCACTTTTTATTTTCTCGTGTTACACTGATAGTTATTATGTGAAACATGAATCGCCACCAACGGAACCATAAAATGGTAGCAATATATTGTTAAATGTTTTTTATCTGCAACTTGTGCAATTGACTGACAGTGTGCTGATAGACAAATGATTGATTGTTTTAAAACAAACTTATCAACTGTGAAAACAGCAAATTGTAAATTTTACTCGCTGTGTTTCTTTTATTTTCTCTCAAATGTAACTTTAATTTCAACATTCATTTCATCGTGATTACAAAAAGTAACAAAATATTTTTTTATTAAGTTTTTTTTACAAAATGGAAGTTGGAAATAAAAGAGCAGCAGTTTTACCTTTCAAAATTGCTTGATTAGATTTCATTTTATTATTTGTAAAATATCGTTGGTTTGTTATTGGTTTGCGGCATAGTATATACAAAATACATTTGTATTTGTCAAAATAAGCAATCAAATTATTTTCTGATCATTTTATGGCAAGACAAAAACTTCAAGATATTAGATCATTTCGATCAAACAAAGTGTTTTTAATTTGTGAGAGTCTACTGTATAATACAGTGTAGTTCCTAGTTTGTTTCAAAAAACAGTCATTTTAAATTTTAATCTTTGGAAAACGTCCCAAGCGCACAATTTTAATCTTTAATCAAACACTTTTTATAAAAAAAAATTAAAAAAAAAACAGAGATTATGAGCTTTTAAAGTTTAACTTTTAAATGTGTGTGTGTTTAAAATTTAAACACACAATGTTAAATTAATTTACTGCTAGAACACCACGATGTTAAGTTCACTGTTATTTACATAATAGTGCCTGCCTAGCGGACACATCGCCCTTTTTGTACTTAACATGAGGATTCCAGAAGAATGTTAACAACATCCAGAAAGTCACAGCAAACTCAACACCCTGTTAATAATACTAACATTCGATTACATCAGTATTTCGTGCCGCAACTCGTTCTTTGTTGTTGTTGTTGTTGTTATTGTTGTTGTTTGTGCATTGGGTTATGTATTTGTGTGGTTGTATATTTCTTAATAATAAGAATATAAAACATTAAAATAAATCGCGAAAAAAATAAAAAATCGCCTAAATGAAAAAAAATCACCAAATGAAAAAAAATCGCCAAAATGAAAAAAAAATCACCAAAATGGAAAAAAATCGTCAAAATGAAAAAAAAATCACCAAAATGAAAAAAAATCGCCAAAATTAAAAAAATGCCACAATGAAAAAAAAACGCCAAAACGAGAAAAAAGCGAAAAAACAAAAAAATCGTTTCAGCTGAAAAAACGTCAAAAACGCAAAAAAAACTCCATATTAAAAAAAATCTCGCAAAGCCCAACGTACGGGACCCTTTGTGTGCGAGTCAAAGTTGCACTTTACTGATTTTTTATATATTTACATATGTGCTTGTGTAGTATGTTTTTTAGATAATGACATTTAGATCATTCTTGTTGTGCAAATGTTTTTATGAACAAACATTTTTAACAATATGAATTTTATTTTTTTTTACTGAAAACGGATTCTTTGATTTTCTAAGTATGGACATTTCTCCGAGAAATTCTACTTTTTTGTAATTTGGAATTAACTTTGTATTTGTGGACAACGTGACTCGATTTTTCTTAAAATGTTACCTAACGTAGAGCTGCTGACGGCCTACACAAATATATAAAGAAGTAAAAAAAAGTTTAGTTTTCTTTGAAAAAAAAACAAGCATATTTGCTTAGTGTCGCACGCTACAAAAAGTTGACATTCCTGTGGAAATGCCATTTAGGTTTCACATAATTGCAACTTCAACTGATTCATTCATCAATTAATTTATTGGGTTACATATTCTACATTATTTCATTATTCATTTAAATATGTATATTTCTTTCTTTTTTGAAAATCATGCAGTGCTTAAATTATCCATATAATAGTTATGTTAACGTTGAAGTTTGGTGTTTATTCAATATTTTTTTGTTTGTTTTTGCTTTGCAAAAGAATGACGGGTGGAAACATGTGTCATACAACTACAACAATTACATAATCAGCAGCAAAAGATGATACGAGTAATAAATTTGAATTTTGTTCGGCATAAAATTCATTTATTATCATCATTTTCCAGCTTATGTCCCCCTTTTTAACAGTTTTCTTGAAACATCAGCCGACCATCATTATGTGTTAACAAAAACAGAGATTCAACCCAATGATGAATGTGGATGATTAAAACTGCAAAGGATGGTGATAGATGAAGAAGGAGCTGCTTATGTACGAGTACTGCTAGCAATAAGTCAGTTGACATTTGGTGATATATATATATATATATATAGAAAAGATTTTGCTAAGCTTGTTTTAAGTTCTTCTATTTTAAAAAAAGGCCACTTCCAGATTCAGCAAAAAATAATCTTTATTTGCCTAAGCGTCAGAATGCAAAGTAAAATATGTTTTATATAATTACATACATACATAAAATAAAATTTGCAATAAAAGAACAATACATTGCACGTTCTTGAAAATGTAGAAGTAATTTTCGATCTATCAATTAATTTTTACTTTAAAAATATCTAGAGATTGAACCACATTTATATGAATTCTTAGGCAGCTTTCGTGAAACAGTTCATCTTATTTGATCAATATATAAACGTCAAACAGGATTGCTTGCACCAATACACTATCCAACCATTCCCACAACTACAAACATACACACATTTACTCATACATTACAATTGATATATAAATTCTTGTTTTACTTAGTTGTTGTTGTTGTTGATGACTTTGCAAGCGAAGCCATGTGTTCCCAACAAGCATAAGGATAAAGCTTTGAAATATTTATATATTAGCTTTATACATATATACTCGTATATAATTCTACTGTACTTGTGTATTACACTGGACTCCTCCTACGCGGCTGGACCGATTTAACTTGTTCATGAAAACATTTGCACAACAAGAATGATCTAAATGTCATTATCTAAAGAACATACTACACAAGCATATAAATATTTAAAAAATCAGTAAAGTGCGACTTTGACTCGTGCACGAAGGGTTCCGTACGTTGGGCTTTGCGAGAATTTTTTTAATATGGAGTTTTTTTGCGTTTTTGACGTATTTTCAGCTGAAACGATTTTTTTTTTGTTTTTTTTTCTCATTTTGGCGATTTTTTTCAGTTTTTGGCGTTTTTCCATTTTGGCATTTTTTTAATTTTGGCGATTTTTTTTTTTAATTTTGGCGATTTTTTTCATTTTGGCGATTTTTTTTCACTTTGGTGACTTTTTTTTTAATTTAGGTGATTTTTTAATTTTTTCGCGATTTATTTTAATGTTCTATATTCTTATTATTAAGAGATATACAACCTCACAAATACATAACCCAATGCACAAACAACAACAAGAACAACAATAACAACAACAACAAAGAACGAGTTGCGGCACGAACTACTGATGTAATCGAATGTTAGTATTATTAAGTTTGCTGTGACTTTATGGATGTTGTTAACATTCTTCTGAAATCCTTATGTTAAGTACAAAAAGGTCGATGTGTCCGCTAGGCAGGCACTATTATGTAAATAACAGTCAACTTAACATCGTGGTGTTCTAGCAGTAAATTAATTTAACATTGTGTGTTTAAATTTTAAACACACACAAATTTAAAAGTTAATGATATTTTTGATATTAATAAATGAATGAATTTTTTTGTATGCGTTTGAGTGGCGCCCTGGATACTTTAGATTCACAAATCAGCGCGGCAGATGGCGCTGCAGTCGGTATCTATGATATTTATCTATACTGCAACTAAACGGCTCGATAGACTTGAATGAATTTTTGTGTATGCAATCAAGTGGGGGCATAAAACAACGTTAGCCACGCTCAGTTAGTTACTTTTTAAATTCTTAGTGCCCTTTGAAAAGTACATACCCTATCGGCAACTCAGTTAACTTTAAACTAAATTTTAGCTAACTATTTGCAACTAGTGCTGACTGACACTTGGATTACTTTCCAATGGAAACAACTAGTCAATTGTCTCACGCTGCACTTCTTTTCTAACTTAAACTAACTTAAAGTTCATTTTATTTAAGTCACCAGGTAGTCAGTAAATTTACAAAAGATGTTGCTGGGGTTCAAACTACATATGTATCACACGTTGTATAGTCAAAGCGCTAGCTACCCAGCTAAAGCTTAAATTAGACATGGCATAGCCATAACCATACAAAACAGCTGTTATATAGAAACCAATTGAATTTTAGTTTGGTTATGGCTATGGCACGTCTAATTTAAGCTTAAGGTACAATTTGAAATAATAACAGCAAAATGTTAATATAAAATTGAAATGAGTTTCAAAGTAGTTGGGCGTAAAGTTTTTGCCTCTGACCCAATCCGATTACGTACTCAACTTAAGAATTAATTTTGGGTTAGTTCTGGATGACATTGTAGTTAGCTTCTAGTTAGTATAAGAAAAATTAACCATAATTTTTAATTATTTGATATCCAAATTAAAGCCAACCAAATACATACTTAATTAAAACTTCCTTTTGATAAAAAAAAAAAATTATGTATCATGAACAATGAAAGCAACTGAACAAAAATTATTGGAAATTTTTACAAAATAAGCAACTTTATTCGATTTGGCAACCATTTTTAATTTTTGACAACCTTTTTACATTTAGTTGCCGCATTGGATAAAAGTAAAAGCATTTAAAAGTCGAAAAGAAAAACAAAATATTAATTTTTTTATATTATGGAAATTATTAGAAATCATCAAAAAAAAAATTTTTTGTTTTAAAGCTTACATACATATGTATGTACAAACATATGTTGTGTGGGATATTGGCTGTTTGTATTGTATGCATGAATGTTACTCGAAAGATTAATTCCTGAAGTGTCTACGACAGAAATAAATTTTAGTTAAACTGAAAGCCCATGGAACCAAATTCATGATTTATAAATAAAACACTATGAATTCGATGGACAAAAACACAACTGTTGGAGTGCTGTCACTTAAAATTTTAAACTAATTCAAGCAATATAACTCTTATATATAATTTGTCTTGTGTATTTGGTCCTCTTAAAAGTTTATTCTCAATTGCAAATATTTTTGTATTCAACTACCTATACCTTGCCTGCACATTGTAAGTTTGCATAAGACTATTTAAAGTTATGTTGATGCTTCATTATGCCCAGTACACTAACACCTAAATTAATGCAAAATGTCATCTAAATCATAAAACATACAACTCTGTTGCTCATAACTTATACAACATTTTCAAAAAAAAAAAAACCTAAACACATTCATGCACTGAAAATTAACTTAATTCTAGTCCATTAAAAAGCACATCATGTACAGGTGCAGTATGAATATGCGTGCATGTACATACTTTCTATTGTTTGTTCAATTTTTCCTTTCAGACACCTTTGTAGCAGGAAAAAATATGTAAACAAAAATCCTTAGAAAATTATTCAAAATGACATTTATGTAGTTACAAGTGTATTCAGATGTTTCATGTAAATTTTTTTCTCACATGACGATTTAATGTCATTATTCATGTACGTATTTTCGTGTACTTAAATATGTGTGATGTGCAAATGTTGTAGGTTATACAAGCGCACCAATAAAATTACTTTAAAAAGTTTTCAAAAAGAATATGAGAAATATAATGGTTTTCTTTGAACAACCAGCTTTTCTCTATGTTGTAATAATTCTTAAATTTTATGTTAAGAATCTTGATTATCTAAGCGAATAAATAAAAAATAAATAAAAACTTACTTAAGTTTTTAGGTATCTATCCATTTCGAAATTGCTTCTCCTTCTTCACGTTTCTTCGTTAAAAACCTTCACCAAAATTACATTTAACAGAATTTTCTATCTAAAGAACACGAAACAAAATTTGCATTTAAGATTTAATTACACTTTGTTATTCTGAGAATTTTTCAATTTTTACTATCACATTTATTTTAATATGTATTTTATTTTTAATCGATTTTTTAATATTTGTTTCAATTACTCGTATTTTATTATCTATATTTGATTTATGTATAAATTATTGGTATGTAAACCGTGGTTTGATTCAACAAGTTAACATCGCCGAATTATTTATTATTTTTATTTCAACAATATGGCAACAATATCTTCGGCTTATATTTATTTTTTTTTCTTTCTTTTTAACTTGTCTTTAATTTTAAATGATATATTATATTAATTTATGTTGTTACAACATTCCTTTATTTTTTTATATTTTTTATGCAATCACAATTTTCGCACAACTCAATTTTATAATTTTGTAATGTTTAATTGACAAAACGAAACGAACGTTAAGTTTTAAACTGGCAAATGGCAAAACGGTTCCAACAAATGGAATCCACGCAGTGGTAATACAGTTATTAAACAGATGCACAAGACGTTTAATTTTAAACTGGCAAATGGCAAAACGGATCCAAAACGGAAAAAGTCAACAAATGGAATCCACACAGTGGTAGTACAGTTCTTAAACAATTTCTACACGAGCTATAACTTGGCGCCCATGCTCAAAGAACATGTACATTATGTTATTCCCGAATAAAACAGATGGAAGGAAGAGAGACCGCCAGAAAGAAGTCAAAAAAAGCTTACACGTATTGCCCGGATTGTCCGCAAGAACCTTTTATAGGTTAAGAATGTTTTGGCAACCACCACAAACAAGTTTAACTTGTCTTTTCATTATAAAAATAATATATAAAATAATTTTTCGTTTACTTTTTAAGTTATTGTGTATAATAAAATGAATTAATTTTTTTTTATCAAAAACAATTTTTTTCAATTAATTTTTGAGCTGCGCCAAAAACCATTAATACAGAAATTTCATGGGGGACCATACATCATATTACTGCAATAAAATCCTATTTATCGTCAACCACTATTATGTGACATGGCTAGAGAGAACGAAACTCGTGTCAGACATACATATGGGCATTTCCATATCAGCGTACGTGACATTTGTACGCCTACAAAGTGGAATAGATTCTGAAAAAATAGAGGTAACTCAAAAATATTTTGTTGTTATGTTCCATTCAGGGCGTACTATATGCGAAAAAAAAATTATTACATTTGGAACCCTGTTGTCCAAAATATCGAGGGAAATAAGGGCATAGCGTACGTGACATAAAACGGAACTGATATCAAGGTGCATGCAAAAGTATACGAAAATCTGCGAATTGTGAAGTTTTTTTCTTGTTTTAAATTTCTTACACGAAGCCAACTATTTTTCCTTTATTATCAGTAATTTTGAAATAAAAAAGACTTTTGGCTGATTTTATAATGAATGAAGTTTAATAGCGTACGTGACATAGCGTACGTGACGGTTTTTTCAGTTATAATATTCTTAAGTAAAAATTTTTTTTTAATCTGTGGAAATAAATAATAATGGCTTGAGTCGAAATTTCGTGTTTTGAGATATTATGGGTTTTGCCTAAAATAAATTGTGTTTGGTTTTTATATAAAATTTTTATAACCGAAAAAAATGCACATTTACATATTTATAACAAAACTGTTAATTTTATAAAAAAAAGAAACGATTTTATTAGTTATTATTCGTTGTTTTTTAGTTAAGATGTTATGAAAAAATCCATTGGCAGAAAAATAAAAACTAAAGTGAACTTATTATATTGAAAGGCAAAATAGTTTTTATTGATAGTAAGTCGAGATAAGTGCTTTAGGTTAAATTGAAAAATGCGGAAAACCTGAAATAAGATAATTTTTTAAAAGCTTATGGCAGGCGACTGACTAGTCTAGAAAATTTGTATGAAAATCACTCAAAAAGATGAGTGCTTTCCATACAAATTTTATACTCAAGTCAACCGTCTGCGTTGTAGAAACAGGGAGTTAGTTAAATATAACTCCCTGTTATATGGAAAGCACTCATTTTCTTGAGTGACTTTCATACAAATTTGAACTCAAGTGTATACAAGTTTTGATGCTCAAATATTTTAATATTGATGTAGCTATCTTACAAAAATTAAGTTGAGTTAAGATGTTATGGCTTATGTATTATTTTCCAAGAAGAAGACTTAAGTTAAAATATAAATGGGTATAGTTTAAATGATAGATCTTGAAGAAGAGAATAAGAATATATAATAAAATGAAAAAGCACTTATGTCAAATTAAGCCATTATTATATATTGCCACAGAAATTTATGCATACAAAAACTTAAAAACAAAACAAAACTGTGTATTCTACATACTGTTTACTTGGGCGCTGAGTTTTCGCCGCCATCTTATACAGGCGTGTTCTGGAAATCACAAGTTTTCAAATCACTTGTGATTTTAAAATCATAATTGTGATTTGATGGTGTTCTGAATATCACAAAAGTTTTAAATTTTCTGTGTGATTTTACTTTTTAAAAATAGAAGAAAACAGCTGACGTTTTGTTTTGTAAATGCAATATCACAAATGTAAATCACAAAGCAAATAACAACATTTTTGCAAAATTAAGAGTTTTAAATTTTTTCATAATTTCATAAATTCTTTCGTAGAAAATTGCTCATTTTACTATAAAAATCAATAAAGAAGATATTAAGTTATTCATTTAATTAATCTTTTGAGAATTTCAAAATAAAGTGATTGAAAAAATAACCAGGTGATTTCAAATCGGCAGGCATTTAGGTGACCGATTTAAAATCACAAAAATTCAAAAAGTTATGTGTGCAGAACACCTTTCTTGTATTTTCAATTCACTTTCACAAAAAGTGATTTTTAGAACATGCCTGATAATTATCAAGTTAACGCTGATACATTTAATTGCAATTTTAATACTTACAATAGCGTACGTGACAAACTTTAAATGCTTATAAAATTTTTATTACACTAAATTGAGAAAAAATTTCGAACAATATTTATTTGCGACAATTATCCTGCTTTGAACTTTTATTTTGAAACAGTTGCGACCGGTCAAATTCAAATGATATAGACAAATACGGTTTTTGCACCGCGTACGTGACATTAGAATAGCATCCAAAGCAAACCAAAAAAATACCCCTTATCGAACTCTAAATTTTCTCTTTCCTCATGGATCTTGTTCATTGTTGTTGTAACATTAATTTTAAAGTATAATTGTAATGTTACAAATACCTGAATCGAGTCGCTAGTTAAGAAAAAAATAGGTGATTGCAATTTCTTAACATTAATCAAAGAGATGGTCAGTTTAAACTGCTATTTTTGCTCTTGAAAATTTTTTATAAGCTATTAATACCTCTGCATAGTAAAATTTGAGTGATTTTTTTCCTCTTTGACGTATTTTAAAAAAATTTTCAAGGTTTTTTAATTTTTCAGTCGTGGTTGTCATTTTCATGGAAATGCCCATATGTATGTGTCCGACGTGGCCTAAACCACATAGTGCAGTGTCACCCATATGTGACTGACGTGGCAGTCAATGTGTTAAACAGAGTAACATGCACAAGACGTTTTGTTTTTATTGGATTCTCTTAGAAATTTATGTGCATTGTTCTTTAGTTGTCACAGAATTTTTGGCAACATTTCATTTCATAAATTATTTTGTATGCAAATTCATTTCTTCTAATTTTTAATTATGATTATGAAATGCAGTTTAGCAATTAAGTTATTTTGGTTAAGTTGTTATTGCAGTTTCCACCATACTTCTTTATGCACATAGTAAACATACACATCCTTACATACAAACATTTAAGTATTTTTTGCGTGCATACATACATACATACGTATGTACGAATACAGCTGAGTATTTGCTAATGTATTTCTTTTTTATAATTTCTACAACTCATTAAAATTATGTTATATTCAATTGCACTATTTTTACGATATTATTTGTAAATTTCACTCAACACAATCTTATTGATTTGCAAATTTCATTTGGCTCATCTTTATACATGTGTTTATGTATGTACATACATATATACCTAAAAGTAGGAAAGCCACCTGTCCGCTAGCACGGCCGATTGAAATGTATAATCCTGCTTTGGAGGAATTACCACAAGGTCTAAAATAATAATATATTCCGTCTTTTTATTGCCTTTAGCAGAATGAAAATTGCATACTTTTGATTATCTTCATTAAATACAACGATTTATATTCACTTTTTATTATTCGCGTTCCCAATACTAAGCAATTACGTTTATGAACAACTTGACAATAGAATCCACATAAAATATTAGAAAACCGCCAATTTTAGTAGCGTTGCCACTTTGAGCAAATTAAAGGAAATGTGGAGAGTTTTTTTGTGGGTTGTTTTGCAACACCTATTTTTAAGTTTTGGTAGGAAGAATTTTCATTAATTTTGAAATTCAAATTTACAACTATTCTATATGTATATCAATCAAACTTTATTAATGAAATTGAAACAAATTATGTGTGTAGCTGACACTACGACCACACGTGCAATTTGTTGTATCTTAACACAAGCAGCAACGTCGGCAGAATGATGGCGTCAAATTACTTGTGTTCAACAATGTATCTAGAGGTGCGAACACGTACATTCAAATATATTTGTTTTTAATTATTTATATTTGTTTTTTTATGCATATACATACATACATATGTACATACTTAAATTATTCTTAATCTTTTGCTAATTGTAAATTGATCTTCTAATTATTTTATGTATTTAAAACATTTTTTCTTACTTTTTTGTTAAAAAAAATTAATATTATTTCAATTTGACAGCATGTGCTAAGAGATTATTGCTCAGCAATGTATTTTAACATTTGTAGCTGATTATATATTTAAACACATATCCATACGGTCCACACGCTAATATCCTGTGTCGGCAATCGAATTTGACAATTGCCACGGCTATAATTGCCAATATTATTGCTCGTGTGGACGGCTAGTGAAGAAAACGTAAGCAAAATAAACACAGTTCGACCAAGGCGCATATCAGGGGTCTAACCGCCGCTGTCGATATCGAATTATTTTTAAAGTAAACGAAAAATATATGTTCATCTAAGTAGTAGGGAACTGGGGATTCTGGCGCCGATTAAAATTGTGAAATTTGGGTAATTAAAATTTGAAATTTGAGAATTTCAGTACAAAATTTTAAAATTTGGGTAATTAAAATTTTAAAATTTTAAAATTCTTGGAAATTTGTGAAATTTGATACCCTACGAGGGTGGGTCAATAAGTCCGTCCAACTTTTTGTTTACATAAGGAATTTTTTGTTTACATAAGGGGCTTTGTTTGTTTAATACATACGAGGGTGGTTTAATAAGTCCGGGTTTTTATGACCGTGGGAATTTATATGTATGTTTGGATTAAGGGGTTTCATAAGATTAATATTTCATAAATATATATGCCGACGGGAAAATCATGAAAATGATTTTTCTTAATACCAAAGGGGGAGTGGGGTGAAATAGTGAAAATTAATTTTTCCTAATGCCTACGGCAATATATGAATATTTTTCTTAATGCCTACGGCAATACATGATTTTCCTAATGCCTACGGCAATATATGAATATTTTTCTTAATGCCTACGGCAATACATGATTTTCCTAATGCCTACGGCAATATATGAATATTTTTCCTAATGCCTACGGCAATATATGATTATTTTTCCAAATGCCGACGGCAATACATGATTTTCCTAATGCCTACGGCAATATATGAATATTTTTCCTAATGCCTACGGCAATACATGATTATTATTTTTCCAAATGCCGACGGCAATACATGATTTTCCTAATGCCTACGGCAATATATGAATATTTTTCCTAATGCCTACGGCAATACATGATTATTATTTTTTTCAAATGCCGACGGCAAAACATGATTGTTATTTTTTCCAAATGCCGACGGCAAAACATGATTATTATTTTTTTCTAATACCAAAGGGATAATTGCCAGTGTTGCCAGACTGTAGAAATTTGTTATCGTAATACTATATCAGTAATATCAGAGAAAATATTTATTTATGTGTTCACATGTATGTGAACACCCATACTTGTGTTCACATGTATGTGAACACCCATACTTGTGTGTGGGGGGTCCAGCTTGATAGTCGCGGGTAATTTAATATTTTGTGTATTTGTTTAAGAAATATGTATGTATGTATGTATGTGTATGTATGTATGTATGTGTATGTATGTATGTATGTATGTATGTATGTGTGTATATGTATGGATGTATGTATGTGTATGTATGTATGTATGTGTATGTATGTATATGTATGTGTGCATGTATGAATGTGCGATCGTGGGTACTTGTGTGTGGAATATTTTGTAGAATACATATATATTTTGCAAGGTAATCATTTTCTTTGTCTACGATTATTTTAAAGCAGCAAACTAAGTACACTCAACAGCAGAGAAACAAAAACCAAGAATTTGCAAGTAAGCAAAAAAGTTAATTTCTCCTTCTCCCCACTTCCTTCTCTTTCCTTTATGTAGTTTTTATTTGAAATAAGAAAACACATTTTATTTCATTTTATTTTTTATACATTTATTGTTTAAAATTTTATAAAATTTTATAATAATACATACATTCATATTTTAAAAAGTGAAAAAGTTTAATTAAAGCAAGACATTTCTTTTGTTAGTAAAATAGCATTTTTTAGTGCGCAAGCACCAAATTTATGATAATTACAATAAAAATATTCTGGATACTTGATTTCCATTTGTTTAAAGTTGATGCAGCCTATATCCTCAACGTTAAAAATTTTTCGGCATAAAATTTTTTCCAACCATCGTCTTTTTTCTTCACCTTTTACATAAATTTTAGAACATCTTGCGTTGGCTTTTATAAAATTGCAAACGCTTTGAAATGAAACTGATCCAGCAGTCCAGCTTAGGTGATGATAGTTTTTTGTTAGCCACTTTGCTTCTCTTTGCTTTTCTATTGATAAGCATTTGATATCAAATGGGGGTTTTATAATGAAATTGTTATATTCATAATTGTTGAAAACAATTGCTACTTCTTTTGCGATGAAATCATTTGAATTATTTTTGAAACCTTGTACGTCTATGAAAATTATGTTGTTTTCCATATTAGTCAATTCATAAGACTTTTCGCACTTGTCCTTTGATAGGTACATATTCTAATATACGATCATGAATAAGAATGCAGTAAGCTGATGTTTTTGCTCCAATATTAGTTGCTGTTTCAAATTCTATTTTTATATCAATCGGTCCATTATTGAGTGATTCATTCTGATGACTGACATCTACTACAATAATAGGAGCTTTTGTCTTAAACTCTGATGCAGTTAGAAGCGGTTGAGATTCTTTCATATAGTAGCTTTGTTGAAATCTTAGATACATATCATATAGAATTGCATATCGTTCATTTTTGAACTTTATGTTAAGATCATCATATGGATATGAGACTGAATTTAAATGTACTTTTAAATTAGTCAAATCACAATGAACAAACTTATTTTCTTGTTGAAAAGCAATCAATACAAAACGAGGGCGTTCTCTATTTGCAGCTAGTTTAACATTCCAAATATGGTTAGTTCCCATATTTAATTGTGGATTGACATGACAATCCCAACTGCGAAATGCCATAGGTATAGAAGCACCATTGTTAATAATTTTAATCATATTCAATTTGCTAAAGTCGGATAATTGTACATGTGGGATTCTCCATGAGATTAGTGAAATTGTAAGTTTAGCTTTTTTAGTAGAAACACTCGAGCGTACAAGATCTTCGTCGTTCTTATTGCGCAAGAGTATCAGTTCATGTTTTCCATTTAGTATAACTTTGTTGTAGTCTTCAGCGAATCCTAGAAGCATTTTTAGAGGTACATAGAAATTGAAAAAGCCATTTACAAGAGTGACATCGTCAATTTTGTTCCATCCAGCATTTTGCATCACGTTGCTTTCTGTTGGTGACATAGAAACCAAATTTTTTATGGTGCTTGTGGCTCCTAAATATCTTGTATGATCAATTTCAATTCCATTGAGCTCATAGCGAATTTCATCAAATAGATATGCCACAAAGTTGTTTTTTAATATAAAGTTGTCCGATGATGAAGAAGATTTAGAGTTATTATCATCAGCAACAAAACCTTCTACATAAATGTAGCTTTCACTGGGTAGCACGTACAAATCTTGATTTTGTATTGAAATTCTAATTTCATCATTATTGTTGTAAGATTGTAAGTATGGTACATATGTATGATAGTCCTTTTTGATTATATTCTCATCAGACAAGGGCTTATCTAAGACATCTATTATTGAACTCATTTTGTCTTCAATTTAAAATTCAAGGACTTTAGAAAATTTTTATTTGATGTTGTTAATGCTTTCTGTTGTACTGATCGCTTTAATGTTGATGTTGTTCTTGTTGCTATATTTTTTAAGGTATTTGTGTTGTATATTAGCATTATTTAGTTGGCCTTAAATGTATTCGTATTGTAATTTCCTCTCCTCGGAAATTAATTAAATCACCGTGTTGATCAACTACGCGCAGCGCTAGTGAACTTATCTCTCTGGTGTTCACAGGTAAATAGATAAGATTTCTTGGAACCTCATCTATTTTATAGCCTGGAGGCACATTAATCGGAAATTCATGAAGTGTATGCGATTTGGAGCTATTCATATATGTGTTAATAGCGATACTACTTTCAACTCGCAAGAGATTTACTTTAAAAATATTAACTGGAAGATCTGAATAATAATATTGGTTTGGTGTTAGGATTTTGCTATTGAATCCTAAAAGTTTTCCAATTGTATTGTCTTTATTAAAATATACAGTATCCTTGGAACTTTTAACTTTAACTTGCATTGTATTGTTATTGGCTTCAATAAAAATCTTATTTGCTGGACAGAGTAGTTTGTATTGCTCTTCTATAAAATCAACTATATCATTTAGTTCGTAAGATCCAATTGGTATTTCTATTGTATATTCTCCTATATGAAACATATTGTTGTAGGTGTCTACATTTGGAATACTGTTGTATGAATGAAAATCAGTTAGAGCACACTCATATGCATCATGTAATTCAATAGGAGGAAAGTAACTAGCAGATAATTCTGATGAGTTAGAGCTCAGAGTAAGTGTTATTGACATTATAACAGACTGATTACAATTAAATAAAGTTTAGTAGACAGTATGGTTTATAAGCATAATTTACATATTTATTTCATTTTCTTATTTTAAAATTAACATTAGTTTCTTAATATTAATGCTATTATTGTTTTGCTATGATGTTGTTGTTGATTTAGTTTTTCTTCCATCTATAATATTTCATCTTTACTTATCCAAGAATTGTGTTGATTAGAAAATCCCAGCCATTTAACATATACCTCCTTCCCTTTAATTTTAAGCACCTTTTCAACTAGATATGTATTTGGAAATCTGGTTTTTGAAAGTTCGTCAGTATAGAATCCACCTTTAATAGGATTACCAAGATAGTCTTCTAATATGTATGTTGCAGGATTTGTATTTTGAACTCTTGTAATTGTGAAAATTTCTGTAGTCCAATTTGGAGTATAACCTTTTTCAAATGTATGCTTATATTTGCTTATGCGTACATGATCTCCTACATTAAATTTTGACATTTTATACATTTTCATATGACTGTATACTGTATTTAGCAGCTTTTCCTCATTTGTTGAGTTGACTTTAATTGGAGGCATTTTAATGGTACGATGAACTTTTCTATTGTAGGTATTAAGTAAATCTTTGTATATATCAATCCACTTATAAGAACCATTATAGCTAAATTCTTTCCACATCATTCCTTTCAGTGTTCTATTAAATCGTTCTACTATTGATGCTTTCATAATGCTATATGTTGAGTAGTGATTAATGCTGTATTTATGCATTAATTTTTCAAAGTTTTTGTTGAAAAATTCTTTACCATCATCTGTTTGTATGTTTTTTGGTATTCGCCCCAATTCAAAAATATTTTCCATTGCGTTGGTTGTTTCAAGTGCAGTTTTTGTTTTTAGTGGTACTGCCCATGCAAATTTTGAGAATGTGTCAATTATAGTCAGCAAAAATCGATAATTTCTATTTTCTTTAGAATAGTTCCCCATTTCAACTAAATCAGCTTGCCAAAGATCATCTATTCCTTTCATTACAACTCTGCGACGCACAAAATGTTTTCGTGCTTGCTTATGGAGTTCGTTTACTAAATTTCTTTTTGAAGACATTAAGTTGTTTTTAGAGATTTTTTGGAGAGTGTTGTGATCTAGTTGAAGCACTTTCAGCTATTGATACAAACATGTAATTTTCTAATCTATAAATTTTCTCATTAAGCTGTTCAATTTGCTCTTCAAAGGATGTTTTAATTTTTAGAATATCTTTTTCAATTTTATAATTTTCTTCTATATCTAATTTTGTTTCGCGATGTAGATCCTCAATTTGTATTTGAATATTTTCTTGAATTAAAGTACTGTCTCTCTTAAAGAATGTTAATAATTTCTCTTCTAGTTTTTCGATTTGAGTTTGCAGAAACAATTTATTGATAACATCGTTTTCCTCCACAGCTTTTGCAACATTTTTGATCCTTTTGTTTTGGACATCAATGTTGTTGTTCGTATCCACAAAGAACCCCAGCAGTTTAGGTGCATTTTTCAAAGAAACTATGTTGCTAGTATCGTTTAAATAATGTCCAAATTTATCAACAGACATGCTTTATATACTTTATTAAAGTTAATGTATTATATTAGCTTCACGTAGTTCTTCAATAATTGATATAATCTCGTTATTGTGATTATTATGACCTGCAGCTTGTGATGCGAGCAGTAGTCGAAGTCGATCTACTAGCTCATTTGGATCATCCCAGTATATATAGTTGGGCTTATGGATGTTAAATTCCATCATTCCATCACCTAAATAGCTACCTTTATGCTTAGATCCTGTTGATTCGGGTAAATTATCCTGGTTTTTCTCGTCAATAAATTTCTTAATAATATGTTTATATTTATATCCTCTAGTACCCTTAATTTGACCATCAGGTTTGTAGTCTCTTCTATATGCATTAGTAGTAATTAAAATCTTTTTATATATTTCGAGTTCAAATTTATCATAATTTTTTGGTATTTTATGAAACATTAGAGAAAATAGTCCAGGTGTTAGAGCCCATATTTGACCACCAACTTGTATTTTATGTTCACTAAGTGTAAGTTTACTATCACCAAATTTCCATTCATTATTGAAATCTTTATGTGGACCATAGTTTGTATCTAATTCATTTCTTCCTTCCAAGACTGATAAATCAGTATAAGTATCTTCTGTATTGGAAGTTTGTGAGTAAAAATCATCTTCATCATCATCATAATCATTTTTAGTATTAGTTTCGTTAAATAATATGGTATTATCATATATTGTTCCTTCTGCTAGTTTCTTTGGTGTACTTGTCTCTATCTTGAATGATGGTTTTTCAGACTTTAAACTTGTATTATTTTCAAATTCTGTCTTCATTTTATTTTCTTCTTTAATGGGAATTCTTTTAATTTTTTTAGAACTATTTATGAATTCTTTGAGTGGTTCTGTTATAGGTTTAAATGTATCTCTTAGTTGTTCACGTGTATCTATTTCACCAGTTTTTATACTACGAAGCTTTTTCTTCAAGACATTTCTTGTCAACACCAACTGTTTTAAAATTTTCTCATCCATGTTTAATAAATAAAAGGTATCAGCTATTAGATGAGGTATCAGCTATTAGATCAGCTTATTAGCACCTGGTCTGGTTTTCAGATCAGCTTTTTAGGACCTGGTCTGGTTTTCAGATCAGCTTTTTAGGACCTGGTCTGGTTTTCAGATCAGCTTTTTAGGACCTGGTCTGGTTTTCAGATCAGCTTTTCAGGACCTGGTCTGGTTTTCAGATCAGCTTTTCAGGACCTGGTCTGGTTTTCAGATCAGCTTTTTAGGACCTGGTCTGGTTTTCAGATCAGCTTTTCAGGACCTGGTCTGGTTTTCAGATCAGCTTTTTAGGACCTGGTCTGGTTTTCAGATCAGCTTTTTAGGAGCTGGTCTGGTTTTCAGATCAGCTTTTCAGGACCTGGTCTGGTTTTCAGATCAGCTTTTCAGGACCTGGTCTGGTTTTCAGATCAGCTTTTTAGGACCTGGTCTGGTTTTCAGATCAGCTTTTCAGGACCTGGTCTGGTTTTCAGATCAGCTTTTTAGGACCTGGTCTGGTTTTCAGATCAGCTTTTCAGGACCTGGTCTGGTTTTCAGATCAGCTTTTCAGGACCTGGTCTGGTTTTCAGATCAGGTTATCAGGTATCAAATCAGCTTATTAGGTAGCTGGTCTGGTTTTCAGATCAGCTTATCAGGTATCAGATGAGGTTATAGCAAATAGATGTATCAAGCTTAAAGTTAGATTAATAACTAAAGTAAATGTTTATGAAGAGTAGTTTATATAGTTATGAAATAGTCAAATTGCTTTCTGTAGCGTCCATCATTTAATTCATTATCTTTGCTAATCACCAAAAATCCATATTTATCCTTCCAACACTCTCGACAAATCTCATGAAACTTTTCATAACTCATATCGCCACCAACATGATCTCTATAAACATGCTTCATATTTGTCTCATCTTGTTTAAACATTATAATAACATTGGCATTGTCTCTTATTAAATGCTTGGGAATTCTAGTATAAGTTTGACACAAGTAGAATGAATCGACATCCCTATGTCGCCCCATACAAAAATATGTACGTATATTATTCTGCTTTTCACATGCAACATCATCAAATATCATAATTGAATTAGTTTTAGCTTCGTCAGGTGGAATAACTGATTCATTATCTGTAAATGTATAATATCCCATTCCTTTAATTGGTGAAATTAGTTTCTTCAGGTATTCATATTTGGGTTGATATAGAGATTTTGAGTATAAATAGATGTTTTCAAACTTGAGTCCATTAGGACTTTCTAGTAAGCCAATCATAACATTAGTCTTTCCACAATTGGATGGTCCAACTATTAGAGCACGAATAGAATTTGGTAAGAGGGGGCTATGCTTTATTTTTGAAGTGATGTTGACTGAATCGTCAATATTACGAACTAAAATATTTTTATGTTGTTTCACTAACTGCATTTTTGTAACTAAATACATTTTATAAATGTTACCTCTTATTATAGAAAAAATTAGATAATATGGTTATACGATATCAGAAAACGTTTAGTCATAAAAACACCTTCGTTGGAGGAGGTATAGTAGATAAAATAATAAACTCTCTACCTGTTGAACTTCATCTTCCGGGGTATCAGTACTGTGGACCTGGAACAAAACTACAAAAACGTTTAAATCGAGGTGACAAAGGTATTAACTTATTGGACTCTGATTGTAAAAATCACGATATTGCGTATTCAAAAAATAAGGATTTAAGTACTAGACATAAAGCTGATAAAATACTTGAAAATTCAGCTTGGAATCGAGTTTTAGCAAAAGACAGTAGTCTTGCAGAAAAATCATTTGCATATATGGTTACTAACGCAATGAAAACCAAAACTAAATTTGGTATGGGTGTGGAGAAAAAGAAAAATGTTAAAAAGAACAAGCCAAATGATAAAAAACTGTTTAGAACATCAATTATAGCTGCAACGAAAATACTAAAGAAGGAAAAACCATTAGATATTAACTCAGCTATTAAAATTGCACGAAAAACTATTAACAAATCATTAAAAGGAAGAAAGTCTCAAATTGTAGTTCCACGTGTAATACGTGTTCCAAAAATCGGTGGTTTTTTACCTCTAATACCGATTTTAACTGCTCTGGGTGCAATTGGTAGTCTAACAACTGGGGGTGCTGCCATAGCTAAAGCTGTAAATGCAACAAAGAATGCAAAAAATCAACTTGATGAAGCAACTAGACATAATAAAGCGATGGAATCTATAGCAGTGGGAAAAGGACTTTACTTAAAACCATATAAAAAAGGTTATGGTTTAGTTCACAAAGAGAAATCAAAAAACTCATAAAGATGCTGCCCAACAGACCACTATCTGATGTGGACCTAAACCGTTTCTCTATAAAAATTCCATATTTTAGAGGAGTTTTCATGTTGAATACTCTACCAAAACGAACAAAGAAAATTGAATGTGGAATAATCAACTTAGATGTATCAACAGGACCTGGTACACATTGGGTAGCATACTATAAAAACAACAATGAAAAAGAATATTTCGACAGCTTTGGAAACTTACAACCTCCTTGGGAAGTAGTCAAATATCTTGGTGCAAATATAAAATACAACTATAATCAGCATCAGAATTTCAATACATTTACCTGTGGACATTTATGTCTTAAATTTCTTTATGAAATAACTGAAAATATTAAATAAAACACAAAAATTTATATTTTACAAAACTCTTTAATGTCTTTTTATTCATAATTTAAAATACATAATTAATATATTATTGCCAAACAGGAAATTGGGAATTTTGAATTAGAAATTCACTCAGCTCACTCTCGACAATTAGGTTTTCTTCACCTTCTCTACTTAGGCAATATGATCCGCTTGAGAGATCTTTGATATCGTCATCAGTTAAAATATTATATCGTTTCGGCAGGAACATTATGTGTTTATTCATTTCAACTTTTAGGGTTGGTCCATATTTAGTTGTTACACGTACCACATTTCTAATAGTATATTTCGTTGAAGAATCAAGCTCCTTTACGTGGATTAAAGTTTTGTTATTTAGAGCATTAAATTTTGCAATTAGATTTGTTGTGGAGTCCATTTTTTATTTTTTATTTAGATACTTCTTGTCACTCTGAATGTTTAACTGGAAATGATCTTAAAAGTAGCGATGATGACTTCAAAAAGGCTAATCGAAAATAATTGTGGTGAAATAGTGAATAAGTGGGAGATAGTGATAGACAGAAAGAGATAGTTATAGAGAGACAACGGTTAGAGAGAGACAGAGTAGTAAAAAAGAAATATGGAATAGAGAGAAAAGGGTTAGAGAGAGATAGAGTTCTAAAAAGAAATATGACATAGAGATGATAGTATAGATATTTTAAAGACCATATAGATATTTTAAAAATTTACAGAACAAATTAGTCTTAAAGGAACCTTCCAACATTCATCATCATTCATTCATCAGCAAATAAAATGAGTCAAATTAGACGTACTCTTAATCAATTTATAAGAGATTTTGAAAGCTTCAGGCTTTTTGATCATTGGGAGATGATAAAATGTTTCCAAAATATGCTGGATGAGAACGAAGAATATGGTGTCATGGAAGATGAAGACAACACTGAAGGACACTTCCCCAGCTGTCCTTGGTATCATCCTGAGTGTGAGGAGGGACCTGATACTTGCAGATGTACCATATATTTTTTAAGAAAAAATATACTAGAACATCTAATAATTGGCTATTACGAAATGTTTCCATCATTATAAATAAATTAAATAAAAATGAAATAAAATTGTATAAATAATAAAATAAAATTAAATTGAATTATAAAAATATTCCTTGATTTGTATTATTTTTTTCTAAAGGAAAACTAGGAATCATCTGTTCGAATATAAAATAACAGAAACTTGTATGTAGTGAAAAAATATGAGGATTTTATCCGATTATCTAAATTATTTCTCTTTATGAAAATATCTAATTGAATTTCATAATATTGTGAAATTCAATTTCTCTTGTGCAGAACCTCTCAAAGAAAACAAGACTGTGCATGTTTAAGTAACCTGAAAACAAGACTGTGCATGTTTAAGCGACATGAAAACAAGAATTTGCAAATAAGCAAAAAACAAAAATTTTTGATCCAACGAAGTAAAGTCAATAAAGAAATAAAAAAAAACCACTCACATTTTCCATTCTTTTTTCAATAGTTTATTTACAATAACTTTTCTTAATAAATAGAATTTAAATACAATAATATTTCTTAGACTTTTTTTACATTCATTTTAACAACAATACAATAATTTTTCTTAATAAATAAGATTTTATATACATCAATTTTTCTGATTAAATAGGATATAAATACAATATTTTTTCTTATTAACTAAGATATTATATACAACAATTTTTCTTAATAAATAGGATTTTATATACAATATTTTTTCTTAACTAATTAACTAAGATTTTCTTGCATTTTAGCAATCTCATCTAGCAACATGTCAAGTTCGTATTCAGGGTTAGTTTCCTTAATACGAAAATGATACCATGCATAAGTGTTTATATTATTTGATCTAATTTTTCTCTTATCATCTCCATAGCTTAATACTACCTTATTTAATTCGCTAGTATATAATTGATGTAGCTTAGATTTAAATGTTAACATACTATCATATACATTAATCTTATTAAATAAGCAATTCTTATATGTAGCTAAACTATATTTATCTAATATGGCTCTCTTTACCCCCTTCGATTTTTTAATATCATCTTGGTTTTCTACACTAAATGAATACATTTTTGAGCGCAGCCCAACAAACTCTGTCATTATCTTACCGCAATTTTCATCCTTCATCATACCAATTACTTTTTTATTTACTATTGGGAAATTATAAATATTGTCTGTAGGATAGTCCGATGTGTCAAATTGTTCATGTATGTCATTTTTTATGTCAGCGTAAAAGTCGTCAGTCTTTATTGAATATATAAAAGAGTCAGTATCCATATAGTTTAATGAGAGGTTTGTCTTAAACTTAGGTTGCATGTACCCGTAATGGAAATTATACATTTTCCATTTGGACAGCTCGAGTACACAAAATCCTAAGTAAATTGGTTTATTGTAGCAGGTTTTGACTCTAGTCATTTCGATTGCTACAAGATCTTCAGAAAATATAGATAAACTATGAAAATTTGGTTTTGATATCCAATCTTGGGCTCCTAAATGATTGCAATTCGTCCTCTCCCAATTATTAACAATTTTAACATCTCTCCTCTTATCCACATTTTCCATGGTTTTACCATACACTGCATTATTAAGTAGTTTGAAAAAATTTTTTTCAAAAGCATTTTTAGCAGTGGCTCTATGTCTGGTATTTAGGTCAATATAGCCTTTTAACCATGGAGATTGTTTAAATGCTAGAATACGATGAGTTTTCTTTAAAACTAAACCATATTCTAAGCACTGTTTTAGAACTCTAAAGTGTATCACATATGATTGCTTTGTAGAGAAATCGGTTATCAACTTGCTATACTTCGCTTGCATAGGTTTCTTATTTTCAGCGCAAAAAGGAAGATCATTATGCAAGTCGTGTAAATGAGAGGGATAATCCAACGTAACCTCATAAATATAACCGTCTGTTCCATTATCAGCTATGCTGTTTGGATCCAGATTCAACTCGTCTTGTGATAACCATCTGAACCCACCATGAGGAAGATATTCCGACATCGCCCATCCATACAAATTGTTAGCGTCTAAATAGACGAGAAATTCTGAGGGCTTTTCTTTGTCGAAATCTTGCAAATATTTATTATTTGCTTTCGAATATCTTTGACTACACTGTACTATCCCCCCACGTATACCTTTTTTCATAAAATTGTACATGTCTATGTCTGTCAATAATTCTAATTCAATTTTTGTATATTTGAGCATTGCATCCCAGGAAAGGCCAGGTGCTGTATAATACTGGCAAGGATCGAGCTCATAAATACCCTTACAAACTTTTCTAAAGTTCTCGAAAATATCTGTCAGTAAGAGGACGTCTGTTTTTAAGTAAAGTTCCATGTAATCTTTCATTGTTTCACAACCAAAAGTATTCCATACCTCTACAGCATGTGAGTATTCCTCTAAAGAACACTCTTTATTATTCAACTTATTAAAAAAATCACTGCGTGAAGGCAGCTGGCATTCATCTAATTTTTCGAATGAATTTAGGTACTCATATGGGAAAATACCTTTTTTCTTAATAAGCTGAAATTCTTTTTCTGATTGAAATAAGGACCTTATAGTGCTGAAATCATTATCCGACAAATTGCAGGCTAATGATTCCAAACTCTCAGCCATAAAGCGTATAGTATCAAGAAATCTTATTTCAAGCTTATGGCCATCACTCATTTCTGAGAATTGGGAGAGGGATATATAAAGTTCCTTATTGAGAGGGAGTACTTTCAGTTGCAATGAAATTTCACCTAATTCTTTAATGAAAAGATGTGAGTCATAATTTGAATAATTGTGGAAGTAAACTGGTATAAATTTGGGAATTTGGTAATTTAAATTACATTTATTGTGGGCTGCGCCTCTAAATTTGCCACTAATGTGGCAGTGATCTCTAACACGATCTTTGCCTAAAAATTTTTGGCAAATATGGCAATTCACCGCACTATAAAAATTATAAGTATCTGAAGGGGATAAAGTATCCATTTGTCTATTGTTAACTAAATAGTTATTATATATATCTTCACAATCCTTAATTAAATATTCTACAAATTTTTTGGAGGCATCTTCCCCCGTATATATTCTAAGCTTATCTAAATTATTACTATGGAGACACTTAATAAAATAACTAAAGGCACAAGGTGTGTGCTTTTTTATTAAATTTGTTTTACTACTTACACTATTACTTATATCCTCTAATACGCATTCGAAATCCGCGTAAATAACAAACGGGACATCCATTTTTCGTTGATGTCCCTTAAAACTAAGAATGGCATCCTCACCTGATGGCATAGTTGTGACTATCTTCCCACATTCCTCCTTATGAGTATTCATGATGGTGTCCGTATGAGTATATTGGAGACAGCTATTGCAGATGTGTAACTTAGTTCTGTGTTTTGTAGTCTGATTTGTCAAAAGTCTGTAAATAATAAAAAGTAAAATAAAAGTTTATAAGTAAAATGTATCTATTATAAAATATATAAAACAAGTATATGTATCATTAAATTAAAGTGTAGTATAATTTTTTAACTTACCTTGATATGTTCTTTATCAAAATGTAGTGATGAACTTCACCATTTTCCAAAAGCAACAAGTTTACATGGCTAATTTTTTCGTCCTTGGTGACATAATAAGGACCAATAATCTGATTGGCTCCCTCATCATAGCCGAATACGTTAATACTTATTGCTGGATTGTTCACCTCAAACTCTTTTATTTTGTTTAATCCTAATGGGAAGCTTAAATTTTTGAAATTTAACGCTACACCATTTCGCGTAACAATCGTCTCTGCAGCAATGTCTTGAATATTATAAGAACTGCAACGTTCTTGATTGTATTGGGTTGTATCCATGGCAGCAATCATACACCACTTGAAACAGTAGTCATCATCATTTTGTATATTGATGCAAGCTTTTTTTATTGCTAATTTTTGAGGTGTGGATATCCAGTTCGATCCTTTGACGAGCGAAGATTTGTTGATGTTGATTTCTGCTCGGACTATGCGTGACAAAGTCCAACCAGAATCTCGCTCTTCAAATTCGGACATTTTGGTTGAAATCTCGGCAACCTGCTTACGGAATAATTCTTCAATGCTATCTGCCCTCGTCAGCAAACTCATTTTGGCTACATGTGATATTATGCACAACTCCAATTCTTCTCCAACAATTTTGATATACTCCGCCACAATACTCAGATGAAATTTAATTATTGAATGCTTAGTTAGATTCACTTGAAGTCTCTCCATAAAAACATTTTTATTTTCTTCAACAAATTCTTCCAACAAAAGTTGGTCTTTTTTGTTTAAAATTGCATAAGTGGCAATATGGTTTTTGAATGCTTTCGATATTTTATAATATCGCACATTCGCTTCGACATCTTCTGTTCTAGCATGCGAAGTATTCATTGGAGTTGGCAGAGTTTCTTCTCTTCTTTCTTCTACTTCTCCATCACTTTCCGGTAAGCTTATGTCCATAACATCGTCGAATAAATTACCTCCAAGGATACCCACACCCTGTTGTTGAGCTTGTTGTTGTTGTTGAGCTTGTTGTTGATGATCTTGTTGTTGATGCTGGTACTCTTGTTGTTGATGTTGGTACTCTTGTTGATGATAATTAAGAGGCTGCCATTGCATCACATTGGGATTATAATTGTATCCCAAAAACTGATTATTCCATGGCATACCGTATTGTTGAAAATTTAATGGTAACTGATATTGAGGATACTGAAGATAAGGATATTGTTGATGAATGAATGATGATGATGAAGTTTGGCGATTTTGAAGAGATGTCTGCGGTAGCTCTTGATTTATGCCCCGGCTTACGACCACTTGATCCTGCACACTATGGTTTTTAACATGCTCCAAAAAGGACTTTTGGTATTTGTATACCTTATTGCATGTATTACACTGATAACCTGATGAACTCATTTTTAATTATTTTATTATTATTTCACTTTAACACAATTGCTGATGACACTTCTTGTAAATACAATAACGTACTGATGTGTTGGTTAGAAATGTTGGCGTATTTATACTAAAATTAGAAGCAGTATCCTTGCAGCATTCATAAATTTTACTTTTTGTTTCTCTGCTGCTGACTGTACTTAGTTTGCTGCTTTAAAATAATCGTAGACAAAGAAAATGATTACGTTGCAAAATATATATCTATTCTACAAAATATTCCATGCACAAGTACCCACGATCACACATTCATACATGCACACATACATATACACACACACATACATACATACATACATACATATTTCTTAAACAAATACACAAAATATTAAATTACCAACGACGATAAAGCTGGACCCCCTCCCCCCCCCCCCCCCACACACAAGTATTAGGGGTGTTCACATACATGTGATCACATAAATAAATATTTTCTCTGATATTACTGATATATTATTACGATAACAAATTTCTACAGTCTGGCAACACTGGCAATTATCCCTTTGGTATTAGAAAAAAATAATAATCATGTTTTGCCGTCGGCATTTGGAAAAAATAACAATCATGTTTTGCCGTCGGCATTTGAAAAAAATAATAATCATGTATTGCCGTAGGCATTAGGAAAAATATTCATATATTGCCGTAGGCATTAGGAAAATCATGTATTGCCGTCGGCATTTGGAAAAATAATAATCATGTATTGCCGTAGGCATTAGGAAAAATATTCATATATTGCCGTAGGCATTAGGAAAATCATGTATTGCCGTCGGCATTTGGAAAAATAATCATATATTGCCGTAGGCATTAGGAAAAATATTCATATATTGCCGTAGGCATTAGGAAAATCATGTATTGCCGTAGGCATTAAGAAAAATATTCATATATTGCCGTAGGCATTAGGAAAATCATGTATTGCCGTAGGCATTAAGAAAAATATTCATATATTGCCGTAGGCATTAGGAAAAATTAATTTTCACTATTTCACCCCACTCCCCCTTTGGTATTAAGAAAAATCATTTTCATGATTTTCCCGTCGGCATATATATTTATGAAATATTAATCTTATGAAACCCCTTAATCCAAACATACATATAAATTCCCACGGTCATAAAAACCCGGACTTATTAAACCACCCTCGTATGTATTAAACAAACAAAGCCCCTTATGTAAACAAAAAATTCCTTATGTAAACAAAAAGTTGGACGGACTTATTGACCCACCCTCGTAGGGTATCAAATTTCACAAATTTCCAAGAATTTTAAAATTTTAAAATTTTAATTACCCAAATTTTAAAATTTTGTACTGAAATTCTCAAATTTCAAATTTTAATTACCCAAATTTCACAATTTTAATCGGCGCCAGAATCCCCAGTTCCCTACTACTCATCTACATATGCATGTACATATGTAAGTACAAACTTAATCCTGTTATCTTTGATAGCCCGATATATGTACTGCATATGTATGTATATCGAAAGCTACAACCACAAATTAAAAATTTTCTTTTAATCAGAAATAATTTCTTAATCAGGCTTCAGTTCAGTAATTTCAATTCTTATTGAATGAAATATTTTTATTAATTAATGTGAGTATCTAAAGAGAAGAAAAATTAAACTAGACCTTATTAGCTGGGGGAAATACCGTATTTTTCTCATTTTATTTATATTTTTCAATTCTCATATTCCATTTCATAGAAATTTAAGTTAAATAGCTGATGTTAATAATAATCTCTACCCCAGTAGATAGACATGGGTGCTGATGAAGTGCGTGGCTGCACAGAAAAATATCGGTATTTCCCCCAGCTAATAAAGTGTAGTTTAATTTTTCTTCTCTTCTTTAGATACTCGCATTAATTAATAAAAATATTTCATTCAATAAGAATTGAAATTACTGAATTCAAGCCTGATTAAGAAATTATTTCTGATTAAAATTCACTACAGTTCAATTAAATCTAAAAAATGTCTCATTAAAAGTTATCGATTAAAAAAACTCGATATTGACAGCGATTACAGCCCTTTTTAAATTTTTGTATATTTTTAAAGCCAAAGGAGGTCTTGCACTATTCTATCGTGAGTGAAAATTATTCACAATCCCATCTCTACTATTTCTGTTCTTGTTTCCAATAAAGCAGGTGGCCGCTTTTAATTACAACTCAGTGTGGCATCTCATTGTAATTTGTGGAAGTCGTTTTTGTTTACTGTGTGCAATTCTAGCCATAGGATTATTTTCACAATATTATTTGTAAATTTCACTCAAAACAATCTTATGGTTTTGCAAAATTTCATCATTTGGCACAACTTCATACATGTACATACGTAAAACTTTGCAGACAGCTTAGTTCGCCCGATTGATATGTATATGCCCGCTGTTGAGGAATTACCGCACAGTCTAAAACAATAACATATTCCATCTTGTTATGATCTTTAGTTGAATAAAAATTTTATACTTTTGATTTTCTTCACTAAATACAACGATTTGTAATCACTTTTTATTATTCGCTTTCACAACAGAAAAACAAGTCGACCGGCTCGAAGCCGTCGGCGCGCCGCCGCCGGTTATTTTTCTGTGCATCAAGCCGCCGCCGATTGTATCGGCTCGCATCGGCTCAAAACGAGCCGAAATTTTATCTTCTCAAAAACACAAATTTCGGAGAAAAAAATTTCAAAATCGATTTTCAGTTTCAATTTTTATTTTTTCTTTAAATTTTTATACGCTCTTTTGCGCCGCCGAAAATTCTCTCGGCGCGCCGCCGCCGGTCACAAAACTACTGCGCCGCCGCCGCCGATAATTTTGCCTCGACTTGTTTCTCTGTTTCACAATACTAAACAAATCCGTTTGTGCACAACTTGACAATAGAATCCACAAAAAATATTAAAAACCGCCAATTTTAGTAGTGCTGCCACTTTGAGCAAATTGCAGTAAAAGTAGGGATTTTTTCATGGGTTGTTTTGCCACACTAATTTTTAGATTTTGGTAGGGAAAATGCTCGTTAATTTTGAAATTCAAACTTATCAAACGTTTATAAAACAAATTTTGTATGGAAATTTTGTTAATAAACATTTTCTAGAACCAAATTATTTTTTATTAATTAGACCAATAAACTTGATTACTAAAATTTAAATAAATTATGTGTGGTCTAACATAAAATATATACTGAAAATCTTTCAGTAGACTGTAATGCTCCAATATGAAAAGATTGTTGGGAAATGTGCTTCGGCATTTATTTTGAGTTTTTTTTTATTTCAGCAAATGAATGAGACCAAAAATATGAGGGAATTTCTAAGTCTGGCCTTTTTCAACTTAAACATACGTTCTAATTTAACGGCAGGCGAAGAAAAGAGAAGTAATTAAAAAAAATGTTTTGTTGAAGAAAATGAGCCTGAGACCAAAAATATACTATAACTAATGTATATGGATTATTTTTACTCGTTAGGAGAAGGAAAATTTTAAAATTTTAAAAGCTAACGTAATTAATAAGCCAACGTGTGACCAAGCTGCACATCACAGCTGTCGAATGAAATTGCATGATATTTAAATTAAAAGCAAAAAATATATGCAATGTATGCAAGTTCTAACTTTTATTTTCATTACTTTAAATTAATACTTTTACATTTAAAACAAAAGAAGCAAACATAATTTACAAATCGTTGGTTGGATTCTGGTTTGAGGCAAAGTATATTCAAAATACATTATGTCTGCAGCAAACCAGAAACCAACTGACTAAATGTTTGTCCTCTTCGGAATCTAAAAATTAATATGGTTGCATATGAGTTCGAAGACAGTGCCTCGTTTCTGTAAGGAATGTGAGAACTTTTCGAGTCGAAAAAATTGTTATCATCCTGTGAAACACAGGGTGAGTAAGAAAAAAACTGTATTTGTTCATATGTTTTATAAAGGTGAAGTTACATAACACGCGTTAGTGCGCGTGTGAACTGTAGGCATCTGTCAAAAAAAGTTGAAATAGTGTTTTTGAATACGACAAGTTACATACCAAACTCTTTGACGCGCTTGCCGCAGAAAGTTGGTTAACTTTCAACTTTTTAACGCGTTGTGTTGTTTTGACAACTAATCAGCCGACAATAAAAAAGAAAAAATTTAAAAAAATTAGAATCATGAAGGAAAATCTTAAAAAAGAGTTTGAGAACTATACAGTATTGCACAAAAAAGGAATTAAAAATGTTCCAAGATAATTTTTGAATGTAAAAATAAATAAAAAAGCTGAAAGAATAGGCGTTTGTAACGCGTGTTGTGTAACTTGCCATTTTTCATGCGGTAAAGTTTTCATGCGCACGATATTCCTCGACGAACAAACGCGTGTTATGTATTTCTACCTTAAGTGTTTATAAGTTTTTATGTGAGTAGCCCTGTGTAAAATAGGACAACCAATATAATTATTTAATTTTTCTCGATGCGAGAACTTCTCACAAGTTACAGAAATGGGGCACAGATTCGGCATAAAGTGACATGATATCCCTTACAGCCAAAATTATGTTTATAAAAATGTCAAATGTCGTTGATATCTCAATAACGAAAGCAATAATCCAAAAATGCTTTATTACAATTACTTTATATTGACAGTGGCAATTAAAATCCTTGTTTTGGTATATATTTATATATATTACTCATGAATATCACCAGTTTATGCCTCCTTGAAAAACTTCAAAGCTATGTTAAAAATCGTGAACGAAAACCATTCACAATCCCATCTCTGCTATTTCTCTTCTTCAGATCAAGGCGATTTCAGTATCAGGTGAACTCTTCCCTACAACAATTTCACAACACAAAAAACAACACGTAGTTTGCTATGCTACAAAACCAATCTGTCAAAAGATTTCTAAGCAAATTTTGACATTTTGGTTCAAAATGTTAAATTTGGCAGCAACAGCTGATAATCAGCTGGGCTGATAAGGTCACCTGATACTGAAATTGCCTTGCTTCAGATGGCCACTTTTAATTACAACACAGTGTGGCATCTCATTGTAATGTGGAAGTCATTTTTGTTTACCTTGTGCAATTCTTATTGTTGTTGCATTCTTTAGATTGTGTACTTGTAAAATTTTAGGAAAAGTGTCTGGGAAAAACAAGTGAGGTTTGTTTGTTGTAAAGAATTATTGAAATCACATATGCTAACTTAAATAAATTATAAACCAAATACTGAGCAATTTGTTAAGTTATTGAAGTTGAAATTTATATTGTTAAATCTCGAATTACTTGCTTAATGTTTAAATTATCGTTCCATATTTCTTCATTAGCCCAACCTGTCTATACAAAAGGAAAAAATAATAATTTGTTCCCACAGTAATGAGTACACAAACCAGAGAAACAAGTCGACCGGCTCGAAGCCGTCGGCGCGCCGCCGCCGGTTATTTTTCTGTGCATCAAGCCGCCGCCGATTGTATCGGCTCGCATCGGCTCAAAACGAGCCGAAATTTTATCTTCTCAAAAACACAAATTTCGGAGAAAAAAATTTCAAAATCGATTTTCAGTTTCAATTTTTATTTTTTCTTTAAATTTTTATACGCTCTTTTGCGCCGCCGAAAATTCTCTCGGCGCGCCGCCGCCGGTCACAAAACTACTGCGCCGCCGCCGCCGATAATTTTGCCTCGACTTGTTTCTCTGACACAAACACTCATCTTAAAATGTATCTAACTTTAAAATGATGAAAAAGTTTTGAACTTTAATATAAACAATAAGAGAAATCGAAATGAATAAAAAACTGGTTGTTAATTAAAATTTAGTTTTGGTTTAAAAACATTAAGTTCTCAATATAGTGAAAGAAAATTTCAGTGGATGATAATGCGGCATGTACTATGTAGTTGGCTATACATTTTCATCTGACCTCTGCTAACTTTTTATTTAATTAATGTAATTACTAATAAAATTGTTGACAAATTTATGTGAAATCATCATACGACGCTTGAATTAAAAGTATTTAACAAATTAATATCGTCAGTAATGAATATAAATATGTAGTACATATGAAATAACTAGTGCTAACATTAGGATGTATTATCTTCTGTGCTAGCTGTCAAAGTGGAAAGTGGACAATTACTAACACCACTACGATAATCGTAATGCAAAAATTCGAACTCCTGGGTGGTTAACATTGAATGAATACATTTTGAAATGTGGATAGCATATTTTCTTCCACAAGTCAGTCTGCTCTCACCAAACAATTTTCGTTCACAATTTTTTATATTGAATCTTTTTAATAATGGGAATTTCTACTCCACAATAATATAAAAATTAGTTTACTGATTTTTAAAAAGCATTTTAATGTCATATTAATCTTTTTAATATATTTTTTTATTATCTTTTATAATCATGGGTTACAAATAAACGTTTTTTAAAAAACTTAATTTTTCCAAATTTGTTTAATATAACTTTTAGATTGCCCTCGTACCACTGTTAATAAACAGTGATTCCATAGTTGCTTTGCGAGAAAATTAATTGTTCTTTTAAAGGAAAGCTACACACAAAATTCGAAAGTTTTTAAAATTTAATTTTTATTTCTTTATAAACTTGGTAATAAAGTTTATGTTTATCATTAAAAATACATTAGTAAAGCTAGTATAGCTAGTAAAGCTCACCGGCATCAACATACATATGTAGGTGAAGATTTTAATTGATTAAATGTCTGAAATATGCAAGCTTTTTTCTAAAAAAAAACTGATTTGAATATTGTAGTAAACGTTAAATTGAATGCTCTTTTCATATTATATAACTTGCAAATATATAAATATACACACGTATTAAATACAAACAAATTCGAAATAAAGTTCATAATTATAAGTTCTTTTTTATTTTTCAATTATCTTTGTTATTAATACAAAAACTAGAAAAATAATTAATTTATTTGCACAACCACTGTTGTACGTTCTCACAGCATCTACATACACACATACATAACTATTCAACAAGCACCTATAAATAAATAAAAATAAAAAGAACTTGCAATTGAAAACATATCTACATTTCCATATGTACATTTCGTTACTTTAATATAGAAAGGCCCTAACTCATTATATTTTTGAAATCGAGATTCTTGCATTTTTCGATGCATTTGATGTTCTTCTAACGAAATATACAAAAAGCTCTATTTCAAAAAAAATAACGAGTTAGGGCATTTCTATATTAAGGTAACGATTTGTATGTATGCAATATACATATATGTGTATGTATGTATGTATATATGTATGTACATTGTTGTACACACATTCATGTTTGATTTTAATTTAATAATTTCGTTGTTTTGCTTATTTTTTAATTATTCATTGTTGTTGCAACTATTGATGTTAATGTTGCTTATGATTTCTGACATAGTCCATTATGACATTGAATTGTGTATACATATGTACGTTGAGACGTGTTTAAATCAAAAAGAAGACAAAAATAATTTGTCTACGCTCGCATATGGGCTAGAGGTTTTGCACAACGTATTTTTTTATTTTTTTTGTAATAAGTATGTAGTAAAAATGATTATTTTTGTAAATTTTAAAACTGAATTTACATATAAATATATGTGAATATGTATGTATGTATGTATGTATGTACGAATGTGCAATATCTCAATGGTATGTAATACATTAAATTATTCATTTTTTTAATATCACTTTATTTAAGAATATTAAGGCAAATGATTGAAATTCGCTTTATTATATGTATATACTCTTTTCTTGGTTATAATGCAAATTTTCTCAGATTAATATAAAGTATTTGTTAAATAGAATTGGTGATATAGGTTCTTAGCTATCAAAACAATAAATAATAATAAATTCCAATCTTCTGTTCTATATAATGATTCACATAATTGCTAGAACTATTCAAAACTCAATTTTTTGTGGAGTAATTCTTTCTTAAAATTCTATAAATTCTGCATCGTGCTGTCAAAATTATTGCCTCAGAATTTTTTTTTTAGTTTGTTTGTATTAAATACATACATATATTAGGTTTGTTCATTTACTAAAAATTGTTACGAATTTGTAACAAATGTTACTGCAAAGTGTTCATTAACTCAAAAATTATTCATAGGCGGTATTCGATGTTTGTTGATGCAAATTGTCTTGTGTAAGTGCAAATGCGAAATATCGTAGCTTTTCTTTGGATTGTGTGTGTATTTTGTTGTTGGATTTGAAAAAAAAGCTACGATATTTTGCATTTGCACTTACGCAAGACAATTTGCATCAAACGCCGAATACCGCCATAGTAAAATTTTTACTTGTTTTGTTTTGTTTTCAAATTAATTATTTCAAAAATATCTCAAAAAGGAAAATTCAAAAATGTGAATTTATTTATTAAAAAAATATGTAATATGTACGTTTCTAATAACAAAAATTAAAAATTTTAAAAACTCCCGAATATATGTATCTAGAGAAGATGTGATATCTTCTAAATGGCTGGACCGATTTTCTTGAAACATAGCTAAGAACCATCTCGATCAAGTCACCTTTCAAAATAAATCGAAATCGGTCCAGCCGTTTGGTCTGCACGTGGACACGGACAGACACAGATACACAGACACACACTACAAACTTATAACACCCCATTTTTTTTGTCGGGGGTTAAAAAGAAATCATATATTCTTAATTTATTGTTTTTCTTTCTTTTAATCCACATAAATTAAATTTTATTGTCAAAGAATTTTCTTTGTTTATCTTATGTGATCAGAGATGGAAAATGGGTTTTTTGTATTTGTTAATAGAATAGAATTAAAAAATAATGAAAAATTCATAAAAATAGTAAATAATACATGAAGATGTGCGAAATAGTTCATATTAAATGTTGATTTTTAAAAATTTTGTAATTTTGTAAAATATTATTAAAAAAGATTATACAAAATACATTAGAAAAAGTACAATTGTATCATGATTTCCATCCATGGTTCTGATATGAATAAAATTTTCTTTCAAATAAAGCGTTCATTTACTTTTTCATATCTGAGAGAGAAATTTTGTAAATTTCTGCCTTGCTCTCTCGTTGCAAGTTTCTGCTAGGAAAGTATATGAACACACCTATTGTTAAATATCGAACTTTCACTAAATTGTGATTTAATTTAAGTTTTTAGCAATAAAACTGGGGGTGCACTCTGTAACTCGAAACGAAAGTAAATACTTTCGAATTTGTATGGTAATAACACGCAAATTCGAAAGCATTTTCTTTCGTTTCGAAATACTTTCGAATTTGTATGTTAATAACACGCAAATTCAAAAATTCTTTCGTTTCGAATTACAGAATAGATCCCCCGAATTTGACAGTTTAATTAATAACTTCCAATTTAGCGAACCTTTATTATAATATACATACATAAGACACATATAAAACATACGAGGGCGGTTCGGAAACTTCTTAGCCTAGCACAAAAAGCGCGGTATAAACAGAAAAAAATTAAGTGTTTTGGAAACTTCCATCTCTGCTATGAACACATGTTAAACTTTGTTTCGATCTGTCAACTCCTTCATATAGAAACAGGTGTTCACAAAAGACGCATCCGCGATTTTTTAACAATGGAAAAATTAGAAATGCGAGGTGTCATTAAATATTTACATAAAAAAGGTTTATCGGGACAAGAAATTCATAATGATATGGTGAATGTGTTAGGTGAAAGTGCTCCTTCATATGCAACAGTAAAAAATTGGGTTGCTGGACGTCCAAAAACAGCAACAACAACAGAAATTGTAGCCAAAGTGCATGATATGGTATTAAATGATCGACGAATAAAAGTGCGTGATATAGCTAATATCATGGGCACCTCAAATGATCGAGTCCATTTAATTTTGCATGAAGAACTACAGATGAAAAAGCTTTCTGCAAGATGGGTGCCGCATTTGTTAACAGTCGACCAAAAACGCATAAGAATGAACATTTCTCAAGCTTGTTTGGATCGTTTTAAGCGAAATAAAATGGATTTTAAGCGTCGTTTCATAACTGTTGATGAGACATGGATCCACCACTATACTTCAGAGACAAAAGAACAATCCAAACAATGGACTGAAGCTGGAGGAAGTGCCCCAAAGAAGGCAAAAACAATTTAATCGGCTGGTAAGGTTATGGCAACGGTTTTTTGGGACTTCAAAGGTATTTTATTGATTGACTATCTGCAAAAGGGTAAAACAATAAATTCAGAGTACTATTGCAACCTTTTGTATCAATTAAATGTACAAATTCGAGAAAAACGTCCTGGCTTACAACACAAATAAATAATTTTTCATCAAGACAACGCACCAGCGCACAAGAGTGTTTTAAGAATGGCTAAAATCGACAAATTAAAGTACGAGTTGCTTGACCACCCACCTTATTCTCCTGATTTGGCTCCCAGTTACTTTTACCTGTTCCCAAATCTAAAAAAATTCCTTGCTGGCAAGCGTTTTACCTCAAATGGGGATGCAATTACAGTTGTAAACCACCATTTTGAAGACCTTGAGGAAAACTATTTTAATCAAGGGATAGAATTGCTAGAAAAGCGTTGGACTAAGTGTATTGAAGTTTCAGGAGATTATATTGAAAAATAAAAATATTTTTGAAAAACTAACTATTCTCTTTCATTGATAGGCTAAAAAGTTTCCGAACCGCCCTCGTACCTAAAAATTAAATCAATTCGAATACCATTTTCGAACTTAGTTTTTATGCAAGACACAATTTTTGAACTGATGCATATAAGCCAATCATCAATCACCTGTATTGCATATGTCCAGTCGAATATTCGTCTACGAGAATTTTGTACTAGTTGAAAGGAAACGTGTACAAGTTTTCTTTAATCTAGAGCAAAACTCGAAAGCAATTATTAGATTCGACATACGCAATACGGGTGAATATGTTTTTATGACAGATTTTTCTCATATGTAACTTGCAAGCTGACAAATAAAAGATAAAGCGTAAAAGATAACATGCATGTGCAACTTTAATGTGAATTAAAATAAAAATAAAACTATTTTATTGTGAAAAAATCAAATTAGAAGTGTGAAAGATGAGATAAAATAAAATACGAGTATAATGAAGCACTAATGAAACCATTGTTTGTATGTATGTATGTATGTATTTCTCAAACTTCATTTGCATACGTTGGATGCATTTAAAATATCAATTTAAATTAAGTCGTCATTTCTGACTATTTTCCATATTAAATTTATGAAGAAAATCTCTAATCAAATTACTAAATAGATTAGATTTTTACTCGTTCTGAAAACTCGCTTAAAACATTTGCTATATTCTTATTAAGTTATAGTAGCATCGACAAATAAAGAAGGAAAATAATAATAATAAGCTGCTGCTATATCAGTCAATCACCAATTGGGCCAGTTTGGTTATTGTGCTCAGTTTAGTTTGTTTTACGCTCTTGCACCGACAACAAGCAAAACTTATTGAAACGCGCTTAAAGCTCGAAATTTTAAAAACGAGTTTCAGTTCATTTCAAACAAACGCACACACCTACAAAATGTAAGCTAAAATGATAAAAAAAAGTAAATCTTAATAAAAAAGTTTGTCTAAAAAAAATAAAAAATAAGAAAAAGTCTTGAAAGAACATACAAATAAAAAGTGTTTCTTCAGTATGTGTGATTCTTGAATTTTTCTACCCCAAATAAAAGAAAAAATCTTGAAATTTATATATGTATACTCGTATATAAAGTGTACAATAAAAATTAGCGTAAACCAACAAGTGGAAAAAAATGCATAAATATTTGAAATGCTAGAGGAAATAAAAATAAATTTTAATAAATTAAATATTGAATCTTTCCCAATATTGGTGATATTGACCTAAAAATAGTTGTTGTTAACCCACAGCTTACATATTTATGATGATTTCTTTTTATAAAGTTTTCTGCAAATATTTGATTAAGTGGTTAAGAAATCATTAAAAAACAGTTAAATAAATATTTTATTTTACATAATCTTTTTTTTAAAGTTAATTTAAAGTTAAATTCAAATAAAGAAAAAATTAAACCACAGCAAGATGCAACAATATCCAAGTGTGCATACCAGTTGGACAACATCATCATCATCAGCCAGCTGCCAGCTTTGCAATTTGTTTACTTCTTTTTTTTTTTGTCTAAGTGTAACTAACATTAACCAGGTTTTTTTTTATTACTTACGAGTATATTTTACTTCTTTCTTAAGAAATGTGTTGGTTGTGTTTTTATTGTGGTTATTACTGTTGAAGTTAATGGAGCTGGACTTATATGTCAATGTAACTTGTTGCTACAAAAAAATAAATATACGCAATTTCCCTATGAATATGGTCAACAATATTAGGAGGTTATTGCTTCATTCAGAATTTCCCACAAATGTTTTAAACAACCTTATTAAATAAAACTGGTCAAAGTTTCTTTATCAATAATTTAGACAATTTTTAATATCAAGAACAATTCGTTTCATGAGAAATGATTTCACATACATATACATACATACATACATACATATGTACATATCAAAACTGAACAAATATAAAAAAACTCTTGAGTAAAGATCTTCCCTAAAAAATATAAATTAAATAATGACCTTGAAAGGCTGATCTCCTGTTTCTACAACCCAGGCGGTTGACTTGAGTAAAATATTTAAATAAAAACCTCAAATTTTTTTATTGATTTCCATACAAATTTTATAACGAAATACAATTTTCCTACCCTGGAACCATATTTGTGATTTTTCTGATATTTAATACTAATTTATTTCTTTCTAAAATACAAAATATGCCCCTTATTATGAGCAACTTTCGATCTTCGACTGCAGTCGAAAATACTGATTGAACGAATTTTCATTTGGTATTATGACAAGCATTCGACAAAGAATGTTGTTATTTGGAATAAAATCGACAAAAATAGCTTACAATTTATGTATTCTTGTACTTAAAAATAAACATTCACTCTTATTCCAATTGTCGACATCGACGTCACTTTAACACAATACAAAAAAATTGGGGCTTGTGTACCCGTTTTCGAAAACAGCTGACTTCTGTTGACAGGTTTATTCTATTTTTTAGACCTTAAGGCAAGGAAATAAATTGTCAGTAGCACAAAATTGTTCTCGAGAACGAGTAAACAAGAACCACTTTTTTGGTATTGTGTTAAAGTGACGTCAATGTCGACAACTGGAATAAGGGTGATTGTTTAACACTTAGATTTTTTAAAATTTTTTATATTAAAATAGTTCATCGAAAGCTAAATTCTGTTCGATAGAAAATTCGTTAGGTTAGGGTATGTTAGCAGGCTGCTGGTGAAGAATGAAATTTAGGGGTAAAGCTCACTTGGGTCCAATACGATGATCCCTTTGTGCTACCTGTAAGTTGAAAGTGGTAGAATAAGGGGGAGACAGGTAATATAGGGAGGATATAGATGGAAAGTTTCTTTAGAATAAGAGAGAATAAAGGAGGGTGGCGTTGGCTGCAGTAGTTAGCACGTTGACTACAAAACCGAAGGTCCTGGGTTCAATCCCTGTTTCCGACAGTCATTAAATAACAACACCACGCATTTTTCTGATGTGCATTAGTGTCCCTTTGTGTCAGTTGTTGTAGGAAAGTTCAAGTGCATAGTCACTGGTCACTGAACTATACCGACTTCAGCAGATACTAATCCTAATGTAACATCAGAGCGCCCTCCTTCGTAGTGTAGCAAAATCATCGGCGAAGTAAAATAATCAATAAAATGGCTACAAGACACAGCTTCAAAAAATTAATACGCCCCATTTAACATCAGAGAGGCGCTGCAACACTGCATTATGAAAAACGTGCGAAAAGCAGAGTTGTAAAAGAATGAAGCTTTCCTCTATCTCTTCTTTCACCACCTGTCTTCTCTCTCACTATCCCTTTCCTAAAGAAGGTAACACCTAGTATTAGCAGTAGGCATTAATTGCCTGAGTATTACTTCTCTTTATAAAAAAAAAAAGAATAAAGGAGAGTAGAGGGTATAGTACATACACTTGCCATAGAGAAAGGCTAACGATCATACCAGCCGCTGCTCCTAATGTATAGACTTAGGTTTCTGAGTCCTATTTCCGATAACTCGGACAGTCTATTGAAGAATATTCTGCCAAGGAAGCGCAGACGGAAATCCTCCAAAGCAGGGCAGAAACAGAGAAGATGCTAAATGCTTTCCTCTTCTTCTTCATCATTGCAGCTGTAGCAGTAATCATTAGCGTGGGTTCCAAAAGTGCGGTGGCCGGTTAGTGTGGCCAAGCGATTCCCCAGGTGCTTCCTGGTGAAGCTAATGAGGTTTTTGGTTCTGTTGATACTTAGGCGAGGCCAAAAGGCTCTCGATGTAACGCAGGTAGGCTAATTGCGTTGCCCACCGAAATTTTGCCTATAATATGAATTTGACATTCGATTTTCTATGTTCGATAGCCAACGATGATTGAAAATCGAATGCAACTCATAATAAGGGCCTATCTATGTTAACAAAGGAAAAAAAATAGTTTTATTTAGTTACTTTTATAAACCAAAAAAAGTTTACATTTTCCAGCTCTGTAGTTGTGTTTTTTATTTTTCTAATTTTGCATACCAATATATTTCTTTCTTAAATATAAAATATATTTAATTTATAGAGAAAAAGAAAAAAATAATTTCACCTAGCTAAATTTTATATACCAAAAATAATTAAAATTTTCCAACCCTGGATTATTCCTTTTAGATTTTTTTAATATAAAATATATATAATTTATAGAGAAAAAGAAGAAATTTAATTAAACTAGCTATATACCAAAAAAAATTAAAATTTTCCAACCCTGGAATCGTCTGTTTGTTTTTTTTTTAACTTAAAAGTAATATAATCCTTACTGAAATATAAAATATATTTATTTAACAAAAAAAAAGTTAAAATTTTCCAACCCTGGGGGTCAACTCTGTAATTCGAAACGAAAGAAAATGCTTTCGAATTTGCGTGCAGTTAACCTACAAATTCTTAAGAATTTTTTTTCGTTTCGAATTACAGAGTAGACCCTGGAATCTTTTTTTTTGATTTTTCTTTAATTTAATACTAATTTAATTCTTACTGAAATATAATATTTAGCAAAAAAGAAAAAGAAAAATTAGTTTTAGGCAGTTATTTTTTATAAAAAAAAGTACATTCTCCAGCTCTGAAACCGTCCAATCTAGTTTAGACCACTTCTGGCACACCAGTCCAAGACCGAAGTCTCTAGCTTTTCTGGGAGCTTCGGAAAACCGATTTCATGTACAGACAGATGTACAGACGGACATTGCTTATTCGTCTTGCCTATTCATAAGAACTCAGAATATATTTATGTTTATAATTTATGGGTCGTATATGAATATGGTGAAAATTACACACAGAATGACAGAAACTGTAAAATGAATGCAAACTTAAACAAGTTTAACAATCTGGAATTAAATAATTAAAAAAGTTTTTAAATAATTGCTCAATTCACAAAATATTGTAGGAGACTTAGATCGAACAATTGTTGTTGGTAATTTCTACATAAACATTTGTTTATAAACAATGTATTTGTCGAAATTACCATGAATTCATGTACGACCTACGACTCCTACAATAGGTTGTGAATTGCCCAAATGTTTAGTGAGATGAACAGTGAGAAATCATTATTGTACAGTGTTGTCAACACATTACAAAATAGTAATTCGCCCCTCCCCAGAATGGCCTTTATACTCCTATGGTTCACCATGAACTGAGCCCACGCACACACATATTCATAAATACATATATACATACATCCGCACTGACATCGATGTTAAAAATAGTCAGAATAGATTCTCACGAAATCAAAACGTCGAGATTTGATAAAAACTCGATTTTGGAAAGTCGGTGTAAAATCATTAACTTCCCAGTTTTTTATAGCGGGAAATGAAAAATTGGCGGAATAACTGTTATAATTTATTTTTCTTATTCCCTTTCAGCCACTATTGCTGGTAGATGACGTCGCATAAAAAATGCCGAAAAATAGAACTTTGATATATTTGTTGCTATTTTTAGCCAACAGTGTTTTGATTTACTGTAAGTCCATAATACTGAAAACCTAAAAATATCTTAAATGTTGAAGAAAAAAAAACTCAAACTAATATAATTTTTTTATTACACAACCAGGTGAAACAAATTATCCACCCATATTTCGCCAAGTGAACAATAATATTGTACTTCCGGAAAATACTCCCGTAGGTTCGGTGGTCTATAAGTTAGAGGGTTCCGATCCGGAGGGTAGTAATGTTACCTTTGGCTCCATAGGATCAGAACATTTTAAAATTGATCCCATATCGGGTAATATAACTCTCATAAAACCCTTGGATCGTGAAGAAAAAGATAGTCTGCAGTTTTTAATAACAATACGTGATCAAGTATCGGACGATGGTGAATCTGTATTGGATAATATAGTGCAAGAAACGTTAACGATTATAGTATCGGATGAGAATGACAATGCACCGGAGTTTCAAAATGTAAGTGATAATTTTTGTTTTAAAATTGTAAATAATTTATAGAGAATGAATGAAATTAAATTTTCACGATATGTTGACTTTGTACTGTTTAGACTCCATATGGAGCTGATGTTAATGAAGACACCCCCGTTGGTACCATCATATTTAATTCAATATTGGTAAAGGATCGTGATATTGTGGGGGAGAGCTTAGATTTGAAATGCATACCTCAGGAGCAATCACCTGATGCATGTGATAAGTAAGTTTAAAAAAAAGCGAATTCGAAAGAAAAAATTCTAAAGTTATATGCCGCTTATAAAATTTATTTTAATATTTTATTTCTATTAAACAATAACAAAAATTAAAAATTTTAAAAACCCCCGATATATCTAGAAAAGATGTGACATCTTCTAAACGGCTGGACCGATTTTCTGCAAACATGGTTAAGAAGCATCTCGATCAAACAAACAAACAAACTTATAACACTTATACATATCGTCAGCTTAATATAAAAAGGACCTAACTAAATTTTTTTTTTGAAACCGAGATTTTCTGAATTTTTCGATACATCGAAAAATAAAAAAAAACTCGAACTCAAAAAAAAAAATGAGTTAGATAGAGCCTTTCCATATTATTCGAATATTTTTTCTTTCGAATCGAAAAAGAATTACATATGAGGATATTTTCTATTTGCTTCTTTATTTAATTTGCCCCTTTTTTACACTTTAGATTCCGTTTGGATATTTTAAAGCGTGAACCGACTATTTTAACAGCCAATGTAGTGTTGAGCCAACCTTTGAACTACAATCAATGTACAATATATCATTTTCTAATCGAAGCTACCGTAAGTGTTGTGTTCTTTTACAGAAACTCACTCGCACTCACGAATTGAAATTAAAGATGAAGTTCATTCAAATTTTTACAGGACGGTGTCAATCAAACCCAAACAAATGTCGAAGTTCGCGTTAAGGATGTGCAAGATAAGCCGCCGGTATTTTTGGAATACAAGTCGAATGTCATAGACGAAGATAGTCCCATTAACACTTTGGTATTAAAAATTCAAGCTAGAGATGGCGACACGGGTGAACCTAGGAAAATTGTTTATGATTTGTTAACAAGTAAGTTAAATTAAGAAGGCAGGAATTTGTTAAAGCGAAATTAATTTGAATTAAACATTTGCACAGATCCCATGGACTATTTTCTATTGGATGAACATACGGGTGAGCTAAGAACAGCCAAACCTCTGGATCGTGAAGCTTTACCCGATGGTGCCGGTATTATGAAGCTGACCGTAAGAGTAAGTGTAAAATACTAGAAACAAAGAAAAAACACCTTTTAACATCAATTTTAATGCTTGCTGCTTTAGGCCCGTGAGGTGGTAAATGGCGTTCCCAGTACTGATCCCATGGAAAGTAGTACCGCCACTGTAACAATAACCATACGTGATGTTAACGACTCTCCGCCTACTTTCAATAGCAAAGAATATGATGTTGCTTTGCCTGAAAACACCGCTGCCGGAACACCCTTGGCCTTGGATATGAATGTTACTGATCGCGATATGGGTATAAATTCGAAATTTTCCTTGCGTTTAGAAGATGTTTCCGAGGTGTTTGAGGTTGAACCGAAGTTGGTAACTGGATTCTCGCAAGTTCATATACGTGTTGCCAACGGCAGTTTGGATTATGAAAATCCTAATCAACGAAAGTTTATAGTGCTGGCAATAGCCGAAGAAACCGATACAAATCCGAAATTATCCTCTACTGCCACGATAACTGTTAGTGTGTTGGATGTTAATGACAACAAGCCCGTGTTTGAACAGGAGTCGTATTCCGCATCTGTATCAGAGTCAGCCTTGACCGGCCAATATATTACAACAATTACCGCCAAAGACATGGATTCTGGTGATTTTGGTGATGCCGGTTTGCGTTATAGTTTATCGGGCAATGGGGCGCAGCTGTTTCATGTCGATGAAAAAACTGGTGTAGTTACTTTGGCCGATTGCAGTAAGCTGCAGGAATCTACAGCAGCCAATTCTAGACGTAAGCGGCAATATGAAGATATGCCAAGCTATTTGATGAGTTCTCGAGATGATGTTGACGAGAATAACGATGCGGATTATGAATATAGACTGTTAAAAACTGCTGATACTATAGATATAAACAACGAATTGCTACCGGAACCCAAGACTTTCTCAAAAACTTGTTTAGATTACGAAACCGAAAATACTTACTTTTTATCTTATAAAGCCACCGATGACCAAGGTCGTGGTACAAACTCAGTTGTGTCATTGCGCATTTCTGTTACCGATGCCAATGACTCACCACCTGTTTGTGAAAGTCCCTATTATAGAGCTTCTGTAGATGAAGGCTCCAAAGTGTTTGAAGCTCCCTTGATAGTAAAGGCAAGAGATGCAGACACCGTCTCTGATATAACTTATAGGTATGTTATTTCTTTTACCTTTCTCTAGTTACGTAAAGAAAATCTATTATTTCAGTATTGTGGGCGATAAACACATACATGACACATTTGCTGTTGACAATAAAACTGGTCAAATAACCATAAGACCTAATGCCACACTCGATGTCACACATTTGAGGAATGATAATCTGATATTTTCTGTCGAAGCTAATGATGGTCTTTTCTCAGCCAGTTGCCATATTAATATCACTGTCAGGGATGTTAATAATCATGAGCCACGTTTCTTAGCTGATACCTATTCAGCTGTTGTGGAGGAAAACTCCGAAATTGGCAGAAGTGTGGAGAAATTAGAAGCGGAAGATTTGGATTCGGGAGTTAATGCTGAAATAAGGTGGTGTAAAAGAAATCTTGCTAACACGTTAATAATTTTTATATTTAAATTGTTTTAAGCAGTTACCGCATACAGCAGGGCAGTTTTGATGATTTTCGCATCGATGAAAATACTGGCGAAGTATTTGTATCGCGTAAGCTTGATTATGACAATCGTAATACGTATCAAATCGAAGTGATTGCCATGGATTCGGGTACGCCAAGGTTATCGGGCACCGCTACTTTAACTGTTAGTATAGTGAATAGCAACGACAAGGATCCTTATTTTACGCCAGCAACACAACATGCAGAGGTGAGTGAGGATTGTCGAATAATAAAATTTGCGAGAAAAATATTCGAAATAGCAAAACGTTATTGTTACTAATTCGTGAATTATTCGCTTTAACTTTAAAAATTAATCATTATTATTTCTCTAAAAAATCATATAGTAGTCAATTGTTGTCGACACTGATTATTGTAAAAAATCTTTTCATTTCGGCTGAGAGGTTACAGTTTCCACTTGGTTGGGCGGGTACACGCCCACTAATATTTTATTTGATTTTATAATATTTTAATTATTCGATTGCTATAAAACTTACCAAGATATTGGGCTCTTGTAACAACACAATCTCGAAGTTAAAAAAATGGGCGCAGCCACGCCCAATAAAATTTAATATTATATTTCACATGCTTCTATTTGACCGATTTTTATGTAACGTGACACACACCCAGAGCTTAAAAAAGACACAATGTTGCATTCAAAAGGGGGCGGAGCCACGCCTATTATATTTCACGTGCTTGTACTTAACCAAATTTTACGAAACTTGGCACACCCCTTGAGCTTTTAAAGAGTTACAGTCTGCCATTCAAAAAAGTGGGCGGGGCCACGCCTAATTTTTACGAAACTTGGCACACACCTTGAGATCTGAAAAGTGCTTAATTATGTGTTGAAAAAAGTGGGCAGGGCTACGCCCATGAAAAGTCAGTATTAAATTATATGTAACTCTACTTATTCGATTCCAACGACACTTGGGAAGAAGTTTCGGCTCTTAGAATAATTTTGTGCCCATTAAATATGAATATTATATTTCACGTTCTTCTACCTGACCCATTTTTTCGAAACTTGGCTCACACCTTCAGGTATGAAAGGGACGCGATGTTGAATTTAGAAAAGTGGGCGGACACTAATATTTGTCAAATTAGCATAGCCCCTAAAATTTTTAAAATAGAATTTAAAAAAATTAAACCGACTTCAAAAATAAGCACTAAAAAGTTTAAAATAATTTAGATTTAGTTAAATAAAATTTTTTTTGTCCATAATCCATAATCTTATTAATTTTGTTTACATTTTAATTTTTAATTTCATCTAATAATCATTACAGGTAAGGGAAGACACACCTGTGGGCACTATTTTCTATACACTTATGGCCATTGATCCGGATGTTTCTTCTCGAGATGCTTTAGATTTTTCAGCAGTTGGTATTTCAGCTGTTGATAAGGATGGCAAGGCTGTGGAAAATAGTGAACAGTTCAGGGAATACTTTACTATTACACGCAGCGGTAAAGTGGTGGTCAATAAAAAACTAAATCGAAACTTATTTGCGGTAAATATTGGTATAACTATGTGTGTCTAATTGAAAGAATGAACCAAATTCACTTATAATTTCAGGTCATACGCATAGATGTTTTGGTAACCGATAGTACAGCTCCCACAGTTCAGCAAGGCAGCGGCTTATTAATTATACAAATCATTGATGTCAATGAAGTAGCACCGGTAAGTTAAATGAAGATAGAGAGAGAGAGAGAGAGAGAGAGAAATAATGGGCGTCAGAACTAACGTAACGGTTGCGATCTTATGAATTTTTCTTGAGATATGGATGGGGATGAGGAAAGTTGCAATTTTATTGGCAGAAACTTCAATTGTTGATAATAGTCGGAGTAGGTATTTCTGTAACAAAAAAAGTTTTTTTCCAATTAATAATGAAACTTTTTCTGATTAGTAAAAATCCATACAAAGCTGTTATGGCAAATATTATGCGCGGTACTTTACTCAATAGTAACATAAAAAATATGCTCATATTGTTGGCCGCCACTAGTTTGGTAGTACATAGTCCTAATATAATTTCAGCAAAATTTAAAGCTATATGATCTATGCTTTGGGCAAAAAGGGCTGGCAATAAAAGGTTTGGCAGATCATCTGCTAAAATAGGAAAACTTGACAAAAAAATATATTTAGTTTGCTGTGTTTTATTTCAAAATTTATGCTTACATAGCTATAACATTTGCTCCCAGTGTTATATAGCCCATGACAAATTTAATTTGCCAATATATCGATATAAATATGATTAATACACTGTGACGTGGATAACAATTGCTCTGCAGTATAGTATCTACTTCCTTTAGCTCGCTTTGCAATTTGTAAGGGTTTAATGTGGCCGCTTTAAGCAGAATTAAAAAAATATTTATACATAAAATTTTAAATTTTCTTAACTCGAAATTCATTTTCTTACATATCTACAATCAAAATAAAAAATTTTAAAATGCCTTGTAATTAATAAGAAGTGACTTTTAGTAAAAGAAGTGACTGATTATATATACATATTTAGTGCAGTAGCTCTAAAGATAAAAAAGTCATACAAATTGTCTTGGAACATCGTGATTTAGAAAGCAGTAGATATTTGTTTATAACTACGATGTGTGTAAGGACCTATGTATATATGTATATATTTTGTCTGAATATTATCCGCCTGTTTTCACAACACGAACGGCCGAATTGTGAAATTATTCAAATTTTTTTATTCGAATAATAATATTTACTTAAACTATTTTTATCACATGATTTTTTATTTTAATAAATGTTTTATTCGAATAAATTTTATTCGGCAGTTTTTGTATTCGAATAATTTTATTCAAGCATTTTAATTATTTTACAAATAGTTTTTCATCAATTGGAATAATTGTTATTCCAATCATTTTAATTCAATTCATTTGTATTCAAAGAATACTAATCGAATAATATTTATTCAAATAATTTTATACTTATCATACTAAACTTTTTATTCGAATAACTGACAAATATTTATTTAAATTATTTTTATCTAATTCAGTTTTCTTGGAATCATTTTTAATAGAATAAGTTTTAATCCATTAAGTTTTATTCGAATAATTTTATTCGACTATTTTTCTCGAATAATTTTTATTCAAGCAATCAATTATTTTACATATACTTTATTTTCATGAATTAGAATAAGTGCTATTCAAATAATTTTAATTCGGATAATATTTATTCAAACAAATAAAATAAATATAATAAATAAATATCTTATTCGAATAACTGACGGATATTTATTTAAATATGTAATTTTTATCCAAATCCTTTTTATCAGATTATTATAGCTATTGCTATTTATGGCGAGATACAGGGGTTAGAAAATAATTTTCGTAACAAAATTAACCGACACTATTACAGTTATAAATTTATTTTTGTTTTGATTTCTTTGTACTTAAAAGCAGCGTACGAAAATAAACGAAGCAAATTGTTTGAATTTGTTTTGTTTGGTTCTTTGAAATGAGTTGAACAAAAACAAAAACAATGAAAAACATCGCTCAGTTTGTTTTTGTATTATTTTTTGCAAATAAGCACAAGCCAGAGAACATTGCCGATCGACTGTAAGACGATTAACCGCCGCCGCCGACCACAAACAATATATTCATTTAATCGTGCTCCGCTAGAAAAGATAATAATGGGTTATAAATGGAAACGTTTTGAAATATTTGCGGCGAATTTAAACACATTAAGTTTGTTTTATACTATGTTCACACTTATGTTTTTAAACATGTTTAATACATCGTCAGCTGGTTTCTGGTTTGCGGCACAGTATATTCAAAATACATTATGTCTGTAGCAAACCAGAAACCAAACGACGACATTTTCACAATTGTGTTTAAGACGAGTTTTCTAAGAACTAAACACAACCGTTCACATTATATTTGAGATGTTTAAGGTTGTCGTTTTGTCAGTATTATTGTCAATTATTGTATTTGTAAAAAATTACGAATAATTATGCTTTTCAAACAACAAATGTTTTTGTAAATAATTCACTATTTTTTAAGTAATTACTTTCTTACCAAATAATGTATCAGCTGCCGCAATTTAATAACAAAACAAAGGTGCCAGAGTTATCAAGAAACGGACTGAACATACTCTATTTACGTGTTTAAATCTTAAACACTTCATTTGAAATGTTTAACAAAACAACAATCTCAAAATCCTCGCGTTTAAGCTCTTAAACACGAATAAGGTGTTAAACACGTTTAAAAACATAAGTGTGAACACAGTATTATATAGCTAAGTAGCAATTGCTATAACCGGGTGTCCTAAGACACCTCTCTCCTTTTTTTTATTACATTTTTTATTCTTATAAATTTTATGCGGCAATTTTTTTATTCGAATAATTTTATTCAAACAATTAATTATTTTACAGATAATTTTTCATCAATTAGAATAATTGTTCTTGCAAATAATTTTAATTTGATTAGTTAATCGAATAATATTTATTGAAATTGTTTTTATACTCATCTAAATAAGCATTTTATCCGAATAGCTGACGGATATTTATTTAAACTATTTTTATGCAATTCATTTTTATCACATAGTTTTTTATTTCAATGAATTTTTTACTCGAACTAATTTAACTCGATTAATTTTTATTCGAATAAGTTAATTCAAGCAATAAATTATTTTAAAGATAATTTTTCATCAATTAGAATAATTGTGATTCCAATAATTTTAATTCGATTAACTTTTATTCAAACAATATTATTCGAATAATTTTTATATTAATTTAAATAAATTTTTTATTCGATTAACGGGTGGATATTTATTTAAATACTTTTTATACAAATAATTTTTATCAGATTATTTTTTATTTGAATACATTTTTTATTCGAATAAATTTAAATGCGATAATATTTTATACGAATATGTAATTTTATTTAAGCAATACATTTTTCAATAAAAACTATTTTAGTCCAATAATTTTAATTCGAAGAATTTTTATCCATACACATATTAGATAATTTTTTAGTCGAATAAATTTTATTCGATTAGTTTATATTTGAATAATTTTATTTAAGCAACCAATTTATTTTACCGATAACTTTTTTCATCCATTAGAATAACTGCTATTCAAATAATTTAAACTCAAATGGCGTTTATATAAACAATATTAATCGAATATTTATTAAAACTTAAAAATAGTTTTCATAAAATAATTTTTTGCTTAAATACATTTTTATTCGAATAATTTTTATTTAAATAAATTTTTATTCAAATAATTTTGTTTAAGCAACCAAGTAGAATCATACAACTTCTAATCGTGCTTGCTTATGTGCTTGTATGTAATATTAAATTTAACACATTTGGAATTCTTTCAGAAATTCAGCTTGCCGTGGACCATTGACAATCCCGTTATTAAACTTCAAATGGTTGAGGAACAACCAATTGGCACACAGCTCACCACTTTACAGGCCTACGATGAGGATTCAACAATTGGTGAATACGACATTTCGGCAAATGATTACTTTGACATCAATAAATCGACGGGTGTAGTCACACTTATCAAACGCCTCGACTATGAAACCATCAAAGAAGTTAAATTTGTAGCCACAGTCAGTGACACGGGTATTCCAGCATTAACCTCAACAGCAGATGTTGTAGTTGATGTTATAAATCTCAACGATAATGAACCCGAATTTACACAAAATGAATATTATTTTAATATCACAGAAAATTCACCGGTTGGCACAGTAGCGGGAAAGGTTGAGGCTTTTGACAAAGATTTGGGAGCATTCGGTGAAATTACGTATTCTCTAATAGGAGAAAGTAACAAATATTTTAGCATCGATTCGTATACAGGAAATATTATGGTGGCTGACTCTACCATATTGGATAGGGAAAAAGTTAAACAAATAACACTGACAGCCGTTGCTAAAGATAAAGCTCCTCTAACGGTACAAAAATCCACAACGGCAGCTGTAGGTGTGCTGAGATTTTTATAAAAAACTTTAATATAAGTGAAAACATTTTTTTTGCAATTCCAGATTTATCTCAATGTTTTGGATGTGAATGATAATGCGCCCGAGTTTACACAGAAGGAATATACTTCGACAGTGGCTGAAAATGCTGCTCTTAATCCTCCAGCAGCTCTACTACAGGTTAAGGCTTTCGATTTGGATGAGGGCATATTTGGTGATGTAAGATATGTTATAACAGCAGGAAATGATGAACAGCTTTTCAAATTAGACTCCCAAACGGGCATTATTTATCCGGCTCGCAGTTTGAGCGGTCAAAAGGGTGTATATGAATTAGTAATATCGGCTCGTGATAACCAGGGCTCAGGTACAATGGAAGCTTTCACTAAAGCCATAATAACTGTCAAGGGAGTAAATAAACATCGACCAGTGTTTCTGATACCAGCTCTCTTCAATGCCACGATTGAAATACCGGGTGTAATTACTAATTTTTTTTTTAATAAATATTGATAATTTAGAAGAAATCGCTGTTGATTTGGTGAAAAAAGTAAAAGAAAATTCTATGCTTTAATGGTAAAATATTCAGCATACTTTCAAGAGCTAGCGATTTCTTCTACGTATTTCAGGTTCCTGCTATTTTTGTGTTTTAATTTTATTCTTCCCTTTTAACAGGATTCTGTTAAAAAGGACTATTTAGTTCTAACAGTCAAGGCTGCCGACAATGATACTGATGAAAATGGAAAAATATCTTATCATCTACAAGTCAATGACCAAAATCAGCAAGAGACTGATGAATTTAAAATCGATGCAGAAACTGGTGAACTAAAAACAAATAAGGAGCTACATCGCAAGGACAAATCAAAGTAAAATAATAATTTTTATTTTCCACTAAAAACTTAATCTATAAATATGTTTTTATGCAGCTTTGATCTCATTTTGGTGGCCCAAGACGCTGGCAATCCCACGCCATTTGAAACTTTACGTTTCCTAACAATCAGCATTATAGACGCTAATGAAAATCGACCAGAATTCCCCGATTCTAATAATCCCTATCGCATAACCATTGTGGAGAATAATGAGCGTAATGTTAAAATTGGCAAAATACAGGCAACCGCCCGCAATAAACATAATAAAGATGTGTTTTACTACATGCTTTTGGGCAATGAAGACGGTGCCTTTGCCGTGGACAAATCAACGGGTGATATTTATACCAACAAGTCCTTGGATAGGGAAACTACCGATTCGTATACTTTATATATATTGGCCAGCATAAAACGTGATCTTCATATATCAGATGAGGAGAGAGCATCATTTTCCATTAAGACTTTAGATCGTGATAATACCGTGGCCAAAGTTATAATAACCGTTTTGGATGAAAACGACAATGCGCCCGTTTTCATGAATGAAATTTATTACGCTGGCGTTAATTCGAAAGCTGTTATTGGCACTGAAATTGTTGCAGTCAATGCAACGGATGCTGATATTGGAAAGAATGCACAGATTGAGTACATGATTACTTCATCGAATTTGTATAAGTTTGGGGCGAATAAGACTACAGGATCAATAGTTCCAAGTCCATATGGTAAATTTCGAAGACCAGTGAAAATTTTTTAATTTTAAAAGCTACTGGCATTAATAATGTGAGCTCGTATCATCGTAGCTCCCAAATGGCTAAACAGTATTTTTTGCAATTGGGAGCTACCGTTTATCAGCATAGTCCCTAACTCTTTTCAACATCCCACTATAGAAAGTTACTGATTTTATCACAATCTTTGAAAATTAAGTTTTCATCATATTTCGTCGTTTTGAGGTACTTACTGGGAATCAATTCTGACTATTTTCGCGATGATATATGTACGTACATATGTATGTATGTATGTAGGTGTGTATGTATATATGCGTGTGTTTATGTAAACATCTCATAACTTAACAACGGGTCAAGGAATTGGAAGCAAATTTGACGCATTCAAAAGATATTGATTGATCTCGAAAATTTTCGAAAATGAAATTTTCGCAAATCAGGAATCTACTCATCGCTTCACGTTTTTTCAGTTTGAGATTGTGATATTTGATTTAAAAAATTCGATTAATCACTCAAAAAAAAAACGAGAATCATTGTTTAACCGTGATTTGCACTGATTTTTAAGGTTCAAACTGAGCTCAATATAGATGAAATTGGGTTTTCTAGTACATTTAACAGTTTTAAATACATCAAACTTTCGAAGAGAAATAAAAAAACTTTAAATTTTGCAATACTTTTTTGAAAAACACAGTGAGAGAACACAAAAATGGGGAACTACTCCATTTTTCCGTTTAAAGCATTTTATTTTTCTTTTTTTATTTAACAAATTAATATTTCTATCTCATTAATATTTAATTCCTCTTTTTAATTAAGCTATTTCCAGCGAAGGTAGAATTTCTACTGGTGCTTTTATGGCCGAATATAATCAAGATCGTTTCGAATTGGAAGTGATAGCAAAAGAAGTGGAAGCGCCTCAACGTATAGCTCGAGCGAAAGTTATTGTATGTAATTTACAATATATATTAGTTATTCAATAAAAACTACTTAAGTGCCTTTAATTTAAATTCAGGTTTGGATCTATGACTACAGCCAACTGGTGCGCGTTATACTTTCCCGTCCACGGGAAGAAGTTTCCCAACAGCAAGATGAAATTATAGCTGAGCTACGAAATGCCACCCAGCATCGCATTATTGTCGATGAACTTCGTTATCATGTGGACTCTATGGGTCGCATACGTATGGACTGGTCCGATCTCTTTTTCCATGCCGTTGAACCAAATACAAAACAAATTTCTCCTGTGGATGAAATACTCAAAGTCATAGATGCTAATTACGATTATTTAAGGGTGAACTTAAAATGTTTAATGTTTAAAGTGTGTAATTGTTTTGTAAGTTTTTTTATTAATATTTTTAGGATTACTATGCTGGCTTTGCAATTGAAAATGTTGTGCCCGCTTATATAACAATTGTGCAAGAAGAATTTGATTTGGCAGTAGCTGGTCTAGTGGCTCTAGTTATTGTTTTGTTTGTGGGTGTAGTTAGTTTTATTGTACTCTGCTGTTGTCTTAAACATTGGTAAGTTTTGTTTATGAATGAAGTGTAGCCAATTAAGGTTTAACTCAAATCAAATTTATGTTAAGTACTCGCAAGTTACATGTAATTTAACGGTCTGTCTGTCGTAAAACCCTCAAAAAATCCCCCAACCCCCAAAACATTTTTTGTCATCCCCATTATCCATAAAAATTACCAATTACCAATGATAAATCCCCTAATCCTGCCACAATGATACCAGGGGGTCTACTCTGTAATTCGAAACGAAAGGAAATGCTTTCGAAATGCAATGTTAATAATATACAAATTCGAAAGCATTTGCTTTCGTTTCGAAATACAGAGTAGATCCCCAGTAAATGAGAGAGAGAGAGAGAGGAAATACGATAGAATGGGGATAACCCAATAGGAAATTAAATAACAAGCTGCAATACTACCGAACGGTATTTTATGTAAAATTTATACAAAAATAAGTTACAGTCATTTTATGTGTTATCACAACAATTTTTTAATTTGGAAACAATTTAAATTGTTGAATATTTGCACTGAATCAAGTGCAAATATTCATAAAAACTGGTAGAGTGCGTTAAAGAAAATAAAATTATATATTTTATGGGCGTAACACTGTAGTGGAATCAGTTCATAAACATTAGACCGGAAATACGCTATGACTCGTAATTCACTGCATGAAACTTTTAATAGGAGCAATTGAAAAATATGCTGGCTAGAAAAATTATTTGGCACGAATATTTAGATAATTTTTGAGCTAGTTTTCGTCGCCTTAAATCGAAAAGGTATCATATAATAAATTGCATGAAATAATGCATAGTGTAAATTCAAAAAGGTCGAATAAAACTTAATGTCAAGCGAATTAATATGTATCATAAGAATTATTTATTGAATTATTTCCAAAAAAATTTGTTTTTTTATATATATATATGCCTCTCTTGTAATTATTTAGGAATCTCTCTGTGCCTACCGAAAATCGACGTAAAGAAGCCTTAATCAAAAAACAAATCATCGAAGACTTAAATACAACAGAAAATCCTTTATGGATTGAACAGTACGCTTATATTTTATTAAAACTGAATTATTTATTATACATACATACTTAATATTTCATTGCTTTTCTAGAAAATTGAAATTATATGAAGAACAAGAACTTACCATGCAAGTATTTTCTGAACCCGATCATATTTCCACCTCCGACGTGCCAGTAAGTCACAGCTAATACTTATTTATCAAGTACTCGTACTAACTTTTATTAATTCAAGGGTCATATCGATCATTGCGGTTCTATCGAGCACGTGCATCAAACTGTAGACAACACGTATGCCACCATACAGCCTAGACGTGGTAATCATAGTTCTAATCATGGAGGTAATGGCGTGGGCGTCAATGTAGCCACTAATAATGATCATAACAGCCATCACAGTAGGGGTATGGAACCGCCACTACCACAGCACATAAGTGATTTTGCCGATTATGCTACATTGCGTAATAATCGGGTGCCTTCGGTAAATTTTCAAAAAAAAAAACTGATATACAATAAACCTTACCGGGAATTAAAAGCGAACGTTTGTGCATTTGAAACTTTGCTTTTTTCTTGTTGCTCTGCTTTTTTCTCGATAAGGGGGAATATGTGCGTAATTTTTATTTTTGATTTATATATGTATTTTGTTTTTCTTTTAGATGTTTGAATTCACGGGATCAACATTTCAAGCACCCATAAGAGATGGTGATGACGTGGTCACCGAATTAATTTAAGTGTTTAACTCAAATATTTACTCGAATTGTAAGAAAAAAATTTTTGATATACATATTTTCTGAACTAAGATGCTTTTTATATAAGTAACTAGAAAGAACATACGAGTAATAAATAATTTTAATACATAAAAGAAACATATAATTGTATAAAAGTTATAAGTTTTGATAGACTATCCTATTTATGAGCAGCTAATTTTAGAATAGAACAAGTGTATTAATTTGCTAGTATTTTTACTCAACTTATGACAATAAAAAATTAAATAACATATAAACGAAAGAAAGAAATTTGCCAATAAACATAAGCATTTATGAAAAGCTTAAAGCAAATAACTGATGAATGTTTAATGCTTTTTCTAATTATACATATATACGCATATATACTACGTTAGCGAATTTAAACTATTTTTGTAGACATATTATACATATATAATACTCTTGCATAATAATTACATTTATCAATTTACATACGCACTATAATATAAAATGTCTTAATGGAAATTTGATTAACATTATTAACTATAATATGCTTTACTTTTATATTTAATGTAAATTTCGAAATGATGAGTGAGTAAATGCTTATCTTCTCAATACCTACATACATTTATTTCAACTTTATGTCTTAAGCTTGTAAGTATATTTTAAATACATTTGAATAGTTTAAGTTAACAATTAATTTTTGCCCAACTTGCTCAAAATATGACTTACGTTTAAATTTATTTACTTTCTATAGCTTTTAAGAGAAAATGTACTATTTTTTTTTTTGCATAAGTACAAATCATTAAGCTTCCATTTAATAAAAGAAATGATAGCAAACTAAAGCAGTTATAAACAAAAATTCAATAAAAAAAATGTATAGTAAATAAACTTGTTTTTTATTAAACTTTTTTATCAATAAATTTGCCTAGGAAGTTTCTTGTATGCAATATTACTAAGCCTTGCTTTCTAAAATTAGTTTCGGATAATAAAAGATAAACCTGGAGGCAAATTACGGCACTCCATATGAAATGAAATTTCAAAATATTTTAATGAAGTTATATGGGAGTTATGTATGTATGTGCCGTAACTCTCCCCCCGGCAAAGTCGAACTAATTCTTGTGTTACCAAATGGTTTTAAACTTGCTGTGAATATATTTTTGTGCGCGCTAAGACTTTTAGATATCTCATAAATATATGTAGCTAAATTCACAAATAAATTTAATGAAACTGCTAATCCTATTTTCATGTTAAACAATACCCTTTCACTGAAAATTAATTAAAGTTGTCAGTCGTTAGGCAGCTCTATGGGCTGAAGAACAGGTCTCGTGTCAACGTTATTATTTCCTAAGTGAGGTCAGCCTTATGTGTGCTGTTTTTCGTGAAGATTCACTATCATATGACCTTTGAAAAAATACAGCCCTGATCTAAAAATTTAAATTTTAAAATTAAACTATAAACATAAACTATTATACAAGGGTTGTATTTTCTCAAAAGTAGTACGAATGTGTAACAAATTGAATCCTAGCGTTAAAATACATACATATATCGACTGCTAACGATATTTTAGTAATCTTTAACATGTTTGAAAAATGTTTGTTGGTATGCACGAACTTTACTTTATCTGAAACGTCCTGTGTACGAAACCATATGCACCACAGACCTGCGCCGAAGGGTTTTCATCGGCGGCGGCGTCTCAAATTCACAAGATAAAATATGAAATTTAAGCTAAAAAATTTACATGCAGTTTTGCAATTGTTCGTTGTCTGCGATCATTCATAATATCGATATTTGTTATAACCGAACTTCATTGCATATAGTTTTGATTTTGTTATATCTTCGATATTAAAAATCATTTAAAGTAAATTCACCATAAAAAATCAAAATGAAAAAAGTAAGCAAAAACTGGCGGCTAATTTAAATCGTCTGATTTTAATCGGCGGCTATTTTTAAGCCCATTTTTTTAGCCGAGAGATTATCGGCAGCGGCAGCTGCTTAAGCCGGCTAAGCTGTATCGGTGCAGGTCTCTGATATGCACCCTTTTATAACAACCCTGTGCTAATCTGTGCCGCTGGTCTGTTTACGTTTTCCCACTGGAAAAAAAATAATTTTTGTTTTCCTGCAATAGTTCCATAAATAAAAATTCGTTAAGCACCTCTGGGTTGAAGAACATTGCTCGCGTTATCGTAATTATTTCTTAAATGCAACCAGGCCACTGTTGTTAATTGGCCTACGAGAGTTTTGGGTCTCACACCGCATGTGATTAGTGGTTGGAGTCGGTTAACGTTACTCTGCGATATCCCGTTGGTTTCCATTAACCACATGGAAAAATAATTATAAAGAAACATTTTGAAAACTGGTTGGAGAACCAAACAAAAATTCACTTTTGGACAAGTAAGGAGTGGATTTTGGGAGTTCCAGCTTCGTATGCGACGGTGTATGTCGTTTGGAATTTTCTCGGAGGAGGCTCCTTAATAAAGAAATTCTTGATCGCGTTATAACCTTAGGATTCGGCCAAATTAAATTCTCCCATCCCTTGTAATAACAAGGTGGCATGGAGTAACTTTAAACCATTAAAAAATAAATAAAAAAGAATTCAACATGAAATCAACGGATGCTAATAAGAGCAACAAAAGTCATCGGCAAGGCTTAGATCCTAGTGCTCAAAAGGTGGATCAGATGACTGTGTCACAACTGAATGCGGATATAATATGGGAGGTAAGTTATACGTACATACATATGTGGATGAGGGGGCGTAAACGTTTACTTAAACTTTTCACATCTCAGATAGCTGCTAAATTTTGGTCACCAGAAACCGAGGGCTCCCATGAGCCCTACGATGCCCAACTACTGGATGATATATACTTAAGAGAAATAGTGGAACACAAGCATCCCACCCGTCGTATAGTCATGCTTGAGTTTAGTCAATATCTGGAAAACTACTTGTGGCCTAATTATAAACGTTCAACAGCTACACATGCTCATTTGATGTCTATTGTTTTTATGGTCAATGAAAAGTTTAGGGAACGCGTTGAAGTGTGGCCGACTTTCGAAAAACGTCCGGAGGAGTTTGCGGGATTTTTTCGCCATGTTTTGGAATTATGTTTAAATGAAGATAATAAAACTAAATTGAGGGAGAAAACTGCTTTAATAGTCTTTCTCAATCACTGTTTCAACAGCATGGAAATAGAACTGTGTCGTAATCAAATCAGGCGATTAGTGTCCTTGTCGATGTGGAGTTGCTTACAGCCAAGTAATCAAACATTAAAATTTTGTATAATGCCATCTAACACTCAATAATAATATTTCTTTCATTCATTTTAGAGCGCCTGGAACAAGAACTTAAATCTAAACCCGAATATAGAAGAATTTGGAAGAAGTTGCAGAAAAAAGAAACGAAACCAGAAGTGGAATGGGAACGTCATTTCTTGCAAAATTTAATAATACAGTTCTTGGAAGTTTTAGAAAGATTGCCTTTAGAGGGCTATATTGATTCCAATACAATTTTATATTGTGAACGATTTTTGGAATTAGTAGTCGATTTAGAAGCTCTGTTGCCAACCCGTCGGTTCTTCAATACTATTCTGGACGATTCACATTTGTTGGTTCGTTGTCAAATATGCAACTTGGTGCAGAGACAGGAGGGAAAATTATTTGGCCAGGTAAGTTTATATAAATCATATCATTTGAAGTTTTGCTTATCTTAAACGGCAATACTAATTATAAGCCGTATTGGCTTTTAAGCTTTTGGGAGCATACGAATAGATTTCAGTTCAATAATAAGTACACTTTATTTTATTTATATCATAATTTTTATACATTCAATGTATTACATAATTAAAAAAAAGTTCAAAATACATTTATAAATGCCTAGTTTTAGGTGAGTCAGTTAAAATCACTTTACATTTTAATTATATATTAATTTTACTAAAATTACAAAATACATATAATTTAATATAAACGGTAAAAAATAAACCCTAAATAGAGAGCTGCGGCTGAGCATTGGAATTTTTATACAAGTTGTACTTCTTTTTAGTCTTAACGCTACTATATTAGTAGTTAGTTGCCGTTATATTTTCAATATAAATTCCAGGTATAGAATTAAAAATATAAACAAAAATCAGTTCATTCATTTTACTTAAAAATTAATAATCATTGCAATTCATATAGTGCATTTCATCGCCCCAATCATTTGATGAAGGCGGCTCATTGTAGCAGCACGACTTTTTCAACAGAAATGTAACGTGTTTTTGGCGCAGCACACAGGTGTAGAGTAGTAAAGGCGATTGCATGGCATTCACAATGATAAATGCATACAAAAGGCCTTCAAATTTTAACCACGATAAACACAAAAATAACCAGCTTATAGACATGATTAAAAGCATTAGAGAAAACATGATAAAGCTGTAAAAAAATAAATAAAGCAAATTATTTTTTTGGAACAAATGCAGTTTAGCGAAGCAGCTCCAAAGACAATAAAAAGTAGCCTGTGTGATAGAAAATTTAAAAATAAGAAGAAAATATTAAATAAAAAAGTTGGCGGCGACGCCAATTTTCCGAGTTATGGGGCTGTGAACTTTTTTATAGGAAGCTGCGAAAAATCTCAAAAAAAAATTTTAAATAGCTTAACTGATAAGAAATTAAAAATATAAGAAAAAAAAAAATTAAGTAGAAAAATTAGCTCCGACACTTATTTCTCGAGTTATTGGCCTCTGAAGTTTTCACCATGGTGTTTCCCGACACGGCGCAGCTTAATAAAGATTTTCTGTATTGCAAAGTTTTCTTGTCTAATGAAGTTTTCGTGGACTGCCGGCCTTCGGCCGGGCTTAAGGATTTTCTCCACCATGGTGTTTCCCGACACGGCGCAGATTAATAAAGGTTTTCTGCATTGCAAAGTTTTCTTGTATAATAAAGTTTTCGTGGACTGCCGGCCTTCGGCCGGGCTTAAGGATTTTCTCCACCATGGTGTTTCCCGACACGGCGCAGATTAATAAAGATTTTCTGCATTGCAAAGTTTTCTTGTCTAATAAAGTTTTCGTGGACTGCCGGGCTTAAGGATTTTCTCCATCGTGGTGTTTCCCACACGGCGCAGCTTAAAGATTTTCTGCATTGCAAAGTTTTCTTGTCTAATAAAGTTTTCGTGGACTGCCGGCCTTTGGCCGGCCTTAGGTATTTTCTCCACCATGGTGTTTCCCGACTCGGCGCAGCTTAATTAAGATTTTCTGCATTGCAAAGTTTTCTTGTCTAATAAAGTTTTCGTGGACTTCCGGCCTTCGGCTGGGCTTAAGGATTTTCTCCGCCATGGTGTTTCCCGACACGGCGCATATTAATTAATCATTGTATTTCCCAAAACGACACTGCTTGTTAATGATTTTCTGCACACATCTAAATTGTTTCAAATATTGACCCATCACATTTAGAAATGCAGAGAAATCACAATCGTCTATGAAAAATTTAAAGGCCAATAACTCAAGAAATAAGGGTCGCAGTAATTTTTTTACTTATTTTTTTTTCTTATAGTTTTAATTTCTTATCAGATAAGCTCTTTAAATTTTTTTTTTTAAATTTTTCGCAGTTTCCTATAAAAAAGTTCAGAGTCCCATAACTCGGAAAATTGGCGTCGCTGCCAACTTTTTTATTTAATATTTTCTTCTTATTTTTCAATTTTCTATCACACAGGCTACTTTTTATTTTGTTTGGAGCTGCTTCGCTAAACTGCATTTAAGCCATTTTTTTTATTGATATGCTCTTTCTAAAAGCAAACCCACTTGGCTTTTAATTTATGTTGTATTCGCCCATATACGTTGCGGCGATTAATCAGTTTTAAAGTTGTCACATAGAAAAATATATCCACCAAAATTGTACAAGCAATAGGAGCAAAAAATATTGCTATGCCCAACCAACCCATTGTCTCCTGTTCAGCTACTATATTTTCCTTTTTATAAGTATCCGCATCCAAAAAGAAATGTGCGAATACAGCCATGGCTGCCATAAAAGCTGTAGATCCCCAAGCATATACCGAATAATAACAGTATTTTCTCGCATCTGTTACTCTGAGGAAGACGTTACGGGAACGAAAAGTTTTCCAAATGTAATAACCAAAACTATTCAGCCAGAAAAATGCCGCTAAAATGCTAAAGTATAAAATAATATCCGCCACTATGAAGCTGACATGATTTGTAAATTCTGTAAATATTCGCACAAGATCAGCAACTTGGGCTACCATTAAACATACAGATATTGTTGTTATTATATTGCCTACTAGATCTCTGAAAGTAATAAAATTAATAAATAAATAATAATAAAATATTTTGCTAACGACAGTTCATAACAATTGAAAAGATTTTAACTAAAAAAATGTCCAAGAATGTCATGATACAAAAACAATTACAGTATTTTCCGCTTAATTGATTTAACCGGTTAATTGCGCATTTTAAAAAAGTATATTAAGCGAAAATTAAGGTGAATTCGCGTATTTTTTTCGGAACAAAAGTTTTGTCTGGAGAAAATTTTTTTTACTGAGTTTTTTTTTGCAAAGTGATTCACCCAACTAGAATTTCTGGCGTAAATCCCTTTTGATTACAAGTTTATTATTTTTCACATGATGAGTTCACGGCATATCAAATGTGCCTTCGGTTAAAGGCTCAGTTACCCGATTGTAATGTAAAGCAACTGCAACGTAGGAAACAGCTGATCGATATTTTTATATGAAAAGTAGGTTACGTTACATTACATCTCTCTCGGCTCAGTAACCCGACTGTAACGTAAAGTTACTGCAACAGTAGGAAACAGCTAATCGATATTGTTATGTGAAAAGTAATGTAAATGGTTATAGATATGTAATCTAACGTAACCTACTTCTCATATAAAAATATCGATCAGCTGTTTCCTACGTTACTTTTACTTTACATTGCCTTCGGGTAACAAAGCCTTTAACCATTTTCATTACTTTTCACATAACAATATCGATCAGCTGTTTCCTACTTTTGCAGTTACTTTACATTACAGTCGGGTAACTGGGCCTTTAGTTGACTGTAATGAAATGTAACTGCATCAGTAGGAAACAGCTGATCGATATTTTTATATGAAAAGTAATTAAAATGGTTATAGAGATGTAATGTAACGTAACCTTCTTCTTCTTCTTCTTCCTGTGCTGACATACTATGTATGTCAAAAAAGGTGGCTTCGGACACTTAATCCATGGTACCACCTTTGTGGTGATAATTTTGTTTTGTTGTGTAGGAGCTTCCTTCGGTTGCTGCGAACGACCTATACCTTCATATAGGAAGTGGGAGTTTCCAAGATCCACTCCCTTGTGGTGGTTGCTTTTATTATTGTTGTTTTTGTTTTTGCATGTGGTTAATGGAAACCAACGGGATATCGCGGTGATACCGTTAACCGACGCCAACCATTAATCACATGCGGTGAGACGCAAAACTCTCGAAGGCCAATAAACAACAGTGGCCTGGTTGCATTTAAGAAATAATTGCCAACGACGCGTGATGTTGACTCGCCCAGAGCTGCTTTTCGAATTCCTGTAACGTAACCTGCTTTTCATATAAAAATATCTATCAGCTGTTTTTACCGTTGCAATTACATTCCATTACAGTCGGCTAACTGAGCCTTAAGAGTTTATGTTTCCTTGGTGTTAAGAAAAGTTTAACAACATCCGAAATATTTCCAACAATAGTCTGCCATCTGGTCTACAGAGGTTTCTTAATAGTTATTGTATCATGGGTTCTCGTAGAAAAATATACACAAGTATGGGATGGGAATATTGTCATTGATAAAATTGTACCCATACATAATATTACTTACCTCAAAGTTGGCAATATAAAATAAACTATGGCTATAATCAATAGCACTATAAGCGATATGACATGAAATAGTGGATTTAATATTTTGCGCATCAAAAAACTCGAATCAGTCCATTTGATTACTTTTTTAGCTAAACAAATATTAGCAAACAACACCTGACGTTGGTCACCATTTGTAGATATGGCCTAAAAGTTAATTAATAGAGACATTAATATCACTTAGCATTTTATCAATCATTTAATTATCATACATACTCTATCTATGCAATATTGATCACGTCCATAATCATAAAAATTAGGTTTCGATTCGTCCCCCAACTCTTCGCCATAATCGGAAGGCGGGAGATGTGTTTCCCCATCATCGGCAGTATTGGTGTAATGCCGCAATTTGCCATCATCCAATAAAACGAGTTTATCTGTACTCTTTTTGTAAATAGAATATAAAATAAGAAATTATAAACTTTAATACCAAAACAAAACAAACAGTGTCAATTTTCATATGAACTTACCCCTTGATATTGATAAATGGGCCAAGTTTGCATTGAGCCACAAGCAGGTAAACCAATAACAAATTTGAATTTTACCGGCATATTATGTTCTCCATTATAGCTGGTAAACATGGGTTGAAAATATTCTGTAACAAAGAAAAAACACAAAAAGTTGCAAAACAAAAAATGCGAACGAAACTGCTTTTGTTACTTTCCTCTTCATACATACATACGTATGTATGTATGTATATAGATAGTATATATGTACATACATACATACAAACATAATTCAGGCACTATTTATAACAAACTTGGCGCTATATTTTTCAATAATTGCATTTTTTTTCGTTTTGCCATATTTATTTTATTTTTCCTTGTCTCTTCTTTCACTTGGTGTTTTAAACTCGTCATTTTATTTGTACAGAACACAACTTACCACTTTCGTTCACCTGGTTGCATACAGAATCTATACGTATTTCGAATTTTTCACAACATTTATTCACCCAAACTACATTTTCGTCAATTTGATGCCCGTCTTGCAAATTAGCTCTAATAATGGCCGACCAAAAAATTAGTATTTGAATAATATAAATTAAAGATTTAATGGATATTTTAGCCATGCTGTTTATAGGTATTAACTTGGTTATTAACTCTTGTTTCACTGACTACTAAATGGCTAAATATGTACATGACATATGTAATGTTATAAAATAAACCACACAAAAACCTATTAAATACGTCATCGTCATGCAATACAGCTTAAGATCAGAGTTTCTCTTCTCATGATTTTTTGTTTATTTCTCCAAACTCACTCATTTATTTTCATTCTCTTGTAGGCTCTCTTGGGTGTTTGCATGATAATGTTGCTCAATTGTAAGCTAAACTCAATTATTCACTGTCAATCTTCTGTATGCATTTTGTTTTTTTTTTTAATTAAACACATTGGTCGCATTTATATTTATTTTTATACGCTGTACATATTGCAGATTAAACATTTGATTAATTAAATTTATTTCAACTTTTGTTGTTATATATATACACATACATAATTATTTACTTGTTTATACAAAGTTAATATTAACTATCTATAGTTTTTTTTACAATCAATGTGTAAATATTTATTTGATAATCTGTTGCTACTTGAAACATTATATGCATTAAATTCGAAAGCCGTGTGTGTACGTGTTCCAATTTGTGGTCATTAATTCACTGCTGCATAATTTGCTTTAAAATTTTTAACAGCTTGAGTTTTTACTTGAAAAATATTTTCCTTGTTCTCGTTATATTTTTTGTAACAAGTAATATCAATTAGGCGTTTTTTAAGTGGTTATTTCCTTAAAGAAATTTATGTGTACATTAGAGTGACTCACGGAAAAAAGTTTTTGTTACCCACCCCAGATTTGGCAAAATTGGTACAATTGTACTTTTGTTGGTACTATTTAAACTCGAAAATTATAATAGTACACAAATGATTAATTTAGTACATTGAAGAAATCTCCTCAGTTTCATACCGCATTTATTTTCAGACCATGGCATATTGTAAATTTTCACTTTTGGACAATGAAGCTCACATTCTTCTCACTTGAAACAGTATTGTGTAAAAAAAATGTGAACTCGTCCATTTCCAAATTATTTTTCATAGCGCATGTTATGAACTTGTGTATTCTAAATATCACTTTGAACAGGTATAGCCATATGTTTTAACATCCGAAATCACAAGCAAATTTGTGAAAACGATTCGGTAGCCGGAATATAGACGATTGATTATTTTCATAAAAATATGTAATTTGAGCTAAAAAAAGTCTTTTAATACAATTAAGGTAAAAAAAGTAAAATTTTCAAAATTCTTGGTACAATTTTAAAATTTTCAATCACATCCCTGATGCACCCGCCTTCACATAAAAGTTTGGGCTCTTTATAAGGATTTCCAAAATATTTGAGGGGTCTAGCGATAACCATTCGTGAGCTGGACCGTGTCCAGAAAAGGTATATTTTTGTTTTTTTGCATATCTATTAGAGTTCGACCGATTAATCGGCTTCGGCTTCGGCCTTCGGCCAAAAATTGGTAATCGGCCAACATTCGGCCTATGGCAAAAATCGGCCGATTAGCCGAAGCTGAATATTTTTCATTCCAAGCTTGAAAAATAACATTATTTTTGGTCGTTGCTCGCCGACAGTTTCTATTGTGTTTAACATTTTGAAAGGGTTGCTTTGAAATACAACCCTGTTGCTTTCTATTTTCTTTTACTTGGACGTTCTTGTGAGTGATCATATAAAAAAGCAATCTAGAAATTGCAAAATAGTTTTATTTTTCTTGTTATGTATCCAATAGATGTTACAGCTATTTCAGTGATCTCAAAAAAGCAAACTTTTTTCTTAATTCATATAAAACAAGTATCATTTTTAAAATTTAAAGCATTCGGCTTCGGCTTCGGTTTTGGCCGAAGTTTAGGATTTTAGCCGAAGTTCGGCTTCGGCTTCGGCCAAAAAAAACGCCTTCGGTCGATCTCTAATATCTATGCATCTGTTTCTTCTGCACGTACCAGATATTTCAAGTTAATTAATTGGTGTTGTTATATGATATGTTGTTTTAGTTGATTTTTATTTAAATTTTGAGTATTAACGATCCGCACTTAAGATTTTTCATAAACTCCATTTTAAAATAATTCTGCTTGCAACGAACTGTAAAAAAATACCCTAAAAATAAAAGTGGTAGAACTACTTCTTTTCAAAGTAAGATTTGTTGGAAACTACCTCTTTTTCACATCGAATCTGCATCTAAGAAAAATTTTGTATTGGCATCACTGATGCCAAACACTTATGTGCAGCGTTGTCAACTCGGTGCTTTTCGCACCGTTTTTAGTGCTTTTTGAAATTTTCGACGCGAACAATTTTGAAGTTAGTGCTCAGTGCTTTTTTAAATTCATTTTCGGTGCTTTTTGTTTCGAGCGGTGGCACTAAACCAAAAATTCAAAGAGAAATTTCCTTATCTATTTCTTTTTCGAGGAAGTCTATAAGCTCTGAAGTTAAATAGAGCATTTAAAAAAGTTCTAATAAGATTGTACAAGACTTGGTTGAAGAAATAAGCGCCATATTACCCTCAAATCTTAACATTTTAAGTATAATTAATGTAAGCAGTGTTTTGCCATACAACAAGGAAGACATAACACAAGTATTGAGTCAACTATCGAGTTTTGGCAGAAGTAATATATAATAGCGATTCAGTTAAAATGAACTCGTTTGAGGCATTATTAAAAATTGCATTAGCATCAAACTTTTGCCACTTAATTATTTAAACGAAGAAGTTGAACTCGCTTTTTCCTCTATGACTGTAGTTTAGTCTAAACTACGTAACAGAATGTCCTTACACTGGGTTAACACTTTGCTTTATATCAAAATCGACCTGAAACGAGAAAATTTTGATGTGAATAGAGCTGCCGTTTTCGGTTAATTATAACCAAAATTTTAAAAATGTTTTTCTTAATGTCCAATATTTTGTTCATTTCGATTACTTTTTTGCTATAAATATTTTTGTATATAACTTGATAAACTTTCAAATCACTTCTTTTTGTATTTAACTTTGTTATTTATATTGCGTTTGCAGCACACTACTTTTGACACCTTTTTTCGTTGAACATTTATTGCCTTTGTCACATAGTTCAGCTGCAGCCGAAAGAATGTTTTTACAGCATAATTTAATAACAACCAAATTTGGTAAGCCTTGATTAAAAAAAAATAAACTATTAAGCCCATCGACTTCAAAATATAATCAGCTCTTAATCTCATAAATACTTGTCGATTACTGCCAACTTGACTAAACTCGAGTGATTCGTTTGTTCCTTAACGAAAAAAAAAAACTTTTTTTTATTGTAAGTTACAATTTGTAACTTCTTTTTATAATAACTGATTTTAGAATACACTGATTCCTATAGAATTAAAATGTGAATCGGATGCCTCTAATTTAACATTTTAGGAACGAAATGCAAGGTCAACCGATTCCTTTATTTTTTATATACGTACATATCGCACACTAAATCATAAATAGTCACAACTCAAAATTATAAAAGTGCATTTTCTTTTCTTTAAACCAGTTAATTGAAGAAATCTATAACGACCTCAACAATTTGTTTTGCATACAGTCTTCTTGAAGAATATAAAATACCGATATGCTTGTTTTTGTGTCACATACTTGCGTCATTTGTACAGTATCAACAGTTGTTTGCTACTACTCAGCATCTGAAATTTTTTTAATTGTGACTCTTTATGATTTAGTGTCCGATATGCATTTATGAATAAATTTTTTTTTTAATAAAATGAAAAAATTTTAAATTTAGTGCTTTTTTACTTAAATTACGCGATTTTTTCCTGATTTCAGTGCTTTTTAAAATTTGAAAGTTGACAACGCTGTTTATGTGTTTCTCTCTCTTAAAGTAATTGCAATATGCAATGTAAAACTCTCTCATGTTAAATTAATTTATGTACGCCAGTACTGCCAAACTCAAACAAAAAAAATACACATGCCGGGGTAAATTCATTTAAGTTAAAATTTAATTTAAATTTAAATTTGTAATTCATTTGTAAATGCTAGAATTAAATTTGAAATCATCTATTTTGATTTATGTATATATGTATAAATATGTATATATGTATATGATAAATTTCAGAATTTCTTGCAAATATCGTACATCCCAAGGTAAAATCGTGTAGGGCATAGAAATATATTAAGAACTGCATTTTTAGTTTTTCCCGATCGTTAAAAAAAATTCACGCACCAAGCGCGATGAAGTTTTTAATAAAAATCGTGTTTTTTTGCCGAAAGTATATAATATCTATGTCGAAATCCTTTTTTTTTTTAATTTTCGCACATAATTTGTAGTTATATCTACATACGAGTACATATGTATGTATGAAGGATATATGTACATATACTCAAATACTCCACTTTGCGTCGTGGCTACGTTCCAAAAAAAAAAACGCGACGCAAATTGAAACGACGCAAAGTGAATTATGATTTTCTATAGCAAACCATGTAAAAATCGAAGATAGGTTCCAGGATTACGAAAATACTACTTTTTAAAAAGAAAATTGTACAAAGTAAACATTAAAAAAAAAATCATAACAAAATAAAAATTAATCACTGTCTAATGAATCCATAGTGGCACTTGGCGTAAGTCGGCTTTCTTTCGCAAAAAATTGGTCCAATTTTTGCCTAACAGCTTTTTTTCAGCGTAAAATAAATTTCTTTGTAGCAATTGATATTCGTAGCTACCGCCTGTGGCACTTTAAAACTCCTTCCGCTGCCAGGATCGCTTAGTGAGTTTGCTAAAAACGAAGCAAAAAGCTGCTAACGGAGATTTTTCTGCTTGTAAAAGGTGATCTTAGAGCCAAGTGGAGCAGAATATGTGGCATGAACTTCTTCCGTGATCCTGTATTTGTATCGACTACTTTGCGGCATGAACCTATATATATCAAGACGGAACGAAGTGTGTTATTGTTTTGTGTATTCTACCCATTCTACATTTAAAATGATTAAATACATAGATATTTGCAAAACAAATTTTTAATTGGGGAAAAAAAAGTAAAATTAAAAAAAATCAAGACTCGAACCCAAAAAACGAACGCAACTTCGAAAATCTAACAACGCACAGTAAAAATTAGTACTAATTCAGTAGCGACGCAACTTCGAAGAAACGCAAAACGAAACGAAGCAAAGCGAGGTATTGGTGTATGTATATACTACATTTAACAAAAAAGTTAAAAAAAATTAAAATAAAATCCTAAATGCATTCTTGAAATCGCTTTTGTTGCATGAAATTTTTTTTTACCAAATTGAACTAAAAAAATGTTTTTTATTATCAAAACAATATTGCCCATAAGATAGACCCTTGAGAGAATGGCGTCCAAAAAAAGTTATAACCCGAATGTATATATTGATATACAGTTGAACTTCTATAATTTGAATCACCATTATCCAAACAAAAAACTTCAAATTAGAGAGACTTCAAATTATGGAGTAAGTTTCGAAAGTTTTACATATAATAAAAAAATATATTTTACTAACTTTTATTCCTTTTTACTTGTAATAAATTTTGTCTAATTTGTGTAGTTCTTGGTAGTGGTCGTATTTGCATTTGTATATTATTGTTTAAATATAAATTCAAATTGTTCAACGAATCCTTCAAAGCTTCCCTGTAGGGTTGAGAAACAGTTTCTTCAACTATGTTCTCCTCATCACTATCTATTGTGATTCCAGTGTGCGATACTGATTGGAGAGCATTATCAACAATCATCCGTTGGAAGTCTCATTATGGACTTAAAAAAATTCTTGAAGAGTACAACTGGTTGTTATGCGGATGCAGTTCGTAAGTTAATATCGCTTTTGCTATTTTCTTCTACACGCTTTATAGATTATTTTAATATTCTATTTCGATAATGACCTTTCAAGCATCGAATTAGACACTGGTCAAGTGATTGTAATTTTAATGTCATATTTGCAAGGAAAAATTCAATTTATAGAAACTTTGCAAGGCTTTGTACCATTATGTTTCTTCAAGTTAGAGAGAAATTCAAGTTAGGGAAGTTCAAATAATAGAAAAAAAAATATAAAGGAATTTACTTGTTGCTGTTGCCATGCTATTTGCTTCAACTTATAGAAACTTCAATTTATAGACGTTCAAGTTATAGAAGTTCAACTGTATTTGATATTTTGTGTTTAATCTAAATTAAAGTAATTTAGATATGAAAAATGCATGAAAATAACAAATTGTTTTTCATATTCCTCCTGCATCATTAACTATAGGTTAAATATTGAAAATTAACATTATTGGTTTGAATTTCGATCAAATGCAGCGGACACAATTTGGAGAGTTGGAAATTAAATGAAATTAAATTACACAAAAACTTGTAAAAATCACTGAAACAATAGACAAACAATAGTGCTTTAAAAAATTTGTGCATGGCAACACTTCTGTGCACAATTTTAAACTCTATTTAATTAATCGTCAGTTGGTTTCTGGTTTGTTGCAGACATTATGTAATTTGAATATACTGTGCCGCAAACTAGATACCAACCGACGTAATGTTAAGCAGAGCAGGTACACTTAAAATAGAAATACACTTTAGCACAGCCGGCAATATTTTGTTGTCCCAACTGTCAAACCCTATATAAATATAGGGGAATCTCCAAACAATTTTTAATGCATATGGAGTTTGAGAATTATATGTATGTATGCATGTATGAAATTCTTGTAAGGCCCTAACTCATTATTTTTTTTTGAAATCGAGTTTTTTGTATATTTCGATTGAAAAACATCTAATGTAGCGAAAAATGCAAAAATCGCGATTTAAACAAAAATAATATTAAGGTAATGATATGTAAGTATGTGTTTTTTTTTAATTCTTTAACTTACGTGCAGTCATGGCTCGAACTTGGTACCTCTAGACTAATAGACACATTCGAGAACACATCGAGAGAAGTTCGCCTTAGCGAACATTCGAATATACATATGTATCTTAGATTTGCGAACAAATATCGAATAATTTTGTTTCGAAATTTGTTCGCTTCGCTTTGGTGAGCATTCATTTATATCGAATATCAGGTCAATTGGGATACACTTGCGTGCTGCCGTCATATGAAAAAGCCTTAATTAAATAGTACGGAAAAAAAATAATTTAAAGTAATAGAAATGTACATTGTACAAAAGACAGTATACATATATGTATGTATGGGTTCATAAAACAGTGACCCCAGAGACCTAGAAAGACATTTGTTTTGTACATTTCTCTAAATAAGCAAAGTGAAGGGAATCTTTTTATTTGTTGTGAAAATTTACTAAATATCGACATACATATTAATATTGTTACGTTTTTATTCTCTGTTAAAAACGCTTTTCCGTAGATTCGTAGATTTGCAATAAATAAAAGACCCCAGTGTACTAATTAGGGTTAAGAATGATGTAATCTTTATTTACTAATAAATACACTAATCTAAATTCAATTCAAGAGCTTAAATACAAACACATAGATACTTCAATATTCACAACTGGTTACCACTACACCTTCTTTGCTGTTGTATTTACACGTCTTAGACCACTGGCTGCGCTAGTGTTGACACAATTCTGCTTTCTCTGTTGCTCGTCACACACAAGACTCACTCTGCCGACACTTCCAGTTGATACACCAATAACAACTCTATGGCAGACTCTCACAGTTGATACACTAATCAGGACTCGCTGGCTTCACTTACACACGTTTATCAGCTTCCACTGCTCCCTTACTCTTTACTCAAGGGACTCCACAATAAACTCAAATCACGACAGACTCTAACTGTCACTATAGACTGTACTATAGTCTCTTCAATTTCCAACTCACGTATTGTAAAGCACAGACTCAAATATCAACTCACTGTTGTATCACAAATCACGGACTGCGCACAACTTAATTGTCAACTCACTTGTTTAACAACAGAATTCTTATTAGCAACTGAGCTTCTTCGCAACTGATTTATTCCCAACTAACTTTTGATCGCGACTGAACTGCTGTTGGATGCGTCAACCCCTTTTTATACTTCGCACAACAACCACTAGAATTTTCATGCAAAGTCTAGACCGAATGATCATTATCTTCAATGTTGTTTACAAAGCGCGTAATTAAGTTCATGTGGTAACTATGTACATACGTGTGTATATGCATACATCATTAAGTGGTTGTTTACTTTTATTTCTGCCTTTCGCTAGAATTGCCAGGCATGTATGTATGTATGCATGTAGCTATGTCTATCTTCATAACAAGCGGAAGCTTGTAGTTGTTGTTGGTTGTTTACGTTTAATCACGTATGTATGTGCTACGCATGTGTATATAGTTGTTTGCTATAGTGCTTGTATGTGAATACGAGTGTACGTTTAGTTATTTATTTAAATACTTCTGGATGTTTCTTTATATTGGCCCTGTTCGAATACTCTTGCGTAACACTTATATTAACCCGACTGCCATTTCCGTAACAATATTTTAATAATATATGTATATACTTTTTTATATTAACACCTTTAAAACCTTTTGTTTTACGTGCACTTAATTGGGGTATTCAAACAGTAGTCTTAAGATACTTAGGTAGTGTCATAATGTTTTAAAATGTTTGTTAAAATAAACAAAAGCAAAAAGAATTGCATACATATGTATGTATATTAAAATAATTTAAAATATAACACTATGACACTTACGACTACCCTTTGATTCCCCCAATTATATACTTTTGTGGTATAAGTACACTGTAGAAAATGTCACTAGGGAAACAGTACTGACTCACTATTGATGTTGTCTACTGACGAATTATACCCCAGACAATGCCGTTTCATATAGACATTTAACATGTGCGTATCATTGAAAATCAACTACTAAAGTTGGTACTGCTGGCTGAGTAGTTCTTTTGGGACCAATACATATGTATGTAGACATTGGAAGCAGATAGTCGCTAATACTCTTTGATAATGAAACTGCATATTTTGTTCACATTTGGTGTTTTATTAAAATTGTTGTGTTCTATTTGTTAGGTCAGCTAAATTTTAGGACCGCCCTCGTGCATAAGTATGTATATACTCGTATGTATGCACGTTTAGTATATCCGTTTGGTGCTCTTCAAATCCATAAAAGTGTTACAAAAATACAGGGTACCAAATAAACATATAATGACATACACATGTAAATATTCGCGGTTGCGTGTTAATGTTCGTTTTAAGTAAAAATTCAAATATTTCTACATAGTAGCACATTTACTTCAACCACGTCATAACTCAAAAAAACTAGTTTTACAAAAAAAAAAACATTTCAAAGATTTCAATATACACACAACTTAATGGGAAAAGAAAATTTTATTTTGCTCCTAAAGTCTAGATCCCACTATTGGCACAATGTACCGATTTTCCTCAGCTCAAGAAAATAAAGTCATCAGTAATAAGCTAAATTGGCCTAAATTCTCAACTAATGGAAAAACAAAAGATATACATAGTTTCACAACAATGCATTGGTAATAAAGCCATATAGACTTATGCCGGAATTAATTGAGAAATAAGTCTTATTATCTTATTTTGGCTTATTACTTAGGACTTTATTGCAGTTATCCGACGAAAATCTGCGCATTGTAAAAAAATCTAATGTTTTTTAGTTATGACGTTATTGAAGTAATGAGCGACGTGTATGCGGCATCTACATACACCTGTGGTTTTTATAAATAGCCGCATTCATAACTTGTACCTGTCTTGCTTAAAGTGTGATTTTGTATGATTTGTATACCTCTCCCCTTTTTTTATTAATATAAAAACCAAACTTGATGGGTGTGAACCAGTTTCTAATTCCTGACATTATTTAATATTTTCACCAGCTCTTGGACATGTTAAAATTCTATACACGTTTTGAAATAAACGATGTGACAGGCGACGCCCTAACCGATCATGATATGACACAAATACATTATAATAAAATTACCTCCTTGCAAAGAGCTGCCTTTGCCAAGTTTCCCGACCTAAGATTGTTTGCTCTTTCCAATGTTGCCAGCATAGATTCAAGAGATTCGTTGGAGAAACATTTTGGCAGTTTGGACGAAAAAGCTCTCAAACAAATTGCCTCATTCTTAAATTTGGTGCCGGACGAGCTACAACCACCTTTTCAATGGCACCGCTTAGATGAGGACTTTCTCAAGGAGTTGCTCATAACCAGACATGAAAAGCGTTGTTCCCAATTGGATGCCCTCAATGAAATGCCCTTGTATCCTACAGAGGATATAATATGGGATGAAAACATAGTACCATCTGAGTACTTTACGGGAGATGGTTGTTTGGCTTTGCCAAAGTTGAATTTGCAATTTTTAACCTTGCATGATTATTTGTTGAGGAACTTTAATCTATTTCGTCTGGAATCGACATATGAAATACGACAAGATATAGAAGACGCTGTCAGCCGTATGTTACCCTGGCAGTCGGAAGATGGTGACATAGTATTTGGTGGATGGGCTCGTATGGCCTTGCCTATAGCCTCGTTTGCTGTTGTGGAAGTAGCTAAGCCGCACATAGGAGAAAAGAAACCTTCTAGAGTTAGAGCTGATATTGGAGTTACACTTTCTGTGCGCAGGGAGATAAAAGAGGAATGGGAGAACCTAAGAAAGCATGATGTATGCTTTCTAATCACAGTAAAGCCTACTAAACCGTATGGTAAGCGGTATTCGAAAAAAATGTATGGTCCTTCTAACAAAAACTTAAAACTCGTCTAGGCACTAAATACAATCCTAGAGAACCATTTTTACCACAAGTCGGCTTGGTTTATGTACGTGGTTGCGAAGTGGAAGGGATGTTAGATGCAAATGGACGTGTTATAGAAGATGGCCCCGATCCTCGCCCGCAATTGCCCGGCGAGCAGAGAACTTATCGTGTTTGGTTGGATTGCAATCAATACCGATTGGATATGGACTCCTTGCAAGAGGTGGGTAATCAAATCAAGACCTTTTTTAGGGAAATTATAACTTGTGGTTTTCCTTAAAGGGTGGTGATGATGTTTATGAAAGCTTTAATATAATAATGAGGCGGAAACCCAAGGAAAACAATTTCAAGGCAGTTTTAGAAACCATTAGGCATTTAATGAACACAGAATGTGTTGTGCCCGCCTGGTTGCACGACATTCTTTTGGGTTATGGAGATCCAAGTGCTGCACACTATTCCCAAATGCCAAATCAGGTAAGGGAAATTACATATGTCCAGTCTACAGTAAATGCATAAATAGTTTTGTAACGTACTTTTATTTAGGAAAGAGATTTGGATTTCAATGACACTTTTCTTTCGTACCAACATATTGTTGAAAGCTTCCCAGATTATGAAATTAAATGCGATATACCAGAGAATCAACGAAATGTACCTTTCCGTTTGGTATTTGAGGATGTTTCTGAAAAAATCGAAGACAATGAAGAAGCTTCTGAAAACAATGAAGAACCACAGATAACCAAATCAATTGTGGTAAAATCGTATAAAGCTGAAAATCGAGGTCCGTATTTGGGCAACAAACCTAAGCAGTAAGTAGAATTTTGAAGTAGCAATATTTTTAATGAAGGTAAATTATGATTGTGTGGAAACCATTAAATATTTTTAGAAACTCCATACGTTTTACGCCCACTCAAATTGAAGCCATACGTGCTGGTATGCAGCCAGGTTTGACGTTAGTTGTAGGTCCTCCCGGTACTGGTAAAACCGATGTTGCTGTTCAGATTATTTCTAATATTTATCACAACCATCCTAATCAGCGAACACTGATTGTGACACATTCCAATCAGGCACTTAATCAACTTTTTGAAAAAATTATGGCCTTGGATATTGACGAAAGGCATCTATTGCGTTTGGGTCATGGTGAAGAGGCTTTGGAAACCGAAAAAGATTTCAGTCGTTATGGTCGCGTTAATTATGTGTTAGCCAAACGTCTTGATTTGTTGCAGCAAGTACAAAAACTTCAAGAATCCCTAGGAGTACGGGGTGATAATGCGTATACCTGTGAAACAGCAGGTTATTTTTATCTTTACAATGTCATGGCTAGATGGGAAAAGTTCCAAACGTTGGCCACAACTGTAGAGAAAAACAAAGATGACAGTGTCTGGCGTAAAGTGTTCGAGGAAGAATTTCCTTTTAATAAATTCTTTGATGACGCTCCCCAGCCTTTGTTTAAAGGTTCAACTTATGAAGATTACATGAGCATAGCTAAATCCTGTTTTCTTTATATATCGCATATATTTAATGAATTGGAAGAGTTTAGAGCTTTTGAACTATTACGCACTGGCTTAGATCGTTCCAAGTATCTTTTGGTCAAGGAGGCTAAAATAATTGCTATGACTTGTACCCATGCTGCCCTAAAACGCAAGGAACTAGTGAATTTAGGTTTCCGTTATGATAACATTCTTATGGAAGAATCCGCTCAAATTCTGGAGATAGAAACATTTATACCTCTATTGTTACAAAATCCTATGGATGGTTTTAATCGTCTTAAGCGTTGGATTATGATAGGAGATCATCATCAGTTGCCTCCAGTGATAAAGAACATGGCTTTCCAAAAGTATTCGAATATGGAACAGAGTTTATTTACAAGGCTTGTGCGCTTAGGAGTACCAACGGTGGATTTAGATGGACAGGGTCGTGCTAGATCTACAATTTGTTCTCTATACAAATGGCGTTATAAAAAACTGGAGGACTTGCAACATATCTTACAAGCTGAGGAATATCGCCGTGCCAATGCTGGTTTCTTGCACGACTATCAACTGGTGAATGTCGATGATTTCAATGGAGTGGGAGAATCAGAACCCAATCCTTATTTTTATCAGGTTTGACTCGAAATGATTCGATGATGATGAATTCTTTACAAGTAGTAAATAAAATGCTTAAATATTTACAGAATTTGGCTGAAGCTGAGTACATAGTAGCTGTTTATATGTATATGCGTCTTATTGGTTATCCGGCTGAGAAAATTTCTATACTAACCACTTACAATGGCCAAAAACATTTGATTAGGGATGTTATCAATGGCAGATGCGGCAGTAATCCTCTTATTGGATGGCCCCACAAAATCACAACCGTTGACAAGTATCAGGGTCAGCAAAATGATTATATACTCATATCGTTAGTGCGCACCAGAGCCGTGGGTCACATCAGAGATGTCAGGCGTTTGGTGGTGGCCATGAGCAGAGCGCGCTTAGGCTTATACATCTTTGGCCGAGTGGGTCTGTTCAAAAATTGTTTGGAATTACAGCAAACATTTAAACTAGTAAGTATTAATTAAATACAAATTTTCATATATATTCGATAATTTTACATTTAATTTTTAGCTTTCAACGCGTCCACAAAAACTGCAACTCGTAGAAAATGAATCATATGCAGACACACGCATGGTCAGTGATAATCCCAAAGAAAATATTATCACTATTCATAATATGACCGAAATGACTGAATATGTTTATAAAATGTATATGAACAAATTGGAAACTATGAAGGACCAGTTACCCACTACAGCTGATACAGAAATCTACGACAATTTGCCAAAAGAAGTTGAGCCTACGGCAGAAGAATCTACTGAGAACGAGTATGAAATTATCGATCAACAACCAGCCCGTAAACGTATCGCAAAAGAAAGTTCTGCAAAAAAGGCAGAGCCTAAGGTATTTAAACCTACGCCAATAGTTAATGAAATTTCTTTAAACGAAGAAGTTGAAACTGAAGAATCCACTACACAACCAGAGGAACCAGCAGTAACTGACAGTGAAGAAAAGGAATAAAGTTTATATTATGTATCTTTGAAAATTGTGTAATAAAGAAGTTTATTAAATACATTGTAAAACTATCAAAATATTATTTTTTGGGAGCCGTAATACCCTCCAATTGGGCCTTGAGTTGCGTGTTGGTTTTCTTTAGAAATGCAATTTCCTCTTGATATTTCTTTTCTTCCGAAGCACGCAGTTCGGCATTTCTGCGTTCAGCTTGTTCATTTTTAAGTTTCATATCAGTTATAATTTCCTGTAAGGCTTCCTTGTCCGATTCCAAAGTTTTGACAAGTTCCCTTAACATTTCCTTTTCTTCGTGGGCCTGCAAAGCTTTACGCATGCCAAAGGCTACAGAGCTGCAGTATAAAGTTTCATAGGCCTCCATAGACATGGCGATTTCGTCTCGTATACGCAAAAGTAATAAACCTCTTTCTGAGCAATTTATGGTCACTTGGCGTATGATTTCATCTGTAAATAAGAAAAAGCTTGCAATCAAATCTTTTAACTTTAGATTTGTGTTATTGGAACGAAAAACTTGCCAAAACACTGGGAGTACAGTTCTCGACGTATAGGACATATGCCAGTTTCGCGGGCCTGTGTTTGTTGCAGACGAGTATCCAGCATCTCCTGCAAATTAATGACATCCTGGCGTGTGGCAGGTGTACTGGATACAGTTTGTTGCCACAGTTGTCCCTCTTCGTCCCAGCAGCGGGGTGGCAATATGGAATTTAAAATTTCTTCGGTTTCCTTTTTTGTATCCAGTAAATCACCTACAGTTTGCGGACGCTTGAGTTCCTAAATGTTTTTTTAACAATTTTTAATTGAATTTCTGAAATGTGTTTTAGAATTTTTATACCAATTCCGTTGGAATTGTTTTCTTTTCCACATGTTTGACAATAAGAACTGGATTATTATAACGCACTAGCGTTTGGTATTGTCCCACAGCAGCCGCCTCAACGTCCATTTGCATTTTTACTATATATATTTAAATGATTTATAAAATTATAGCAAATTCGTTTATTCGAAGTTTAATAATTGAAAATATTTTGAGTTTCCGTTAGCAACCGGGTATATAAAAATAACAGTTCACAGAGTTGTATTTCACGAGTGTAAGGATGATGGTAGGTACACACTTTGCAATGTGTTTATGCAACCAATCACAGTAGCTCGTTTCTGTAATTCTCGCATCGTAAAGTTTCTCATATGAATTGTGAAACACAAAATTCCATCGTTTCTCGATTTGTTTCTGTATTCGAATGTGAAAAACGACAAGACTGAATTTGTTTTTACTGGAATATTTTCAGTAATCAAGTGTCAAATGAAAACAAAATGTCACAAAAATATTATTTAAAAAAAAGAAATGTTGTTAATTACAACAGGAAATAAAATAATGAACAAAAATATAAAATGAATGTAAAATCCTTGAAAGAAGTTTTTTCTATCAACTGTCATAATGACAGATCGTCGGGTGGTTACTGGTTTGCGGCACAGTTTATTAAGAATACATTATAACTGCGGCAAACCAATAAACACCCGACGAGATGTCAAAGTACTTGTCTTATTAATAATTAATCAAAATTGTTTCATAACAAATCGACAAGACCAGACTGAATTTGTTTTTACGGGAATATTTCCACCAATCAAGTGTCAAATCAAAACAAAATGTCACAAAAATATCATTTAATAACAAAAAAAATTAAATAATTTACAAGAAAATGAAAATAATATAATGAAAATGAATTTAAAGTGAATGTAAAATGCTTGAAATAAGTTTTTTCTATCAATTGTCTCTACATAAGAATATAATACACAATAAATTCTAAATAAACATTATCATATCGACTCGTTAATAATTATTTTAGTTCAACAATTCTTTGCATATCTTTTCGACTAAATTATTTTTTTATATTTTTACACACAAATTCAAAAATTCATAAGTTATTGTTCACATTTCGTTGTTGTTCTCGCACCTATTCAAAATGCGAGTTGTTCTGACAGTTCTTGCGAGAAAGTTTTCACAAAATATTATTACAGAAACACTTTTTCTCACATCCTTCCAATAATTGCTGGAAATTTATTCAAATGACAGATAGTTCTCGAAAAGTAAATATACAGAAACACTTATGTGAGAAAAGCCATTTTTTGTTTCAATTTACACTGTTGTTTGTTTGCTATGATTCCCTCGTTTCATGCGGGACATTTTACGATGCGAGAAATACAGAAACGAGCTACTGCATTTCGATCGTAACTACGTTTTTGGAAGTTGTTATTTTAATTACGGAGCGTCTTTCGATTTTAGTTAGTTTAGTTTCAAAATATGATTAATTAAAAAAACAATATAAGTATTAAATTCAAAAGAAGGTTGTAATTTAAATGTGGTTGAAGTCTACTGATGATTTGGTTGAAGCGCTAATGAAATAGGTATATAGACATTCTAAACCACCAGCAAATAAATTTCAATTATTGTATATAAACTTCTGACAATTGTATGTGTTCTGGCTTTCACATCGTTTTCACATTTTTTCTTGTGAAATCGGATCTTAAAGCACATCTAACGCCTGTTTAGGTTGAAATTTAGAAAATAAAAATTAATAGTATGTGTTCTTGCATCCAATTTTAGATGAAAACGATTTTTAAATGGACGATTTCAAATTTTTAGCTTTTTTCGTTTTCACTTTTGGCAAAAAAACTCGTATTCTTTTCACTTGTTAATAGTCTTGTGAAAAGAATACGAGTTTTTTTTTTGTCAAAAGTGAAAACGAAAAAAGCTAAAAATTTGAAATCGTCCATTTAAAAATCGTTTTCATCTAAAATCGGATGCAAGAACACATACTATTAATTTTTATTTTCTAAATTTCAACCTAAACAGGCGTAGGATGTGCTTTAAGATCCGATTTCACAAGAAAAAATGTGAAAACGATGTGAAAGCCAGAACACATACAAATATGTCAAATAATAAATTTCTTCAAAGATATATAATATGTTGCATTCCATTTGTTTCCTACACTTTGCTTATTGTACGTAGTGTCAACTTTACACTCACAGCACGCATTGACTTTTCTCAATTGGTTTTTGTGAATTTTTATTTTGTGTTTGTGCAAAAAGACAAACAACAAGTTTTAGACGAACATTTATTAAAATATATTTTTGTTTTATTTTTACATACTTAGTTTAATTTTTTTTATAAGGAATCATTGAAATTATGGCCCTTTACACTGAAAATATTGGCGTAAGTATTCCTTGCGGAAATGAGCGCGGGAACTGTGCAATAGTGTGAATTGGAAAAAATAAATAATGCGGTGTTTTGTTTTTGTACCATTAGAATCGCATCCTTGAGCTGCTAAATTATCCATTGTTGGATCGATGTAACGAATTGAATATGCTATTTGAAAGATGCAATTTAAGGGAACTGCAAGAAATATTTCCGACAATTGTACAGTCAGTTTTTGGCTGCGGTACTGGTGGCCTTGGCTGGGGCCTGAGAGCAACTACGAAAGAAAACTCACCGCAATGTTTTGATATGCTGCACAATTTTTTTTCACCCATGGGACCAATGCTGCGCCTGTGCTATCGTTTATTAAATGAAGCTATTAAGTTTGAACTATCATTGGAAAAATTGCCGGTAAGTTCACTAGCCTTGAGAGTAAAGACCATACATACATATATGTAGACATATTATGTATGTATATGGTATGCATTTGGTAGAAGCAAATGGTTTTCAATAATTTTCTTTTTAGCACAAATTAATTGAACTCCTGCAATCCGGCCAGTACAGCATGTTTTATGCAGATCTTATTAATGTTGATCCTTTTCGGCGTCAAATTTCTTCATTGTCACTCAACGCCTTCGATTACTATATATTGCATTTTGTGATACATGCTACATATCCTTTGCACAAAATGTATCCAGCTGCCCTACAAGTACATAACGAACGCATGAAAACAGTGTATTTCTTTTTAACCGCTGAATATTTGTGCAATTTTCTGCCCAGCCGTCCCGATGCCATGGTTATGCCCTCAAATATATGCAGCAGTGTGAAAGCACCTCAACCCATGCCAGTGCAGCAGCTGCAGCCAAAAAAATCGCCCAAATATTTAAGAATACCACAGTCGAGCAACAGTTTGTACGGCAATAATATTGCTCAAATCAATCAGCGTGGTGTCGAAGCGTCTCCAAGGGCGCATGCCTGGAGAACAGAATCGGTTTTGCATTTTTTTATAGACACTTGGTTACGTTATGATATAGATGAGGCTAGGGTAAGTTGTTCAGTCGATAAGCTATTGAAATTATTTATATAAATTTTCTCCTTTAGGATCTTCCCAGTAGTGAGTTTATAAGGGTCGTACGCATATTGGTGAAACAAACACATTCCTTTGCAAATTCTGCGTCGTTGGATCAAACTGCCATGACTTCTTTGCGTAAAATGGCCCAACCAATGATGAAACCACGCATTTATCCATTCGTTAAAAGCATAATAAGCAGATGGCCCTTAGACAGTTCCTTGTCAGTGGTTTTAGAGCTATGGCTAAGCTATATACAACCTTGGCGTTACAGATTTGAGTGGCTTAACAATAGGTTAGTAATAAGGTTTATATAAGAGCATTAACATATATAGTTTAGCAACAACATATATTTTAATAGTGCTGCAAATATGGATGGTCCTATAAATAGTAGATTTGATTATTTTATAGCTGAAAATTTGTTAATATACACACAAATATTTGTAAACATATTACCACGCTTCGAACGTTTAGACTTCACTTCCTTTCCTAATGCTATAATGTTACATCGTTTGATTAAAGTAAGTTTACTATCACAATTAATTTGGTGCGTATGTCTTATGAGTCAATGGAATATATTTTTAGGTTTTCAGCCAACCTGGTTTATGCATTAAGTTATATCAAGCCGAAAAATCATCTGCCGGTTGTACCTTGGGCTATGAATCACCACGTAAACATGGTACACTTCTAAAGTAAGTAGTAAACAAATATTATTAGTAATTTTTTTTATATTAAAATATTCTTATTGTAAAGCCGCACTCCTGGCTCCTGTGAATGGGCTGATAGTTATTACCACGATGATGTGTACACGCCCATGTTTGGTCAAGTAATACGACAAGAAGTAGAACAATTTATCAAAACTGTTCACATATCGCGCATGTATATTTTACAAGAAATCCAAACTATACGTCGTGAGCAATCTGAACGTCTGAAGTCGTTGGGTTTCTTTAAGAAACTCTTTTCTAGCTTATTCGAAGACAAATCACCCGAAGAATTGAAGTTACATGAAATTACTAAAATACCTGATATACTTGACCTGGCGGTTCGTTCATTGTGCCAAATGTTCGAAGTAAGTTTTTTGTGCTTCCTTGTATGAAAGTAAATTCTTAAAATATGATTTATTTTACATTTTAGGTCAATTTGCCTAATATATCCGTGGAGCAATTGGATGTGCCGGACTGTTCAAATTTAAATGAAAAGTTCAATTTCTCTATATATGACAGTAGTGATTATCTAGACATTTCACGTGTTTCACCTAGACAAATGATGGCCAATTTAGCAAATATGAAGTCCACAATAGATCCCGCACTAATGCCCATTCAAAGTTATGAAGTAAAAGTGCTGGTACGTCTATTGCATTATCTTTGCTGTTGCATAAATGACAAGGTGAGCAATTAAGTTTATATTATATTCTTAATTTTTATTAGCTTGTTTTTTTATTTGAATTCAACGCTTCTTCTTTTTGTTTATGGAACTTAAACGAATTTACTTGTATGTAGATTCTACTGTTGGAAAGACAAACAACTGAAACAAATGTCTTGCCAACAGTGTTGTTTAGCGTTTGTTTAGAATATTTCGCTGTAGTAAAGCATTTGAAAAATCTCATGTCTTGGAAGGTCTTATAAATGATCTTATGCAGGACTTTATTATACAGACATATACTGCACGTATAGCGGAAACATACCATTAGATATGAGTACGTGTGGATACGTTCTCATCGATGTAAGTCGGGTATATTACCAACTTCAACCCTACGGCAACACTTTACGTGCCGCGCGTAAAACTGCCGCCGGTATTGTCAGGTAGACAGGCATCGTCAAAAAAAAACAGGGATTCGGCTTTTGGTAAAACTGAATTGTTGAAGTGGTAGTATTCGGCTTGTAGATTAACGAATTTTGATTTTTAATGTCTCAAATTTATGGAGCGGTGCATACAAAAGTGGTATCAGGTCAAGTTGAAAATTAAGTTTCACTTGATATCGTTTGCCCTTTGTAACATTGAAAGTTTTGTTGACATCTAAGTGCCACAATTATTCCAACATACGAGGTAGTTTGGATTTTTATTTTCATTCGTTTAAATAGTTGGGTGGTTCAAATGTAACTCTCTTCCTCTCGAGTAGATATACATACGTAATAAATATTTTAAAAACTGTATGAACGATATATACGGGCGGCAGAGGATCCAATAGACCTTGAAGCTATCCTCTGTATAGCCATTGCTTTTGAAAGAGAGTAGATAGACAATGCATGGGCCAGGTGTACGAAGCTATATGAAGAGTGCACAACCGAGGCAGTGGAAAAGAAAAAATAACTTGTAGCTATTCAAACAAAGCAACAGAAAGTAAAAAAAACTTATGTAAACTTTATAAATATTCTTTCAAAAGCTGGACAAGGTGCTATTGGAAAAGCTAAGTAGGCCCGAGAGGTACGGGATCCATCAGTTAGCTCCATAGCTGTACCTCCTTGTTACATATGTATTTTTCATGGCGATTACGTATCGTGGCCCACATTTAGCATTTAAAAGTCATAATGGACCAAATTAATGATGCAGCGTTGTGTGAAATACATTTTTATTGATATTCCCAAAAAAAAGTTTATTTCAATGTAAATTATAAAAATTATTCAAGAAAAAAATTCAAGAAAGCATTGACAAAAGTCCACATACGACCAGCGTGCACTAACTTTTGTTGTTGAATACTAACAGGAAAGTGCCGTTATTTATTTTTTACTTCTCTGTTTATGTTAAAGGTTTGCTTAAATTAGAATTTAGTTGAAGTTTAGGTAAATTTAATAAATATTTAATCGTAATAATGGCTTATCGTAAATAAATTTCAGCTAATGTGCGAAATTTAGGTGTAAAGTGCAGAAATAAAGGAAAATCATTTGGTGAAATATCAAAGCTTTTTAATTTAAGTAAATCTACAGCTCAAACAATATTCGGCAACTTTAAAAACACCGGTACAGTTGAAAACAAGCCGCGTAGTGGTCGCCCAAAGAAACTAACCCCCTGTTTGTGTAAGACGTTTGAGTTAGAAATCTTTTCGTTTTTAGTGAAAAAATCGTAAACTTCGCTTGGAATTCGCCCAACAGCATATAGACAAGGACATGGATTTCTGGAAGAGAGTGTTGTTCACTGACGAGTCGAAATATAACATATTTGGAAGTGATGGTAGAGAAAAAGTATGGAGAAAGCAAAATACAGCACTAGATCCGAAGAACTTAGTGGCTACTGTTAAGCATGGTGGAGGTAGCGTGATGGTTTGGGGTGCTGTCGCTGCTTCTGGAGTAGGAAAATTAGTGTTTATTGAGGGTAATATGGATCGTTATAAGTACAAATCAGTTTTGGAACAAAATTTGAAACCATCGGTTGATATTTTAAATCTTGGTCAGAGTTGGATTTTTCAGCAAGATAACGATCCAAAGCAAACCGCTCAAATTGTCAAAGATTGGCTGCTCTACTATGCTCCCCGACAGCTGCACACACCAGCACAAAGTCCGGACTTAAATGTTATTGAGCACGTGTGGGAGATTCTACAACGAAAAGTCCGAAAACATCAAATTACCAGTGCCCAAACACTGAGAGAGGAGCTTCAGGAGGAATGGCAAACTTTTACGTCCACAGAACTTGAAAATTTAGTTGCTTCCATGCCCCGACGATTGCGAGCAGTTGTAGATGCCCATGGTGGCCCAACGAAATATTAACGTAAAAAAATAATGATTTTTGATATCAGAACAAAGTTTTATTTTTAGTATACGCAGGTCGTATGTACACTTTTGTCAATGCTTTCTTAATTAATGTTTTTCTTGAATAATTTTTATAATTTACATCAAGGCAAATTCATTTCCAGGTAATATCAGGATTACAAAAACAATGAAAAAATACAACAATGAAAAAAACAACATGGGCTGTAGTTCATCCAAAACTTCAAAAATATAATTTCTTTAACATAATAATAATAAAAATTATTCACATAAATTTGAAAATATTTCTCCGCGGCAGCTACCACTAACAAAATTTCCAACGTTTAGCAATTTTCACAAGTTTTTAATAGTTTTTTCATATTTTTAGATTTGTTTTCACAGAATTTTTTTAATAAAATATTTTTCATATTGAAATTTTTTTACATTTTCTTTTAATTTCTCTTTCGTAAAAAATTTTTGAAGTTTCGGATGAACTTTAATTTGAAAAAAAAAAAATAGCTCAGCTGCATTTCCGCTACTACCTTGTGAATGTGCCTTGATTTACATTGAAATAAACTTTTTTTTGGGAATATCAATAAAAATATATTTCACACAAAACTGCATCATTAATTTGGTCCATTATGGCTTTAAAATGCTGCATAAAAAGAAAAGATTTGCGAAAATGGGAAATTTGCTTACCATTTTCCTAAAGGAAAATATCCGAAAGGGAAGTTTTTCTTAACATCGCTTCCAATTCGGTGATTAAGAATCGTAAAAGAAAACTTCTTGCACAGTTAAAGAAAAATGAAAAGGTAGCAAAAACATTTATAATTTAAAAACTTTTAAATGAAATATTTAACAGGAAATAGATAAAATTTTACCAAATGTAATCTTGATTTGCTTAGGCCCCTTTCAGATTAGGCAACTTTAATTGCGCAAGTATAATTTTCATTTTTATTTATTTTCTTTTGAACTTGCTTTAATGTTCACATTCAGCAACTTTGTTGAGCAAGTTTAATTTTCTTATGCTTGAATTTTCTTAATTTGTTGACGTTTTGTTTCATTTCTGTATTCATTGTAATTGTGAAAGTGATTTGAAATTTGGTGTATACAATGGAAGTTGAAGAAAAAAATAATTTAGTTAAAGATATACTTGAATATACATAATTGCCAAGTACAAGTACAGAATTGCCAAGTACAAGCAAGTCTGTACTTAAATCTCGGCAATTCTTTCCCCTTCAAACCGACCTTTCCTCTCACACCCACAAACACAAGACTTGCGCAAGTAAAGTTGCCTAATCTGAAAGGGGCCTTATGCTCGTGTAAAAACTTATCAGAAAATTAAAAGTTATTCTCGGTAGATAACCGAAATGTTAAGCATGGTGAAATAAAAATAAGACAAGAGTATGGATTGTGAAATTAGAAATAAATTTTTATGAATATGTTGCATACATTTTACTCGAACTTAAGCTCAAATGTGCTACATTGTCCGATTGACTATGATTTCATATGTCTAAAAATATTGCTTAAGTTCGCATTGTTTTGAAATTATTCAGTTAATCTAAAGTTCTTATTCCGAAGAAGCCAAGTGTACGTACATGTTGATGATTTTTTTTTTTATTTGCAGCTCCATAAAGGAGACGTTTTTGAAATCATATACGATAATTTTCCATCAGATATAGTATTTGAGGTCCTATAATAGAAAAAAAAACCTGAACAAAATTTTTTTTGTTCGTCATTATCAGGCATGTCACAGGTTCCGATCGGAATGGTTTTGATTCTGTGTTTGCAATTCTAATCGATTTCGTTTAACGTTCTTCAGATTCCGGATGATTTGGTTTATTCCGAATCGAAAAAAAAATTACACTTTTTTGTTTATCATACAAAAGTCACCGCTTTTAAAAAAGAGAGAGAAGAGAAACGCGTTGAAATTCTCACGTTTATTTAATTTTAGAAATGTGTGGCAAACAAAATCAATTTTTGTTTTAATGGACATTTTCACTTCTTCGACGCGTTTTTCATAATAGCCACCATTATTCTCCCAAATAAAAACAACTTAAACGGCTGGCTGTTCCGTTCAACTATGTGTTGTTGTCAGAATATTTACAACTAACTTTGATGTTATTTGTTCATTAATAATTATCACATGTAATTTGGCTTAAAAGGCGTTACGAACATTATCCTGTTCAATTCATAATAATATAGAAACAAATACAGTTCGAAAAAAAATAAATTAACTAAAACCAGGGACCGAAAATAACTGCTAATTTTGAATTTTTGATTAAAAAAAGCAACCTCAAGGAAATGTCGGAGAATGAAACCAAGTATACCATTTTGAAAGTCTTGGACCAAATTGTCAGAAAATGCGATGCTTTTTAAAAATCTGATTTTTATTTTTTCAAGCAAAAATAACAGTTATTTTTTTATTTTAATTTTTTTGAGCAAAAATAACAGTTATTTTTTAACTTTTATTTTTTTGAGCAAAAATAAGTTATTTTTTAACTTTTATTTTTTCTAGCAAAAATAACAGTTATTTTTTACTTTTATTATTTCGAGCATGAATAAAAGTTATTTTTTGACTTTTATTTTTTCGAGCAGAAATAAAAGTTATTTTTGACTTTTATTTTTTCGAGTAGAAATAAAAGTTATTTTTTGACTTTTATTTTTTTGAGCAGAAATAAAAGTTATTTTTGTGTTTTCAACCCCTTTGACAAAGAAATTATTATTTAATATTCCAAATATTCTTTTCTAAATAAGTAAATTTAACGATTCACTATTGCAAACGCTCCAAAATTTATAATAAATATAATGAATTTATCACAAAATAACTTTTATTTCTGCTCAAAAAAATTAAAATAAAAAAATAACTTTTAATTTTGCTTGAAAAAAATAAAAGTCAAAAATAACTTTTATTTCTGCTCGAAAAAATAAAAGTAAAAAAAAAATAACTTTTATTTCTGCTCGAAAAAATAAAAGTCAAAAATAACTGGTATTTTTGCTCAAAAAATAAAAGTAAAAAAATAACTTTTATTTTTGCTTGAAAAAATAAAAGTCAAAAATAACTTTTATTTTTTATCGAAAAAATTAAAGTAAAAAAATAACTTTTATTTCTGCCCGAAAAAATAAAAGTAAAAAAATAACTTTTATTTTCTGACTTTTACGATAAAAGTTATAACAGTTACGGTCCCTGACTAAAACTTGTACTACTATTATTTGAAACATTTTATATTGTTTTCTTTCTCCTGTAAAAAATATAGTTACATGCTTATGTACATGCTTTTTAGTATTATGTAGTTCTCTTTAAAAGGTTTTTTTTTCAAGTACATCTGTATATCTTTATTTTTTGTTTAATTATAACCAATACAATGTGTAACTTTCTGCCATAAAGTATGGCCTTCAATTACAGTCCCTTTGGAGCCGTTCAGATATTGTGGGAAAATTATCACGTCAAATTTTGTACGCTCCCATGAAAGCGCAATGGTTTGATAAGCCAAGAGGTCAGTATAATATTAATTCAACTAACTGCTGCACAATATATGGCCTACACTAATACACAGTTTTTTGTACTGTTTCAGGTGTTAGCGAACTGGTTGAACAACAAGTACCAGCCCGTTTATGTTTAAGAGTTTTGGCTTCATATCGTTCATTAGCCCTTATAGTGTTTGCTCTTTTAATCGGTTATATATTTTGGGGGTCATCGATACTTGGTTTACTCATGTTACATTTTGTGTTTGTAATTTATTTCTTTATCATGGCCCTAATATCATCATAGTGTCATCTTATCTTATCCAAAGCAACACGTTTTAAAATAGTATATTTTGTTAAGAAAAAATCATCAATAAACTTTTTATTAATTATGAAAAAGAAATTACAAATTTTATTTTGTCCTACTAACAATTACATAAGTTTGATCCTAATGTCGTTTATTTACTAATAATTTAATGGGTTGGTTGGGTACAGTAACTAATCTCAATATACTTTCTACGGGAGAAGTATTTAGACATCTCAAGTGGAAATTTTTCACCATCTGGAAGACAGAAAAAAAGACGCATATTTAAAAAAAATCGTTAATAATTACATACACTGCAAATCACTTAAATAAGGAATTTAATTTTACCAATTTTTAATGAATATGTATATTAATGTATCTTTTAAGACAGCTATTAAGGGAATTACACATTTTCAAATTGTAGTTTTTGTGTGTTCATATAAATATCACTTTACTGAAGTGTTTTATACAATTAGGCCCTAAATTCCCTATTTAAGTGATTCGCAGTGTATACATAAGCACATTTACATACCTCAGCCAAAATATAATGCATTTGATTGAGGACCAGCTTGCGTCCAATACAAGATCGATTGCCTATGGCAAAAGGCAGTGTAGCGTGAGCTTCATGCACTGCTTTGAATTCGCCAGTGTGCTCATTGCGTAACCAACGTTCTGGCATGACTTTTAGAGGGTCTGGAAAGTGTTTGTGATCACGACCAGCAGTATATAATGACAAGAATACTACAGACTGTTGGGCGGGAAAACAACTTGAATTTAAAGCAATACCAAAATAATTTTAATTATAAACATATTTAATTTACATTTTTTTCAATATGATATGTATCAAGGATGCATTCCTGTGGCACATATCTGCCAATAAATGGAGCAACTGGGAAAAGTCGTAGTGTTTCTTTCACCAAACCTCGTATTAATGGCGTTTCTTGGTTGCTGAAATTATATTCACTGCATATTTTTTCTTGTAGTTCATCATCTTTGGACAAAAGGTATAAAGACCAGGTGGTGGAATACGCTGTCTGTAAAAAAGGGGTTATATGTATATAGATTTATAATAAAAAATTAAAAAATTTATACATATTTTAAATTTTATAAGGTTTGTGGTTAGCTGCAACTCGTAAAGAGTGATTGAGTAAGTGAGTGTTCTTTTAGTGACTTGTGACTCATCTCTCGAAGTTAATTTAAATTCCCACAGTAAGACGGGTTTTTCACATGCAAAGTTTACTTTGAAAGTCTTGAGTTTGTAAGAGAGAAAGGAAAATATAATGAGAGCTTTTCTCCCTTCTCTCCTACAAACTCAAGACTGAGCTTTTCTCCCTTCTCTCCTACAAACTCAAGACTTTGCAAAGTAAGCTTTGCGCGTGGAAAAAGCGTCTAACAAATAAATTGTTCGTATACATATGTGTGTACCAGAGAAATACACGAAATTACCGGCCTGTCCCACGATGTCACCAAAAATCGTTTGATCGACAACTTGTATTGCAAACAACAATAACATTAGAAAATTTGTTCTTGTGTTCAATATAAGTATTCGATCGAACGATTTCTGTTGACATCGTGGGACAGGCCGTACATTTTTAATACTCATAATTTATCAATAGTACTCAAATGAATATTGATGCATATACGCCAGAGAATGGCGCAAACGTATGGTTTTAAATACTTTTTGAGTATTGGCCGTCAAATAACTGAATGCGTATAGCTAAATATATACTGGCATATTCATAAAAAATATTTTAGGTTTATGAAGCGCTTATTTGACGTAATTCTATGGGAAATTTGTCAAATAAACCTGTAATAAACCTAAAATATTTTTTATGAATATGGCGGATAAAATACGCTGATATACAAACACACACATTAACTTTAAACCGAATACGTATAACTATAAACCTCCCACAATTATGTTTACACAAACTTTTTAAATTACGCAGCACAAACAACTATTTATAGTTACAATTTATAGACTATGTGTGCTACAATCACATGCATGAGTATCAATATACTCTGACTATTAATCGGATACGCATGCATATATACTGGGATATTTTATTTACATATACACATAAAGCATATTTTTAAACGGCCACATACAGTGAACAAAGAAAAAACTTGTACAGCAAACGCTCCGCTCTTCTAATCAAAATATCTCTGTTGCTTTGTAAGATTTTAAGATAAAACCAAAAGCGATTTCAAGGAAAATTAATCAGCTTTCTATGAAAATCTTTAATTTTATTAAAAAATTTATTTTAATGCGAAAAAAATAACCTAAAATATAATAACACTATTTTCCAGGGCAAAAAAAAAAACTTGTACACTAACTCTTCTTTCAGGAAGGAGCTATGAAATAAGGAATACACTAAAAATTAGTACTAAATGTGGCCACGTCTAGCATCTAATAGATTATTTTCATAGAATGAACTGGGTTTTTGGTAATTTTGGGAGCTATATGGTCCAATATGCTCTGGAGAGCACTTTTGAGTTAATTTTTACACATAATCTACAGTTCGCGTAATTTTTTGTTCACATACGCCCACAGAAATTCATTTGTACTAAGGCCAAGGATCTAGGGAGGATGTGCCTGCAATTTTTTTCCATTGAATGGAAGCCATTCTCTTATTATTGAAGACGAAAGTTTCGGGTATTTAACTCTAACTAATCAATAGTCTCCACTTACATTTAATTTTGCAGCTAACTGTGCTAAAATATCTCTTAGTATTTTTAAATAATTCATTTTATTTATTGTACGTTCTATAAAAACCGGATTTCATACACCACTCGATCCCATTGGGCCCCATACCATCATATTATACCCCCCATGCTTCACCGTGTTATTCAGGTTATTATCGTTTTCCATTGCATTTTATATACACAAGTGTATGTATACGGTAAGGAATGATGAATAAATATCCCGAGTATCAGAGTATTTTTTTGTCAGACTCTGAGTGTAAACATACTCAGAGTGTAAGTATGAGAGAGTTTGATATGCATGTGGTTTTTATTTTTAGTTGTGGCGTATTTTAGTTTTTTCCATAAACGAAGTAGACATGCTCTTGTAAGTGGGAATCGGCTATTTTCCTAGTTGCTTGAGAGAAAATATGTGAGCGTACGAGTTGGTTGCGCTGCAATTATGACTATAGGCAGTCACTAAAATTAAGACTACATATTTGCTTATGTATACATATTTTTTTAGTGTTAGAATGGATATGAATATGCACAAGTACATATACAAAAATATTTTATATGTGCTAGAGTATGCAAATTTCTTTGTATTTATTGTCTTGCTTTGGTATGTGCATACATATGTATGTATTTTATTTTAAACATCGGCCATCAGAATACATACATATGTATGTACATACATATCGATGGCTTAATATAAGAAAGGCGGGCGGAACTGGAATTTTCGATATTTTATAGGAGAAGCAAGAAACTGAAGAAAAACTAAAGCATTTACATGCAGAAATAATTTTTTAAGTTGCCATAAGTCCTTGATTTTGAACTGTAACGTACTAAGATTTTCAATGAGGATGCAATTATACGTTGTCTCCCAGAAAATGTTAAAAGTGCGATTTCGAAATAAATTGAGATATGCCCTTTTTATATTAACCCATCGATATGTATATATTTTTTATTTTTTCTATTTCATATCATTATACCTTTCCATCTTTAACCATAATATTTTAAAAACTAATATTTATTTCAACTACCTACCGTGTCTCCCGCCGCTATAACCAAATCTACAAATATTCGCTTTATCATTGATAAATCAACTCCAGCTTCCTGAAGTTTCTCATACAGGCCACCGGGATAAGCAGATGTACGTTCTAAGAATTTATCAACAACATTACAACCTTTGGCCAAAACTTGATTTACACTTTCTTCAAACTCCCGCCAAATTTTCATACCCAAAAATTTGGCTAGCTTAGGTGGGAAATTCATTAATGGTGAGCTACTCTCAAATATTTTATGCACAATATGAGAAAAGTCGTCCACGGCCAATTGTATATCTAATATTTCCAAGTCCGATGTTTCGCCAAACATAACTGATATTATGACTTGAGATACATCAATGTATATATGTAAATAAAAATGGCAAAAGAGATACAGTTACTCACAGAAATATTTTGCTTATGTAAATCTCAACAAATTTGCAAAAAGAATGCTGTATAAAAATGTCTTCTTTGAAAAATTCATGTTTATTTTTTTACATATTAAATAAGAGAAGCTACAAATATTTTAGTTAAAATTTAAACAAAAAAAATTATTTTATGAAATTTTTAAAAAATAATGAAAAAATCGCTTATTTATCAGGTCACAAAAGTATTTTGATTTTTGAATTTTTTACACAGATTTTTCATTATTAAAGCATTGTATTATGTTTTAATGTTTTGTGTGATATTCATTGTTAGATATGACCACTTGCAGACGTCCTAGCGTACATTCCACTAAATTTCGGAAATTTTTAAATACTTTTTTTTATACATTTCTTCTTCCAATACTCGTCCTAAGCTCACTTTTGATAAAATCCTATTTTCCCGGATTTTTTTTCCAAATAAGCCCAAACATTTTCATTAGGACTCATGTCGAGAATTTGTGAATTTGTGGTTTTATTGGCAGATGTTTGGTATTATAAAATAGCCATACTCCCTTATTCCAGTTGTCGACATCGACGTCACTTTAACACAATGCCAGAAAATAGGGACTTGTTTACTCGCTCTCGAGAACAATTTTGTGCTATTGACGATCTGTTTCCATTCCCTAAGATCAAGAAAATAGCATAAACCTGTGAACAGGAGTCACTTGTTTTCGACAATGAGTACACAAGCCCCAATTTTTTGGTGTTGTGTTAAAGTGACGTCGATGTCGACAACTAGAATAAGGGTAATAATTTAATGTCCAGGGAGATATGTTTTGGGTCGTTGTCATGTTGGAAGTAATACCCATTGATATATTGATCCATTTGTTCAGCACTGGCATGTAGGTTTTCTCTAATAATGGACAACTATAGATGTTTATCCATTGTGCTTTATATAAACACCAACTTTCCTACTCCTAGTGCCGACGTACAGCCCCACACCATGAGAGATCTACCACCATGTTTTACTGTTGACCTTACATTCTTAATAGTAAGTGATTTATTTGGCTTGCGCCGCACCATAAGCCGTCTATCTGACCTAAAAATTATAAATTTACTTTCGTCGCTAAATATTATCGTTTTCCCGAAATTAGAAGTCTGAAATTTATGTAATTCAGCATATAATCAAAGTTTTTTTCTAGCTACGCTGCCGTTAGTATTGTTGGCGTTTAGAACTTTACGGATGGATTTGCCACTTAGGTGTGTCCGTAGTATGCCCGTAGGGTCCCCTTTAGCATTTCTTTAAGACTTGGAACATATAAATGGTGGTTTTTCTTATTTTTTTTTTAATAGTTTTTCTTGTGTTTCTCACCGTTAACAACTTTCCTCGACTTTTTCGTGGAATATTTTCAATGTATCTGCGCTGTTTTGCACCTTTAAAAGTATTTTCTCTTGTTTGTCTACATCGACTAAATACACATAGTTACTAAAGTATACCGCTATGTGACTAAAGTATACATACGGCTATTTAATAATTCAAAAAATTTATATTTTAGTATATCGTATGGCTTCCTTTGGCATCCACTACAAGAGATAATCCAGCTGGCATAGACAGTGCCAATTTTCTTGTTGTTTCTGCCATTCTTGAATTAAAGCCTCTTTTAATGATGGAATTGACGTTACATTTCGTTTTTTAAGGCTCTTTTCAGATGATCCCATAAATGTTCAATTGCATTTAAATCTGGTGATTGGGGTGGATGTTCTAGTTTATTTTTTACGTTATAAAGCAGCCACTCTTTCACCAGATTCGAGGAATGCTTGGGATCGTTGTCGTGCATGAATATAGCATTTTCTGCGAGACCAAGTTTTTGCGTGCTGGGAATGTAACTGTCCTTTAAAATTTCAATATACATGGTCTTATTCATCGTACCTTCTATAAACCTTAAATTTCCAACGCCATTTGCTGCCATACATCCCCATACCATAAGAGATCCTCCACCATGTTTCACAGTTGCATTGACGTTTTTTGGCAAAAATTCCATGTTTGGTTTTCTCCAAACTTTAGCACTCCCGTCTCCTCCAAATACCATAAACTTGCATTCGTCAGTAAATATAACTCGTTCCCAAAATGTTGGATCGCTAACATGGACATTTTTATATTTTTCAGCATATTCCAACCGTTTAACAACGTTTACGGATCTCAGTAGGGGCTTTTTTCTGGCAACTCTGCTTAAAAATCCATTTCTCTTAATGCAACGACGTACCGTTTGGTTACAAACCTCAATATCGTGATTTAACTTTATGACATGATTAATTTCAACTGCACTTTTTTTTTAATTATCCTTCACAGTGCGAATAATAGTCCGCTCCATTCTTTCAGTGAGCTTACGTGGGCGACCTGATCGAGGTTTGTTCGCATAATTTCCATTATTTTCAATATTTTTTATTATTGTCTGCACAGTAGGTTTTGTTAAATTTAAAATTTCACCAATTCCTTGTAAAGATTTTCCTTCGCGCCTTAGTTTTGCAACCAGTTTTCGAATATCCTCGGAAATTTCTTTAGTTTTAGGCATTTTCAAATTTTTTTTTCTTAAATAACAATTAAGTCTTGAAAAACTGATACCAATCGTACCTACTGATCTTCTATTAATGAACAAAACGCATTTTCATAAAATTTCTAACGGTATTAATAGCGGCGTATAAAAAAACTACTCGCTTATGTATACTTATGTAACATTACTTGGATGCATTATTAGGAGTTTTAGTACATATTTTATCAGCTCTGACAAAAAAATATACAGGGTGTTGTTAAAATAATAAGATTAATTTAATTTATTAGTGCAGGATACAAAAAATAAGGAAAACATAATTTTAATCTAAGAAAACTAGAAATCTTCCATCGTATGTATACTTTAGTAACTATGTGTATATCATAAATATGTATATTGGATTGATTTGTCCTATTATACAGATATAGAATGATCTTATTCGCAGATCAATTTATTTCCTTTACTTTATGCATTTTTTTTTAACAAAAACTTCACGTGTTGCACTCAATAAAAAGAGATTGGTACCAATTATGACAAAAGAAAGCATAACAATTACTATTACAAACGAATAGCAAAAAAAAAAACATGTAACAACACAAATATTTAAAAAATAACGGGAACGCTAAAAGAAGCAAAATACTTTTGTGATGTTGAAATTGCGTAGTTGATACAAGAAAAGGCAAAAAAAGTATAACAATTAAATTCAAAGTTGTTGTTTTTTTTTGTATATTCCATTCTATAGGCCTTGCTTTCTCAGTTAGAAAATAAATAAATTTAACATGTTGCCTAAGTTTTATTTATTTATTTAACTTTTTTGCTTAAAGAATGTAGGCAAAATATTTCTGAGAGTAACTGTACATAAATAAGTAAATAAAATATATTGATAAAATAAATATACCATCTTACCATCTATGGACCACCTATACAATTGTTTTTCTAAATTTCTTATTAAAAGTCCTTTAGTAGGTTGCTCTTCACTTTGGCGTACCCATTTCTGTATCAATTTATTCGTCTGCTGGCGAACGTGCCAATGCATCCACTCAAGATTACCATTTAACAAGAAACGGCTCAATATGCGACGATTGTGAAACCACTCCTCACCATCCCTAAAAAAAACAATACAGTACACAAATATTTTTTTAAACTTTAAACACAATTCAAATCGTTGTGTATGCCTACATAAAAAATAAACCTCTTTGACAATTATTCTCTTTATTGTACAATATCCAAGCTTCTGGCAATGGATGCCTGGGATATGAACCCTCATGCATAAATACCGAACGCATTAAATTTGCTGATGATACAAAAATACCATCATCAGTTCCACCCAAACGTTCACGAAATATATGACCGTGATCTGCATGACGCTTGTCAATGTAAAGATGTAGTCTGAAATTGAAAATTTATTATTCAGAATTTTAAACAAAAATCAATTATTTATAAACATTGTTTCCAATTTTCAACTAAAGGTCTTTGGGTATTGAAGTTATTATAATATTAAACGTATCTTCTTCCTGAGTAGGTAGGTACTGATCAGAGTTTTCTTTTTGATTAACATCGCAAAAGATATTTAAAATTTTGAATTTTTTTTATCTATGCTTGAGTTGATCTTTAACTAAATACTTTTTATCTAAGAAAAAACATGTTCTTCTACCGAAAAATAATATTTAAAAGTCTGTTAAAATAATTAAATATTTAATCAATTCAAAAATTATTAATACAATTGTGTTGGCAGTTACATATTTTTTTAAGTGTTAGGGCCTTTCTGTATTAAGTAGGGATGTAGCGAATACCAGTTTAGCGAATGCGAAAACGAATAATACATTTTAATTTTTGCGAAAGCGAATGCGAAAGCGAATGCAAATATTACAATTCGTTAAAATATCACATGCAAATAAATTTATCTGAGAACATGAAGTTGTGTTGTATACATATGTAGATATACTTGAGTCTTGAATTCAGCAAATATTTATTAATTTATTAGAAAATAAAAATTGTTAAACTGAAAGAAATGAAATCATATTAAAATAAGTATAGATAATAATTAAAAATAAATTTACAAAATGTTAGGCAATCAACCCATTCGTATCTTGGCCCTAAGTTCAATATTTCCTGTAAAATGCTACCAAAATACATATTAAGAAAAATTGGAATGAATTGTTCATGAACATTTTTTTCAGAAGTTATACTCTGTTCATCTTGGGAAAAACATATGAAATATATCTTCAACATTTTAAGTTTTCATGCGAAATAATATGAGTGACACATGTTTCGCAAAAAATTTACAACAAAGAAGGATTAGTTAATATTTCTGCATTTCAAACTTTTTGAACGAAGTAATGATGTGCTTACCATTTTTTAAAAGTTTTAACAGTGTTTTCTTTTTCAAAAACTGGAAAATATTTCCAATATTTTTGTCTTTAGTATTCGCTTTAAACATTCGCATAGATTTTAGCGAATGCAAAAGCGAATGCAAATATCAAAAGTAAGCGAATTATTTGCGAATGCGAAAGCGAATGCGAACATTCGTTACAACCCTAGTATTAAGTCAATGATATACATATGTAAATATCGCTCATTTACTCAAAGAACGTCATAACTCAAAACAACCAGTTTGCTAGAAAACGAGTTTAAGCTTTTCAATTTACACACAACTTAATGGAAAAAGAAAATTTTATTTTTCTCTCAAGACTTGAGTAAACAAGTTATTTGAATGAAATTTTTACACAATATGAAGAACGATGTGAGGATTAATTCTGCATCATTAACTAGAAAATTGCATTTTTTGAGTTATGACGTTATTTGGGTAAACGTAACAAAAGAAAATATTTTTTTTTAAATAAATTTCTTGACAGACTGTACTTACATATCGCACTTAATCAATAGGAGGGTATTAACTTGAAATTTTTAAAAATTTCACTTTTTGCAAGAAATCAATTTACAACATCAATATCTATCTACTGTAAAAATTTCAACGTATTCCGATTACTCTTTCATTTCGAAAACCACATTTTAGACACTTTTTGTAATAGTGTGTAGTGACTAAAGGCTCAGTAACCCGACGGTAATGTAATGTAACTGAAACGTAGGAAACAGCTGATCGATATTTTTATATGAAAAGTAGGCTAGGTTACATTAGAACTCTATAACCGTTTTCATTACTTTTCACATAACAATATCAATCAGCTGTTTCCTACTGTTGCAGTTACAGTGCACATAGAAATGTATTTTTATTTGAGCCTATATTCGAGTTAAAAATAATCAAATTGTTAATGTAGCCACAAACAGTTTTTCATCTTCACTGAAAAATTTTAAAATTTTGAGTTAATACCTTCATGTTGATTAAGTGCGATATGTATTTATGTGGATATCGTTAGCTTAAATGAAAAACCCATTTAACTAACAAATATGTAATTCAAAATTGGTTTTTTGTTTTTTATTTAGCAACAAAAAATTTTTTTAGGTGTTTGTGGGCATTACGACTGTTCACTTTCATGAATAATACGAGGGTGGGTCAATAACTCAGTAACTTTTTGAAGAAACACAAGTTTTTATATAAAATGTTATTTTTATTTTTCAGGATAGCCTGCTTTGAGTTCTATACAGTTAGTCCAACGATTCTCCAATTTTTTATACATTCCTAAATATATGATTTGTCGAGATTATGAAAATAGGCATTTGTTTGTGAAATGATTCGTCGTTAAAGTCAAATCTCTTTCCGCCGAGTTATTTCTTCAAGTTTGGGAACAAGTAAATGGTCACTCGGGAATAAATATGGTGAATAGGGAGGATGAGGGAGCAATTCGTATCCCAATTCATGGATTTTTTTTTGCCATGGAAACTGCCCATGCGTTGCGGAAAGCTTCCACAATATCTCTCACTTTTAATCTCCGATCTGCTAAAACCATACTGTGAATTTTTTCAATTGTTTCAGATGTAGAGACAACAACTGGGCGTCCAGAACGCTCGGCCAGCGTGACCGTTTGACCGACTAAAGTGGCAAATTGCCACTTTTTCGACTGCCTTGCCACTTTCTCGACTGCCTTGCCACTTTTTGTCCACCTTTTTTAGAGTGAATTATATAAAAATACATTAAAAATAAAAAATTTTGTGTAGTTTTCTCGTTTTTTTTTAATTTTGCCCCCTTTTTTTTTTTTGATAAATCTCCTATTCGGTGCCACTTTTTGAAAAATGTCATCGGTCACTCTGCGCTCGGCCACAACAGCTTTGGTTTGCGCGATGGATTTTTTCCGCAAAAAATAATGCTTAAATAGCACACGAAATTCACTTTTTTCCATTTTCTTCTCAAAACGAGCGGTAGGGCTGCCAAAGACAAAATAATTCACAAAGTATATTACTTTGTGACTAAATAACGCAGGCCGTTCAAATTCAGACAGGACATCGGGTGGTTACTGGTTTGCCGCACAGATATTAAGAATACATTATTATTGCGGCAAACCAGTAACCACCCGATGAGGAGTCAAGTGATAGTTGCCTATTGATAGGAGCAGTGTTACCATTTCAATTAAGAGGCGGGAAATTCAAAAAGACACTGAGCTAATGACCCACCCTCGTAATATAATAGATAATTACACGCAATTTTTAATAATTCTAGGAGGTGCAAAATTAATTATTCGGGGTGCAATGTCCCCTCCCCACAGAATGACATTTCTACGCCTATGATTATTACGTCTTGTACTTATCAAAACAATTATCAACTTGAACAATTTTATAAAGTTATTTCTCTCTCCTGTAAAATTAACAAAAATGTATTGTGCATGGTAATTCGTTTAAGGCTTAAACATTAAGCCAACGATGTACATGCTTACACATCGCTCACTTACTCAAAGACCGTCATAACTCAAAAAAACTAGTTTAAACTTTTCAATTTACACACAACTTAATGGAGAAAGAAAATTTAGTTTTTCTCTCCAGAGCTGAGTAAACAAGATATTTGTATGAAAGGACATTGTAATCTATTAACATAAAAGTATTTATCATAAGATCATTAGCAAGAGTTTATTCAAATTATATTGCTTGCAATTTAACATAGAATAAATGCCTTTGATTTGATAAAGTGTTGATAGATTTATTATATATAGTGTTTAAATAATTCTGTGGCAATAAGGAAAAAGTGCTTAAGTCATATTTTACTGTTTTACAGGAGAGCACTTTTAAACGTTCAAGTCGATTTTCAGAAATGTATTTCTTTTACAGTTAAATTAGGAAATTCTCTGTTAACCTTTATTTTTTAACCAATTATCGTTTTACACACTATCAGTAATACACTTGAGTTGAAATATACCAAATTATAACCTTAACTAAGCTATTATTCCAAATGAGATTAGAAGTCTAAAAAAAATAAGTCGGAAGTCATAGAGCTATAACTATAATCGCACTAATAAATTGGGATTTTGACCAAGGATACTTTCAAATATGCAGATTACGGACGTGCCATTAACTCTTTGCTTATCTCGACTTAAGCACTTTTTCCTTTTTGCCACAGATTTAATATTGTATAATATCATATTAATTATTAATTCGCGAAAGATTCAGGATATGAAGATTAATTCTGCGTCATTAACTCAAAAATCACATTTTTTGAGTTATGACTTTCTTTGAGTAAATGAGCGATATGTACATATGTATATACCCATGTAAAATACATAAAATTTTAAAAATAAAACTCACTTTGGTGCTCCTCCCGCAGCGATCAAATCGAAAATTGTGCCCACTAAAGGTAAACCCCTAACCACTGGAATGGGGCACGTATTATTTGAATTTTCCTCAACGTTACATTCGTCTTTGCTTCCACAGTGAATATTAAACAGAACATTGCACAACTTCAGCCATACATGTTTATATAAATGCCTAACCCATAATATCGTGGAGTGATAAATATTTTTTGAAGACATTTCTTTTTTAATAATTTTTTATTTTTCTTAGTTCTTTTTTTTTATAAAAAACACAAATTTTATTTAACGCTTTATCATCAAAATAGTTAGTTATGTAGTTAAATTAAACTCACTAAATATTTTTTTAAATGCACTCAGTACTTCAAATATATGTATGTATGTATGTGTGTGTGTACCTGTGTATACATGTAGTGTTTTTTTTTTACTTTTTATATACGCTTGCATTCATGTATATAATATGTACATACGTATGCACTTATATAAATTTATATATGTATGTATGATTTCCTTTAGAAATATAAGAGCACTGCAATAATTCTGTTAGATACATATGTATGTATGTATGTATGTATGTATATTTGTACACAATTACCATGCACTCGTTTTTAATTTTACAGGTACATATTATGCTCACTACACATTTCGTCGGTTGGTTTCTGGTTTGCGGCACAGTATAGACAAAATACATTACGTCTGCAGCAAACCAGAAACCAACCGACGATTTGGCATTTCTTTTTTCTGGTAATTTTAAAAATGTGTACAATGTCGTTCACTTTATTTGCAACAAAATGCAAAATATCGGAAATGACAATTATCGGAATGGCTAAACTAGTAGGTACTCAGTGTGTACTACACACTATTGCGATGCCCCAAAAATGCCATAATGTGGACTCAGCATTAAATAATATTGCGTGATAAAATATGTATGTAGCTACAACCATATGTATGGAGGGATATGTACACACATACAAACATATGTACTATGCATGTTTGTAACGTTCGAACTAATTTTTCAAGTCCCGATTTAAAACTTCTACTTAATTCTTAAAGCGCTTGAAGCGATCTGATGAGCTAAACGAAAAATTCCAACATTCATATGCGAAATAAAATACTTATATGTACTTATACTCTATTAATAAAAGTAAAAACAAAAAGAAAAATCGTAAATCAATGAATAATACATACATAATTGTATTCAACAATTTGAATTTGTAATTCTTCGAATGTATAAAATAACTGCTGTGGTACATCAGAAGTGTGTATGGATCTCCAAAACGGACATTGCACGTTAAGAGAGCGATATACTTAGGTGCACACCAGCGTGACCATATTAGCTTATTTCGGGCTAAATTTAGCTTAATTTTGTGAATTTTGCCCAAGGTTGGCAAACGGTGTCGTAAAAATACATATACCGATTCAAATACCGCTAAAATTAGATACCGGTATCGTTACCGATCCCGAAATCCATTTCGGTTAGAAAATACCGGTATCCAGACTACCGTTTACGGCTATACCGGTACATACCGCTATACCGATTCCGGCCAAAAAATAAATGATAGGTGAGTTGTAGTTGCCAAATTTTTATTATGTATTACAACTTTTTTAACCATAAGACAACTGATTTTTTCAGTTGAATTTTTATTTTTATTTCGTTCGTTTTGCTTATTATTCCAGACGCCAACCAATCCCATTTGCCAACCAATATTAATGACATATTCATAAAACATAGAATCTCTATAAAAAATAGCAAGGCCATAACTAAAAATATTTAAAATGTTTTGTAATGGATACTATGGTTTCACAAGATTAGAACCTTTGTTTTTCGAGCATTAATTCGAAGACAACTAAAATTAGTTGTTATTCAGAATACCAAAAAAACAGTTGTTTAAAAGTTAAGTTGTTTCAGTATCAATACAACTTAGTTGTGCTGTAAACCGTAATATGGGCAAAATTTGCAAAAATATATTTCAATTAACTTTCTTTCTTTGGTTTTGGTCTTGTTTACACACTTCACCGTAATAAATAAGGTTGGTAGAGAAAAAACTTCTAAGAAGTTAAAGATTCCTCTCTTGAGGTGAAGAAAAGTACCTGCTTTAAGTTTTTAATGTTAATTGTACAAGAATATAGCTTTCTTAGTTTTTAAGTTGGCTAAAGAATATTGTTTATTCTTTGAATTGAAATATTCAAATGTTCGTTTCGTCTGAATTTGGCCAGAAAGTCATAAGCAGGGAAACCAGAAATATGCTCTAAAAAAAGTGTTTTATGCGCATTCAATATGCACTAAAACTTGAAAATATGCACAAAAAACTCAAAAAATATGCTCTTAAAATAAAATAAATTGGTTTATTTGAAATGAAAATATATTTTTAATTAAAAAATTCAACAACATTTGCATATAAAATAAGCAAAAAGGAAAAACAAAACAAAATTAACCAAGAATAACTGCCGTATTAAAAACAATAATCTGGGTTTAAATTGGATGTTGAAACAAAATAGCCATACATACATATTTTGACTAAAGCAAATAATACGAATTATTTTTTTATGATAATCTCGTAAAAATTTAACTTCAAGTTCAAAAGAGATCACGATATCAGAATTAAAACTTTGCAACTATATTTTCGATAAATAAGACAAGATTTGTATGTATAATATTTATTGCAATAAACAACAATCTAGGTCAATATACATTTTCAAATAAAATCGTTGCATGCCACATCTAAATAAACTTATATATATTGACAATGTTCCTTCAACGTCTACTAGGGGTAGAGTCCGTCACAAATAGAAAAACCGAATTTTTTATTGAAACTAACGTCCGTAATAACTACGAAAATGTATACACTACATGGAACATTAGAAATGAGACTTAGATGGCGAAAAATAAAAATTAAAATTTTGTGCAACACTTAAGCTTGTAAGCAAACTAAAATAAAAAATTTTATTTATTTAATTTCAAAATAAGACCTAAAAGCGTAAATTATGCTCTAAAAATTAGAAAATATGCTAAAAAAATATGCGTATTAGAGTGATAAATGCAAAAACATGCTTTAAAGGGTAAAATATGCAAAAATATGCTTTAAAGAGCAAAATATGCAAAAATATGCACTAACAAATCGATGCCAAAATTAATAAAAAGTTCTGAAACGGATAAATATCTTGTCCCCGCATTAATACGTCGCGCAAGAAAAAACATGCAATTGCATATTTGCGGTTTCCCTGGTCATAAGCAATATGGGCCCACTATAAAAATTATGCCCAAGAATGTGTCCAAAGTATAAAAGTGTGGAAAAAAATGGAAAAAATTATAGTTGGTGAAAAATACAGACATATATTTGAAATTTACTGAAACAAGATATACTGGGCCTTATTACGGTTCTCGAATTTGTAGATTCGACTTCAACTTGCTGTACTAGATTAAAGAAACATACAACATTTTTATTTAATCTGGTACAAACTCTCGAAGTTGAATAGAAAAATTCGAGAACCGTAATAAGGCCCACTATGTATATGGTTCGAAAGGTCTTGAGTCTCTTCTTTCTGTATCCGTTTATAAATTAAAAATCGGTTGATATTTAATTTAGTTAGAGGTTGATAAGTGCCTACGGGTACGAAAAAGTGGTTTTTTACTCGTAACTCAAGATTTTGGAGGTGTCTGGAAAATTTCGAATACAAATTTTTGTTATACTCAACAATACCTAGCAGAAAAATAGTAACACGTCCTAGGTATTTCGATTTCATCAAAGTTTGTCACACAGTGTAATTTATCAGTATAGACAAAACTTATATTTTTACTATTTTGTTTAGTCAACCAAAATGTATACCTTATATATGTAAAGTTTGAACTGCAGTCTCCTTGTTTCACTTTTTTAATAAATTATTGTTTATAAAAACATATATAGAAACAAATGAGTATATATGCTTTTTTAATTATAATTAATAAAAACAGATTTTTTGCTATACCAGTATTATAAACTCGATAACGGTATGTACCGGTAATACCGATACCAAAATAAAAAAATACCGAAAATGCCTTAAAATTTTCATTTAGATCTTAGCTTATTTTTTAACTCATTTAGCTTTTTTAACATTTTTTTATCTACAAAGCTTGTTCTCAAAGAATGTGTTAAAGATATAAAAAACTTATACAAAAGTTATAAAAATTATAATTTTAACGCCCGACCAAAACAAGTGGTGTTATAAGTTTTGTAGTGTGTGGCTGTATGTCTATACTAGTCCACGTACAGACCAAACGGCTGGACCGATTTTTATTTAGTTTTTTTTTTGGAAGGTAACTTGATCGAGAGCTTTCTTAGCTTTTTTTGAAGAAAATCGGTCCAACCGCTTAGAAGATATCACATCTTTTCTAGATATGTATATTCTGTTGATCTATGTTTTTGACACCGTAGGTCCCAAACGGCTAGACCGATTTTAATTTGGTTTTTTCGTTTAAAAAGTAACTTAATCTAATATCTTCTCGCCTAAACTTGAAGGAAATTGGTCCAGCCGTTTGGTGTGGACGTTGGAATTAACATTTAAAAATATATAATTTTTTCAACGAATAAGTTTTTAAGAATACAAAATGTAAATTTTACGATAATCTTATAAGAGACGTTCAAATTTACAAATAGAGGACATTGCACTTTTAGAGTTACATTGACGAAAGTTAAATTTATATTAGTGGTCATAACACTTAAGTTTTTGACTATAGAAATGCGGCATGAATTAATTTAAAACAAAAATTAGAAATAGGTTTACCTTAAATAGCAGTAATTCACTTTTAAAAAAAAGCTTTTGTATATTTTCTTTTGCTTTTTCTTTAATATTATTTAATAATAATATTAATAAATAATTTCATTAAAAAATTATTCAATAACTATGTTTTATTTCTAATAATAAAAAATGTTATCTATATATTTAACGTTATTTTATTTTTGCAAAGTGATCAAAGAAGTAGAAAAAAGTTTTCCAGCTTAAAATTTTACTTTTTAGTTTGTTACGTGATTTAGCTGAATGTTATTTTAAAATCTGGTCACACTGGTGCATACATATGTATGCGGGTGAGCGAAAAGTAATTTCACTGAAGTTGAGCAAGGTTGCCAATTTAGCCAATTCCCAGCTAGATCTAGCGGGTTTTTTCAAATACTAGATGACATCTAGCCATAAAAAAATGCTATAACCATATAACCATTTTCATTGCTTTTCACATAACAATAGCGATCGGCTGTTTTCTACCGTTGCAGTTCAGCGATGCCAACTTGGTGCTTTTGGCACTATTTTTAGTGCTTTTTGAAGACTCAAAACGCCAAATATTGAGCGTTAGTGCCAAACTATGAAAAAACACTAAGTAGTGCTTTTAAGAAATTTGTGTATTTCTTAAAATTTTGGATCTTGGATCTTCACTCGTTTTTCACGTAAGTGCTTTTTACGCTTTTTAAATCTCAGAATTACGCCTTTTTGTGCTCTTTTTAAATTTTAATGTGCTTTAGGAACCAAAAAAGTTGGCATCACTGTTGCTGTTACATTCCATTACAGTCGGCTAACTGAGCCTTCATTCCAGAATTAATTGCTCACATGAAAAACTTTGCTAAAAACCATATTTTGGCCCAAAACTCATATATGGAATATTAGGAGCTTTTCTTATAAAATGAGGATTTTTGTACATATTTTTATTGATAATATTTTTCATTTACTCAAACAACGTCATAACTAAAAAAACAGTTTGCCAGAAAACGAAGTTTTCAATTATACACAGCTTAATGAAAAAAGAAATTTAAATTTTTCTCTCAAAAGTTGAATAAATATGTTATTTGTACGAAATTTTTACACAATATCAATAACGATATAAGGATTAATTCTGCATCTGAAAAATGGAATTTTTGAGTTATGACGTTATTTCAGAAAATGAGAAATATGCATATTGTCACCTTAAATGCAAACGGACGTAACTACACTTTTATATTTTTTACAGGAGAAACAAAAAACGTTTCAAAGTCAATAATAATAAAGTGTTCTTGAAAATATTCTTCGAAATTTACTTGTAGTATGGCTACTTACATATATGTTTTTAACGATTTATTTCCTTTTTAGAGATATTTAAGCTTTTATGTTAGTTACGTTCTTTGCAATAAAAAATAGATGCATTCGTAATTACGTGCGTTTGAATTTCTTTAATAAATTCCTCATTTTTGATCGCAGAGGTCTAAATAATATTTGCGTGAACATGTAATTTGATAAAATGATTTCGAATTTGTGTGTAGTTATGTCCGTTTGCATTTAAGGTGACGATATATTCTATTATTTCTGTGAGACTTTATTTTTGTAAAATTCCCTTTTCGAAGTTTTCAACGGTAGCCCCATGATACAATTATACAGGTAACCGCGAAGCGCCAGCTGTTTTGCTTGTTTCGTGATGTGATCTGCCAAATGGTTAAAAATCACTGTTGTTGTATTTGTTGTACATTTGTTGTAGATTCGCGGCTACCTGTATTGTATCATGGCTTGCACCAATACAACCATTAGTATGATATCAAACCGAACATGTTGTAAACAGTGCTGCCACAACAAAAAAATTTTTACAACCAAAATTCGCTTTAAAAGTTACCATATGAGAAAAAAAATAACCAAATTTCAATATGTAGTATTTTTATTAAATAACATTTAAAATGCATATACTTTGCGCCGCACTACAACAAAAAATCAATGTACATGAAGCTGACTTGCAAGTAATAGTTCAATGCTCATTTGTAAGGTATGTATATGCCAATCGGCAGCTGATTAATTTTTTCCCGTATAATTTTCTGTTTAATTCTTGAATTTTGTTTTTCTTCACACGTTTAGTTTTTGTATTTGACAGCCGAACAGTATTTTTACACAAACTACAACTTACCTGCACATTCTTTATATAAATTTACTGTGTCAAATCTTTTAATTGAATGTTGCCGCCATTACAAAAGACATGTGATTTCTGTATTACAGAGTTGAGATCATTTAGTAAAATTAAAAGCTGTTGACAGTGTTGTAAAAGTATTGTAAGCAAGTGAGTAGCAATCAAGGCGAACTCATAACAGGTGGCTGCACTAGCGATTTTAGTCACAGCTGTTTTATTTTCAGTTGCCTTGGTAGCAATACTAAAAACTGAAGAACATAAAAGCTTAAAAAGTATAACATAAAAAATATGTGCATCTGTATCATTATTTTGGCAAAAAAATAACCAAAATGAGAAAAATATTCACATCTCCACATTAAAGAAAAAAGTAACCATTTTTGGTTAGAAATAACCAAAAACGGCAGCCCTGGTTGTAAATGTTTTCTCTGTTTTTAATCAGAGGAGCTTGATGGATAGAAGTTCGGAAATTGTACCAACAGATTTCTACTGTTTCATTATACATACAAGCGATTGGTAACGCTGCTGTAAGATCTCTGTTGTATGTTACTTGAGGGTTGCACGATCAAGTTTTGCCTTTTATATATCAATACATTCTCACTTTTTCGCCAATATATTCATACTTTTAGAATTTAAATGATAAAAATTATATATTGTATTTATATCTTCTGGGTAATATATTTTCCAAAAGTTTATAGGGTTCGATTCAACTTTGGCTTAAAATTTTCTTTCCAATTGTGTGTTCAAATTTATAGGCAAAAAAACAACTGACAGCGATTTTAATGAGCACACTTATCGTTTTTGTTTTCAAATATTCTGTTGACATAGTATTTTTGTGTTCTTTTATAAAAAATGAAAAATTTTAATTAAATTTAAATAACTGTGTATGCTTAGGAACAAAAATAAAAATATAGACCTACATATATAGAAGCCATGAAGTTGTGTTGTCTTAAGCTGTGTTCTTATTAACTGCATATTGAAAATAAATTTGCTTTGAAATTGCGTGCAGCCTACACACACAGCTTTCAATTTAAATGACCTTTGACAATCAGTGTGTGTGAAAAACTTGAAAGTAAATCTTGGTCGTGTAACTGCAGCATAAACTAGGCACATTATTTTATTTTGGTAGTGGCTGTTTTATAAAAATTCTCTATAACATTTTCAAAGTTTGTATGAGGTTTTTGTGACAACTTTTCCTTAACCCTGTGTGATTAACAAGGTTTCTTTATTCAACTATTACATTTCATTGTTTTAGTACTTTTAAGTAAAATCTTATAGCCTTAAACCTTATCAACTTAAAAGATTTCTAAATGCATATAGGCAAACTTAAACCCCAAAAAATCTTGGTTTATTTGGTACTTATGTATTTAATGACAGGCTTGAAATTTCATATCCGTTTTACTGTACTAAAAAATATTTTAATTATATATAAATTATATTATTAGTTAAGTTATGTTTTACAGGTTGCCAGTTTCATGAGAAATGGTACGCACAACATCGAACTATTGAAGTTCGATTAGTTCCAAAAAGCATTGGGTACATAATAAATAATTTTCCCATCCCTGCCGAAATGCATTTAAGGCAATGTCGGGCGCAGGGTGATTTCAAAAAGTGGCACCAAATAGGGGATTTATCAAAAAAAGGGGCAAAATTAAAAAAAACGAGAAACCTACACTAAAATTTTTATTTTAATGTATTTTTGTATAATTTACTCTAAAAAAAGAGGGACAAAAAGTGGCACGGAAGTCGAAAAAGTGGCAGTTTGCCACTTTAGTCGGTCAAACGGTCACGCTGATTCTTACCCTCTTTAATTTATTCGTCGATGAGACCACGTCGCTGATGAGACAGCGACGAATGCAAATCAGGCGGATGCTTACATATTTTTTTATATTTTTTTCAAGAATATTTGTCCAGCAAACATACGTGTTTCATTTCAAATTGATGATGATATGCGAAAAATATTTTGTTATAAATAATGCATTTGGTAACATACAATGCCTTTTATGTTATCAGAGCTTTAAGGAAAAAAAGGAGTATGCCATTAAAAGACATTATGATGCTTTTCATAGTAGTATGAATAAGTTTAATGGTAAGGAAAGGGAAAACCTTTTAAATAAAAACATTTATTTTGAAAAAATAAAAGAATGGATGCTATCAGTGGACGATACCAAACCAAAGTTTGAAAAATGCATAATTTTATTTGGTGAATTTTCACCTTTGTGCTCCACCAAGCAACCATTCTTTTATTTACTTTATTTCTTGAATGGAAAACATGATAAATTATTGTCCTATCTACTTATGAATTGAATAGGCTAAAGTTCGTAACGCATTTTAAGCCAAATTACATGTGATAATTATTAATGAACAAATAACATCAAAGTTAGTTGTAAATATTCTGACAACAACACATAGTTGAACGGAACAGCCAGCCGTTTTCGAAGGCCACTAAACCTTCCTCATCAGCGTTCTTCTGTGTTTTGGTCCACTGTGTGTGGTGTCAGTTGATGTAGATGTCTGCCTTATATACGTAACTTTATTGCAAATGGAATATGTGAATTGGTTTGATTCATTGCATTTCAATTTGCTAATGTGTTTCGTAATGTATACGCAAGTTACCATCTATATATATATACCATCTTCTATATATATTACCATCTTCTATATATATTACAACAGTCTCACCATTGTCGTTTTGTTCCTTACTAACTATACACATGTTTGTTAATTTGCTTGTTTTTGTTCTACTTAAGACAAACTTTTTTGGTTTGTTACTATTAAGTATATTTTTTTTATTTTTAATTTTTGCCACAAGCCAATGACTATTAATTAGTTAATTTAATTATTATTTTTCGAACTGTATTTGTTTCTATATTCTTATGAATTGAATAGGCTAAAGTTCGTAACGCATTTTAAGCCAAATTACATGTGATAATTATTAATGAACAAATAACATCAAAGTTAGTTGTAAATATTCTGACAACAACACATAGTTGAACGGAACAGCCAGCCGTTTTCGAAGGCCACTAAACCTTCCTCATCAGCGTTCTTCTGTGTTTTGGTCCACTGTGTGTGGTGTCAGTTGATGTAGATGTCTGCCTTATATACGTAACTTTATTGCAAATGGAATATGTGAATTGGTTTGATTCATTGCATTTCAATTTGCTAATGTGTTTCGTAATGTATACGCAAGTTACCATCTATATATATATACCATCTTCTATATATATTACCATCTTCTATATATATTACAACAGTCTCACCATTGTCGTTTTGTTCCTTACTAACTATACACATGTTTGTTAATTTGCTTGTTTTTGTTCTACTTAAGACAAACTTTTTTGGTTTGTTACTATTAAGTATATTTTTTTTATTTTTAATTTTTGCCACAAGCCAATGACTATTAATTAGTTAATTTAATTATTATTTTTCGAACTGTATTTGTTTCTATATTCTTATGAATTGAATAGGCTAAAGTTCGTAACGCATTTTAAGCCAAATTACATGTGATAATTATTAATGAACAAATAACATCAAAGTTAGTTGTAAATATTCTGACAACAACACATAGTTGAACGGAACAGCCAGCCGTTTTCGAAGGCCACTAAACCTTCCTCATCAGCGTTCTTCTGTGTTTTGGTCCACTGTGTGTGGTGTCAGTTGATGTAGATGTCTGCCTTATATACGTAACTTTATTGCAAATGGAATATGTGAATTGGTTTGATTCATTGCATTTCAATTTGCTAATGTGTTTCGTAATGTATACGCAAGTTACCATCTATATATATATACCATCTTCTATATATATTACCATCTTCTATATATATTACAACAGTCTCACCATTGTCGTTTTGTTCCTTACTAACTATACACATGTTTGTTAATTTGCTTGTTTTTGTTCTACTTAAGACAAACTTTTTTGGTTTGTTACTATTAAGTATATTTTTTTTATTTTTAATTTTTGCCACAAGCCAATGACTATTAATTAGTTAATTTAATTATTATTTTTCGAACTGTATTTGTTTCTATATTCTTATGAATTGAATAGGCTAAAGTTCGTAACGCATTTTAAGCCAAATTACATGTGATAATTATTAATGAACAAATAACATCAAAGTTAGTTGTAAATATTCTGACAACAACACATAGTTGAACGGAACAGCCAGCCGTTTTCGAAGGCCACTAAACCTTCCTCATCAGCGTTCTTCTGTGTTTTGGTCCACTGTGTGTGGTGTCAGTTGATGTAGATGTCTGCCTTATATTATCTATTTTATTTTTTTTATTTCACTGTTTACTTAGAAAAAGTTTTATTTTCAATTAATAATTTTACTTAATCAACGTTTTTTTTTTTCAAGATAGAAAATATGTCTATTTATGTATAAATATATAATGCACGTCTTTCAAACGCTTGGCTTTGTGTTTGGTGGGTAGCTCGCAACCTCAACACATAAAAAATTTACCAATACATTAACCAGTGTGCACACTTCTACCGATATTCGGTAGATTCTACCGAATATGTTTGTGAATTTAACGATCTACCAATTCTACCGAACAAGCCCTGAAATCTACCGAATATTGAACGAACATTTTGGTTAACAATGATGCTACAAGATCAAGTTGATCACACATACGGAAAATGTATCACATGTATGTTCTAAAATGTGGAAAGCTTTCCGCGGAGAAGAGAATATATATTTAAGTCGATATATGTGTAAATTGAATATTTTGCCACATAGCAGTGCGGCCGCACAGCGGTCATTTTCTGCCAAGAAAATCATTAAAACAGAACATAGAATTGTACCTTGGGGTTGAAATATTTATTCCTCCCAATGATTTAATAATTTTTGCACAAAAGTTTAAATTCATAAATGGATCTTACATATAAACTTTGTAGTAGCAAATGCTTGTCAAATAAAAGTTATTTTAGTAGCTTTATAAAACCTATGTACAAAAACTGAATTCCTGTTTGAATTTATGTATATTATTTTATGTATGCATAGCATATCTATATTAAGGGTAAGGGCAAATAACTGGGGATGACACTTTTTTTATTGGAAATGCTTCATTGTTTATGGCAGTTTAATTTCCAATCCCATGTGAAGTTTTAAATGCGGTTTTGGAACCTGTTTAGTTTGATACTCCTTGCACTTACTCTTTATATATAAATACATATATTTTGTTATTTTTTATGTTTCGTTGAATTGTTGTTTTTTATGTTTCTTTGTATAAAAAATATTTTCTGCCGAATTTCATTCAAATCTACCGATTTTTTTGTCGATTCTACCGAATTAAAAAAAAATTAAGTGTGCACACTGACATTAACAGTGCCCACCATTGATTTAAGGGGAGCATGATACATGTACTTATATATAAAGAGTAAGTGCAAGGAGTATCAAACTAAACAGGTTCCAAAAGTGCATTTAAAACTTCACATTTGATTGGAAATTAAACTGCCATAATGAAGCATTTCCAATAAAAAAAGTGTCATCTCCAGTTATTTGCCCTTCCCCTTTGTATAGATATGCTATGCATACATAAAATAATATACATAAATAACAGGAATTCAGTTTTTGTACCTAGGTTTTATAAAGCTACTAAAATAACTTTTATTTGACAAACATTTGCTACTACAAAGATTATATGTAAGATCCATTTATGAATTTAAACTTTTATGCAAAAATTTTTAAATCATTGGGAGGAATAAATATTTCAACCCAAGGCACAATTCTATTAATGATTTTCATGGCAGAAATTGACCGCTGTGCGGCCGCACTGCTATGTGGCAAAATATCAAATTTACACATACATATGTATGTATATCGACTTAAATACATATTCTCTTCTACGCGGAAAGCTTTCCACATTTCAGAACATACATGTGATACATTTTCCGTATGTGTGATCAACTTGATCTTGTAGCATCATTGTTCATCAAAATGTTCGTTCAATATTCGGTAGATTTCAGGCCTTGTTCGGTAGAATTGGTAGATCGTTGTTACGTGACCGATTTTTGGCGCTAAAAAGGAATTGCCGACTAGCTCTATGCGGCTTGTTCTCGGGTGTGATCCCTCCCTCATATTAGCCCACGGTACGTAGACAATTAAATAATTGCAATACAAAAAAAAACATTTTACACTACTTACAACACAACACGTCTGGAAATGGGAGGTAGATGTAAACCTCCAACCGCCCTGCCCTTCCATGGTCAACTATTCGTCCTACTTCTCTGTGTTTATGATGACCCCTTACACCGCCTCTTCAGTCTCACTTACCAATCACCAGCAATCCATATTAATTTCTTAATCCATCATTTTTTCTACTTAAACATTCACATAACTATTTATTCTTAACTTATTCTTAAACCTACTTATTCCTAAATTTAAATTTTTCTTTTCTTAATGTCTACGTTTATTAAGTCTTTTCTTTTTATTTAAACCAAGTTTAGGGGTTATATATATTTTTTTTTCATACATTAATCGAGCCCTGTTTCCAGGAGAATTCTATTTCTTTTTTTTTCTTCGATTTGAATAATTAATATTTCTTTTCTTTCTTTAAAAAAAATTTTTTTCTTTGATTTAATTAATGTTAAAATTATCGCTATGACAGTACTTTATTTTATCCACTTAGCTGTTTTATTTTCCCGTTTTCACCAAATGTTCCTTTTATTTTTTTATTATCCACCGGCCGCAAATTCGTATGTCTCAACAAAAAAAATATTTTCGCCTTGAAGCTGTACTACGTCCTCAAACAAACTTCCCAATAACTGGATTAATTACTCACTCACTAAGGAGACATTGAATCTCAGTGACAAAAAAATGTATTTTCTTAGGGTTTACTTACATTTTTCGGATTTCTTTTTTTTTTCTCAATTATTATTTTAATTTATTGGAGTCCGGGGTGCACAATAATTTTACTAATTTCCTTCTGAGGTTATAAATGGCTTCCACAATGACAAAATACAATATCACTACTTTCAGTTGAAATAATGGTTCTTTACTGGCCGGTGGTTTTTCTGTATCTGATTAACAAAATGGCTTTCTACAGTTCCCACAGGTTAATATCATCAGACATGAAACAGAACTACCCTCTTATTCCAATAACTACATAATTTATCCTTTTTTTACTCGCGCCTTCCAAGAAATATATTACTTGTTGTTATCCCTTGCAACTTAAATCCTGATTCCCCCACCCCTCTGTCACAACCATTATTTTAACTAGTGAGCACCATTCATGGGTAGCTGGAAAGTATCGTTCCCTACTGTCTAGATTCTATTACTAATAATTCCTTTTTTTTTTTTTTTTTTACAGGTGCTGATAGTATTTATCGTCTTGCTAATGAGCCGGAGAAAGGTTTGGGGTTCTGGAATGGCTCGCCTCGTACTTACAAAACCTTCTCATGTTAATTAAGTCTCGGCCGGACAGTTCTTAATGTCTTATGTGCCCGCCGATGATTTCCTGGTCTATACCTATAATTAACGCAGACCTCGGTCAGCCAGTTCTCACTCTCTTAGGTGCTCACCGGGGTCTTGCCTTTCCCTCGCAATGGGAATCTTGGTCAGTCTGTTCTCACGGTCACTGGAGAGCACAGACTGATTGCTCTGAGCAAAAACAACGTAACTCTGTTTTTCTTTTTATGTGTCCACACCAATGGCCACGCAACATCGTTAAATTCACAAATATATTCGGTAGAATCTACCGAATATCGGTAGAAGTGTGCATACTGTTACATGCACAAGCCCAGCCTGTTACTGTATACCATGATACAATTATACAGGTAACCGCGAAGCGCCAGCTGTTTTGCTTGTTTCTTGATGTGATGGTGATTGAGTTTTACCAACACACGCGCGCAGTGCCTATTAAAACTGTACTAATACAAACGTGCTTTGCAAAACCAAGATAAAACGCATGTACATGTATATTGTTTTCGCTTGGTTGTCTCTCTTGTCAATCACAAACCAGCAATAAAAATCACTGTTGTTTTATTTGTTGTACATTTAATTCCATGGCGTACACATGTGAGTAGAAATTACACACTATTTAACTACACACAGATTGGCAACACTGGATAACTATAATCATGCAGGAATGCCGAGTCTGCAATTGTACTTTAGTTACCCTGTAATTGCTATTTTTATAAACAAAACAATGACAATTTTTCGTTTGTTTATACCAACAAAATACATGTGTTTTTTGGTGTTGGAATTTTGTTGTAGTCGTGCATGTACCTAGTATAATTGTATCATGAAGAGGAGAATCTTTGGTTTTGCCAAACAGTTGTGTTTGAAGTGCTCTCTCGAAATGGTTTTGTCCGATGGATGAACGGCGGTTTGCTGAAATTAAGTAGTAGCGTGCTTTTTAATTAATTTGGCTTACTTTGTGTACTACAAAAATAACCTGTTGTGTGTTTATGAAAGAAAAGTGAATCTTAAAGCAAAATATAATGAAAAATCAATCGAAAATCTTAAATAAATATTATAAACGTTTAAGTTGTTTTCTCATTTGACTAATTTTGATCAATAAACTATTATTTGGTGCAGTTATTTCGTGTCTCAAGTTATTCATCAAAATTCCATTACACAATTATTAGTTTTAGAAAGAAAAAATACATCTGTTTATAAACACATATGTACGTACATACATACATATATGTATGTATGTATAAAAAAACAGAGTTCAAATTCGGCTACACTATCGTGCATAAATTTTCGGATTTATAATTGTTGTATTCAATAAGTTGTGAGTAAAAAACTAAAAGAAAATATGTATGTATGTACATATATGTATATCGTTGGTCACAACTAGAAAGGCCCTAACTCAAATAATTGCAAGTTTACAGGAGAAAGCAAAAACATAATCAGGGGTGTTCTGTAAACCGCTCGTTTTGAAATCGTGCGATTTTCAAAATCGAAAACAGTGTTCTGCTGAACGGACGACTTAGTGCATTCAAAGTTAAGTTCGTATAAAATATATTAAACATGTAAAACACTAAAACCAATTAAAAAGCTGCAACAAGTCACCTTTTTAATTGAGCACTTTCCTGGAAATTAGGCGATATCAAAACGTGCGATTCACAGAACACCCCTGAATAATAAACAGTACAACAGCTTTGTAAAACTGTTTGTAAAAGCGTTATTTTTTACACTATTGCAATAAATTTTTGTGACGAGGTGTATTTGTGTGAAATATATTGGAATTACTGAAAAACTCAATTTCGTGAAGATACGAGTTAGGGCCTTTCTACTTGTGACCATCGATATGTATTGCATCAAAACGAGAATGAAAATTGTTGTGGTCAAACTAGGAAAATATTTGATGTAATAATTGCAATCATATTGTTGTCAATTAATTTTATGTATTATCTAACAGCTTTACGATTGTTTGCTGGGAGTTAATTGTGATAATTGGAACTTGTCTAGCTGTATGAATATATTTTTAAATAGAATCAGCGTTGCCGTTGTGACACTAAAGTATCACTTTTGACCCTTTTTCGTGCCAACTTTTTATGTCCCTTTTCAAGGGTTCCGTACACCAAAGGTGAAAAGGAGGTATTTCCTCAAGAACCGTAAGAGCTACGGATCTGAAATTTGGACATAAGCTTAAATCAGACGTGACATAGCCATAATGCCATAGCCATAACCAAACCAAAATTCAATTGGTTACTATGGTGAGAGTTATGGCGTTATGGCGATTCACGTATAATCAAATACAGTGTTGCCCATTAGTTTGGTTCGAACTTCTGTTTTCTATGGCTATGCTTATGTCACGTCTGATTCAGCCTATAGTGTGTAGAACCTTGACGGCTACAACAACAAATACATGAGTGTTAAAAATTAAAGGGTGTTCCAAAACGAGCAATGAAAAATGTTAAAATCCCATGCAATATACATACAATTGTATGTATGTATGTATATACAGTTGAAATTTGTAAATTTAGTGTATTTTTATACAGACTACCAAAATTAACACTAAAACTAAAAAAAATTTAAATTAAAGGGTGTTCTATCAGTTAATGTAATTTTGAGAATTTGCTGTATCTTAGAAACCGTAAGAGCCAAACTCTTGAAAAAGCGGTAAAACAAAAAATTCCAAAATTATAAAATCGCTAAACACAAAAAAATCGTCAAAAACCAAAAAAAAAAAATCGCCAAAAAAAGGAATCCCCAAAATAAAAAAAAATCGCCAAAATGAAAAAAATTACCAAAATGGAAAAAATCCAAAAACTGAAAAAAATCGCCAAAACGAGAAAAAAGCGAAAAAAACAAACAAAAAATCATTTCAGCTGAAAAAGCGTCAAAAACGCAAACAAAAAAAACGCAATTTTAAAAAAATTCTCAAATCCCAACATACGGAACCCTTCGTGAGCGATTCAAAGTCGCACTTTACTGAATTTATTTTTCTAAAACACCCTTTTTATGATACTTTTTCGAAATTTTCAACGGCAACCCTGAATAGAAACATCATTTTATCAAAAATTTCTAAAGTCTAACCGCACACTGAGGAAAAACTGAATCATCATCGTTCTCTTTTCTGGTTGTCACAGAAATAAATTTAAATGGCGCTAACAAATAAATGCAATTTATAAGAAAATGACCTTAATGCATTTGGTATTGTAGTGCAAAATAGTTTTTTCTAATAATAATTTAAAATGCGTGCAAATAAAGTACTTGCAAAATTAGACATTTTGAGTACATACTGTGAGCGCCAAAAGAAAGTGTTTACTTTGATACTTGGCATAACAAATAAATGAAATTGAAAACGACATTAATGATTTTGGTAGTGCAAAATTATTTCTTTTAATAATTATTTAAAATGCGTGCAAACAAAAACCCTGCAAAATTTGACATTTTGAGTACATACTGTGAGCGCCAAAAGAAAGCGTACAGTTTCAGGATACTAAACAAAATTAACGGCCAAAAGAATAGAATAGATGTACGATTTGGCCAAAGACCGGCACTGCGACAAGCTCTGTATGACTCTCCTTATAAAATTCAGCAAATAGACTGGAGAAACGCGTCTAATATCTATCAACTGAACATAGAAACTCAGAATAAAAACACGCCTTCTACTATTACATAAGGCGATGCATTCGCAAAAAAATGTGTGCCGTTGTCTCGTCATCTTCTAAGCATAAACGACACAAAGGTGAACGAAATTGGTTACTTTTTCAGAGAGGATAGTTCAATCCAAAGTGACCAGAAAGAAATCCAAAAACAGGCCGTAAATCATTCCTGTTAAAGTTAAGGATGTCACTTTATGAAAATGGATTGACCTGTCAGAACCAGAAGAAGTCAACCACATTTTCTTTGCGATCGAAGCATCATCTCCTTTGATAAGAGCGATTACAGTCGTAAAAATAACGCCACAAAACGGCTTTGGACCCATAAACGGAGAATCAGATGCTAACCTGGTAGTTCATCCATTGCCTAGTTCACCGGATGACCGCTGTTGCCTGGTATCCAGTAAATGGAAAACTTTTTCAGTATGTATAGCTTTTGTAGTGAGTCAATGCACTCTAAAACTAGCTTGGAACGGAATTCCAATGAAGGGAGGGACTTTTTAAGAGCAGCCTGACTATCGGAAAAGATAGCTATGTACATATGTGCCTCTTTTAATGTCCTTAAGCGGCCATCCATTGTACAATATTATTGCATATGATGTTGTACATATTATAGCCGTTTTGATCTATACTATGCAATGAATGGCGCCATATTTTCATAGAAAATATTGCCCCATTTTCCTGACAGTAAAAAAATAAACAACATTGAACAATGCTGCCACCACATTACACAATTGTCTTGATTCTGCAATAAAAATTAAAAGTCTTGATATTTGCAAATATATTGTGCCACTTTTGAATATGACATACACATTGGCGATATTATTGTACAATACGAAAAACTGCACAATTATATTGCAAGTGGGTGGATCACTCCTCCAGCAAGTTGGCCTTCAAAGTTTTTGCTGGTTGTGTTGTTTCTCTGAACTGTCTGCCCGAAATGTTCAATTAGGTTGTGGACGCGCGACAGTGTTTTGGAGGGTTTTAATATTAAAAATCAACTCCGATTTGTGAAATTCAAAAATACCTATAATGCATAATCACTGTTTTCTATGAAAAATTCTGAGGACTATAACTCGGAAACTATAAATTGCCGCCAGTTTTTTAATCTAATTTTTTACGCTTATTTTTTAAATTTTCTTTGAGAAGCTTCACTAAACTGCAATTTTTAAATAACGCAGGAGCAATGAAGAAAATTTTTATATGTACATATGGTAATTTTTCCGAGAAATTCCACTTTTTTGTCGCGTGCGACAGCAAACAATTAACCTTTGTATTTCTGAACAACGTGACTCAATTTTTCTTAAAATTTTACCTAATGTAAACCTGCTGACGGCCAACACGAATATATAAAGAAGTAAAAAAGTTTCGTTTTCATTGAAAAAAAACAAGCATATTTGCTTGGTGTCGCACGCTGCAAAAAGTTGAAATTCTTGTGGAAATGCCCGTATTTATGAAGGTATATTAAACCACCAAAATTGCCGAAAGTATTTGTTTTATTCGCTGCACGGGCAGTTTCCGATAACCTGGGCTTAAAAAATAACGTGTATGTAACAATTGCACAAAATTAGCCTTTCTTCACTATAAACCCCTTTGGCACGATGACTTTCAAATACGGCGTTTTCCGGAAAAAATTTAAATAAAAAAAAAAATTTAATAGCGATAAATAAATATCGAAAAATGACTGCCTATTTATTATCTTTTGACTTTATTTATAAAACTCATAACATTTACGGTCTCTGATATTTATACGTTCAGACATTCGGCAGAATGTGAAATGAAATAAAATATTTACCATTTTTCTATATTCTTTCCAGGAAGTACATACTACATGTACGTAAATATTTATTCCTACAAGATTATTAAAGTTAAAGGTGGGTCTTAAATCTGTTTTAACCAGCTACGTTCGTACTTCAAATAGAATTGAATAAATAATTAAATAATTATTGTTTATTTATATGGGCCATTGACTTTTTTAAAAAAACAATTGTTTATAATTCCCCTTATAATATGTACATACATACATATAGAAAGGCCCTAACGATTTGTACATACATACATATATATGTATACACAGAGAAAACAGTGCCTACTAAATACCTCATAAAATAGAACAAAATTAATAAGAAATCTCTATGGTTTTTTTCAATAAGGAAATCTTATTAACTTCATAGAGAAAACCTTCCTGAAAAAATCAAAAAAAAATCTTGTAGTTTTTATGAGGTTATCTTATTGATTTTTTCAAAAAAAAAATAAAATATAGTTTCGTCTTTATTCTCTGTACTTATGTATTTTCATTTAAATTCTATACCATATACATACATATGTATGTATGTATGTATTACATTGTAGATGTTACTTATTTATACATACATACATACACATTATGTTATATTCTTAACTAACTAAAGGTACGGTCACACTTGACAAACATTTGCCTAAAAAAGCGCAACCAGCTAATACTAATGAGAAATCTTTTGATTCAGACGCTTGTTTATTAAGTTCAATAGCTTCCAATAATATAGTATTCTTTAACTTTGCCTATTTGTTAACTTTTGCCTAATTGCAAATTACATACAAAAACTTTTTACGTACAGAATTTGACAGTTCTTTGTATAACCCACTGCTTTGAGTAGTTTATCTTGTTATGTTTGTGTTGCATACATGCATGTGCAAAAATCAAAAATTTTGATTTTGCGTCAAGCATCGTCGGTGTGACTAATACAAACAAAATTTCACTAATATTATTATATTTCTGGAACGCAAATGGCATTCGCCAACATAAAAATGAACTTGAGCACTTCCTCACGAAAAAAAATATTGATATAATATTGGTCTCTGAGAATCATTTGACTTCGAGAAGCCTTTTTAAAATTTATGGCTACACCTTATATGATTCAAAGGACCCGAGAGGAAGAGCATGCGGTGGATCAGCAATTTTAATAAAGTCAAGACTCAAGCATTATATTATTGATAACATTTGTGAAGAACATTTACAAGCAACGAATATTTGTGTCGAAATTTTTTGCACTAATTTTGTCATATCATCAATTTACTCCCCTCCTATATTCGCAATTACTGAGGATCAATACGAGGATTTTTACAAATCTCTGGGTCCTTGTTTCGTAGCAGCTGGCGACTATAATGCTAAACACACGTTCTGGGGTTCGCGTCTTATTACACCCAGAGGTCGAGCGTTGTTCAATACAATTTCCAAAATGGGCTTGGATGTCATTTCGAGTGGGGAGCCCACTTATTGGCTTACTGACATACATAAAATTCCGGATGTTATAGATTTTGGCGTCATGAAAAATATCTCTAGGGATTTAATTCAAATTGAAGCTTCTCTAGATCTCTTGTCCGATCACTCTCCCACGATCGTTACAATTTGTAGCCCATTAAGAAGTGACTTACCTCACCCATATGCGAATTTGATAAATCGTGTTAATTGGCTGGGATTTAAAAAATATCTTTAGTAGTCATTGCACAGAAAATATTACGCTAAGAACACCTGATGATATTGAATCTAACATTGCCAACCTTAATGAAAATATTACACAGGCTGCTGAACATGCCACTACCACCCATCCGCAGACTTAGGTAAATAGAATTTATTCTACGGATATTGAACGTCTCGTAAGTGAAAAAAGAAGAGCTAGAAGAGAATGGCAACAGCACAGATCACCCCAACTTAAAATCAGATTTAAACAGTGTACTAAACGACTCCAAGAGTTGCTTGCAATTGAAAAAACTGCATCTCTTAAAAATTATTTGGAAGATCTTGATGTCACACCAGCATCTAATTACTCTTTGTGGCGCGCTGCTAGAAAGCTTCAAACACCAGTTGAGTTTAAACCACCTCTGCGCACATCTACAGGAGGTTGAGCAAGAAGCGATACTGAAAAAGGTAAAATATTTGGTGATCATTTAAAAGCCGTATTTACCCCAAACAGATGTACTGGTGCTGTTGATTTGCCAAATGTAGTTGCGCTACCCCCTCGACAAATAAAATTTAAGACGCGTGATGTACAAAAAATAATTGCAGAACTCAACCCGAAAAAAGCTCCGGGTATTGATGAAATTAGTAACCAGATGCTGATGAAGTTGCCTCGTATAGCTATTGGAATCCTGTTATTTATTTTTAATGCCATTTTACGACTGGATTATTATCCAAACAGCTGGAAGCTTGCCAAGGTTAAAATGATTCCAAAGCCGGGAAAAGATCTTACTAAAGCTGAGTCATATAGGCCAATAAGTTTACTGTCAATTCTAACTGATAATGAGTGCATAGCGGATCATCAATTTGGATTTAGAAGTCAGCATAGCACCATTGAATAAACTCATAGATTGGTGCAATTTATAAGAAAAACTTTTGAAGAAAAAAAGTATTGCTCTGCGCTGTTCATTGGCATTTGATAAAGTGTGGCATGAAGGCCTAATTTTAAAATTAAAGACTTACCTACCAATAAACATTCTAAATCTGCTGGAAAGTTACATTATTGCACGGAAGTTCACTGTTGTGGAAGGAAAATTTATGAGTACGCCTGAAATAATTTCATCCGGTGTGCCACAAGGGAGTATACTGGGGCCAGTTTTATATTTGATTTATACTTGTGATATGCCATTGAGCAGTAATATTCACACATCTACATTTGCCGAAAACACTCACGAGGCTTCCCGATATCTTCAGCAACATATTACTCAGCTAGAACTATGGTTAAACATGTGGAGAATAAAGGAAAACGAACAGAAGTGTGCTCAGGTAACATTTACTTTTAACAAGACACGTGTTCCCCCATTACAATCAATAATCAAATTGTTCCTCAAAACTTACATGTGAAATACCTTGGTATACATCTTGATAGAAGGCTCACATGGAAATACCACATTGACTCTAAGCTTCTAATGTTGAGAGAATCCAACGTAGGCAAAACAAAATTTTACGGTTAATAACATCGGCTCCATGGTATATAAAAAATTCAAATATACATCGTGACTTAAATATGCCACTAGTGACTGAAGAAATTGCAAAAAACGCTGGCAAATATTTAACAAAACTCGAGTCACATCCTAATCCGCCTGCCCGTAATATTTTGAACTTTACTGGACACATCCGCCTAAAAAAGAGGGACACAAGGGCTCTTATTCACAGCACTCCAGATGGGACTTCTTGAAAATACTTTTATTATTTATTTTTTTCCTTTTGATTATCACTACTTATGTATTATATATAACTATTACTAAGCTTATGCAGGTCATGCATTTTGACCGTGAATAATGCGCTTTAAATACGAAACTAATTAATTTAATAAACACGTGTTTGAGCAAAAGATTTCTCATTAGTTCTCATTGCTTTTTTGGGCAAATGTTTGTCAAGTATGACTAACCTGACCAGACATCCCGCTTTAGGCGGGATTATCCCGCTTTTCTGAGGTTGATCCCGCCTTGAATTTTTATCCCGCTTTATCCCGCTTTTTAGAGTTTTGAAATTTCTTATCTCTTAATATATTTTTATTAATATGTAACTGATAAAAATTTATTCCAAATATTTTTTAGTGTAGTTATTGTTTATTTTTTTTGGATCTGGCAGCTCCTCAAATGAAAAAAATAAAAATACAAACGTACACACTCAAAGATCCTTTTGTTACAGTGCTTTATATGTGCAGACATTCTGCTGCTTTAGGAATTTATTACCAAGAGGGCTTATTAGGAGAATAACAACTGACATTCACCAAACTGTCAATAATAAAATAAAAAGTTCTTGCTTATTTTTTTATAAAGAGTTTGACACATTGGTGTAGTCAGTTGATGATAATATGGACTAACAAGGCCACTTGCTATCATTCGCCTTAAGTTTTTGTACATTGTTTTGTATAAAAATCGTATTTTGTTTTGTAAATGAAGTCAAAAAATCTTTAATTTTATTTATTTTACGTTACTAAATAAAAATGTTTGTTAATAAAAACTTTTGTTTATTTAAAATCGATTCTTTTGAGTTAAAAACTGTGTTTCCTAAGTACATACGAAACTTTTTATGTGCGTATTACACATCCCGCTTTCAAATAGTTGTTTATTTAAAAATCCCGCTTTTTGGCCGTATTTTCGTCAAAATCCCGCTTTTTGAACGATCGTGTCCCGCTTTTTGTAAAAAGCTTCTGGTCACGTTAAGTATGACCGTACCACGGATGGAAATCATGGTACAATTGTACTTTTTATGGTACATTTTTGACCTCGTTGGTACCGTGGTACTACCGCGAGTTACTTGGTACAATTTAAAAATGCCAATGTTTCACTATATGTGACGCGCAAAATAGAAAAGGACCTAAGGGTAAAAACCGGTTTTGTTTAGGAGAGCCATTTTAAAGATTTAAATACGTGTATCTTTGGTGTACCATCACTGAGCGTGTTGCTATTGGTCTCATTTGAAAGCGACACATCTCATGACGTCAGGAAGGTGTTGGTCAACCTTGAAAACGCGCGTAGGTCGTCCCTACCTCTTGTTTTGTGTAGTTGGTTTTTACTGTTTTCTACCTAGCGCGCTGTTTCCATGAGCTTGATATCAATTTTGCTCGCGTTTTATCGAATCCAGGCTTATTTTCTGAAATGATTAATTGTGAATTATAATAAATACTCATTTATAATTCTTTTAAATCGTGAATATCACTCTTTTAGTACGAAATTTTTTTCACATAACCTTAAGGCTCAGTTACCCGACGGTAATGTAATGTAAAAGTAGGTTACGTTACATTACATCTCTATAATTATTTACATTACTTTTCACATAACAATATCGATCAGCTGTTTCATACTGTTGCTGTTACCTTACATTACAGTCGGGTAACTGAGCCTTTAGAATCGTCGACTTCAATTTCATAAAACGCGCATATCTCTGGGAGGGAACACTTTTGGGGCATGGGATCGGTCTCATTCGATGCTCAGATGTTGTCCACATCAAAAAAAATGAAAGTTGATTTTTTTTACCCTTAGGTCCCTTTCTCTATGCGCTGTCACATATGGTAACATTAATTTTGCCTATGTTGTCTTTAATTTTTGTGTGTGTTTTATTTTAGACGGCCATCTTCTCTATTTTTGTTGCAATGCTGTTGTCAAGGCAAATTCATGTACCAGGTGGTGTCAAGTCTGCAACAAAAAAATCTGTCTAGTACTTTAACTGTACCCTTTTAACTTGACAGCACCTCGTACATGAACTCGCCTTGGCTGTGGTTATATTTATTTTTGTTAACTACATATCGCTCCTTTACTTCAATAGTGTGTTTTAGGTTTTATCACGCATTTTTTATGCGCATAACTTAGATTTTATAGTACATGAAAATAACAGGCCTGTTAAAAAGCAAAATTTGTAAAATAACCGATCTCTAACAAGTCTAATCTACGACTGTACCCTTATGAATGCAACATTTAATATTTTTTTATGTTATTTTTTATACTGAATTTTTGTTAAGTTTCTTTTTTTTATTGTTTGCTTCTGAATTTTTACAAATTGTTTTACGTTTAATTAATTACGGTCTAATTCATAAAAAATATTTTAGGTTTATTACAGGTTTATTTGACAAATTTCCCATAGAAATATGTCAAATAAGGGGTTAATAAGACTGAAATATTTTTTATGAATAAGGCCGTTAATATTTAAAAAAATGGTACCGTCATGGTCCAAAAAGTACATTTTGTTTTCACAGTTGGTACAAAATCCAAGAAGTCATTTTCCTTCCCTGGACCGTACCTTTACTCACCAAGAATTGTACCAGCAAACTTCTACTTGATAGACAAGCACATTCGTACAATGATTTTTTTCATGTTTATAGGTTTGATTTTTTTGCCTTCAAAAATGGTATCAGTAGATTTAAAAAAATCTATTTTCCCTACATGTTGAAAAAAATTTCCCATACGAAAATCTACAAATTGTATTCATTTTAATTTAAAAAAAGATTAATTAAAAACATTTAAGTCCTTATTTTGACATACATATGTAGGGCCTGTTCATCTAAATGCGAACAATAGGTTCGATCGAATATTTATATTGAAAACAAAAACAAATTTGTGTTTTTTGTTTTTGTTTCTAATGTAAATTTTCGATAGAATCTATCGTTCGCATTTAGATGAACAGGCCCGTAGTTCTTGTGTATTAAATTATTTAAAGTGACTACTTCTGCGTTCGAAATTAATGCAAACTTCTCTACAGATTTTCAGAAATTATCTTATAATTATATAATACAAGTTTAACATAAAGATGCATTTGAGATTTCTCCATTAATGGAGTTTATTAAGATTTAAGATGGATAGATGTAAGTGTAATTTCTTTATTTATTATTAAATCCTTGTTTAATTGATGCCCATTTTCTATTTCCTGAGGTGCCTGCCATTAGATAAAAGTCTGTGTAATTTCGAGCAAAAATAAATTTTGAAACGGTTTATGAGCAAAAATATATTTTAAGTATAGTTCTTTTTATATTTATACACAAAAAATGCAATCTGAGTATAAAAAATACCGACGTTTTGTCAAAGTATTATTAATACTTATAAATAAAGAAACGTTTTGGTCAAAATAAAATATTTGTCCGATATTCCCTACAATCCTATAAATACCTGCATGTAGTGACTTCCACCTACTTCTGGCAACACTGCTTTGTATTATAAAAAGCTGTTGTCGCATTGAATGAAAAAATAAAATAAAGCAACATACCAAAAATTAAAATATGTGTAAAGAAAATTTGAAAAAAAAACTTGGAAAACGGAAAATGTGATTTTTTTCTACCCCCTTTGCTTTTCTATACCGTTCGCCTACAAACTACAAAAATCGTGTTTCAAAAAATCATTGAAAAATCAACGTGTGAATTAGGTGTAAGACGGAAAATGTGATTTTTTTCTACCCCCTTTGCTTTTCTATACCGTTCGCCAACAAACTCCAAAAATCGTGTTTCAAAAAATCATTGAAAAATCAACGTGTGAATTAGGTGATTCTTATACAAAAATTAAAAAGATCATGAAAAAAATTGTCTCTATGTCTATTTATAGATATGAAATAACAAGACACCTCATAAAATCAAGAAGATTTCCTTATTAAAAAAATCAATAAGATGCTTTACACATACTCATATAGGAACCTACTAAAATCAAGAAGAAACCCTTATTGAAAACATCAATAAGGCAACCTAATAAAATCAATAAGAAATGCCTATATTTTACAATTTATAAGAAAACCTACTAGAATCAAGAAGTTTTTCTCTATGTATTGTTTTTTTGGTGCCAAAAATAACGAAAATTGATTAGAAAAAGTTGTGAATAATAAGATTTATTCTTGATTTTATGTGGTTTTCTTCTTGATAAAATTAATAAGATTTACCACATAAAAACAATAATGAATCTCTATGAAAAAATTTTCGCTTCTTTCTGCTGGGATACCCCTTAGCCTAAAAACGGTTCATAGAGAAAATCTTCTTGATTCTATGAGGCAGTTTTTTCTCTGTGTATACATATATATATATGGACGTAATGCTTATCTCAGTAAACATTTTCAACACGTATTATAAATACCTTTTGCTTTACGTAAAATATTTAATACACTTCCTAAAAAATCATAGTCCAAATATTGGCATGCAAAAACTTAAACCTAAAGAAGTATTATCATTGTTTCCCTCTTATATACTGATATGTGTATGTACATACATATCGTTAGCTGAAATGTAAAATTACGTAACTACACTTTTTTAAAATTTCTAGGAGACAGAAAAAAAATATAAAAATATATAAAATATATAATATAGTCACTGAAGCAGATTCTTTACTTTAATTTTTAACCAAATTCAAATTAAATTTGGAAAAGTGCGACTATGAATCGCGCACGAAGGGTTCCGTGCGGACACTAGATATGTAATACTATGCGAACTTTAGCCTAAATAATATTAGTTTTGTAATTTTTTTCATTTTTGGGATTTTTTCGGTTTTGAGCGTTTTGTTAATATGGCGTTTTTATGCGTTTTTGGATTTTTTTTTTGGTTTTGGCGATTTGTTCGGATTTTGGCGCTTTGTTCTCGTTTTGGCGATTTTTTCGGTTCTTGGCGTTTTTTTTTAATTTTGGCGATTTGTTTTTGGCGTAGCGACACTATCTCGAAGTTGAAAAAATGTGCGGAGCCACGCCCATTAAAACTTAATATTATATTTCACACGATTCTTTTGACAGATTTTTACGAAACTTGGCACACATCCTGAACTCAAACATAGAAACAATCTTTCATTAAAAAAGTGGGCGGAGCCACGCTTATTAAAATTTAATATTATATCTCACTTTATCGCATTTTACGAAACTTGGCACACACCTTGAGGTGTTAAAAAGACACAATCTTTCATTAAAAAAAGTGGGTGGGTCCACGCATATTAAATTTGTATATTATACATGAAGTGCTTGTACTTCACCAATTTTCACGAACCTTTGCACACACCTTGAGCTATAAAAAAAACTTGGTTTTGTTTTCAAAAAAGTGGGCGGGGATACGCCCATGAAATGTTAGTATTAAATTATATATACTTCTACCTATAAGATTCCCATAAAACTTGGCAAAGAATTACGGCTCTTAGAATGACATAATTTTGTGCTTAAATAAGTGGGCACGACCATGCCCATTAAAGATTATTATATTTCTCATTTTTACGGAACTTGGCGCCCATCTTGAGCTTTGAAAGTGACGCGATGTTAAATTTAAATAAGGGGCGGACACTAATATTTGCCAAATTGGGCGTGAAATCCTATTCAGCTTATGCAATTGACGTATCACTTAATATGTTTTCGTACGATTATCGATACGAACACGGATGTGACGATTTGAGTCCTGATTGGCACCGCCTCCGATAACAATTACATATGTATATCGTCGCTGTTTTAACTAACCGACCTGACATTTTTTTGATAAATGAGTTAAGTCCACTACTAGACTTTATGAGTCATAATAGACCTTGTCTACAATTTTTATGACAGTAAACATTACTGTTGAGCCTATAACAGTAAAAATGTTTCAGACGTTTCCATAAGAAAACATGTAGAAAACAATCATAAAAGCTGCTCTCCTGTAAAATTTAAAAAATGTTAGATAGGTCAGTTAGATAAAACAGCGACGATATGTAAGTGTAGTACCAGGCTGCCCAGAGAAGCGCTAGAGTGTCGCTCATACATTTCTCTCTTGTTTATCTCGGTGGCCAGCTCTGGTGTAGTAGATAACACATTAAGTGTATTTTATTTAATTCAATCTTAATTATTTTTTATTTTATTTTATTTATTAAATGTTACATATACAATTACAAATTATATCATAACTTAATTTAAACGAGAATAGTAACTAAGACCGTCACTCGTTGTAGTGAAACAGACCAGGGTCTACGGTGGGAATTGAACCCACAACCTCAACACTGATAGGCTAGCACACTACTCACTAGCGTAACGAGGCACCCGACAATCTTAATTATTTTTAACATTTTAGTGCTTATTTTAAAGAAGGTTTAATTTTTTTTAAGTTTTATTAAATCGGCTGATTGTTATGACAATTCTTCGAAAATTTGTATAAATATCGCTCATTTACTCCAAGAACGTCATAACAAAAAATGGAATTTTTGAGTTAATGATGCAAAATTAATCCTCATATCGTTCTTCATGTTGTGTAAAAATTTCATATAAAATATCTTGTTTATTCAACTCTTGAAAGCAAAATAAAATCTTTCTTTTTCCATTAAGTTGTGTGTAAATTGAGTTTTAACTCGTTTTATGGCAAAATACTTTTTTTTACTTTTGACGTCATTTGAGTAAATGAGCGATATGTGTTTCGATGTAACAACAAATAATCAATTAAAAATGCGTTTTTGACTTTTTTTTTATTAGTTACGTTGTTTTGTATCTCAGCTGACGATATGTGCGTATCTAAGTACTACGTATTTAAATATTAAAAAAACAACTCAAGAATCGAAGACGAAACAAAGAATAACTTTTGTTGTATTAAAAAAAAAATAATGGAAATTCTTGTTCTGATAGATTATATTTGCTGTTGCAGAATTTATTGCAATTTAGGTTAAATTACAAGGTCTCCATTGACCAAGCTCAAATGGTTTGAGTTTTAATAGAGATTTGTAACCTAAAATAAGCACATCTATTATGCATATTTTCATTTGGCTGATAAGAAAATAATATAAATGTTTACATATGTATATGTACATCAGAGAACAGAAATGAGTAGTGAAAAAGTGAGTTAGAGTTAAATCATGACTTATAATTTCTTGTACTTATGCGCACTCATACTTATTGCAATGTTGTCTATGAATCATATTCATTCGAAGGTTTGCTCTTCGAACTCATACTTAGCATCATTTATGACGTTGTTGATTTCGACTCTCTTTAACTCAATGCCTATGGAGGATGCAAAATAAATATGTCATGTTTTAGCCTCGGCAGTTTTTCTTGCTCAACTTTTGATTTTGTATACCTATCATTTCTATCTCTTTAAAAAACCAAAAGTTGAGCAAGAAAAACTGCTGAGTCTAAATCATGACTATGATTCACAATGCGAACTTCGCATACAAACATTAAAGTTCTCATTATGAGGTTATGTGTTTCTCTGTTGCTTTTTTTGTTTTTGTTTGAAAAACAACGCTATTTACTACTATTGTATACTCTTGCTAACTGTTTAATGACTAAACTTTTAAATAAACATACATATGTACATGCATGAGTTGAGTGAGCTGAATCAATGTGAGTAGTAGAAGTATTTTCCTGAAATTAGACATCAAACTTAGGTGATTTATGAGTGTGGTATGACTATGATGTTGAGTTTAAATGATGTCTACTCACTTATATTTAAAATTTCATGAGTCAGTATGAATAGCGAAAAAACTATTCATTGCCGATCACTGATCAGCATGCACATGCAAATGCACATATAAAAATGCTCTTTCTAATCAAATGTTTCAGAGAAAAAATTTATTTCCCCACTTTAAAATAAAGCATTTTATTTACATTATGTCTGGAAATCGACCAACATCACGTAGCAGTTATCTGTGTTATAAACAAATATTTAATTATGTATGTATAGCATTGTTATAAAAAATATAAAAAAAATAACAAGAATTTGCAGATATGATAATCTGATAATTTATATCTTTTTCAGTCTTTTAAGTAACTAAATCCGATATGGATAGCACACAAAAGCCACAAAAAGAAAATCCCCGCAGATATGCCAATATATTGTCACAATTGATTTTTGGTTGGTCCATGCCGTTACTGTACAAGGGCTCACAGCATGGTCTGACCTCTGACGATCTAACAAAATGTTTACCAGAAGATTGCTCTGAAGATCTGGGCGATAAGCTAGAAAGGTTTGTACATAAAAGTTTAAGCAAAAGACACATACATACATACATACTAACAAAAAGGGCCTGTTCGAAATGCATCACTGCCTTGCAACATACGAGACAACTTTAATTTAAAATGCAATACAATTTCGCTGGTATTTTTATACCCTTTACCAACAAAAATGGTAAAAGGGTATATATAGGTTTGTCATTCAGTTTGTAATTTCTATAATATCAATAAGCGACCCATAAAATATATATATTCTGGATCCTTATGCATAGGGAAGACGAATAAGCGATGTCCGTCTGTCCGTCTGTCCGTCTGTCTGTACGTGAAATCGGTTTTCCGAAGCTCCCAGAAAAGCTAGAGACTTCGTTCTTGGACTGGTGTGTCAGAAATTTTCCAAAATAGATTGGTATTGAAATTCAGCAAAATCGGGCAGACGATTGCAGAGCTGGAAAACTTAAACTTCATTTTGCCATATAAAAGTAACTACCAAAAACAAATTTTTATTTTTTTTAATAAATGAACTTATTTTACACATCAGTACGATTACAACTGGTATTTTAAATTAAAAAAATATAAAAAAATTAAAAAAACGTTTCCAGGGTTGGAAAACTTTAACTTTTTGTGTTATGTAAAATTAACTATGTCTAAAACTATATTAGTATTTTCTCGAGAACCGTAAGAGGTACAGACCTGAAATTTGGACACAGTGTGTAGACCTTTGGCCGCTACAACAACAAATATATGAAAATTGGAAATTAAAGGGTGTTCCAAAACGAGCAACGAAAAATTTTAAAATCCCATGTAATATACATACAATTGTATGTATGTATGTATATACACTTGAAATTTGTAAGGTTAGTGTATTTTTATACAGACTACAAAAATTAACACTAAAATTTCAAAAAATTTAAATTAAAGGGTGTTCCATCAGTTAATGCAATTTTGACTATGCAATTTTGACAACTTGCTGTATCTTGGAAACCGTGAGAGCAAAACTCTTGAAATTTTCAAAAACGGTAAAACTAAAAAATCAAAAAATTATAAAATCGCCAAACCGAAAAAAATCGCCAAAAACAAAAAAAATCGCCAAAGCGAAAAAAAGCACCAAATTACAAAAAAAAATGTCTAAGACTAAAATAAATGGCGAATAACCGGAAAAATTGCTAAAATGAAAAAAAATCGTCAAAATGAAAAAAAATCGCCAAAACGAAAAAAACCCCACAAAAACAGAAAAAAAATCCAAAATGAAAAAAAAACACCAAAAACAGAAAAAAATCGCAAAATGAAAAAAAACCCAAAAAACAGGAAAAAATTGCCAAAATGAAAAAAAATCTCCAAAATGAAAAAAAGCGCCAAAACCAGAAAAAAAATCGCCAAAATGAAAAAAAAACGCCAAAATGAAAAAAAAAGTCGCCAAATTGAAAAAAAAACTCCAAAATGAAAATAAACCCCCAAAAACAGAAAAAAATCGCCAAAATTAAAAAAAATCGCCAAAACGAAAAAAACCCCACAAAAACAGAAAAAATCCAAAATGAAAAAAAAGCCCCAAAATCAGAAAAAAATAGCCAAAATGAAAAAACCCCAAAACAGGCAAAAATCGCCAAAATGAAAAAAATCGCCAAAATGAAAAAAATCTCCAAAATGAAAAAAAAGCCCCAAAAACAGAAAAAAATCGCCAAAATAAAAAAAAATCGCCAAAATAAAAAAAAATCGCCAAAATGAAAAAAAATCGCCAAAATGAAAAAAACCGAGAAAAACAGAAAAAAATCGCCAAAATGAAAAAAAGCCCAGAACAGGAAAAAATCGCCAAAATGAAAAAAAACGCCAAAATGAAAAAAATATCGCCAAAATGAAAAAAAATCGCCAAAACAAAAAAAAAACTTAAAAAACAGAAAAAAATCTCCAAAATAAAAAAAACCCCAAAACAGAAAAAAATCGCCAAGATGAAAAAAAATCGCCAGAATGGAAAAAAAAATCGCCAAAACGAAAAAAACCCCAAACAACAGAAAAAAATCGCCAAAATGAAAAAAAAGCCCAAAAACAGGAAAAAAATCGCCAAAATGAAAAAAAAATCGCCAAAATGAAAAAACCCCCAAAATAGGAAAAAATCGCCAAAATGGAAAAAGAATCGCCAAAATGAAAAAAATCTTCAAAATGAAAATAAGCCCCAAAAACAGAAAAAATCGCCAAAATTAAAAAAACCGAGAAAAAAAGAAAAAATCGCCAAAATGAGAAAAAAGCGACAAAACTGAAAAAATCTTTTAAACTGAAAAAAACTTCAAAAAAGCCACATTAAAAAGTGCTCAGAACCGAATGTACGGAACCCTTCGTGCGCGAGTCAAAGTCGCACTTTACTGAATTTTTTAATATTAAAGGAATTAAATGAAACTAAGTTTTTTCTTATTTCGTTTTTGCTTCGTTCACTTAACATATTTTATGTATTTTTTAAAGAACTAGATTGGTACAAGGAATTAGAAAAATCCCAAATTATGATTCCAGGGTTGGAAAACTTACACTTTTTGTGTTATGTAAAATTAAATAGGTCTAAAAATTTTTTTCTTTTTCTTTATAAATTGAATATATTTATGCTTCTGAAAGAAAAATTTGGCGTATAAAATTTGAAAAATGAAAATTACAGCTCCAAAGATGGAAACTTTAAAAAAATGATAAATTTTTTCACAAAACAAATATGTATGTATGTGTCTGTATACTATATATATGTACGTACGTTGGTAAAGGGTATATAAGATTCGGCACAGCCGAATATAGCACTCTTACTTGTTTTTAGTAGTAGCAATGTTTGTAACTCACATGAGACATATATGTACATATCGTCGGGTGGTTATTGGTTTGCCGCAATAATAATAATATATTTTTAATATACTGTGCGGCAAACCAGTCGCCACACCCGACGATATGAATATATTTCAGACTATGTACTCATGAATAAATATTTTGCATAATGCAAAACTTCGTAGTCGAAATACGCCAATCAAGATAAGGGGGAATGTACTTAATAATAATACAATTACAAAAAAAATATATGTATGTGCGCAAAAATGCCGATTTTATCACCGACAGACTGAAGCCTATTTTGAAATGTTTTTAAATTTATATTATACTTCGCTGTAAAAAATTACGCCTTTTTGGATTTAAGCTGACGATATGTGCATATGTGTGTATGCATATCAAGCTTTATTTTTCCGTCAGAAAGATTAAAAATAGAATAATAGCAGTTATTAAAATTTTCATTCGAAATATTAATTTCCGGCTTCGCAACACAAAAACAAGTAAAAAAAAAGTTGCACCCAGATTAAAAAAATTTAAAATGATAAATGAAAAATAAATTCCAAATTAGCTCTACCAATAAATAATATGATAAATTTTTCAGAACCACATAATTCGAAAATAATTATGTAATTGTACTTTCAATGCTCATGTAAATTTCTCGTTTTCAAAAATCAATACACGATAATTTTCTGTCAGATATTATATTTGGGAGTTTATACCTAGATTAAAAAAAAAATCTCAGGCTACTGCTACACGTTCAATATATATTATGATATTTGGATCGCGATCCATTTTAATGGATTGATGGATCACGAGCGTATGCTACATGTTCAATATTTATCGCGTCAGTATTTCCGTTATTTTTGTGCTGTGCGGATCGTTTATTAATAATAAATTTATTAATAAGCCTTACCCGACGAGTTCCACAACTCCGGCAATGCCTTCAAATTAAAAACAAAGTCTTTCAAAATAACTTTTTCGGTCGTTAATTCCGATTCTATCGGTTGAACCCACTCGCTTTCACTATCTGCTGCCATTGCCCTATATTAAAACAAACTTTACACAAATGTAATACACTTTTTTACTTTTTATTTGTTAAATTTTGTGCACTGCGTCTTTTATTTTATTTGTTTTATTTCACTTCTTATTAACGTATCGCGATCTAATATCATGAAAATGCTACACGTTCAATATTCATCACGTGATCCGCGATCTGGATTCCATAATTTAGGCCATTCTGCGATATGGATCGAGATCCATCAATACCGCATGCTACACGTTCAATAAATATCGCGATACTGGATCGCGTTCAATATATATTGAACGTGTAGCAGTTCCCTAATTTAGGCCATTCTGCGATATGGATCGCGATCCATCAATACTCATGCTACACGTTCAATAAATATCGCGATACTGGATCGCGTTCAATATACATATATTGAACGTGTAGCAGTGCCCTAAAAAATATTTCTATTGTCGAAATTAGTTTTCTAAAATCGTGGGGTTTCAAATCGATCGGTTTACAGAACAGGTCTGAATAATCCTTACTAATATTATAAATGTGCAAGGGAGTTTGTTTGTTTTTGAAGGTTCTTTCACCAATAGAAAGCAACATTACCAGCGTCAAACATAAGCTACTTTTTAATCCGGTTTGGAACCGGTTTTCTTATATTTGGTACGGATTTTCAAATCGCTAAACCGATTTTGAAAATTCTTTCACCAATAGAAAGCCTTACCAGCGCCAAACATAGTCTATTTTTCATCCGGTTCGGAACCAGTTTTTTATAACCGCAAAACCGGTTTTGGAAAGCAACATTACCATCGGCAAATCGTCGGTTGGATTCTGGTTTGCTGCAGACATAATGTATTATGAATATACTGTGCAGCAAACCAGAAACCAACCGACGAAATATCGATTATTTTTTATCCAGTTCGGAACCGGGTTTTTTATATTTAGTTCGTATTTTTTTCCGAAAAACACATTTCTGTGCTTCGTTTCTGAAAGGAATGTGAGAACTTTTCGAGTCGAAAAATTTTTTATCATCCTGTGAAACACAGGGTGAGTAAGAAAAAAAACTGTATTTGTTGATATGTTTTGTAAGTTTATATAAGTTTTTATGTGAGTAACCCTGTGTAAAATAGGATAACCAATATAATTATTTTAATTTTTCTCGCAAGTTACAGAAATGGGGTATTGGACTGTTTATGGCAATTTTTGTTTAGGATTTGATTGTTTAAACAGTTTTAAAACCGGTTTTTATTCCGTTTTTAAATTTTTTATTGCTTTTTTGTGGGTTTTATCGTTTTTTTTTTTTTTTAATTATCAGTGAGTAACAAATAACAAAACATTAATACATATTTAGTATAGTTTCCAAAATATCAGATCAACGCCAGCGGAGCCGCGGATAAAAGCTGGTTCTTATATAAAACTTTGTAGTTTTTTTCTTCTTGTTTATGCCCCAATTAATAGACTTTAGAATAGCTAGACTAGACGGCTTTTCCACATGTAGAGTATATTTTGCAAAAGGGAAGAGAGAATGGGAGCTCGTTTCCCTTCTCGCCTACAAACTGCAAAGTAAATTTTGCGTATGAAAAAACTTTATTAGTTTAACAATAAAGTATTAATTTACTAATTGATGATTTGTTTTACTTTGTAGGCATTGGTACAAAGAAGTGGAAATTGCCCGACAAAAAAACCGCCAACCCCTGCTGCGTAATGCTATTCTTAAAACATTTTGGCGTTCAGCCATTGTTGATGGTTTAATAAGTCTTATCTACATTACCATTAAGTGGGTAACAATTTAGTGTCTAGTATGACATAATTAATAAAATAAATTCTTATTAATTGTCTGTTGATGTAAATTTTGTTTTATAGATCCCTTATACCCGCTGTATTGGCACAACTATTGCTGCAATTCCAAAAGCCTACAAATATTATAAATAATTCATTTGATGCCCAGTTGTATGATAACAATTTAACACATCGCAGCTCTCGTTCCATTGAAGTCAATTCGAACCAGAACAAAAACAATATCAGTAAGTGGTTAAATTTTTTTTTTTTTACATTTAATATCACATTAATTAGCTCTCGTGCGTGTTTGGTGATAAGGAATTAGTTAGTTAGTTAAGTAATTTATGATTGTGGCCTACTAACATTGCTAGCGAAAAAGTAATCTTTTGTCGTATTTACAGACGTAGCATAAATAAAATTTTTGTTAAAAAAAAAAAACATATTTATGACATTGCTTAAACATTTTTTTAAATGTAGTATTTGCGAGGAAAAAATTTCATAATAATTTCATTTAGATTATTGTTGATATGTGCAAAACTTGTTTCTTTGACAATTAAAGTTTATAAAAAAAATTTTAAGCATATGCAAAAAATCTGAATAATAATGAACGAGATTTCTATTCTCCATTTAATTCTATTTCTATTTGATTATATTGTGAGTAGAAACATCTTTAGAAGTTTTTAATATAAATTAGAAAATTAAATATAAATAAAATAAAAAAGGCACGCTAATAAGGATGTATGTATGTATTTTACTTTTGAACAACCAGATATTAACGGCCTGTCCCACGATGTCGACAGCAAACCTTCGATCGACAACTTGTATACGAGTAGATAGAAAAAAAAATATTTCTGCCAAAAAAAAAACCGACTTCAATGCAAAGATCTGATAGAAGAAGATAAGAATTACGTGAAATATAAAATTAAATTTTAATGGGCGTACCTCCGCCCATTTTTTAAATGCAAGATTGTGTCTTTTTCCGGGCTTAAGGTGTGTGTTAAGTTTTGTAAAAATCGGTTAAGTAGAACCACGTAAAATGAAATATTAAATTTTAATGGGTGTGACCCCTCCCATTTTTTAAGTAAAAGATTTTGTCTATTTTAGAGCTCAATTTGTGTGGTAAGTTTCGTAAAAATCGGTTAAGTAGAACCGCGTGAAATATTATATTATAATATAAATATTTTAACTTTCAAATTGTGTACTTACAAGAACCACAGGTGTTTTATGAAGTAACACACCTAAAAAAAATAGAGACGCATTGTTAACCTCCTCCTTTTTTTGAAGTCGGTTATTTTGTTTTCAATATAAGTAACCGATCAAACGTTTATGTATGTATGTAAATATGTATTTGTTTTTGCAGACGGCTTAAATTCATTACAAATTAACAAAAATTATTCCAACAATGAAATACCCCATTCATCGGGAACTGTTAGCAATCGCACCTTTGTTGAGGGCTTTAGTGAAACCATGGAAGACATTTGGGACGATGTTAACTCTTTGGGTGCGATTTTAGTTCTATCAACACTACTGGGATGTTTTCTAATACACCATGTTGATTTGAGGCAAAGATTAATGGGCGCTAGAATGCGTATTGCTTGTTGTTCGTTGATATATCGCAAGGTAAGTCTACTAAGTAAGTAAACATAATCGAACAGGATCCCCTGTACTATTGTAATTCGAAACGAAAGAAAAGGCTTTTGCATTTACATGTGATTAAGGTCCTTATTATGCATTGCATTCGATTTTCGATCTTCGCTGGATATCGAACATAAAACATCGAATTTCAAATTCATATTAAGAACTTCGAGTATTTCGAACAGAATTTTGCTTTCGATGCAGCATTTTAATATGAAAAATTATAGAAAATCTTAACTATTAGGCAATTGGTTTTTATTTTGAGGCACCCAAACACAAATTGTAGACTATTTTTGTCGATTTTATATAGATCTAAGATGATAACTAGAAACAAGAACACGCACCACTCAACACGAAGTGTGACAGAAAATCCGATTACGTGCGTGTTTGGGTCGTATCGTGTTGAGTAAAATTGACATCATAAAACACGAAACCGTTTAAGGTGTAAAATAATTATACACGAGTTTCCAATAAAGAAAAATATTTGAATATTTTGTATCGTCAAACACGCAAAACCAGCAAAATTTGTTGATAGAGTAGGGGTCTCTTAAACTTAAAGTTCTGAAATTAAACAAAAATATGTATCCTAGCCTGTTGTGGAGTTTCGTGTTGAGAAAAATTTTCGCGTGCGTGTTTCGTATTCGCGTCGTGTCTCTGTTGAAAAAATTCGATACGCGCCCATCTCTAGCGGTAACAACTAAACAATTCGTAATGTTTCACTTATGCATAACCTGACCAGACATCCCGCTTTAGGCGAGCAGTGGACGACATAGTGACGTTGGAAAAAGCAACAAGGGACCGTATTAATCACCGGGCCCAGATGGTATTTTTCCGGCCATGTTGCGGAATGTCCCAGAGCGCGTGCTACGGCGATCTTTGGTGATTATCTTTAAGATATGCTTGATGAGGATGTTTATACCGAAAGGCTGTAGAGAGGTTAGGATCATATTTATACCCAAAGCGGGTAAAGCAAGGCACTCAAAGCCGAAGGATTTCAGGCCGATCAGTATTTCGTCGTTTCTTTTGAAAACATTAGAACGACTGATTGATCTGCATTTAAGGAATACAATTGATACACGCATCATTAGTGGCGCTCAACATGCCTATCGAAAAGAAAGAGATCGCTTTCGATAACGAGCTAATTCAATCGCGTTCTTTAGCTTGAAATTATGGTATTCGTATATCGAATGCCACATGCGACGATTAGACCCCAGGTCTGTTGAGAGTGCGCTTCATGACGTGGTTGGCGTTATAGAGAGAGAGCTGCAGCATTCTAAGACTGGCTGCGTTCTAAAACATTGAGGGAGCATTTAATAACATCAGTTTAGAAGTTATTACGGAGTCACTGCAGACACTCAGGGTTCACAACTTTCTAGTCATGCTTAATAGCAGAATCATCAACTCGAGTATGGGAAGAGCAAAACTGAGGAGATTAGTGACGAGAGGTACACCACAGGAAGGGGTCTTATCACCTCTATTGTGGTTGTTGACAATGAACGCAATTTGTATGAGTTTTGACAGAAGCGGACGGAAGATGGTTGCTTATGTAGATGACGTGGTTTTACTGGTAACGGGAAAGTTTCTTCCCACTATCAGTGAAGTCACTCGGCGTTGGGCGACTGGACCAGCAGCAAAGGACTGGGCCCTATTTCTCAAAGCTACAAATTATAAATTTACAAATAAAATACACACAAAACAACAACAAAATTTGTAAAAGTGTTGTTGTTTTGTTTTGATTTGTGACTTTGAGAAACGGGCCCCTGGGAGTCAACCCAGAGAAAACCGAACTAATACTATTTACCAGGAGATACAAAATATAAAGCTTTGTACTGCCCACGATGGGAGGTGTAGAGCTGAGATTAGCAGAGGGAGCGAAATACCTGGGTGTTTTCCTAGATAGCAAGCTTTCTTGGAAAAGGAACACACAGAAAAGGCTAAAGAAAGGGCTCAATACGCATGCAGGAACTCCATAGGAAGGAACTGGGGTCTGCAACCGAAGATAGTAAACTGAATTTGCACAACGCTTGTCAGACCGGTTATTTCCTATGGTTGTGTGGTATGATGGGGGGCATTAAGGAAGAAAAGTCACAGGAGATTACTAGCTAAGGTTCAAAGTTGTGCCTCGCGGGACGTCATTCTTCATCTTCTTCCTATAGAGGATTTTGTGGTGAGAACGGTGACTCTAGAAGTCTCCTTAGATTCATAGAAACAGTTTTGGTGACGACAGGAATAACAGGTCACAGGTCTTAAATGAGATCAGTTTTAGTGATCAGGGATCCGTAAACCTTGGGTTGACGGACTTTAAGGTCGCTGAAATTGATCTTAGTAGAACACCCTCGCTATTAATTCCGGATAGGGACTATTGGGTTAAATCCGATAAGCTATATGAGGGTAGTGCGGTCTTTACAAACGGATCAAAAGTGGGGAAAGGCATAGGGAATGGTGTCTATATCTTGGGAACGAAGATTCGAAGTTCTTTCAGACTGCCGAATGAATGCAGCGTTTTCCAAGCTGAGATCTTGCCACGGAACTGGTGGCCAGGAATGTAGCTGAAGGTGAGAAGGTAACCTTCGAAACTTGTTAGTGACTGTAGGAGAGCCCTCAACTTGCTTATGGACAAATATAGTGTTAGACTATGTCGGGTTTCTGGCCACAGCAGTGTTTTGAGGTAAATGAAATTGCCGAAGAGCTAGCAAGAACAGGGTCGGCGTTAGATGAGGGAATGGTCGGTGAAATTACCGGACATCATTACTATAGGGAATTCACTGATTGGGTAGAAAGCAGGACCAACATTTCATGGCGAAGTAGGGATGATTGTAGAGTCTCGAGGGCTATGTGGCCAAAATTTGACTCATTAAAATCCAAACTGCTACTGAACATGAATAAGAAGCCGATGCGAATCGTGATAGGCGCGTTGACTGGTCACTGCTCGGTCAGAGTAAGAATCAGCATTTGGGCACTCCAGATTTCTGTAGGATGGGCGGGCATGAAGGGGAACCAGAAACCATTAAACATATTATCTGTCACTGCCCGAAGCTGCAACGTCATAGGCTTAGATGGCTGAGTAGACGTTTCGATGAGAGCATTACTGATATCGGGAAGTGTAAACTAGAGGACATCAGGGGCTTCATCATGGGAATTATGTGGGTTAATGGCGGATAATACGGCCACTTCTGGGTACAAATGGAGGGTAAATATTACTTTTAATGGGCAATAGAAGGGAATCACAATGGACCCAATTGGATCTCTGAGTGGAGGTGCGTTTTTAGCACCACCCTTCCTAACCTAACCTAACCTTAATTTATTCTTGAGCTTAAAATTGTAACATTCCCTCTTATCGTGGTTGGCGTATTTCGAATTCGACTACGACGTTTTTGTAATTTTTTTCTTTAATCTCTGACCAAGTTGTAGTAGTCGATAAGGAGGAAGGAATGTTAAGGTTTTAAGCTCAAGAGTAGTGGAAATTAAAATACACTTAGTCCTGCACAACAAATTGAGGATTTTCCTCCATATGTAAAACATTTCGAATTGTTTAGTGCCATTGTTGCTCATTTTAAAAATTACAGTAAGTGAAATTCACTTACAGCGTCATTATCATCATCGATCGGCCCTTTTGACTATCGTCGAAGATCGGAAGTTGCTCATAATAACGGCCTAAGGTAAAAATTTGAATGTGTGTTCTTATGTTTCGAATTACAAAGTATACTCCCCAGTATTTATTTCAAAAAAGAACATTTCATTTTGCTTTCAAGAGTTGATTAAATAAGATATTTATATGAAATTTTTACACAATAAGAAGAGCGATATGAGGATTAATTCTACTTCATTAAGTCGAAAATTCCATTTTTTGAGTTATGACGTTGTTAAGTAAATAAGCGTTATGTGTACGTTATATATTAATTATTTATTCTAAATAACATCTCCCCAAAGTTTATTCCCTATTCATTGTTCCACCATTTTAAAAAAGTCATTTGCAAGCTTTCAGTTTAAATAAAACAGCTGGAGAAAATTTCTAACTTCGAAAATTCGAAGTTCTCCCTCAAATTTTGATTTATAGCTCAATCTGTTTTAGAAAAAAAAAATAAAGTCCCTGGGAATTATTTCCCGGGGGAATATTTAGAAGTGGGCTGATTACATATTTTTTTCTTCAAAATCATATTTTGTTATTTTAGGGAACCATCTTGCAAATTTGGCAAAAATTTCGAATTTTAAAAAAAGTTAGGTTAGGTTAGCGATGTATGCATATTTATATATGTACATATGTAAGTATATTATATATAAATATATATGTATGTATATTATATATACATATACATTATATGTTTATATACATACGTACGTATATATAACATATCCTTTTTTAAACAGACAATCAGCCTTTCCATGAAAGCAGCCGGTCAGACTCCAGCTGGTTATCTTATCAATCTTTTGTCCAATGATGTCAATCGCTTGGACTATGGCTTCATCTTTGTCCATTGGATATGGATCATGCCGCTGCAGGCAGTTTTTATTTGCTATTTAATGTCAACTAAAATTGGTTTGGCTGCCGTGGTGGGTGTGGTGGGACTCCTAATTAAAACGATACCAGTACAAACAGGTCTAAGCAAATTGGCCTCGAAGTTACGCATGAAAATCGCCGAAAGAACCGATGCAAGAGTGGGCATCATGAATGAACTGGTGCAGGGTATACAGGTAATAAAAATGTATGCCTGGGAGAAGCCCTTTCAAAATGTGGTGAAAGAGGCACGCCGCAAGGAAATCAAACAGATTCGCTATGCCTCCTATTTGCGTGGTTTCTATTTAAGTACCATGGTTTTTACCGAACGTTCCACTTTGTATATTACAATAGCTGCTGCAGTTCTTATGGGAAACATGATCTCTGCGGACATTGTGTTTTCCATGGCTGGTTATTACAATATACTGCAATTGGTGGCAGCCATTTGGTATCCATTGGCAGTGTCGTTTGGCGCCGAAGCTTTAGTATCGCTGAGACGTATACAAACGTATTTGCAGCAAGATGGCTATGACGATAAGCCTGTTGGGGTTACTTATAGAGATAATAATGAGGGTGACAAAGAAGCTGTGGTACTTAAACAGGTAGGCGCAAATTGGGATGCCACGAAGCCAAAGAGAACTTTAGAAAGCATTAACTTGGTGATTCCCAGAGGGCAATTGTGCGCAGTTATTGGTCCGGTGGGAGCAGGAAAGGTATTTTAAATAAGAGAGAATAGAGAGAAGTTTATTTCAATGCTAACGGCTTCATTTCTTTACATAGAGTTCTATTATACAACTTATTTTAGGAGAACTGCCCATAACTGAGGGCGAGGTAGTGATAAAAGGAGATTTATCTTATGCGGCTCAGGAACCCTGGCTTTTTACCGGTACTGTGCGCAATAATATTTTATTTGGCGAAACTTTCGAAAGTAAACGTTACAGAGATGTAACCAAATGCTGTGCTCTAACGACTGATTTTGAGCAATTACAAAATGGCGATAAAACCGTGGTGGGCGAACGAGGAGCTTCATTGTCGGGCGGCCAGAGAGCTCGTATCAGCTTGGCTCGCGCTATTTATAAGCCCGCTTCTGTATATCTATTGGATGACCCCTTAAGTGCAGTAGATGCTCATGTCGGACGCCATCTATTCGATGAGGTTATTGGTCCCAAAGGACGTTTGGCCAGTGAAAAAGCCACACGTATATTGGTTACTCATCAAATTCATTTTCTAACTGAAGCCGACTGGATTGTAATTATGGAGAATGGAAAGATTTCCCGGCAGGGTACTTACAATGATTTGATTTCTAGTGAATTGGATTTTGCCAAGTTGTTGGAACGTCCCAAATTAACGCGCGGAGAAAGTAGTACTGTTTCAGAAAACCAATCAGCGTATGAAGAAGACGACGATATACCCTTTATGGATGGACAATATGATGCAGGCTATCAGCCCATTCGTAAATCAAGTACGAGCGTTTCGTTTTCACGAAAATCTGTAAGTTTTCAAAAAAAAAATGTAATTTGTAATGACTTTAATACAAACTTTGCAATTATAGGAAAGTTTAGAACGTGAAACAACCGAGTGCAAAGAACTGGCTGAAGAACAGGCTGAGGGCGGTGTAAGTGGGCGTGTTTGGTGGGAATATTTCAGTGCTGGCAGCAGTCTAATGGGTTTCAGTTTTATGGTTTTTGTTATGATACTATCTCAAGTGGTGTGCAGTGGCTCCGATTATTTCGTTAATATATGGTCTCAGCAGGAATATTTGCGTTCTATGAATCAAACCACCATTCTTACCACCCACGAGTGCCTTTATATTTATGGTGCTTTAATAGTTGGAGTGGTCATTGTAAGTTGAAAACACTAATCTCGCAAATGCATACATTTGTGTAATAAAATCGTATCTTTAATTTCCAGATGACCACATTCCGTGGATTTTTATTCTTCAAGATCTGTATGCATGCGTCAAAGGTGTTGCATGATCGCATGTTCTGTTCTATTCTCAGTGCTACCATGCGTTTCTTCGATCAAAATCCTTCGGGACGCATATTGAATCGTTTTTCTAAAGATATGGGTGCCATAGATGAGTTTTTACCCAAAGCCATGATGGATTTTATACAAATAGCTTTAGTAATGTTTGGTATTTTAATTGTGATATGTGTAGTAAATCCCATCTTATTGTTGGCCATCGTCGTAGTGGCCGTAATTGATATGTTGATATTGAAAGTTTATTTAAGACCTTCACAAGATCTTAAACGTTTAGAGGGCATATGTAAGTAGCGGATGCAACTTTATTAAATATCAATTACAAATAATATTAACTTTGTTATACCTATTTTAAGGTCGGAGTCCAGTATTTTCTCATTTATCGGCTACTCTTTCGGGTATAGCCACTATAAGATCGCGCAGTTTACAGGATACGGTGGCTAAGGAATTCGATCATTTGCAAGATGTGCACAGCGGTGTTTGGCAATTGACTATGTGTGCAAATACAGCTTTGGGCTTGTGGTTGGATTGTGTCAGTTGTTGTTTCCTTACCGCAGTTGCCTTCAGTTTCATAATGCTTAGTGGACGTAAGGGATTTCTTTTAATAGATATGAACATGTGTATTTATGTACTATAAAAAATAAACTTGTTGATATTACAGAAACATATAGCGGTAACATGGGCTTGGCTATATCTCAGGCCATGATACTCACCGGCATGGTGCAGTATGGTGTGCGTCAAGTAGCTGAATCCCTACAACAAATGACCAGCGTTGAGCGCGTCTTGCAATACACTGATCTGGAGCAAGAAAGCAGTGTCACAAAGCAGCCACCTGCCAGTTGGCCAAGCCATGGTCTTATCGAATTTCGTCATATGTATTACCGTTACGATCCCAATGGCGAACCAGTGCTGAAAGATTTAAATATTGTTATACAGCCCGCATGGAAAGTGGGCATTGTTGGTCGTACCGGGGCGGGTAAATCCTCCTTAATTGGAGTTCTGTTTCGTTTGGGGTATGTTGAGGGAGGTGTTGTCATAGATAACGTGGATACAGGTGATATGGATCTGGAATCATTGCGTTCAAAAATTTCAATTATACCACAAGATCCGGTGCTGTTCTCTGCCACAATACGTTATAACTTGGATCCTTTTGAAAAGTATTCAGATGCGGATATTTGGAGAGCTTTAGAGGATGTGGGTTGATATTCGTCACTTACAATGACAATGTGGGCGAAAAAAAATAATTAATTCAATTTGCTTATATTTCTTTGGCAGGTGGAGTTAAAAGGTGCTATACCTGGTTTGGACTTTTTGGTTACTGAACGCGGCAGCAACTTCAGTGTGGGTCAGCGCCAGTTAATCTGTCTGGCCAGAGCCGTTTTGCGCAATAATAAAATTTTAGTACTAGATGAAGCCACCGCCAACGTTGATCCTCAGTGAGTATCTTAAATATAACTTTTATACTTTTTTTTGCAGGGTTTGAAGATTTAATCGCTTGTTGTCATCGTTAGCACTTGCGGACGCGTGGTGTAGACAATATTTTGCACAGTGTATAATTTTCGAACAGACCTTATATTTTTAAATTTCAAGTGTCGATTTTTTTATACCAACTCAATTTCTTTTATAAAACTTGTATTTTTTATTAACGCTCTATACATAACATTTCGCGATTTTTAATATCGAATCCGCTTTAGCGCAACACGCTTTACTGAAAAAAAATCGGATTACTGAAAGCGATACAAATTACCGCACTGATTTTAAACGCAGCTAGTATTATTCACTTCGCTTTACTGAAAATATCGTATTACTGAAAACCAAAAGTAAGCCCACAACTACGTTTTGTATGAAACTTACTTCGCTTTAGTGAAAATCTAAACAATGACAAATTTATTTATTAGAAATCGATTGCATAACTTAAGGCTGAAAAAATTGTGCATGTTTTGTCCGTTGAAAAATTAAATGGCAAAATGTATTTGTCCTTTTCGCTCTTACGTACTTTATTGTATTTTTTCTATTATATTGTCAATGCAAGTGGCTAGACATTTTCGAGGAATTCGTGAAAAATTTCAACAACAAAATGTGCACATATGCATGTGTATGGTGTGTATTAAGTTAGTTGGGTATTAATTGCGAACAGAAACAGACGTCGTTTCTGTTAATTAAAAAATATGAATATGTTTCTATGAATAATTTTTTTTTTTTAATAAAATTTTTACGTTAAATTTACGTACAAAAATATACAGATTTGATATAAAAAATATTGTTTTACTGATTTTAAGCAGTACACTTAACTGTAACAAATTTCAGTAATCCGAACTACGTTTTAGAGAAAAAATCGGATAACTGAAAAAATTGGGTTTTGGTTATTTCCAGTAAAGCGGAGTCGACCTGTATATTAAATTCAAAAATATTGAAATGAAATGACACACATTTTTTAATATTCTTTAATTGCCTTTTGCAGAACTGATGCTCTTATTCAACGTACTATACGTGTTAAATTTAAACATTGCACTGTACTTACGGTCGCCCATCGTTTGCAGACCGTCATGGATTCTGATCGTATATTGGTCATGGATGCGGGCTGTGCCAGAGAATTTGATGTACCTCATTTATTATTAAGAAATCCCAATGGAGCATTGAGACAAATGGTGGAAGCTACAGGTAGCGAAGCAGAAACTCTCAAAAAGATGGCCAGTACTGCTCATAACAATAGTAATTTAAGTACTTAAAGTTTTGATTTTGAAGATTTCTAGCAAAAAATAAGAAGCATTTATATTCCAAAGAAAATAATTATAAAGCTTCAAAAGCTTGGAGAATTTATTAAAGACTACTTGTACTTATTTGTGAGTCCACTAATATTAAAAAAAAAGTTCAAAGAAATACTTATTTTTGAGCAAAGAAATTTTTTCTATATATATATATATATTTGTGTAGTATTTTTATAGCAACATAATTGTAAATTTTTCAACAATCTTGATTTATAATTTCTTAAGTATTTTTCTATAATTGTTAAAAATTCGAGAGGGAATGTTTAAGCAATAACGTTATTTGTTCTCAAATATTAATATTTATAAAATTTACAGTTTTCTATTATACTAAAAAAAAATAAGATAAAAACATACATATCGTCACCTTAAATGCAAACGGACGTAACTACACAAAAATTCGAAATCAAGTATTTAATTGATTATGGTTCATTTTATCAAACTACATGTTCACGCAAATACTTAGACCTCTGCGATCAAAAAAGAAATTCAAACGGACGTAATTACTAACATAAAAACTTAAATTTATATAGAAAGGAAATAAATGGTTAAAAACATGTAAGTATTCATACTACAAGTAAATTTCGAAGAAAATGTTGAAGAATACTTTATTAATATTGATTTTGTAACTTTTTTGTTTCTCCTGTAAAAAAAATATAAAAGTGTAGTTACGTCCGTTTGCATTTAAGGTGACGATGTACAATCATGCGTGACTGATTGGACTGGACACGTTCATTATACATAAACATTAACAAATAAATATTTAAAATAAATTGAAACTTTTGTTTATAAAATCGTCATTGTTTAAGATTAATTAAATATAGAAATAAATTAAGGAAATATAGTTTAAAAATTATACGAAGAGAGGTTAACCGTGTGTGGAGTTAAATTTAAACATATTCTTCTTTATGCAAAGACGATTGTTAGAACATGCATTAAAGCCGGCTTTGCCATACAAAATTCGTTTGCAAAACCAACTTTAAGTTTAACAATGGCTCTTGCATAAGAGGATTATAATTTTCTCACATTACTTCCAGTTAGACTTGTGTCCAACAGCTCTTTTTGAACTAGTTTGAGAGCGTTTGAATCAAAATTTGTTTCAAACCCATTTAATTTACATTGATGTTTTTAACAGGACTTGTGTCCAACTGAACGAACTAGTTCAAAAAGAACTGTGGGGCACAAGTCTACTTCCAGTCACCAAAAATTTTCGAATACAGAAAAAGTTAAGTTCTTGAAATATGCTTGAAAAAAAAATTATATAAATTCTCAAAAATCTGTTATATGCTAAATTTATCTTAAGAAAACTTTTTAACTACTGATGACAAACTAATTGCTAATTGTTTCAGTTATTCTGAACTTTGTTCACCGTTGGCATCTTCGCTGCTGACGAAATGTACCGAACGATCCTGATAATGTACTGAAGATATACGACTTTCGCCAGAAAACAGTTGACTTGAAGCTTTCGACTGATTGCTGCCAGTAGAACGGGCTTGTGATGAATTCATTGGTACCGGAGTTGAAGTCTTTTGACGATCTAAAGTTTGCCCACCCGATTTACTAGCGAAGCCAGCTGTGCGTGGTGTTAGTGAACCTATAAGGGAATGTAAAAAATGACTGCGCAAAGATTCATCACTGCTGGTGTTGGTGGTTGAGCCAGAGCTGTTGGCAAATTTCTCTAATTCACGCATTAAAAAATCGCGAAAGTTTAAAACCCGACCAGCATCCTTAGAGCTATCATCTAAAGAGGCAGCCTTCAATTAAAAGAAAATAATAATCCGAGATTCTAGATTATGAAAAAGAGAACACTTACTCTTATAGCGGAGTCGGCTAAAGCTGAAACATTCGCCGACGTTGTAGTACTGCTTAAGATATTTATATCTTTTGATTTTGTTCTCATCTCTACAGGCAACTGCCTTACCAGTCGTTTTAAATCATCATCCAATAAGTCGCTGGTAGTTGCCGATGTTGATAATTTATCCAAACCGCTTTCAGCTGCTAAAATATGATTATAAAAATCTTTATCTTTACGAACTGTTGAAGTAAATATTTTCTGCTTTTTTGTTTCGTTGAAACGAAAGGAATTTTTTATTATATTTCTTTTCTTTAATTCCTCCTGGATGTCCAGAGAAGCAGTGTCATTGTCGGTATTTGTCTGCGATTGGCCATCTGTTATATTTTCCAAACTTTCAGTATCTAAAAGTTGCTGCTCGTCTGACGGTATTGACTTCGATGCATTGTTCCTAATGTACTCTCGAACGGCAGGAAAGTTATGGGGAGGTTCTACGCCGCTGATGCGCAATTTAGCTAAAGATTCTTCGACTGTTTCACCGAGCTGGGCATCAGCTTCGGATAATTCTTGTATATACGCGTTAATTGGGGGAAATTCTGTATATTTTGGGGACACTTAAATATAGAAAATATATGTACATAATTATTATTAATAATTTTCATAAAAAGGTTGCGAAAAATTAAAAATAGATTCAAAATCGCTTAAAGATGTAAAGATTGTAAAGATTTTTGTTTGAAACTCTCAAACTTATGGAAATTTTAGAATGTTTACACTTTTAAACTCCGAAAAAATTGCTTATGAATTTGTTTGCTTTCAAAAAACTTCGTACAATTGGAAAGGATTTTCACAATTTGTGAAAAAAATTATTCACAAAGATTTGTCCTGTCGGAAGAAGTGGAAATATGTAAGTTTTTAATTTTAATGGAATTGATACGAAATTAAAATCCATATGAACAAAAAATTTTATTCGGAAATTTTCACATGTGGAATTCATGACAAAACTGGGGTCTAATCGTCGCTTTCGATAACGAAATGATTCGATGACGTTTCTTAGTTTGAGATTGTGGCATTAGATATCGAAGCATATTATTACATTGTTCGACAGCGAATGCCATAATCTCAAACTGAAAAACGTGATCGAATCAGCTCGTTATCGAAAGCGAAGATTAGACCCCTGACTACGTTTGTGTACGTAATTCTCAACAACATATTGAGAGTCGTTCTCTAAAATAGAACAGAAATATAGAAAAATGTGATTAATAAAATTATTCGATTGATTTTTTTAACTTAAGAAAAGTTTTATTAAATTGATCGCATATTTTAACATCCTCAATGACCCATAATGCCGAAGAAAAACAAAATGAATGAAAAATTGTTTTTGCTTTCCACATAAATTTTCGAACGAACTTTTTTTTCAGGTGCATAAGGAAACAGTTCGAACTTGTACAAAGTTAGCGAAAAGTGTCCCAGGTAAAAATTGTTGTTCAATTTTGAGAGCGAATGAGAGAAAAGTTTTTACGAACTTTTTCTTTGTGGATAAGTTCGGACGAGAATTAAATAATCAGCTGTTTTTCGTATGCCGTTTTTGAGCTTTTTCTCAATTTTTTTTTTTAAATACAGAGAAAAGTTACTAATAAAATGATTCAAATGTCGGAAAGGTGTTTTTTATATTCAACCGTTATGCTATTCAAAAACGAGCAACTATACATTTTTTTTAACTTAAGAAAAATGTTAAATTTTCCCCCTATTTTAGCAGCTGACCGACCCATAGTGTAGAAGAAAAGCAAAAACTAAGGTTCTTATTATGAGCAACTTTCGATCTTCGACTGTAGTCGAAAGTAGTGAGCGAACGAATTTTCATTTGGTATTATGACGAGCATTCGTCAAAGATGTCCTTATTGTGAATATCACTCAAAGTTATTTTTAAAATTTGGAACACTTTACCCAAAAATAATAAACAATCGTTTAGAATAATTTTTATACTAAAATACTTAATCGAAAGCTAAATTCTGTTCGATAGAAAATTCGTTGCTCAACGAAATTTTCGATGCTCATAATTATGAATTGAACATTCGATTTATGATGTTCGATAGCCAGCGAAGATCGAAAATCGAATGCAACTCGCAATAAGGGCCTAAATGTGAAAAGTTGTTTTTGTTTTCTACATAAATTGTCGAACGAACGATTATTTCTTTCTATTTTTTTCTATTAATTTCTTTCTTCTTTTTTTAATTTATTTAACGATTTAAAGCCTTACCTGCGCACAAGCAATTTTGTTGCAGACATTCCAAAAATGCTGTAAATTCTTGCTGCAATTGAAGGCTTTGTTCTGGATCCAGTTGTGTTATGTCCAAATTCAGTTGCTTTACATATTCTTCAAATGTTGGAAATTTAATTGGTTGCTGCGACTCATTATTAAGAGCATTTTCCTTTTCTTCTGCCGACTGGCCAGCTGCTGTATTGATTCGGGATGTTGCTGGTGTATCCACCTCAAAAATCGTAGAAAGCTCATGAGCCAATTCATCTTCAGGCAGCTGCGGACTAAAACGTTTAATTGTCGGCGGTGGCTTCAATTTGCGTCCCAGTTGAAGCATAGTACTTTCAGACGATGACTGTGAAAGAGGTTCCTGATCAATGCGATTTTCTAGGGCTGTTATAGGGCGTGATTCTTCGATACCACTGTCGCGACTATTGGCGAATTGTTTATTTTTATCGGCCGATGACAATTTGGGCATTTCATGCAAAATATTGGAGCTAAGGGACTGTTTGTTTTGTGTGGTGTCTTCGGAACTGGAACTTAGACGCGTTAAATCATTTTGTTCGCGGCGTTTGCTTTTTTTGCCTTCAGGTAGCTCGAGATATTCGGTAGAATGTCGACCATTATCACTAACAGAACTAAGGGTAACTTCTAAAAGTCGTTGTTTTTCTTCACGTACCCGATTAATCAGTTCGGTTAGTTCCGCTATGCGATGAGTACAATTTTCGGTTAGCTTAGCGTAGCGAGCAATTTGCGAATCGGATTCGGTTTTACTGGAGCCAATGGATAATTTGGCATTAATGGCCTTGTCCACAGTTTCTACTGGTCGTTCAAGGCTGTTTAAAGATTTTACCGAGTCCTTATCATCACTCGAATAATAAGATGATTGACTTTTGCTGGAAGATTTCACTAAATTATCTGCCAAGACAGTTTTCGGTTCTATTTGTTTACTTTTACTGAGCAGCGTTGCTCTGGTGCTCTGTTGTGTATTCATGGTTGTTGTGGAAGGCTTCTTTTGGCCTGTTTTTAAGGAAGATTTATGTTCAATTTTTTTATGCTTAGTAAGTTTGTGTTGTGTTCGTTCTTTTTTCTTAATTTCTTGTGCATTTATGTGCTCTTGTTGCAAACGTTTGCGCCATAAATCGTCCAACAATCTCATACTATTTTCCAAAGACGTGTTATTTTGCGATCTTATGGATTGTTCCACATCTCTAATAAAACTCTTATTTTCTTCAATGAAATTGTGCAAAGTTAAGAGACGTTCATCCGAAGTTATTATTTCGGTATTAGTAATATTGGCCGTTGTATTAATAATACTTGACCCCGGCGTATCAATTTCTGAAGAGCTGACAGCTAGTTTTTGTACCGAATTGCGCGACATGCCCAACAAGCGGTTAACGTATTGAGCTATTAAAGGATTGAGATGGGGTGGGGGTCTTTGCATTGGCCTATTATCCACAGATTGCAGCGAAATTTCTGATTCTTCCTGTTGTTGTTGGTTTGACGTAATTTGGTTGACCATTTCCGGTTCTTTAGTTGTTTTCTTGGGCTGTACAAGGATTTCCTTGGACAAACGCTGCGCTAAATCATCAATTCTTGTGGGCAGTTCTGGCGGCAGGCTCATATAGGAAGTTGAGTTGGAGTCATAGGAATTTTGTCTTCCCAGTATGCCTAATTTAGTAGCTGATGAATTCTTCATTTTAGGGATATGTTTTTTAGCTTTTGGTAACGAAGGCTGGGGACTTCTCATTAGAGTCGACAATTTGCAAGGACTTTTTTTGGCAGCAATTTTCCTTTTCGCTTTTTGAGGGATCTTAACACATTTTGTGTCTCCTTTAAAGGTTATAATAATTTCTAAAGGATTTTTACCCGGAGCACACACCACTTTCTCTTCACTATAACTACCTTTAACATCTCCCTTTTTATCAGTCGAAGATGAGCTTTCCTTGTTTTTATCATTATCCTTTGCTCTTTGCTTTGAGTCTTTATCTACTACATTTTCTTGTAACTTATTCCGTTGTTTCTGCAGTTCGTAGAACTCCCTTACTTTCCTATCTAATAAAGCCTCCTTAGATTCCAATTCTTTTTCTCTTTCCCTTAATCTCTTTATATTGTCCTCATCTTCATTTATCAATATTGCTTCACGCTCTTTACGCATTTCACTTATGTTATCGATCACTTGTTTAAGATTTTCCTCTTTTGAGGAAAATTTCTGATTTTCCGTTTCTTGCTTCTTACTTTTGGGTTCATTATCATTTTTCAATGCTTTAATTAAAGAGTTTCGCAGTTGATCTAAACGTTTGAGTAAATTTTTCAAACGTTGTTGCTTGGACTGATCTTGTGTAGCGTTGTTGTTTTGCAAGTCTTGTTTAACAAGCCTGCTTTGATCGTCCACATAGCCCAGTAGTATTGAGCAGCAGCTATCACTGGACACATCATCTGTGGGCAGTGGTTTATCACTGAGAGCAGCGACATTTAATAAATTGCCTATATTTTGCTCCTTTGCCGAAGGAAGTTTATGTATAGTTTCATCTTCTTCAAGTTTATTTTGTTCGGAGCATGTTATTATGCTTGGCCTTTGAAGTAATTTCTCTATAGCTGAATTCATTTTACCTTCTTTACGCAATTGTTTGTCAGCGAATATATGAAGTTGATTTTCCTTAAACCGAATGTTAAATGACATTGTTAAAATTACATAAGATTTCATATCGTTGGTCTCAAGTAGAAAGGCCCTAACTCAAATAATTGTAACTTTACAGGAGAAGGTATAAACACTTGCAATAAATTTTTGTGAGGAGTTCTTTATGTGTGAAATGTATTGGAATCACTGTAAAACTCAATTTCGTAAAAATACGAGTTAGGGCCTTTCTATTAATATATCGATATCTACATATTATATAGATATAATTACATTGTTGGGCAATTGATTAGCGTATTCTCGAGATAAAACTTCAAGCTTTTCAGTTAAAGCATTGCAATCACGTCGTATTTGTTCACGTTCCAAAGCCTTTTGACCACGTTCTTCCATTATTTGACTAATAAGAGAATTAAATATTGTTAATATTATTAGTTTTTTCTAACTTACCACTTTTTCAATTCTTCCAGTTGCCTTTCTCTTTCTTTTTGATTTTCCAGCACAGCTTGCTGCATGGCTGAAGGCTGACTATGGTCTCTCTGTTTCTGAACACTGACCGCCATAGCCTTTTGATCTTGTTCTTTTGCTAGTTTGCTATTATAATCATAGAATTGCACTCGCCCATAGCCACTGCTGCCACCGATCCCTGCAGAATTGGTTTTCTGCCTGGTTGTTCCTGTCGATGTTGAAGGCTGGGTAGTAGCTGATCTAGACGACTTTGATGAGTCACTAGTTTTGCGAGGCGACTTTGCTACTGGTGGTGCTAATGGCGGTGGAATTGCAGCTGCCCTTGCTTGTTTCTGGGGTGATAATTGTATTGCTTTCGTATATGTTGTTTGACTACTGGCAGTTGCTTTTGGTGCACTTTCTTGCTGCTTTTTAACTAACTCGGATATAATTGTAAAACGTTTTTCCTTCGGCTCTTGTGTATTAGTTTCTTTAGTTTGGACATTTTGTTCTTTTACTTTCATATCACTGGATAACGTAGCAGTAGTTGAGGAATGTTGTATAGAAGTACTTTCGCACGTATTGCTGTCCTTTTGTTGACGTGCCTTTCGTGGACTTACTCTTATAATACTACTAAATTGTCTGCTATATTCCGCATGTTTGTCGGTAATTTCAGCAGGAGCACTTATGGTCACAGAATCATCAGTTCCAACTTCAACATCTAGATACACTGCTGGGGTTTTTATCAAGCATTTATTTTTTGTAGGCACAAATACGGAAGTTTGGGTCGCACGATTATCCACAGAAAAGGACGATGTACTATCACAAGTTGAACTCAACGAAAATGAAGTCTGATGTATTGTAGTTTGCTCCTTATAACCCTCGTCTTCAAATTCTGATTCACTAGAAGAAAAGCTAAAGTGCCTTTTTCTTTTGCTAGCTTCATTTTTATTATTTGCAAGATGATCATCCGTTTGGGTACAAGAACATTTATATTCTTTATTGGCACCAGCAAGAGTTTGTTGGCACGGACAGACAGGTTGGCAGCTAAATTGAACATTTCCTGGCTGACATTTTCTAGCAGCAATTTGTTTTCTAAAATCTTTAAATGATGCCTGCTGCTCTTTTTGTTTGGCCTCTTTTTCCTTCTCCCTCCTGGCTGCCTCGTGAGCGGTTCCAATTTGAAATATAGCACCACGATATTCCTCACCTTTACGTTGCAAAGCATGTTGACGCCAGCACTCCCATTCTTGTTGCTTTGTTGCCTCCCATTTCTGTAATTCTCTAGCTTTTTCCTCATTTACCTCATCACGTATTTTCTTGGCCAACTTTTTGGATTTTTCGCGCACCTATTTCAAGAATTTATATCAAAGAATTTATAAAAAAAAGGAAGCATTATTGTACCTCCAGTAGACGCATTTTTCTCCTCTCTTTTTCTTCAGCTTTCCTTTGTTCTTGTTGATCGGTCAACAATGGATGAGAACTACAATGTTTAGAGAATTTTCCATTAAGAGTAATATTCACGGACATTTCTTTCTGGTTATCATTTAGTTGGTGTTTGAATAATTTTTTCGGAAGATTTATGGTCAGCAGGGTCAATAGTTTGACCATGCACCAGAAGGAGTAAAAAATTTAAATGTTGTGGCCAGGGATGGCAACGTTGGTACAATTGTACCTTTTTTGGTACTATTCAATCTCTGAAAGTACAATAGTACACCAATGACTAATTTAGTACATTTAAGGAATCTCCTCATTTTCACTCCGCATTTCTTTTCAAACAATTGCATATGTCAATTTTCACTTTTGGACCATTAACCTCATATTCTTCTCACTTTCCAAATAATTTTTCTTCTATGCTTTAACATCCCAACTTACAAGCATTACTTTAATAAAAACAAATAAAGATGTGTAATTTTAACTAAACATTTTTTTTAGTAGAATTAAGTTCAAAAAAGTACAATTTTTAAAGTTGTTGGTACAATTTTAAAACTCTCAATGTCATCCCTGTTTGTGGCATTTAATCATAGAGTTGCATTTCTTAGCACTAAGGATAATTAGAGATGATATTTTTAAACCAATCAATGTGAAGAAATCAATCCGAAATATTTCTTTTTATAATATATTAAGTGCCAAGCAGTGAATTACTTCAAAAATGTAAAATATGCTAATAGCTAATGTGTCAAAATGTGGTTTTATCACGTTTATTCCTGACAAGTTCAATCTATTTTGAATTAAACGATAGCTATGAATTTTTGTGGTCTGGCAGCCTTTCTATAGCAATATTTAGGCTGGTAATACTGTAGAACAAGCTACATTTTCTTAGTTTTCGCGGGTGAAAAAATTCTTTGCGCAAAAAAATTTATCAAATGTGTAATTGAATACATATCATAAACGTGAATTTAATGTATTAATTATTAAATCTTGTTAATGTTAATTGCCGTTGTGTTGATGGTAAAGTGTTGCATGGTGTTTATTTTATCTTTCCAAGTCTTTCTGGTTAGATTAATTCCGAATGCCTTTAACGGCACGGGAATAGTGTTCTTGTTTCCAAATTTAAATCTTAAAATAGTTATATGCAAGCTTGTAATTATGTTTGCTTTTATGTCCTTTGTGCAATTAATGTCTTGCGTTTGGCTTTAATATTAAATTTAAAGTTTTGCCAAGCTAATGTCTCATTTTAAATGGGTGTATAATATGTGTGGTGTTAATTTAAAGGAATCTAAAAGTGTGTTTATGTCATATCTGTTTCCGAAACCATCGTCTAGCAACAAGTTATCGAATGATAGCAAGTGCAGCACAACCGTCCTATGAATACAAGGTATATATGAATGCTTGCTTTATCTTTTTGTCAATTTCCTCCCTTTTGTGTCAGAGGATACATTTTTATTAATCTATTTCATGGAATATCGCTTATCAAAATAAATAACTCATTCATTTTGTTGCTGCTCAAGCAACTCGTCAGCAGATTTCAACAACGATTCAAAAAACCTTACAAATTGTGATTGAAATCTACTGATGAGTTGCTGGAGCAGCAAGGAAATTAGTCTAGCTGTGCTTAACCAACAGCAAATTAATTTTTTAAAATTCCTAAAACATAAACTTTAGTTCAGAGGTAATAATTCCATTCGATAATTTTTTTGTGATAAATTTCTAGTAGGTACCTAATAGTTTTTCATACCTTGTTTGCTGTGGCGGTTAATACTGTTTTGGCCAAAATTTGTTGGCAGATCGTATGAACGCTCAAAGCTGAACTAAACTTTTTTGAACTTCCTGAAATCATGTCAGGGATTCAAGCAATAATTCTTAATACATAGTGATTGTACTTTTCAAAAAGTTATTTAATTTAAAACATACTTTGTTGAAAAGCGAATTTGCTAAATATGGCTGCAGATAAATGGGCGGAGTGACTAAGACCATATGGCCATGAATGATGATAAACCATCACTCTTGCTTCAGAGCAGAGCAATGTTTTGCCCTATGAGCCATTGACCTCAAGTATCCGGTCCTAGAATTGGCCCATCGGATCTCAGTTTCCACAACTATAAATGCCAGAAAATCCAAGTTCGCAAAAAAAAATTAAACTTTTCCAAGGGAAGTATTTCCATTTCTCTGTCTTTCGATTAAAGATAGTTTTAGTATTTTAACCCTATTGGTTTTAAAAATATAAAAAAAAAAATTATAAAACATAAAAATTAGAAACTGTTCTGCTATATTTATGGAAATACTTTCTTTGTAAAAGTGTAAAGTTTTTTGCGAACTTTATTTTTTTTGGCACTAGGGTGGTAGGATATAATCGGCCCTTTACTGTAAACCGATCGATTTGAAATCGCATGATTTTAAAAAACGAATTCCGACAATAGAAATATTTTTTTAGATATTTTTAAAAAAATTATTATTTAGATTCTCCAATAGCATGTCTGAAAGAAAATGATCGTGTATGATTTTAAACACGTCTGTAGGACCATAATTAATTTTTGGAAACCGAGAAATTTACTCGGATTCGGTTTACAGAACAGGGCCGAATATCTTGTGGGTCAATACTAGTTCGGGATAGATATATCGAGTCATAACCGCTAATAAAAACTTAAGCGAAACATATCGGCCCTTTTTTCGATTTTATCGTAAGCGATATGTTATCGAAAATTTCAAAATTTTTGATAACTTTTAAGATACAGGCTGTACAATTTTATCGTAAGCGACAATTTACGTACAAAAACAATTTAGAATATTTTAAAATAACCTTCTGAAAAATTTAATTTTTGTCACTTACGATAAAATCGAAAATAAGGCACAATATTTTGGAATTCGTTTGTTTTTTAATAAAATCGGTTATTTGCGATAGTCAATAATCGATTTTGGTCAAGAAATGAAATTCGAAAATTATGTCGCTTTAACTTTTTTTTGGCGGTTACGGCATGATATCATACTTTACGATCCTACTGTAAATGCCGCAGTTATAACGAAAACTTTAAAAAGGTGATCCATATCAAGGCGAATTCAGAATCTGAATACTGAATTCGCCTTGATCCATATGTTTGGCAAAAAAAAATTCAAATTTTGTTTCGATGTTGCCTAATTAATTTTTAAGAAAAAATAAATAAAATACCAAATACGTTACTTTTCTATGATAGTTTTTAACTATTTTCGTATTTATTTGCATTTGTTTTTTTATTCAAGTTTTTAGTTTATTTAATTCTAGTTTTTTGTTTGTTTAGTTTGTATCACAGTTTTGGTTTATCACAGTTAAGGTTTCTGTTTATTAGTTGCGGATGAAAAAGATCGCAGTAGTTGAAAATACTTCCGAGCTTTATTAATTTACCAAGGTCTCCAAACTTGAGCTGAAATAACTACTGGGTATGGTGCAGTTGTAACATTGTCATCACTGTGATAGCCAGAAGAAGCCGGACTCAAAGGGCAGTCAATAGTTAATGACTGCATGTGTTGTTGTTCTTTTGGAACTGCTGGTTGTTCTTTTCGTTGTTCATATTGTTGCTGCAATCTATTGTACGCGCGTCCCAAATGTGCCATAACCGATTTGCCCATTTCAACTGTCGTGCCTGGTGTTGAGGCCAAAATGCGTGACACTTCATTAACAGCATTCATATAACCATTGCGAAAAGAGTCCTTGGATATTTGTTGGTTTGACATATTTTGTTCCCTGACCTGTTGTCTGAGATAAACAATGATGGCTTCCAGCATTTCAGCCTTACCCATGCGTAAAATATTATCATTGCCGTTTAAATCGACCATTAATTGCTTAAGGCCATCCAGATACTTGTTGATACGAGCACGACGTTGACGTTCCAATAAAGGCTTTTTTATTCTTTGATAGATTTCTGTTTTTGTTGCGTATTTCATGTTGCACATGCTTTATGTACATATGTATATTTGAATTTGTTTTTGAAATTTCTTTAGTTTAACTTTAAGAAATGTGAAAGGTAGAGATGTTTACTTCTGTATGTTTTTTAAGAGAATGAAGTTCTACTCAGCTGTTGCGAGTCCTTTTATATTTTTTTAAGTATTGTTTTAGTAAAGGGGTTGTTCTCTTCCAGGAAACATTGAGACTTCAATTTATCCTGCTCACAAGTTAGTGTGAGTAATTGGGGGGTATGTTGGTATGTTGTTGAAACGAAAAGTAGTTTTTTGTTCAGTGAATGAATTAATTCTAAATTAGAAAAATAAGTTAATTGTAAGTCAACACATTCATTCTACTTCCTATTAATATTATAATCGTAAAAGTTTAGATGTTTGTTACCTGACAACGAAAAAACCGGCTGAAGGGATTTTAATAAAATTTAATACACTGACTGGTTGGTTATATCGAGCCATAACGGACAAAAAAGGTTAACCGACAAATTTTTGGGATAGCAAATAATCGATTTTGGTAAAAAAAATCAAGTTAGAAAATTATGTCGTTTAAGCTTTTTTTTGGATGTTATGGTACGATATGGTGTATAGAATCAGATGATACCTTTTATAGCAAAACTGGCACGGTTTAACCCATTATGGGTTTGTAGTGGTCTTAAAAATTTTAAAACTTCTACGCGGCTGAATATTTTTAGTAACAATAGGTGTGTTCATTTACAAAAAAATTGCTACGAATTTGTAACAATTGTTACTCGAAAGTGCTCATTAGTTAAAAAAGGTTTCAAATAGAGAGCGTCAAAAGAGAGTAAAAAATTTACACAAAACATTCTTCTGGTAAAATTTTTACTTGCTCGAATTATATCCAACAGCTGTTGTGCTTTTGTTTCCAAATATTTAAATAATTATTTAAATTAAATTCAATTAATTTAAATTACATTAAATTAAATATAATTAATTTAAATTAAAAATATTTCTAAAAAACCCGAAAAATGTCAATTTGTTTATTTAAAACTTACCTTACCTTAATATAGAAAGGCGCAAACTCGTTACTTTTTTTGAAATTGATTTTCTTTTTATATGATTGGTGATTTACATGAGTAATTTTAAAATTCGATGATGTAAAATCAATCCTTTTGGAAAGGGGGTATTCCCTCCAAGAATGGTTTTGCAACGCCTATTTTCGACTTCGACTGTGACGTTTTTGTAATAGATTAAAGAACACCGACGTATTTTTAAAGGTGAAAAGGAACCCTACTGTTTTCGCTACGATACCGGTCTGTCTGTCTGTTTGTCACACGCTGTTTTCTAGAGAACCATAAGATCTACGGGCATGAAATGTTCACAGAATGTGTAAAACTTTGGCTGCTACAACAACAAATATATGGCAGTTAAAAATTAAAAGGTATTCTAAAGCGCGCTACGAAACATGTGGAAATCCTAATGTAATATACATACAATTATGTATATCTGTGCAAAAAGGAAAAAGTGCTTAAGTCGAGATAAGCTGATTTTGAGTTAATGGTACCCCCGTAATCAGCATATTTCAAAGTACCCCTGGCCGAAATTTCGATGAATTTGTGAGATAGCGAAATGACTTGCGGCTATCTTTTTAAGAATTATATTCTCATTTGGAATAATAGCTTAATTAAGGTTATAATTTGGAATATTTCAACTTAAGTATATTATTTACAGTGTGTAGAACGATGTTTACTTTAAAACAAATAGAGGTTAACAAAGAATTTCCCAATTTAACTGTAAAATAAATATATTTCTGAATCAATTTGCAAGTTTAAAAGTACGTTCCCGCAAAACAGTCCAATATGACTTAAGCAGTTTTTCCTTATAGTATAGTATAGTGTATATTATTCGTATAGTGTTGCATATCGTTGGTTACAAGTAAAAGGGCCCTGAATCAAATAACTGTATCTTTACAGCAGAAGGTAAAAACCAGGGACTGAAACCATGAAAAATATGGGTTCAGGTTCGGGTTCGGGTTAATCAAAATAAAAAACTCAGGTTCGGGTTCGGTTCTGGGTTCGGGTTCAAAGTTAAAAAAAAAGTTCATGTGTTTTATTAGTAAAAGCTGTATTAACTTATACGCTGTTTTTCTATCAAAGTTACACTACACAGATACATACATATGTATGTACATGTAAAGGACACCTGGTGTTAAATCCGCCTTGGTCCTTATTTTATTTTGATTTTGTTTTTAATTTTTTTTTGCATGCAAGAAAGGTAATGTATCTTATTATTCTTCTATAAAATATTTATTACAACAGCTTTGTAAAACTATTTGCAAAAGCGTTATTTTTTACACTATTGCAATAAATTTTTGTGACGAGGTGTATTTGTGTGAAATGTATGGGAATCATTGAAGAACTAAAATTCGTGAAACGAGTTAAGACCTTTCTACTTCTGACTATCGATATATGTAGTATATGCATTTTCACGGATTATTAAGGTCGTACCTATTTTATTGGCCATATGTGTACATATGTAGTGTCCTTACGGAACACTTCGTCTGCGAGTCAAAGTCGCACTTTACTGAATTTATTTTAAATCTAGGACTAAAATCTCGTATTCGAACCACGATAAGGCCCATTACACATTTTTGTTTTACTATCATATCTAACGAGTTTATGTTGTTGGTCAACCACAGCTCTTATTATTTTCGAATACTATTCGTACCTAATGAATCACAAATAATTGAATTGATATTAGACTAAACGAAAAGGATAAGTACGGATATTTTAGTATTTTCATTCCTTCGAAATTTCTCATTTTCTCTCAACGGCTGTACTTTTATTTACCCTCATATACTCTTGTGTGTTATTGGAGTTGTTTAAAGAGCACATACATACATATGTACATATTTCCTTTTTGAGTCATCTACTTGATATTTTTGTGCATGAAGCAGCTGCAGCTGGAATCATCATCATCATCCTTAATACTTACTTACTATAAGATATATTTTTTTCTGTTTATTTTATTGTTTTAAAAAAACTTATGGCTCGTGGCCGTGGGAACATTGCTGAAACTGAGTTTCTCACACGGTGTTTTCTTTTTCCAGTTGTTCGTCAATTTGAAACGACAAACACATGCGTCTGTTTGTCCTTTGCTGTTGTTTCTGTAAGGATTATTTTGCAGCTGTCATTATTATTTCGTACATTTTGGCCAGAGTAGTACAAGTAGAAGTAAAAGTATAATAAATAAATAAGATCATGATATCACATTCTGTGTTCAGAATTATCAAATTTCTTCTTATGTACATATATTTTTTTATTGGTGCCTTTAGGTTTTTAGTGCTTTTTATGGTTTGGTTTAGTTAATCAGATTGGCCATAGGACACTCTGATTATTTTGCTAAGGAGTGCAGTACCTCTAAATATTCTTTACCTTGATGATTATTCTTCTGGGCAAACACGTACATATGTATATATTAATGTACATACTTACACACACAAGTATTCCTATACATATGTATATACATGTACATATGTATTAAATAATGCGTTTGCTGGTTGTTGCTGCTGCTTTTATGTGCCAAGGACTTTAAAACATGCAACCTATTTTCCATCCATTCATACAGTCACTCAGTCATTCATTGATTGTTTGGTTTATTATACAAAATTTTTTTGCTTTTGTGTCTTTCCCTCGTTTTATTAGTCCTGAACCGTGAGAAAAAATATATTTAATTATTATACCCTTATTGTCCTTTTTTGTTTTGTTTTGTAAAGCTGTTTGTTGCAGTTGTGCTGGGAGCGAGTATTTTATTTTGTTTATTTTATTTTATTGTTATTATTGTATATTTTTTTGCTCCTGCTGTTCATGTTGCATTTTAATGGATCGTGCTTCTTATTGCCTGTAAATTGTTGGTTAATCTCGTGTGTTAAGTGTGTCTGAATTAATTTACATTTAAAATTCTGGCAGATTTGGCTGCCTTGCATTTAGGTAGAGGGGATATGCGTAAACGTATGTAAGTAGGTTATTAATTAATTATTGTCCCAAATGAAACGTATCGATTTATAAGCATGTGGTGATCCTTGTCGTTTAAGTTCGGTGAAAGATCAATTTGTAAATTGTTCATCAATGTGATCTTAAAGGCGCAAAGTAATTAAAAAATCAATAATAAAATTAAGGCTTGTCGCAGAGAGTGAAAAATTACTTTTAGAATGACCTATCACAGATTATAAAACTACTTAAATAGATCATTTGTAATAGCAAACTTAAGATAGTTTTGAACAGAAAAGAAATTAACCTTCTTAACCTTGTACCTAACATTTAAATAATTCTTAATCGATCTAGCTTTCTAAAAATATGATAAAAGAAATATTTCTTTTGCACCGTTTCTTGCAACATTTTGTCATCGATTAAACAATAAGAAATGGACTGTTCACATATTAAGTAACAACTGGAAGGGTGAAGGGGGGGGGGAAGGGTTTAGAAAAAAATGTATACTGAAAATTTTGTAAAAAGCTTTACAAAGTAATATGTGAATGACCCCTAAGCCCTTTATCGGAACAATGTTTATTCTTTGTTGCCATTTTACCCAAAAAGCATTCACGGTTTTAAAAAATCCTTAACCTTAAAATCTAGAATTTTTCTTCTTCTGTAAAATATTAGAATATTAAATACAAAACTTGGGAAATTATTTCCCAAAAATAATATCCTCCAAATGTAAGACCTCGCGTTTGCGGCACTAGGGATGCTAATCGGAATTGATTTTTGAAAATCTCGGGATTCGGAGTTTTGTAAATTCCAATCCCGAAATCCAGGGATTTTTGGTATTGTGGTATTCCGTAATCTAAAATTTTTGGTAAATTCTATTTTTTTTAAATAAATATTACTTTAATAAGAAAATTTATTTTATTTATGCATTTTAAAAGGTTTTATATTGATAATATATCATTACACAATTGTCTTTAAACTTTAAAGTTAACAATTTTCTGATTAACCACATTTTATGTTCGAGAATTTATACTGATAGTCACATAACAGTATCGATCAGCTGTTTCATACCGTAGCAGTTACATTCCATTACAGTCGGCTAACAGAGCCTTAACTCTAATCATATTTTAAACAAAATACTCCGCATTATTCTATAAATATTTCTCGCTTTCACGTTAAACCGACATCATAAAGTTTGCACAGTCGGATTGGCGACATTGCTCATCAGCTGATTTTTTTTTGTTTACACGAATATAACTTAAAAATTATTTGACAATTAGCTCTCTACCTTACTTAATGCTTACAATTTTTAGACACTTACGTTCTGAAAAGTTCAGAGTTGCATCTAATGCGAGTATTTGTACTTAATGTTCAATGGAGCTTAATTAATCGTACTTACCCTTATATTCAGTGGATTTGGGTTAAGATTTTGGGGAAGAACTGAAGTCGACGTAATTATTAAAAGTAAAGACAAGTTGTTTTCTATAACTAAAAAGCTTCTTGCAGTAAATTTTAAAACGTTTTCCATCAAATCTCAAAATTTTTAAAACATCTAAAAAATTTGCTCCAAACATGGATTAGGACAACCTAAATTTAAAGAACTGGTAGAGTATTGTATAAGTTATTAATTTACTTTGTTATCAACGAGCTACGCTTGCAGTGAACGATTTTTTTCGGCAATGAAGTCAATAAAAACTAAAATTAGAAACAAAATTCAGTACGATTGCGTAAAGCTCTGTTATGAACTAATATAAATTTTAAAAATAATTCAATTTGTTGTGACACTTCATCCATCTCCAGAAATGGTAAAATTAGTACAAATTACGTTATGGGGAATTTGGGGGATAAACATTTTGAAATTGGGGATGTCAGTAGCAAGAATTCTGGGAACCCTGTCAACGTTGAAGGCATATAATACCATGGATGTTTTTTTTTACAAAATACGAGGGCGGATCAATAAGTCCGTGACTTTTCGAACTTCCCTCGTAGTTATATGAAATGCAACACTGTTCCCATCAAATACCACATGTTAATATACTGCTGTCAAATTTTGAGCAAGTGTCGTCATTTACTTTGCGTTCAACAGCTGTTCAAAACACAACCTCGTGTATTTTTCTAAATATGGAAAAAAGTGAATTTAAACTGCTCATTAAACATTATTTTTTGCGAAAAAAACCGTCAATCAAACCAAGGAAAAGCTCGATTAATACTATGGGGACTCTGCACCATCGATTTCAATGGTAAAAGAGTGGTTTACTCACTTTCGTTGTGGTCGCACAAGTAATAACGACGCTGAACGTTCTGGACGGCCAATTGAGGTCAGTACACCTGAAAATGTAAAAAAAAATCCACGATATGGTGTTGGCCGATCGAAAAGTAAAAGTGCGTGAGATTATTGATGCCATAAGCATTTCATATGGCATGGGTTTAAGAAAGTTGTCTGCAAGATGGGTGCTGCATTTGCTCACAATCGACCACAAACGCATGTGCAGTTTCCATGGGAAAAATCCATGAATTGGGCTATGACTTGCTCCCTCATCCGCTCTGTTCTTCAGATTTAGTCCCGAGTTACTATTTCTTGTTCCCAAACTTGAAGAAATGGCTCGTCGGAAAGAGACTTGACTCCAACAACGAATCATTCCACAAACAAAGGCCTATTTTAAGAACCTCGAAAAATCCCATTTTTTGGAAGAGATACAAAAACTGGAGAAACGTTGGACTAAGTGTATTGAGTTAAAATGAGATTATGTATGTTGAAAAATGAATTTTTATTAAAAAAGTCAATGACTTATTGATCCACCCTCGTATTTGGCAGTATTTAGAGAAACATCACAGTGTGTTGAACTACCAATCCGTAACACAAGCATTTCTTTCATCCTCTGAAACTTGAAAAATATAACTAAAATTTTTTTGTGGATATGGAACGATATTCTTAAAAAATTTTCTTCAGGGAACGCAAAGTAAAGATTTTTGTGATATTCTACAGAGTTTTCCCTTTTCTTTGATACCAATCTTGCTCAACAAATATTTAATCGGAACAAATGCAGTTTAGCGAAGCAGCTCCAAACAAAATAAAAAGTAGCCTATGTGATAGAAAATTCAAAAATAAGAAGAAAATATTAAATAAAAAAGTTGGCGGCGAAGCCTATTTTCCGAGTTATGGGGCTCTGAACTTTTTCATAGGAAACAGCGAAAAATTTCCAAAATTTTTTTTAAATTAATAAATAAATAATAAATAAATAATAAATCTCATAGGAAATTGAAAATATAAGAAAAAAAAAATTAAGTAGAAAAATTGGCTCCGACCCTTATTTCTCGAGTTATTGGCCTCTGAAGTTTTCACCATGGTGTTTCCCGACACGGCGCAGCTTAATAAAGATTTTCTGCATTGCAAAGTTTTCTTGTCTAATACAGTTTTTGTGGACTGCCGGCCTTCGGCCGGGCTTAAGGATTATCTCCGCCATGGTGTTTCCCGACACGACGCATATTGATTAATCATTGTATTTCCCAAAACGACACTGCTTGTTAATGATTTTCTGCACAGCTCTAAATTGCTTCAAATATTGACCCCATCACATTTAGAAATGCAGAGAAATCACAATAGTCTATGAAAAATTTATAGGCCAATAACTCAAGAAATAAGGGTCGCAGTTAATTATTTTTACTTAATTTTTTTTCTTATATTTTTAATATCGTATCAGATAAGCTATTTAAATTTTTTTTGAGATTTTTCGCAGTTTCCTATAAAAAAGTTCAGAGCCCCGCCCCATAACTCGGAAAATAGGCGTTGCCGCCAACTTTTTTATTTAATATTTTCTTCTTATTTTTCAATTTTCTATCACACAGGCTGCTGTGAGCTGCTTCGCTAAACTGCATTTAAGCCGAAATGATGTCACATAGCGTAATCAATTAAAAAACTGATTTGATATTTTTTTTCCAAGTTTCTCCCTCTTAAAGTTTATACGACGATATGTGTTATTTTAAATCGTTTAACGAAAACTGCCAAATAGCTGGCAACTATATTTATCACTGTATAATGATCATCAAGGCAAGATCAATAAACAATTAAATAACGATTTTCATACTCCACACAAGCATGTATGTATGTATGTACAACATTTTCTTTGATGAGTTTGTCTGTCTGATTGCCTGCCTGCCTGCTTGCCTGCCTGCTTGGCAGCCATCATTATCCTGTGTTGTAATTTTTATAATTACACAGCCTTTAAAAAAGAACTGAGAACTAGTTCTTACTTCCTGTCGCCTGTGTAATTTTACAATATTAATAAATATAAATAGCCAGCCATTCATTCATTTGTTTCTTGAAATAAAATGCAATATATTTTTGTTGTTGTTGTTGCTTCTTTTATATTTACATGTTGTAATTGTACATCATTAATCATTTGCATAATGTGCAAAACAAGAAAATAATAATAATTAAACTAAAACGCTACCCTATCACAGTTGGATTATGTAAAGCTGGTACATAAGAAAAACAATAAAAAAAAATATATACTTATGGTGCTCGTCGTATCAATAGTTTAACAAAAATTAACTTAATAAAAATATAAATCTTAGGAGTATTAAAACTAAACGAGATCGTTAATGTAATGGAAGAACTGAAGTGCATGCACTACTGGTGTTTTTTTTTGTTTGCCTTCTTTGCACCACTGATGGCGATGCAATTATGATGAATGAATATCAGAATTGTGTTAATGCAAACACAATTTACCAAGGGCGCCAAACGGGTGCAGCAGAAACTTGTTGCAGTTGCAGGAGGCCCTGTTGATGTTTGAGAGCGGGCGAGGAACGGGAGTAGTCACTATCGCTGGCATAACCGCTCGATACAGGACTGTACATGGCGGTAGAGTATTGTGCTGTGGAACAGCTTACGCTTAGGGGGGTGTTTACAGCAGTGGGTATTTCTTGGGGAGCCTCCAATTGGCTAAGACGTAAGCCCAGGTGAGTCATCAGCTTAGTGCCGAATTGTACATCCACTTTGGGTAAGGAAGCCATGCAGCGGGAAACTTCATTGGCGGCTTGTATGTAACCAGAACGGAAACTTTGTTGAGCTGCAACATTGTTGTGGGCTATTTGTTCTTTTTGTTGTTTCAATTTGCGCAAGTGTTGAACGGTCACTTCCAAGATGTCAGCTTTTTCAAATTTGACATTATTTTCGCCATTGCTCTGAAAACATTCAGCCATCAGGTCCTTTAAGTCATCCAGACACTTGTTAATGCGAGCACGACGTTTCCGCTCCAACAGCGGTTTCATGACCTTGCGGTATTGATAAGTTTTGGACATTTCGTATTTGGTTGCCATTTTTCGTTATTGTTGAATTTAAATTGAAAATTTTTAAAAGTAACTACTTGATTTGATGTTAATACTCGAACGTATGCACAGTGAATGATGTTGCCTTGCAGAGTGTGTTACATTTATATAGCCTACACGTGTGCCAGGACACCACCAAAAACTCGTGCTCAACGCACGCTCTTCTTATGCTCAAAACTAATAATTCGAGTAAGAGAGCAGTACATTTCTTAGTAGAGAGCACGTTTGCTTGGCTCTGGGTTAAACTGATCCAATGTTTAGTGCAGGTTCCTCTTGTCTACGGTTGAACAAAATTTTAGGGGTTGAAAAAGTACGTTACAAGTTCATGCTTGTTTTAAAATATTACTTGTACGGGATATGGCAGTGATGGTGCTTTGCTGGTGATGATGACGGTTGGTCGTGGTGGTGGTGGTGGTTGTATTGCGTTCGTTGCGTTGTGCTGTGTTATGTGCTCGTATGTTGTTGGTAGACAGGTAGCAAATTAAAAAATTTCAAATCGTGGGAAACACTTTGCCAGCTAGTTTCCCACAATTTCCAATTTTTATTTATCTCGTGCATATGGGGTTGTTTTTATTTAGTATGCAATGAAGCATTCATACTTCTTTTAGGATCGTCGTATCCTTTTTGTGTTACTGATAGTGCAGCCAACACACAGGAGTACACACCAAGTGCACAGTGGGTAAAAACATGACAAGTTCCATTGATCACACATGTTTGTATAAGGATATTTTAGGTAGAAATTTTAAAACTGCTGTCAAGTTGATGTTAACATTTTGGTTGTGCCGGAAAATGAGCATGTTACTCGTATATGTTTAACTTTTTACCTGGGTTTTATAAAGTTTTTGTGCTGGAAAACGTAAAGATTGTTAGGAAAGCCACATCATATGTTACATGGAACACATGCAGAGGAACTGCGTCGTAGTAAGTGCATGTCCTTCTGAGTGTACATATGTATGTGCTTTGGTTTCGCAATAAAGCAGCTTCAATTATGGTCCTTCGATATGAAAAAAAATAAACTTATAGTTATAATGATATGCATAAGTATAAGTATTTAGCACGTTGGCTACAAAACCGATGGTCCTGGGTTCGAGCCCGGTATCCAAAAGCCATTAAATAACAACACCACACATTTTTCTGATGTGCATTAGTGTCCCTTTGCACCAATTGTAGGAAAGTCCACGTGATGAAGGCATAGCTACTGGTCACTTAAACTATACCGACTTCAGCAGATAATAATCCTAATCAGAGCGACCTCCTTCGTTGTGTAGCAGAATTATCGGCGAAGTAAAATAACTAATAAAATGGCTCCTAAACCTCATGTAACAACGGAGGCGCTGCAACACCGCATTATGCAAAAAGCAGAGTTCTAAAAGAATGAAGCTATTCTCTATCTCTTCCTTCACCACCTGTCTTCTCTATCACTATACCTTTCCTAAAGAAGGTAACACCTAGTAACATTAGTAGGCATTCATTGCTTAAGTGTTACTTCTCTTTCTTAAAAAAAAAAATTCATATATGTATATACATATATACATATTGCTAATTATTGCGAATGGCGCCGTCGACGTCACATCAAGACGACAGTAAAAATTTTCACTTGTCTACTCTTTGTCGACAACAATTGACTACTATTAATATGCTACATTAATTTACAAAGCCTTAGAGATTAGTAAGAGATTGTCAATAAAAGCCAATTGTTGCCGATAAAGAGTAGACAAGTGACAATATTTATGCCCTGTTTCACAATAACGAAACGAAACTTTCGACTGAAAATTTATATTGAAAACAAAAACAAATTTTCATATTTTATTGTTGTTTTCAATATAAATTTTCAGTCGAAAGTTTCGTTTCGGTCGTTGTCTTGGTGTGACGTCGACGACGCTATTCACAATAAGGGGGATTAATTCCTGTTATTCCTATAAGGAGCATGGAGGCGTGACGGTGTCATTAATAATTTAAGCTTCGGATGATTAGCTGATTGGGCGTACCCAATTGGTACCGATACGCCCGTCAGTAGCTATTGGTTTTCAATGGCGCCAATGTCATGTGGAGATCGGTGCAGCCCAAAATACTTCTAGGACTCTCCTCTCGAAACCGTTGGTTGTACACGACTACATAAAGCAGCTACCCAGCACTCAAGGGAAAGTAAGGACGCACTGCTATCCGCAACCTGTGACGCGTCCGTTAGCATTCAGCTATACTTCCCGCATGCACATAATTAATCGGGCACCAGCATATTTACTCGTAGTAAAAGGAATTCAATTTTACTTTGACATCAACAATCAATACCGGTTTCAGTACTTATGTAACTAGTTGCTCCTGGAGTTACGTTTACAATATTGCATGTTAATTTACGTGTATGTGAGGGTCCGAAGACCAAATTCGACCTGAATTGGCAGTATAATAGTCTGCCTTCAAAGGAAAAAGCAGCATCATCTTCCGCTTGTTCTTCAAGCATCATCATCGCTCGTATAAATATCAAGTATAAAACTAGATTTGTCACTGTCACAATCTGCTTCTGTATCACAAAGATCATCGTCACTGTCACTTATGTTATTCAAATCGTTTTCTATCTGTCGCTGGTCCAAATTTTTTGTGCTATTTTCCATTTTTAGTTAAAAAAAAAAATAAAGGAAATATGTAAACGTAAACTAAAGTGTAACTTTGGTCCCCCAAAAATAAAAGAATGCCACAAATATATAGTATTTAAAATAGAACTCGACTACCTAAAGGCGAAAAGAGATGAAGAAATTATTTTCGAAGTTAGGCGCTGTTCACTTATCACATAACGCTCCAGGAGGGGAGTTAGGATTTGTTAGGGCGTTACTTTGGGGGTATTAAAACTCCGAAGATAGGGTTACATAATATGTGAAAGGCCCCTTACTTAACAAAAAAGTAATCCTGGGGGACCTAAAGTCCCTCCCTACACTAAGGGTTTATTAACTTGGTGGTACTAAAGTCAACTGATTTCTCAACGGCTGCATTTTGTATATGATTATTAAGGTTAATGTTGGTTTGATTGATTGATTGATTGATTGGTTTATTTAGTAGTATGTACCATACTTTATAAAATTCATATACATTTCATATTTTATTATACTATACTAACAATCATAATAACAATAATAATAATAAATAATAATAATAATAATAATAATACATAATAATAATAATAATAATAGTATAAGTATACATAACTTCAATTGATTCTTAGCATTTGTACAATTTCTCTTCTAAATATATTAATATTTCTTTCATTTTTAATATGCGTTGGTAATTGATTATAAATATTTAATCCTTTGTAAAAAAGTGATCTTTTCATCGTACTGTTTGTTACTCGCTGTAATCTGAAGTCTTGACAATTTCTTAAGTTATAAGGCTGAACCTCTCCCACGTATATCAGTTGTTCACATAAGTATTGCGGTGCTAATCCCATTTTCATCTTCTGGATAAATTCTAAAGTATTTAATTCAAGTCTTTGTTTAATTTTAAGCCATTTGAGACAATTTAACATGTGATCTATTGGTGTATAACGGTTGCATCTTAATATGCATCTCATTGCTTTGTTTTGAAGTTTTTGAAGTCTGATTATTTGTTGATCCGTGAAGCAAGTATAAATTATAGTTGATCCAAATTCAAAATGTGGTTTAATCATAGTATTGTATATATTTATTGCAGTGATTATTGATATTTTGTTTCTCATTCTCTTAAAAAAACCGATTTTTTTGCCTATCTTTTTACATATATAATCACTATGTTCTTTAAATTTTAATTCTTGGTCTAGTATAAAACCGAGGTATTTAATACTTTTTACTTTTTCTATTTGTTCGTTATTTATTTCAATTTGTATATTACTGTTCATATTTATTTCCATAGCTTTTGTTTTGTTCTCATTTAATTTTAATTTATTCATTTTTAGCCATTTGTTCACCTTACACAAATCATTTTCTAGTTTTTGGTGACATAATTGATCTGTTTCTGCTTCCGTAAATATTAACGTATCGTCTGCATATAATACTATTTCACATTCTTCTAATATTTCTGGTAGCTCGTTTATATATATAATGAAAAGCAGTGCCCCTAAAATCGATCCCTGTGGAACACCGTATTCATTATTAAGATTTGTTGATTTTATATTGTTGACCTTAGTTTTTTGCATTCTCGCGTTAAGATACGATTCGAACCATTTTATTTCGTTTCCATTTATACCATACTTTTGTAGTTTAGCTATTAAGATTTTTCTGTCTATAGTCTCATATGCTCTTTTAAAATCGAGGAAGATTGCTAATATTTTCTTATTTTTATCTAATTTTTTCCATCTGTTTATCACATAGTTTACCGCAGTTTCACAAGAGTATTTTTTACGAAAACCCGATTGATATTTAGAGAATAGTTTGTGTTTTTCCATATATTCTTCCAATTGCTCTTTTACAGCTCTTTCAATTATTTTTTCACAAGTTTTTAATGTGTTTATTTGTCTAAATTCTTCGCATTTATTTGTTTTATTTATTTTTTCTATAGGAATCACCATACTTTCTTTCCAGTTTTCAGGAAATATGCCCGTTTCGAACGATTTGTTAATAATATATAAAATTACTTTGCCTATAATGTCCCAATTTTTTAGTATAATACTAATGGATACTTTATTAAAGTCTCTTTTATTGTTTAAGTGTTTACAAATATTTTTTAGTTCATTTATATTTATTGCACGAAATTTAAATGTTTTGTTCACCATCGGAATTAAATTTACATATTGCATATCTTCTATACTATTTCTTATGTCTTTAATACTGTCTATAAAATATTTATTAAATTGATTTGCTATTTGGTAATCATCACTATATTCTATTTGGTTAAATATTACTGATTTTATCACAGATTGCTCTTTCTTTAGGACTAATTCTTTAATCTTTTTCCACATTTGGTTTTGGTCTTTAGCATTACTAATTTGTTTATTTATATATTTATCTTTTTCTTCAACTATCTTATTCTTGTACATATTCCTAACTATTTTGTAATCATTCCAAGCACTATTTGTGTTATATATTTTCGCTACTCTATATTTTTGAATTTTTTCGTGTTTCAGTCTTCGTAACTCATTATTAAACCAGTTGTTGGTACAGTTTTGATTTATATTCTTTTTAATTAAACATTTCTTTATTGCTCCTTCCACGCATTTATCTATAATATTCACATTGTTATTTAAATCATCATTTTCATTTATATTAATCATTGGCATCAATTCAACTCTAAATATTCTTTCATTATATTTAAAATATTCAATTTTTTTATATTCGATTTGTTTTTCATAACTGCACTTAATCGTGATATCAATTGTTTCATGATCAGATATTTTACTTGTGTTGTTATTTTTAACATATACATTATCCATATTTGTTATGACATAATCAATTATTGTTTTTGATCTTTGTGTAATTCTCGTTACCGTAGGAATTTTGTTTGAGAAAACCGCACAGAGAAAACAGTGCCTACTAAATACAATTATAAATTATCAATTATAATCATAAAATAGAAAAAATAGAAAAAAATTAATACGAATTCTCTATGGTTTTTTTCAATAAGGTAATCTTATTAATTTCATAGAGAAAACCTTTTTGAAAAAATCAAGAAAAAATCTTGTAGTTTTTATGAGGTTATCTTATTGATTTTTTTCAATAAAAAAATGAAAAAAATTGCGTCTTTATTCTCTTTACTTATGTATTTTCATTCTATACCATATACATATGTATGTAGTATATTGTGGATGTTATTTATTTATACATACATACATACACATTATGTTATTTTCTTAACTAACTTACTCACCAAGTATTGAACCAGCAAACTTCTACCTGATAGACAAGCACTCTATCCAATGTGCTAACAAGCAGCATGAATAACCATTGAAATTATTGTGCAAACATTCTTATACAAAAATGAAAAAGATTATGAAAAAAATTGTCTGTATGTCTATTAATAGAAACGAAATAACAAGACACCTCATAAAATCAAGAAGATTTCCTTATTAAAAAAATCAATAAGATGCTTGACACATAATCATATAGGAACCTACTAAAATCAAGAAGAAAACCTTATTGAAAAAATCAATAAGGCAACCTAATAAAATCAAGAAGAAATCCCTTTAGCTTACAATTTATAAGAAAACCTAATAGAATCAAGAAATTTTTCTCTATGTATTGTTTTTTTGGTGCCAAAAATAACGGAAATTGAGTAAAAAAAAGTTGTGAATAATAAGATTTATTCTTGATTTTATGTGGTTTTCTTCTTGATAAAATTAATAAGATTTACCACATAAAAACAATAAGGAATCTCTATGAAAAAAATCTTCGCTTCTCTCTGCTGGGATACCCCTCAGCCTAAAAACGGTTCATAGAGAAAATCTTCTTGATTCTATGAGGCAGTTTTTTCTCTGTACGGGTTAATGGGAATTTAACAATCCTTTAGGAACAATGGCCACAACTAGTTGTTCGCTCGTTAATTGAAAACTAACAAAATTTAATTTAATTGAACAGCTGCTCGGGTAGAAATTAATCATTTAACCGCTTGAGTACCCTACTTTTGGCATGATAGATTAGTTTGACATAGAGTTTAATGATGTCCACTTCAATACACACGAGTTACTAGGAAAAGTTCTTCATATTGTTAAACAGTGTTATAATGTGATATATGAAAGCAATTTGACCGCATTTAGACCACTGTAACACCGATGGCACACTCAGCGTCAAATAGTGAGTGAGAAGATTAAAAATACAACTGAAACAAAGTTTAGTTTTAACAGCAACACAACAACAGCAAATGAAAAAAATAACAACTACCACCTGCCCTTTCTTCAAAAAAAAAAATTGTTCCACGTTGAATTTTGCTTCTGTTAAGCATTATTACTGACAAAACTCAAATCTGACTTGCTGTTTGACAGTTTCACTCGACTGACTGACGGACTGAAAAACAAACTATAGGTTTGGTTTAAACGACGACTTGATTAACAACTCTACTACGACTTCTTTCATTGAGAGTTCGGAGTGTGAGAAAATTTTCTTGGTTGCAGCTGTTGGTGTCATTTTAGATTGTTTTGAATTTTTCTGTTGTGTTTGTTCCCTTCTTTTTTTTTTGTATTTTTTGGTCGAGTTTCTTGTTGAGTTTAATACACGGTTGGTGTGTGATTCGCTCGTGTTGCAAGAACATCATAATAGGGCGAAGAGTTGATTGTTTAACACTTGATTAGAGAGACACACATAGAAACAAATGTTACAAAAGCTATAAGACAAATGTGTGTAAAATAGTTTTAAGAAATAATATTCAATAGGGATGGAAGCTATTAAATCTCAATTTTCAGGGTAGACGAATTCCGAAAGATTCAGATTTTTTATGTGATGTGTTAAAGTTCATTGTTTAGAAATTAAAATTTTTTTTATTAATTAATATGATTTTCTTTTGAATTTAAAAGCTTATTTTTAATAGCTGATAACTAATATACGCCCAAATAGATGCCCAAGGATGGTGGCACAAAAAATTCGGCATTACCAGAAAAAGTCTAATTTAGCTTTCGACAGGTTGTAACGATGTGTGGTTCCTTTCGAATTTGATCTGATTTACAGCAAAATTTTTAACTTAGCACAACAGTTTTCCAGAGATGACACTATAAGACAGCAACAGAATCGTTATTAGAAATCAATTGGTAGCGGTAGTATAGCACAAAAATTTTTAATTTTGGTATTTTCCGAAAAAGCGATAACAAAAAACTATTTGGGAACTTTCGTCTGATGACAAATTACGGCATTCGATATCAAACGAAATTTAAAAGCATTTCCATTTCAACTCGATTGAAATATTTATGAGTGACGTAATTTGCCGCCTGTATATTTGGGTATTTTTGTATTTTTCTTAATCGGAAAATAACAAGTAAGAACTAAGAACTGCAATTTATCAGTGATGCTACAAACGTTTTAAACATGGGTATTTTCTCTCTACACTTTTTTTTTAATTTTTGGGGCTTTATTCTAGACATTTTGGCGAAAAAGTATTATTTGGGAATTTTTATTTCCTTTTTGGGAATTGTTTGATTTTATTCCGTAATTGGCAAACCTAAAATATTCCAATATGGGACTTATGCTTGGCTTTTGGAGATCATTGTATTGTATGTAGCACCAAATGTACTCCCTTCAGACAATACTACAAAAATTTTATTTTGGGGATTTTTCTTGCTTTTTTGGGAATTGCTACAATTTTTTCCAGGCAATTTAAGGGCAAACTACTAACATTTTCTAAATGACGATTTTATCGTCGTGTTTTTCAGAATTGTTGGATTTTTCCGAAAAAAACAATCATGTCATGTGTCTTGTTTCCTCAAAAGCAACAAATTTGCAGTCTTGTGAAAAAATTAAAATATGAGCACCACTACAAAGGTTTTACTTTTGGGTATTTTTTCCTCTCCTTTTACTTTGTGAGAACTGTTAGGCTTTAATCTAAACATTTTCTGCTTAAAAGTAATATTTGGGTTTTTTCACTTCCTTATTTGGGAATTGTTGGATTTTATTCCAAGCAATACTTCGTACAACTAACGAAAATTCTATTTATAGGCAAAACTCTAAAAATTACTGCGTGGGCAATTTTCCGGAAAATTGCTAACTAATGTGCATTCAATTGGCAAACATAGAAAAACATTCTACAAGGGAATCTTCGCTTTATTTTTTGGGATTGTTTATTTTATGGAAAGCAGTTTTCCCTTAAAGCACCAAAGCACCTTTGGACAAAACTCAAATATTGTAGTTTCTGAATTTTCGTTTATTTTTTTTTTTTTTTGGGAATTGTTTGAATCTAGGGGAATTTAAGAAAAAATTCCAAAATGTGCACTTTAAACTATAAACTATAAAAATTCTTATAAAAGCATTTTCTCGTCGTTTTTTGAGAACTTGGAGAATAATTTTTTTAGAAAGTAAACCATGTGCGATTTTAAACAAAATAATACAAAAATTGTAGTTTGGGAATTTTCGTTAATGTTTTTGGGAATTGTTTGAATCTATGGGAAGTTAAGAAAAAACCCGAAATGTGCACTTTAAACTATAAAACTATAAAAATTCCTATAAGAGGGGTTTCTCGTTGTTTTTTGAGAACTTTGAGAAACAATTTTTTAGAAAGGAAACCATCTGCACTTTTATAAAAACCCCTTTTTATGATTTTCGGTTCATTTTTTAATAATCAGTTTTATTAAAGGCAGTTTACGTCGAAAAAACAATACAAAGATTTCACTTTTGCGCATTTCCCCCTCCTTTCACTTTGTGGGAATTGTGGGATTTTGTTCTAGACATTTTCTGCTCAAATGTAATTAATATCTGGGAATTTTTGCTACCTCATTTGGGAATTATTAGATTTTATTCAACGCAATTTTTCGTAAAACTAACGAAAGCGGCAAAACTATTAAAACTCCTATGCGGGAATTTTTAGCGCAGTTTTTGGGAATTGATTTATTTTATTTTCAGTATTGAAATTTTTTTGATTAAAACTGCAAATTTGGAATTTTTCTTGTTTATTTCGTGGCTATATGAAATAGTAGCTCAAGTCGACTTAATGAAATTTAGTATGTTTTATGTTGCATTTGAAGTTTGCAGGGGTTAAAATGCTACAAATGGAAAGAAAGGATCACACGAAAGTAGAATCGTGCTTTATAGCATTTGAATCTCTTAGCGTTAGCATCAAAACTTTCAAAAATCACTCTTTGCTTAAGTCTACTTAAGATACTATTAAATATTGCCGCAAATTTTGTGGAAATTGAGCTATTAGCAAAATTATAAAAAATTCTAAGTGGGGATTTTCGTCTCGGTTTTTGGGAATAATTTTATTTTATTCAAATCATTTTATTGGCAGAACTACAGATTTTCTTCTCGGTTCCTGGGAATTGTTCAATTTTATTATTTAAAGACACAATTGAAAGCATTTTATTGGCTGAACTACAGAATTTCCTATGTGGGGTTTTTTAGCGCAGTAATTGGGAATTGCTAGATTTTATTCCTTAAAAGTACAACTTCGTTACCAGTGTTGTTAGACTTGACGATTTTACGTCATTTTGACGATTTTTTATAACAAATTTCCCTAAATGACGATTGACGATTTTGTTTCAATAATTCCTCATATTTTGACGATTTGTTGAAATAAGTATTTAGTAACATAAATATGCCAACAAGTCCTTGCAGAAAAAATTTAATTTTAATTACAGCATCAGTTATTTTAAATATGGACTCTGAAATTCTGCCTTTACTAAAAAGTTTTTCCAAATCTTGCGACTTAAGTCCCAGTTCACACTAGTCAAGTCTTATTGGTAAATTTATCACCTTTTCTTCTCTGAACTTTCATCGGCGTTCACACAATGCAAGTCTTATTTTTCAGCTCATATTTTTTATGCATATTTTTGTGTGAGCATGTGTGATTTTTTAACATTACGAAGGAGAAAACAAAATTTATTGACAGTACATGAAGGTGTGTACTCGTTTTTTAACTTCGTCTCTCTCTCTTACAAACTAATCAGCTTAGCAATAAGACTTGTACAGGGTGACCGATGACATTTTTCAAAAAGTGGCCAGGGCTGCCAGAAGTTTTGCGAAGAAAATCATCATTTGTCGGAAGGAAAATCATATTTTGAAGAAAAAAATCATCACAAGTCCAATTTTTTTTTTCAAATAATAAAAGTAACAATTGACATATTTACAGTGGACAAACAAAACTATTCGACGTACACCAATTTTATTTTGTTTTCATCAATAAAAACGTATTTAATAGCTTATTTTACAAAAAGAATTTAGAAAGCATTATCAAATTGAATTCAATAAAAAAATTAGATCATTAAAGTAATATAAAAATTACATTAAATGAAAAATTAGTTAAGAAATTCAAACAAAATAAATATTCGACATTGCCAATGTTCTTATCATATAAGGTACATACATATGTACAGGAGTAATGCATTTTGGCTTTTTTGGTTTAGGGCCAAATTAAATAGTAGGAAAGGTAAAGTGACAAAATACCTTTGATAGGGCTAAAAAATTTTTTCAATGTACTCGACTATAATCTTTTAATTTAAATAGAGACAAAAGTATGTATTAATAATATGTGATTTATTTTGTTTAGAGCAAAAACAGAACTTAGCGACAAAAGTTCAAATTCGTTAAAGTATTTTTTGTTAAATTAAAGTAAATACATATTTTATATGTATGTATGTTGCTTAAAAAACTAAATTTTAGTTAAAAAACACTATTTATGTAATTCTAATTTTATTAAACATAATCTCTAAATTCTTTATCTAATAGTTCCTCCATTTACCCCTGTTTAAAAGCATTTTTTGTGTTGAGTTTTAAAATATCTTCATCATAACAATTATTAGAACTACACCATTTCCAGTTGTATTTCAGAAGTTTCCAATTGTTTTTCAGAAATTTCTAAATATGTTTCAGAAGTTTCTAATTATAGTTCAGAAGTTTCTAATTATATTTCAGAAATTTCTAAATATGTTTCAGAAGTTTCTAATTACCGTTCAGAAGTTTCTAATTATATTTCAGAAGTTTCTATTTATATTTCAGAAATTTCTAAATATGTTTCAGAAGTTTCTAATTATAGTTCAGAAGTTTCTAATTACACTTCAGAAGTTTCCAATTATGTTTTAGAATTTTCTAATTGCATTTCAGAAAATTCTAATTGCTTTTCAGAAATTTCTAATTGTTTTTTAGAAATTTCTAATTGCATTTCCGAATTTTCAAATTACATTTCAGAAACTTCCAATTGTATTTTAGAATTTTCCATTTGTATTTCAGAAATTTCTAAATGTATTTCAGGCTGTTATATGGATATATTATTTTTGTGCACCTACATTTTATAAAATCTAATCATTTCTATGTATTGTATGTTAACATATTTTCAATAATATTCCAAACAGTTAACAGTTACAGTTATTGTGTAATTATAACATAAGTATCAAGGCAAATTCATTTCCAGGTAATATCAGGATTACAAAAACAATGAAAAAATACAACAATGAAAAAAACAACATGGGTTTTAGTTCATCCAAAACTTCACAAATAGAATTTGTTTAACACAATAATAATAAATATTATTAACATAAATTTTAAAATATTTCTCCACGGCAGCTACCACTAACAAAATTTGCAACGTTTAGCACTTCTCACAATTTTTTAATAGTTTTTTCATATTTTTAAATTTGTTTTCACAGATTTTTTTTTGATAAAATATTTTTCATATTGAAATTTTTTAACATTTTCTTTTAATTTCTCTTTCGTAAAAAATTTTTGAAGTTTCGGATGAACTTTAGTTTGAAAAAAATAGCTCAGCTGCATTTTTGCTACTACCTTGTGAATGTGCCTTGATAAGTATATTATTGCCGTATATGATATTATTAATATAACTTAGCATAACCTTATACATAGTAACAAAATCATAATGATAATTGTGCAAACAGAGATCACTACCTGGTTCCTGGTACCATATATATATACGTATATTGTGCGAAAACCAAGTAACCTATACTTTTTTGTATGTATGTAGTTCACAATAAAGTGGTATAATTCCTACACATATTGTTTATTTAAAAAAAACCCCAAAATTTTATACAGAATAATATATATAAATATCTGAAATAAAAATGGAAAATTCTGAAATACAATTGGAAGTTTCTGAAATGTAATTTTAAAATTCGGAAATGCAATTAGAAATTTCTAAAAAACAATTAGAAATTTCTGAAAAGCAATTAGAAATTTCTGAAAAGCAATTAGAATTTTCTGAAATGCAATTAGAAAATTCTGAAACATAATTGGAAACTTCTGAAGTGTAATTAGAAACTTCTGAACTATAATTAGAAACTTCTGAAACATATTTAGAAATTTCTGAAATATAAATAGAAATTTCTGAAATATAATTAGAAACTTCTGAACGGTAATTAGAAACTTCTGAAACATATTTAGAAATTTCTGAAATATAATTAGAAACTTCTGAACTATAATTAGAAACTTCTGAAACATATTTAGAAATTTCTGAAAAACAATTGGAAACTTCTGAAATACAACTGGAAATGGTGTAGATTTCATTAATTTTTTTTAATTGTATTAAATATGACACAGTATTTTTACATGACAACGATTTCTTCTATTATGGCCTGTTTCACAATATCGAAAGAAAACTCTCGACTGAAAATTTATATTGAAAACGAAAGCGAATTTTAAAATTTTATTCTTGATTTCAATATAAATTTTCAGTCTGAGGATTGGTGAATGTAAAGAGTTTCTTCAATAATTCTGTATATATTTGTACACAAAAGTTTACATAAACGATTTTTAATGGTAGAAATCCTTTTGCAAAATTTACTTCTACTTAAATCTTTGAGCTTTTTAAATTCTGGAACTTGCGCTATTGCCTATTTACTTGTTCTGTTTCCTTTTGAAAAAGGTTAATAGCAAGTGGTATAATACTATTGGTTTCCCCACTCAAAACATGATGTGGAGCAGATTTCGGAAACCAGTTTAAATAAAAATCTTCAAAAATAAAAGTAGTTTTTAAAACGAAGAAAACTCAAGTAAAACGTGTACTCAAAGGTTTGAAGGAATTAGTTGAATTTTGAGCTGAAGGGGCCAAAATATCCTAGAGAGTACCATAGGGCCACAAACATCCAGAAGTGCCACAAATGGCCCAATTGTGCCAGATTTTGCATCACTGATGTACAGTTGTTTTATACTCTAAAATTTAGAGGCAAATTGTTTTTCCTTGGCGACGAATGACTTCTTTTAAACGATTTGGTATACATTTGTGCAAGATTTGAATATATTCCGGACCGATTTTTCGTCACTTCTCTAACATGCCTTTTTTGTAAAGTGACGTTTTCTTATTCTTTTTTCAAATGACCCCAGAAAGAGGAGGGAGATTTGTGCTCTCTGCCCCTTACCAACCTGTTTCCATGAAGACGAATATTTTCGCTGGAACAAAAATGTTTTCTTTATAAGTGTAGCTATTGATAAACATTCTAGAACAACAAAGAAAATTGTACATACATATGTGTATGTATTGAAAGTAAAAATCATAATTTGCAAAATTAAAAATCATCATTCGAGAACAAAAATCTTAAAATCATATTTTGGTCCAGAAATCATCAAAAATATGATAAAATCATCATTCTGGCAGCACTGAAAGTGGCACTAAATAGGGGATTTATTAAAAAAAAGGGCAAAATTAAAAAAAAAACGAGAAAACTACACTAAACTTTTTATTTTTAATGTATTTTTATATAACTCACCCTAAAAAATTGGTGCCAAAAAGTGGCAAGGCAGTCGAAAAAGTGGAAAGGCAGTCGAAAAAGTGGCAATTTGCCACTTTAGTCGGTCAAACGGTCACGCTGGACTTGTATAGTGTAAAATAGGATAACGACTTATATCTATAAGTATATTTTGGAAAAAAGTTAAATCGATTAAATTACGAAACAGGAAACAATAAATAACTTATTTGAGTTTGTTATTTACTTTTTTTTATTTTTCCAACTCATCAGCTAGTCTTAAAAGAATATTTAGTAATATTAATCTTACTAAAGCCAAGACATAAAATTTACTGAAAACAGAAACCCTTGAAATCATTGTGTTTCCGAAAGATTATTTGAAGTGTAACTCTTCGTAATGTTCCAATGTTGACATTAAGAAAAATTTTATAAAAACACAAATTCTAAAATGTACAGTTTTATTTAGAAATTGTTACCACACTATTATATATTCTGAATTTTTGGATTTAATTTCAGCCAATAGTTCTTATCTTTGGCAATAATGTCGTTGAATTGTTTCTTGTTACATAAAATAGTCTTTTATTTCTAATATGATATATTACTTGTTCAATAAAATAGATAATTCTTGTATGACGATTTTTGGACGATTTATTTTGAAAATAGTGACGATTTTGACTATTTTATTTTCAAAAATTGACGATTTTTAGACAAAATTGTCTAACAACACTGTTCGTTACAAATAATTATTAATTATGACTTGTATATTTTCAACAAAATTTACGCAATAACTATTAACCAAAACAATAAAATTTTTCCTTAATTGATCGAAAATCGGTCGAAGCCTAAAAATATTTTTTAACTAAAAATAATCAGAAAAATTTCTAAAAAAAATCCATGAAATTAGAAAAATAAAATCGCTACAAATCAAATAGTAAAAAAATGCTTTAGATTGAGACAATTTTTATAAAATGTGACAAAAAAAACTTTTAGTGATATTTTTCCCCAGAAGCGCACATACATAAATATTCAAGGGTGTTCTGTAAACTGCACGTTTTGATATCGTGCGATTTCCACAAACGAAAAACAGTGTTCTGCTGATGGGACGATTTAGTGCATTCGAAGTTAAGTTCGTAAAAAATATCTTAAACATTTAAAAAATTAAAACCAATTAAAAAACTAGCTGCAATAAGGCACCTTTTTTATTGAGCTCTTTCCTGGAAATTAGGCGATTTCAAAACGCGCGGCTTACAGAATACCCGTGATTGTTCATTTGTTATACAATTCGCCACCTTTCTTCTCAATAACTTTAAATAATAAACAGATATTTAAAAGTTTATTTTCTAAATTATTTACTTTTATTTAAATATTTAACAATTTATTTTCAAAACATTTTTATTTTTGTTTTGCTGACATTTTTGTTTTCTTTACAGGTTAGTGACAGCTTTTATCAAATTATCCGAACATTAGAGGTAAATTTCATAGTTTCTTTAAACACATATACAATTTTATTTATTATATAAATTTGATTTGTTTCAAAAATAAATGTGTGTTTGTATTTACAAAAATCGTTGTAGGTGCCTTTTTAAATAATATTTTAATTGTATTCACAAATAAATTAATTGCATTTACAAATCTTTTTTTTTTCTGTATACATTCTAAAATATTTACTTCTTGTTGTTTGTTGTTTGAAAATATTTTCTCTTCTAAACTTATCTTTCAGTTTTCTTAAAAAAGAGAGATACATACGTAAAAGTATGTGGGGATACATCTGTAGCTGTTACAGTTTTTCTTAAGTACATAAAACTTTCAAATACATGCAACTTATCATATACATACATATCGTCGTATAAATTCAAAAAAGGCTTAAGTTACATTTAAGATATTTTTAAAGAGAAGCAAAACACTTTACAAGTTTTAGTGTACGCATTTAGTTCTTAGTAGTTTTTTGATTTGCTTTAAATAAATAAATTTGATATTTTTGGCCATACACGCATACAAATGTTGTGGATAGCAGAGAATGACAATGAGTACTCAAAAAAAAATATATACATAAGTAAATAGTCTTAGGGCCAATCCAACGATGTCGACAACGTTAGACTTGTCGCACACTTACATTTGAAGCAACAACATTAACATGGCGACATCGTGGGATTGGCCCTTAATTTTATCAACTGCGTATAATCATAATATTTAAACAATTCGTAAGCTGACTATGTTTATACTCAGGCTATGGGTATTTAATCGGACAATAAAGAAATACGCTGATACTCGGGAGATTTATTCATTATTCGCCATCGTTTAAATTACATTTGTGTATATAAAATGGAAAATGTTTGAGTGTATGTGTACAAATAAAATATACCTGTATATATGCATATGTAGCCGATTTATAGTTAGAGTATTTTTATACTCATGCGTGTGATTGTAGCTCACACGATCTATAAACATTTAATCGGACAATAAAGAAATACGCTGATACTCGGGATATTTATTCATCATTCGCCATCGTATACATACATTTGTGTATATAAAATGGAAAATGTGTGGTGGTGTGTATGTACAAATAAAATAGCCCTGTATATACGCATGTGTAGCTGATTTATAGTCAGAGTATTTTTATACTCATGCGTGTGATTGTAGCTCACACGGTCTATAAATTTTAGTCGTAGTTATTTGTGCTGCGTAATTTAAAAAATGTATGTAAACATAGTTATTGGATGTTTATAACTAGTTATATGTATTCGGTTTAAAATTAATTTTTGTGTTTGTATATCAGCGTGTTTTTTATTTCGATTCTTACGCATTCATAGTTGCTTGATGGCCAATACTCAAAGAGTACTTAAAACGATACTTTTGTTATTCTCTGGTGGGTGGATGCTTTTGCTTTTGAAAAATACATCAGTTTCAGTCAAAGCAAAATCACAAAACGATTTATGGCCAACTGCGCAGTACTTTCAGCAGTCGACAATTTGAAAAGTTTGAATTTGATTTGCTTTTGCTTTTGGTTGGTATCGCAAGTAAAAGCAGATACAGTTTATATGGTTTTTGAAGTCGCAAACAGTCACAGTCGAAGAAGCAAAAACTTTTGCTTTTAGAAGTTTTAAGCAAACGCAGTGCAAAAACAACAACAACAAAAATTACAATCAATACAAAATAGGTGAATGAACCTGCTGAAAGCTTCTAAAAGCAAGAGCTTTTACTTCTTCGACTTTGACTGTTTGGTACCTACAAAAGCACACAGACTGTTTATGCTTTTACTAGCGAAACCAATCAAAAGCAACAGCAAATCAAATTAAAACTTTTGAAATCGTCGACTGCTGAAACTGCTGCGTACAGTGATGCCAACTATTTACAACCCAAACGCGCTATTCCCCTTCTTAAAACGCGCTAGAACGCGCTGAGTTACAACATTGTCAACTATTTATAGCTAAAACGCGCTATTTTTCTGCGCGCTAAATTAAATTTTAATAAAAGTCGATGTATGTATTAGTAAATATACTTTTTTTAGCAACTCTTTTGCAATATTGCTTCTTCGAAATTATATCCTAAATAACTGAAAAAATTTAATACAGAATCAGAATCACCAAATAACAACATACTCGTATGCAATATCGAATAGTTTTGCGATTCAAATAATTTTTGTACTTCAGCTATAATAGATCCTTGATAAGTTATATACATTTTTTTTGTCACAAGTACGACTTCATATTTGTAGTTGTGAAATTTAAAGATATTTTCCATTTACAGTATTAAAATGCGTTTTGAATTCTAATCACAGGCTAGGAAATTTTATTTGCAACAGCTGAGAGGAGATGTTTAAACATCTAGTAATGATTTTTTTTAATATTGGCTTATGGTAACTAAAATAAGATATATAAATGTTTGACTCTACTGTATGGAAAACTGCATGTATAGTAGTGGAATTATTAGTTGTGGGGGTTTGTGGAGAATTGCTCATATGCAAGTGGAAAACGTCAAATAAAAATTTTGATAAAGCTTCCGACTGTGGGTTTGCAAAATTTGTATTAAAATCTCCATCCATAATAATTGGCATGAGATGGAGATTGTTACAAGATTGTCGTGCAACAGCCTCAGTGATAGGCAACAGTACGTAATGAAGATATGTTATAAAATAATATTATAAATTCTTTATAAAGACTGCTATATATCTTTTAAACAAATATTTGACATTTAAAACGTTCTTTTATTTAAAAGTTTATATTTATTTTATTTATTTTATATATTTCAACTTTTTAACTAAATTATCCCCACTGGCAACACTATTAAACTTCACAAGCAATTTCTATTAAAATTAATTAATAATTGCTCCTGCAGGTATGCATTAAAATTCGCTCACACTGATTTGATAACATCTTACTCAAAATTTGTGATTGTTTTGTGAAAAAGATTTTTACCCCCTAGCGTATAGATGCTTACACATCAAAAAAAATTTATTAGAGTTTTGTATACTAGAAAATTGGTAAATTTATACAAAAAAGAAAAAAAAATTAACTGAAATGATGTTACTGACTTTATCCAAAACGCGCTAAGTTAGCGCTTTTTTACTAAACGCGCTAAGACGGAAAAAAGCGCTAAATCTAGTGCGAAACGCGCTAAATTGGCATCGCTGGCTGCGTAATTGTTCATGAATCATTTTCTGCTTCGACTGCGACTGTTGATTGTTTTCAGAAGCACAAGCAAAAGCATTGGTTCATTTTAAACAGTTGGAAAATGCAAATGTTTAAAAAAGTTAAAAATTTTACGACTTTTGCTACTTCGACTTAAGTTTTTTAAACACTGCTTACATCATAACCGAAAAAAAAAACTTATTTTGAACTTTTTGTAAGTTACACCTTTTTTGAATTTAGATGGCGATATGTAGACACATATAAACAGTCATATGTGTGTGGTTAATCCTCTAAGACAAATTTATAACAATTACTCAGGCAATTTTTTATTTAGTCCATTAAAATCTTATAGACGGTAAAAGTACTAACGGCCGGCCAACGCTTAAGATTGTTTTTGAGAAGTTCTAAGAAAATTGCTATGTGACGAAATGTTAAACAATTTGTATAAATCCTCAACTTTATTTATTTTCCAACTTATTCAATTTAACAATGAAATTTGTTAAAGACCGCTTGAACTAAATTCTCGACATGTTTAATGACTGTTTTTTTTTTTTTTTGCAAATTGTTGGCGTTATTTTTCAACTCAGCATTGTTTTTCATTCGCGTAAATCCGTACGTACAAGTATTTATGTATGTGGTACACATTAGGGGCTTCTTAGCTGTTGCTTCCTTATATTCATGAATGACCACTAGCCGCATTAAAAAGCTTTATGTTGAATGGATTGTTGGTAAAGCTGGAACCTGTTGTTGCACATTTTTACGCAAAAAATACTTTCATTCACACAATTTTCTTTCATTCATTTGGTGGCTAAACGAACGAACGAAGACCGACTGACTGTTTGTTGACTGTATCCCATGTTGGCTCGTATGTTTATGGTTGCTTTTGTGGCCAACACGAAAGGTCCTTGTGGCCACAAAATCGTCAATCCATTCTTCAATGAACGACTGGCCAAACATACTTACATATTTGTTTTAGCAAGTACTTTAAGCATGATTGTGTGTTTGTTTAGTGACTAAGTAACTTGGTGTTGTTGTTGTTCAATGTGTATTAAAGTTGAAATCAGCAGCAAAGCTATCATGTTGCATGCCACATTCCCAGCCCCAGTAATATGAAGCGCATTTAGTCGCCCTGGCCAAGGCATATGGTTGCTGCTGCTGTGCAGCTTTTAAAAGACGTTCGTTGGCTTGATTTTGTTCTATCTCGTTGGTTTGGTGTTCTCTAATGGGTTGCTCAATTGTGCTGTTGCTTAATATTTGCTTAAGTATTTTACAAACGGCAAACTTTATTCTAATGACAAAACAGCATTGAAGCTGTTCTTTATCTGCGGAGATTTTGTGGAAATTTGATGAAAACATTTTTCAAAAACACTATTTCCTCACTGATGTTTTCACTGCGAAAGTTAATGAAATACTGTGTGGTTTATCCTAGATGAATTGAGGTTTTTATAATGGTTGCAACAAATATGCGGCGTCTTACTGCGTCTGCGCAATTTGAATTCTATTATTTGGGCACTTGTCGCCGTGGTTTTTGTAATACTCGTACACGTGCTTGATTTTAATGAACGAACATGCATGCACTTGTTGTGAGTGAACAATGTTATTTGTATCTGTGACTCTTTTGGCAATTATTATTATTTTTATTCAGCGAAGTGCTTGATAATCGTTGATGCACACTTTTATGCACAACGCCAAACACACTCACTCCCCACCCCTATTTCATACAAGAGAACAAGTGCTTGCTGCTGCAGTACATCCTAAGGCCGTATCTTGCAGCATCGCAGCTCATGAATTTGCACTAATAAGGATGGCGCTTAAACAAACTAGTAGCAGCAGATTGGAAGAAATTTTCCAAATAAATTTTTTTTTTCCGAATAAATCATAATTTTCCCAAAAAATTTAAGCGACTGAAATATTAAAAGTAATAAAGTTTCAGTTTAAATAAAAATAAATTCAGTAAAGTGCGACTTTGACTCGCGCACGAAGGGTTCCGTTTTTGCTCGTTTTGGCGATTTCTTTTTCGGTTTTTTGGCGTTTTAGTTCATTTTGGCGATTTTTTCGGATTTTTGCGATTTATTTTAGTTTTAGATTTTTTTTTAATTTGGCGCTTTTTTTCATTTTGGCGATTATTTTTGGCTTTTGGCGATTTTTTTCGGTTTGGCGATTTTATAATTTTGGGTTTTTTTTAGTTTTACCGGTTTTGAAAATTTCAAGAGTTTGGCTCTTATATGGTGTCCAAGATACAGCAAGTTGCCAAATTACAAAGTCAAAACTACATTAACTGATAGAATACCCTTTAATTTAGATATTTTTAAATTTTAGTGTTAATTGTTGTAGTCTGTATAAAAATACACTAACTTTACAAATTTCAAGTGTATGTACGTATGTACATACATACATGGAATTTTAACATTTTTCGTTGCTCGTTTTGGAACACCCTTTAAATTAATTTTTTAAAGTTCTACACACCCTGTCCCTAGCTCTTACGGTTCTCGAGAAAATAGCCTGTGACAGACAGACGGACAGCGTAGCGAACCGTAAAAACTATGTTTTGTATGGTAAAAAAAAAGTTGTTGAAGGGAAAGTTGACTACAACACCGAAGCTGTAGGGTTCGAGCCCTGTCTCCGACAGTCATTAACATAACAACACCACGCATTTTTCTGATGTGCCTTAGTATCCCTTCGTAACAGTTGTTGTAGGAAAGTTCTAGTAGAAACTGGTCACTAAAACTACACCGGCTTCAACGGATACTAATGCTAATGTAACATCAGATCGTCCTCCTTCGTCGGTATTGTGTAGCAGAATCATAAGCGAAGTAAAATAACTAATAAAATGGCTACTAAACACAGGTTCAAAAATTTAATACGCCTTATTGACACCAGAGGCGCTGCAACACTGCATTATTAAAAAACATTGTAAAAAAGATTTTGTCCATCTCTTCCTCCACCCCCTGTCATCACTATCACTATACCTTTCGTATCAGCCTCTACACACTATCTTATCTTCAACTCACAGGTAGCCCAAAGGGATCATTGTATAGGACCTAAGTTCATCCTTCCTTACCAGCAGCCTGCTAACCTAACCTAACCTAACCTAGAGGGTATTTCAATAAGAGGTTTTATTTTGAATAGTCCGCCATTTCAACACTAGTCGTGCCTCAAGCTGCAACTACTTGATAGATGTCAAGCAGTTGCAGCTTGACGGTCGCACGTTTACACAACGTATTGAAATGATTAAAATTATTTCATTCAGTTTGCAAAATTAAAAGTATTTTTGGATCTTCTCGGCTAACAGTTGTGAAAGTGATAAAAACAATTTCAACTGTAGGGCAAAGTTAGTGATGTGTCGGGCACGTCGCTCAAGAGCAACTGAGAATATTGCTGTTGTAGCCCATAGTGTTTAGGAAAACTTCATTTTTATCTAGTTCTCGCCGATCTTTGGATCACATAACACCTTATTTTGCATATAGACTTAGGTCTAAAGGCTTCTAAAGTTCAGTTAGCACAAGAACTCAGGATCTAACGACCGTCAAAATCGCTTTTTTAAGTAAAATCTTTCCTGACAGAGATTTATCGAAGAAGCGTTCACATTTGGCCACCGGAATTTTGTTATTTAACATCGTTAGACATTTTTCTTTGAGGCTATGTCAAAGATAATGTCTATGTCAATGGTCTACAATCGATTAAAGACCCCAGAGATAGAATTCGTAAATGTATCGAGAATATACATACATCCGTAAATGTGCGAATTGGTGAATTGCATTAAAAGAATATGGTCCTTCAAGCGTAGCAGTGCGGACCATTTGGCTAATTATGTTCCACATTATTAATGGCATTTCGTACTCTTTATCATTAAATAAACCTCAATTGATTTTGGTAGAATATATTAGTTTTTTATATATTTATTTTATTAGAAGAAGCTTTAGTGAAAACAAAATAAATTCAGTAAAATGCGACTTTGACTCCCTCACGAAGGGTTCCGGGTTCCGCGCTGGTTTAGGTTTTTGATTTTTTCGGGTTATTTTTTTGGCGATATTTTACTATTGACGTTATTTTTGATTTCTCGCTTTTTTCGCTTTTTGTTTGTTCTTATAACAATACATATTTTTAGTTTGAGCTATTTTTTTCGTTTTGGCGATTTTTTTCACATTTTAGTTGTTTTGGTTTGTTTTTCTAATAATACATATTTTTAGCCTGAGCGATTTATTTAGTTTTCCCGATTTTTTTGTATGTTATTATAACAATACTTATTCTTAGTTTTAGCGATTTTTTTAGTTTTCGCGCTTTTTTCGTTTTGTCAATTTGTTCTCTTTTTGGGGTTTTTTTGCTTTTCTAACAATATATATTTTTAGTTTTAGCGATTTTTTTTGCTTTTTGGGGTTTTTTTGTTTGTTTTTATAACAATACATATTCTTAGTTTAGCGATTTTTTTTTAATTTTGGCGCTTTCTTCGTTTTGTTTTTTTTTTGTTTTTTGGGGTTTTTTGCTTTTCTAACAAATACATATTTTTGGTTTTAGCGATTTTTTTAGTTTTGGCGATTTTTTTCACATTTTGGTTTTTTGTTGGTTTTTCTAATATGTAATACATATTTTTAGTCTGAGCGATTTTTTTAGCTTTTTGGGGCTTTATTGTTTGTTTTAATAACAATACATATTCAGAGTTTAGCGATTTTTTTTAGTTTTGGCGCTTTTTTCGTTTTGGCGGTTTTTTCGATTTTGGGTTTGTTTTGCTTTTCTAACAATACATATTTTTAGTTTTAGCGATTTTTTTGTTTGTTTTTCTAACAATACGTATTCTTAGTTTTAGCGATTTTTTTTGCGATTTTGGCGATTTATCTTTTCGGCATTTTTTCGTTTCGTTTTTTTTTAGTTTTAGCGTTTTTTTTTTTTTATTAAATTTCAAGAGTTTGCCTCTTACGGTTTCCAAGATACATATTCAAAATTATTGCAACTTATAGAATGCCCTTTAATTTTCATTGTTTTAAATTTCAGTGTTAATTGAAATTTCAAGTTCCTATATGTGACAGCGCATAGAGAAAGGGACCTAAGGGTAAAAAAAAAATCAATTTTCACTTTTTGTTTTGATGTGGACAACATCTGAGCATCGAATGAGACCGATCCCATGCCCCAAAAGTGTTCCCTCTCCTGAACAAAACCGGTTTTTACCCTTAGGTCCCTTTCTATTTTGCGCATCACATATGCATAAAATTGTCTGCATGTTGCATTAGGATTTCAACAATTTTCGCTGCTGGCCTTAGATCAACCTTTAGTTTTTAACTGCCATATATTTGTTGTTGTAGCGGCCAAAGTTTTACATTTTCACCTTTGGTGTAGGGAACCTTAGAATATACATAGTTTCAAAGCCGACTTTGAAACGCCGCGCGCCGCCGAGACAATTTTGCATAGTCGCCGACAACATTTTACCACGGCTTGCTTCTTTTGTGCTGTACTACGCATCGCAATATATTTATTGAAAGAATTTAACTGATGACTGCTTAATTTGGCATTTAGAACCATGATCCTTCATGGTACTACATAAGTGTATTGATATTGTACAATAAAATAGCCTGGGTGTATATTATATTGCACAATATAGTGGACAAAAATCAAATTTCTTTTGATTTATGTTGCGCAAAAAGGAATATTTTTTTGTAATGTGTTGACAACATTGTACATTCATATCAACAATCTTTCAATATTTTAAACTACATATATATCCCTCATTTACTTCAATAGTGTCATAACTCAAAAAATGAGTTATTGGAGTTAATAAGGCACAATAATGCGGCGTTTCGTATTTTATCTTGTGTAAAAATTTCATATAAATAGCTTGTACCATCACCTGCTGAGAGAAGAATATTTTTTCATGTCTCCATTGAGTTGTAGACATTTTGAAAACTTAAAACGCGTTTTCTGCAAAAATGGGTTTGTTTTTGAATTGTGACACTATTGAAGTAAATCAGCGATATGTAATTCAAAATTGTTTAAGTTTTAATGGTTTTTAGGGTCCCGTACACCAAAGGTGAAAAGTAACCCTATTGTTTTCGCTACGCTGTCCGTCTGTCTACTTTCTCGAGAACCGTAAGAGCTACGGACCTGAAATGTGGACAAAGTGTGTAGAACTTTGGACGCTATAAAAAAAATAGAAATTATAAAATCGCCAAACCGAAAAAAAATCGCCAAGAACAAAAAAAAATCGCCAAAATAAAAAAAAACACAGAATTAAAAAAAATTCTAAAACTAAAATAAATCGTGAAAAACCGAAAAAATCGCCAAAATTAAAAAAAAATCGCCAAAATGAAAAAAAAAATCCCGAAAATGAAAATAGGCCCCAAAAACCGAACAAAATCGCCAAAACGAGAAAAAAACGACAAAACTAAAAAAAATCGTTTAAACTGAAAAAACGCCATATTAAAAAATGCTCCAGACCGAACGTAAGGAACCCTTCGTGCGCGAGTCAAAGTCGCACTTTACTGAATTTATTTAATATTGTGCAACTTATTGAATAGCGAGTGTGCAGCAAAGCGACAATAATAATAGCATAAAAGTCCTCAATAATATTGTGTAGTCTGTAGTCATACCAAACAAAATTCATGTGCTAAATATGTCAGAAGTCTTGAATAAAAACTTAGAAAACCATAATTTATTCCAAAAATGTTTTGTTGAACTCAAACCTTATTCATAACTTGCATATACACGCACATAATTACGTATGTATGTAATTACGTACATACATTTTCTACTTTATTATTTTTACTTTAATTTTATTCCTATTAGCTGCTTACCACACCCTGCTGCTATTAAAAAACACAATCCATCTAATGCTATGTTTAGACGACGAGTTGAATCACTTGCTTCGCTCTCTGAATCATGTTTAAGAATCATGCTGTTTAGACTATGCATTCGTGCTTCGTGTGCAGCGTGCCAATTTAGTGCTTTTCGTACTAGATTTAGAGTTTTTAATTTATAATAGTGCGGAATTTTTCAAATTGTTGCTTAAAAAAAGGCACTAAATTGGTGCTTTTCACCTTTGATTTTAGTGCGTTTTACATATCTACTAAATATTAATTTGTGAAAGTGTGGTGGTTTATAAGAAACACCAAATAAGAAATTTTCACTTTTCAAAAACTATCTGCTTTCACCCCTTTTAGACATGCAAAGTTTCCTTTGCAGAATGTTAATTCAGCTGGGTGAAATACGAAGGAAGAAAAACGTTATCTTTCATAGTGAGAAAAAAGAATATATTTCTAGAAATTACAGTTATAAAATAACTTAATTACAACAATAATCTAATTACTAACCACTGAGGGAAGCAATGTATTGCTTTCTTGATAACGAAAGCTTTCAAAAATGCTTCTGAAAAGTACTAACGTAAGGCTCTCTAACAAAGTGGACAAAAGTAAAAAAAATGTAAACCAGTAACTTTTGCATCTGAATACATAAAAACTACACATTATTACTTCTGTAAAATGAATTAGTAAAGCAAAACATGAATGGCTTTTTCGAAACTGAATGCATTGCTTCTAGCTGGCTTACAAAAATTCTTCTGGGAAGCGGTAATTTTTGCTGGGATGGCGAAATTGAAGAAATAGAACGAAGTATCAGACATTTAAGGATACATAAATGGACAAATTTTCTCAGAACTGATTAATTTTGGATTGAAGTTTATAATTATAGAAATTCAAATAATCATAATCCATTTCTAATACTGCCAATATTTTCTCTAAGACTATTAACATTACCATGTTCAAATGTTGAAGTAGAAATAACTTTTAGCACTTATAACTTTTTTAAAAGTAAGTTAAAAATACAATAATGGTTTTATAAATCATATTGTTTCATTCATATAAAATACGGTCTAAAAGGAAAAGGCTTATGCTGTTCAGTAACTCGTTTCTGTAATTCTCGCATCGTAAAATTTCTCACATGAAGTGTGAAACACAAAATTCCATCGTTTCTCGATTTGTGAAAAAAAGTGTTTCTGTATTTGAATGTGAAAACAGACAACACTGAATCTGTTTTTACTGGAATATTTCCAGTAATCGAGTGTCAAATGAAAACAAAAGTCACAAAATTTTATTTCAATAACAAAAAAATAATAATTTTCAAGAAAAATAAAATTGAATAATGAACATGAATATAAAGTGAATGTAAAATGCTTGAAATAAGTTTTTTCTAGCAACTGTCTCTATTATAGAAAATTCCAAAAAAAAAAATCTAAATAAATATAATCATATCGAATCGTTAATAATAATTTTAGTTCAACAATTCGTTGCATATCTTTTCAACTAGTTTATTTTTCATATTTTCACACACAAATTCAAAAATTCACATATTTTTGTACAATTTAAAATCCGAGAATTGCCAGAAACTATTCACAAAATATTGTTACAGAAACACTTTTTCTCACATCGTTCCAATAATTGCTGGAAATTTGTTTAAATGACAGATAGTTCTCGCAAAGTAACGATACAGAAACACTTATGTGAGAAAAGCCATTATGTGTTTCAATTTACACTGTTTCCACGATTCCCTTGTTTCATGCGGGAAATTTTACGACGCGAGAAGTACAGAAACGAGCTACAGAATGTAACGTACTGAACTATGTTCATATAAAAATTAATTCAGATGAAACACCTAAAATCTAATTGTTTTTTTTAATACACCATAATTGCAGTGTCTTGCGAAATGAACTTCAATTATTTTCCTACTCATGTTCTACTTATACGCAAAATCGAAATATGGCTCGATATAATTGAAATTATTACAAAAACCTATGAAATATAGTAAATTTAAAATTGTAGTTAACATAAATTTTTAATTTCTACTCATTCAATACATATATAATTAGCCATGTGGGCTAAAATATAAAATAAATATAAAAATATAAATAAAAAATATGTATATTGCATTTAGTGCTTTTTTATGAACACACAGTGATTTTTGCTCTGAAAAAGTTGGCATCACTGTTCGCGTGGCATTTTTTTATGTATATTCACACATTCATACGTATCAGACGCACGTGTATACATGCATACATACTTACATAAATTCGATTCAAGCAAAATCTTGTTTTTGAAGGCATCTCTATATTTTCTTCTTATTTTCCCTTTTTATATTATTCATAACTTAATTAAATTTATTTATATTAAACTCACATCTATGTTTTTTTGGCTTGTTTTCATTTGTTTACAAACACACACATACACATATACTTATTTTGTTTTGACAGCTAGTTCAGATAAAGTGGCGATTACTGCGATAAAAGTTAGAGAAGATACCAATTTTACGTGCTTCGCAAGTAGATTCGTATTGAATCTACTTGATTCGCTCTCATAATTTTGTATGGCGAAGCAAGTTGATTCGGTCATGATTGGGGTGTGAAGCATGAATAGAGCACGAAGCAGGTGTCGTCTAAACATAGCATAAGTATGAGGACGTCTGCCGTTCGTTCGTAAACACAACAATGGCTTTATTTTTTTTTATTCATTTATTATTCCACTCATAATGATGAGCAGTTGCAGTTCCCATGGCAAAGTAAAGAAGTGAATTTGTTGTACGAGTTAAAAGAATCATACTTAATAATAATCATTGTATCGTAGCGTAACGTAAATTTTGTTGAGAATATTTTTATCCCACGGTCTTTAAGTGGAGGTGACAGATGTTCACAGTTCTTGTTCGCAGTAGAGCAGGACGAGCAGAGTAAACATAATTCATATACACGTAAAATATGGTCTCTTGTTCGTTCGTTGTTCTTCTGCTGCTTTATTCATACGTATGTTGTATGTTGTATGCATGCTGGGGTTACTATAATTTTTATTGTATCTGTGGCAAATATAGTGTTGTAATTAATTAAGAAAAAACATACTTACAATTCCATTCATTTAAGGCAGAGGTTGTTGGGCAGGCGGCCAGCCAGCCAGGCAGTCAGTCAATGTTGGTTGTGGCCCATCATGAATGAATTTTGTATTGATTATTGCTGTTGTATCAGGTGCTTGGCGTGTTATGTTTATTTGCGTTTAGTACTCTTATGTACGTTGCATTGCAATAAATTTTTAATGCAGTCACGTGTGGGCCACACTTGTTCGTGTGTCTTAAATGGTGTGAGGCGCGCACACGTTGGCAGCCCACCGCTCCAATTTGTACATACATATGTATTTACAAAAAAAAAATAAAACTAAAACTAAAATTTAACTTTTTTCAAATAAATTGATACACGTGTTTTACGCTACACATTTGAAAATGCAAATTGTAATAATTTGTTTTTGTTGGCGATTGGATTTGAAAGGACGTTTTGATTTTGGGCATATAAAGCTTAGATTGTGGTGCTTTGAATAAAAGATTATTTAACCAGTACATATTTAAAAGCAATTAAAATTCTAACAATTAATCTTTATAGCAAAACCCCCATTTGGAGACGTTGTATATGATCTGCATATTTTAGATACATACTAGAAACTCACTCGATTTCCATCTTTATAAAATACTCTAATAAATTATGGAGCCCTTTTTTCGATTTTATCGTAAGCGACATGTTATCGAAAATATACTTTTTTTATTGAAATTAAAATTTTATGAGCCTACCCATAGTTTAGAATTATCAAAATGGCAAAATTTTTGATAAGTTTTAAGGTTGTACAATTTTATCATAAGCGACAATTTACGTACAAAAACAAATTTGAATATTTTAAAAAAACCTTCTCCTGAAAAATTTAATTTTTGTAGTTTACGATAAAATCAAAAATAAGGCTCGTTATGGTCAGTAGATTTGAATTTAAATAAAATATAAATTTTTCAGACGTTCCTCAAATCATCGTGCCAGTTTTTTCGATATACATACATATACTATTATTTCGAAAATCTAGGTCTAAGTTGCAAAATTTAGCAGCATAACTTATGAGCAGAGAAACCAGAAATATGCTCTAAAAAAATTGTTTTATACGCATTCAATATGCACTAAATACTTGAAAATATGCACTAAAAACTCTAAAAATATGCTCTTAAAAATAACATAAATTCAATTATTTATTTGTAAATGAAAATATATCTTTAATTCAAGAATTCAATAACATTTGCATATAAAGTAAGACATAATAAAACAAACAAGAAAAAAGGTAACAATATAAAAAACTAACAAAGAGCCGTCAGATTGTTATGAAATTTCATACAGAATTTTCGTCACCGACCTTAAGTCTGGAATTTGGACTATAAATTTCAAAACTGGAAGGAGCCACAAAGCCCCAAAGTGGGCAACCTCGGGTTAATGAAAAATTCAAACCGATGCCAAGCTGATGTTTTTTATCTGATAAAAAAGATAAATAGATATTGGATAGTGAATATCTCTATCCAATAGCTAAAAAAAAGTCTGGTACATTTATGCAGTTTCGCTTACTGTTTAGGAAATATTCGAGAAAAAAAATTTAAATTTTGGCTTTTTTTACCAACCTTGGTCCACTGTTCTCAACTCAAAAGTGAAGAAAATCGTGGTTATGGTTAAAGTTATGAAGAAAATACAAAAAACGTCCGGCAAACTCGTTTTTTGCAAAAATTCGACTTGTGCGACCTCTAAACTTCTTTCGAAAAATCTGACAAAATTTCAAAAATACTTGATCCTATAAGATTTGTATGAAATTTCATAACAATCGCACGGCTCGTTTAGAAACTGCAGAATTATTTCAATTTTTTTTTTTCAAAATCCCCCACTGTGCGACATCGTGGGTCAACCCGTTAATTTTAATAAATAAAATGCAGAACAAACCTTTTGAAGCTGAGCAAATGTTTCCGTGTCAAAAAAGTACTCATTGCGTCAACCTGATCTGTTGTTGCGTTAATGTCAGTTGGACGTACGATGAATTCTATGTGCCTCGGCCTGCAGTGTATTTTTAAAATATGTCGGCGGCGAATTTTAACCGATCGGCTTTATCCTAGATACAATTAACTTTTAATTTAAAAAAATGGCTTTCATTTATCATCATCAGGGACAAGGACTTCATGCATTTAAAAAAGGTGTTTTAGGCACCTAAAATATGACATCAAAAACTCAAAATATGCACTTAAAACAATAAAAAATGCACATATTTTAAAAAATTCTATTCTAAAGAAAAGTTTTAAATTTACATACAACTAAATAAAGATATAAAAATATATTTTTTTTCAAAAGGTGCGTGGACAAGCCTTTTATATTATATTTTTTCACAAGATTAAATATGATATAACGATTATTTCACTATTTTCGGCATTAATAGCAGGCAATTTTCTCTTGAAATCATGAAAATTATAATTTCCATTAAAATTGGTATTTTTGTGTGCTTGTACAATCGTTCTGCAACAATTCAAGCGAACAAATTGTCCAAAAACCAGTTTTGCCATAATAATTTGTCAAAAATATTTTTTGAAATTTGCATTTTTGAGAAAATATCACATAAAATAATGCGTTTGTACCAAAATATGAGACAAAAATATGCATTTATGACCAAATTATGCAAAAATATGCATATCAGCAAAATATGCAAAAATATGCTTTAACAAATCGATGCCATTTTTACGCAAATTTATTGTTTCGTAAATATATTTCGTTCTTGCTATTATCAGGGTTAAGGGAAAAAACATGCATTTGCATGAAACCCCTGTTCCTGATCGTCATTAATGACAATTAGTGAAGAGAATTAATATGAAAATATCAAATGGAGAAAATTGCGGGACTCATGCAACCCACTAGATTTACAAGAGTTAAATACTTTTAAAATGATCCGAAAGTGCTTGCCAAAGTTTATCGATGTCTGTTCGATCTCCTTTGACAAAACACTTTGCTAACTGGAGATGCTTTTCCACGAACTAAATCAGCCCTATTCTAAACAACAATTCCCCTAGAGTTTTTCTCTATTCCTTGCTCCACAATTTTGAAAAATCATTTGTATTCTTTGACGTAAAATAAAACAACTGGAAACAAAATAGTTGACTTCGAAAATGCAAAGTTAGTTCTTTCGCACTATTTATTTCCCTCGCCACACAGAGAAAAAACTGTCTCATAGAATCAAGAAGATTTTCTCTATCAACCGTTTTTAGGCTAAGGGGTATCCCAGCAGAATAGAGATTCATAGAGATTCCTTATTATTTTTACGTGGTAAATCTTATTAATTTCATCAAGAAGAAAACCACATAAAATCAAGAAGAAATCTTATTATTCACAACTTTTTTACTCAATTTCCGTTATTTTTGGCACCAAAAAAACAATCCATAGAGAAAAACTTCTTGATTCTATTAAGTTTTCTTATAAATTGTAAACTATAGGGTTTTCTTATTGATATTATTAGGTTGCCTTCTTAATTTTCTTAAAAAGGGTTTCTCCTTGATTTAATTAGGTTGCCTTATTGATTTTTTGAATAAGGTTTTCTTCTTGATTTTAGTAGGTTCCTATATGATTATGTGTAAAGCATCTTATCAATTTTTTTAATAAGGAAATCTTCTTGATTTTATGTGGTGTCTTGTTATTTCGTTTCTATAAATAGACATAGAGACAATTTTTTTCATGATCTTTTTCATTTTTGTATAAGCATGTTTGTACAATTATTTCCATGGTTATTCAGGCTGCTTGTAGCACATTGGGTAGAGTGCTTGTCTATCAGGTAGAAGTTTGCTGGTTCAATTTTTTTTATTTTTTTTTTTTTATAACCTCATAAAAGCTACAACTTTTCTTCTTGATTTTTTTCAAAAAGGTTTTCTCTATGAAATTAATACGATTTCCTTATTGAAAAAAAAACATAGAGATTTCTTATTAATTTTGTTCTATTGTATGAGGTATTTAGTAGGCACTGTTTTCTCTGTGCATCTTTTTCGAAAAGAGGGCTTTTTATGCTCAGAAAACCTTAATCAGGGCTATCATGAATAAAATTCCGCGTGAAATTTCTCCCTTTTCCAATTAGAATTTTTTGTTTTCCCTATTATTTGCTATTAGTTGGAATTTTTCCCTGAGAAAAATTTCACGTGGTATTTTATTCATGATAGCCCTGATTAATTTTCTTCACGAATTCTCAGAAAATCAAATGATATCAGAAAAAAGCCATTTTTTAAATTTATTTTTGTTTAAATCTTAAAAATTAATTATTAATTATTTTAAAGAGTTTTACTCACATTTTAGCACAAGTTATTGCAAGCAATTATTTTTTTTAAATAAGGTACATATTTAACATATACATATACAACAATTCTTAAAACGTGAACCGCCGCTTACTAGATTTGAAAATGCAAAAACAATTTAAATTTCGTTTTCCATCACATCGATTATTTTTCTCACATTGTCCTAGAATAAGATGACAAACGAAATCTATTTCGATTTAAGGCAAAATCAGAATGAAATCGAAATAAATGTGTGCATCCCAACTTTTTACTTTTTTCAATCGAAAACGATTTATATCACACCTTTGCTTTGGTTTTGCTCATATGTAAAAGGATTTAACACATCTGTTTAGTAATATTTTGTTTATTTTCTAACAATGCTTGAAAATGGTTTTTCATGTTAAAAAGTACAAAATAAATTCCTAAAAATTGGTGTAAAAAATTCAATATAAAATCAAAAACTAATTTTTTTCTTTGTGTTTAATATTCTTCTTATTAATATATATTTAGTTTAATTTTTCTTTACTTAGAAATTAATAAAGCTTTTATTTAAAGTATGTATGAGTTTTTTTTCTTTTTCTTAAAATTAAAAATAATTATAATTATCACAGTTTAGAGAATATCGCAGTACAGTTGATTTCATTTAAAGCGTTGGCACTTAACAATAAACATTTTTGTCATCAGCAACAAGCAAAAGTCTACCAAGGACGCCATATGGGAACTGCAACGGCCGGTGTAGGCATTATTGTCATCTCATCGTCGCACTCATCACTGTGATAACCGGAAGAAGCTGGACTCAGGGGAGCCAAATCGTTAGATTCTTGATGAGTTTTTGTTGGTTCGCATGCTTTTTGCATTTGCAACAAACGATTGTATTCACCGCCCAAATGCACCATAACCGATTTGCCAAGGTGCACATTCATGCCAGGCGTAGAGGCCATAATACGTGACACTTCGTTGACAGCATTCATGTAGCCGTGACGGAATGAGTCCATCGGTATGACGGCAGGAACTTTTGGTTTCTTGACTTCTTTTTTGATGAAAACTAAAGCACATTCAAGCATTTCGGCTTTATCCATGCGTAAGATGGCATCGTTGCCTTGAAATTCAGCCACCAATTCTTTAAGTTGATCTAAACACTTGTTCATGCGTGCACGACGCTGACGTTCCAATAATGGTTTTTTAACTTTTAAATAGTGTTGCGTTTTTGATACGTATTCAACTTGTGGAGCCATTTTTTGACGATTATTTATTTTTCTTTTATTGTTTTATATTTAATGTTGTTTACTAGCTGAAGTTGGAAGTGAGAATGAAGGCAGGTTGGTTGTACAGCTGGCTTATATAGCCAGTCAGCCAGGTTGTTTGGGATTTTCCCTAGCAACCCCTGTAATAAGAGTATATGTATTATGCACTGTGCATGCAAAGAAGAAGAGAACCTGAGCCTCGTATGAGTGTGTGAGAGAAGTAGTGCAAGTGAGTGAGCCGGTGTTATTGTGTGCCTGACTGTATGCCACAAGCGTGGTGTGCATGCATGCTCTGAGCAGCGTTGCCGATTTTTGTTTAATTATCCAAAAATGGGCTAACACATTTTGTCTGCAATTGTAACATATTTGTGTAATGTCGTCCCAAAATTATTTTATATAGATAGTACAAGAAAAATTTTCAATCAAACGTTTTCATTTCATTGAAAATGTTTTTCACTCTGTAAACTTACAACTAACCATTTGTATAATCTTTTTGTGTTTTTGCTCGGCAATACTTGGCTTGGCGCTGTTCTTATTCTGGCATTTTCGACTTAGTCAGTGGAAAGAATTTTCGGGAAAAGTCGAATTTACAAAAACTGACATATGGAATAAAATTGTCGTCTGCTACCGTCGCATTAATATTTTTGCAAAGCAAGCTATAGAGCAAAATGAAGGGGATAATTTTAAACATAGCAAATAAATAAATAATGAATAAGAAATATTGGAAACTACTACAAGTGTTGAATAATCGTTAGTGTCGCTAAAACTCAAAAACGGCTTGATAACTGGAATCCTTTTTCTTTTTTTTCTTCGCTTTAAAAAGAAACATAACAGGTAAAATCTTAAATCAGTGCTAAAAAATTATATAAAATAATTATAGCAACTTTATATAGGAAATGGCGGTACCTTTCCGCGCTTGTAACTGAGTGGTGGTTATTATATACTACTTGGCGATTGTTTATTTTGTTCTGTATAAAGTACACTATGTACTGTATGAAGTACACATAGGCTACATATAGTTTAAAAAGAAGGCTCCAAGAGAGAGAGCAGGACAATATCTGTCCTCTGAAACTATCTGAACGATTTTTTGAAATAGAAAACATCGATACATCTGTACTTAAAAGGAGACAGAGGTTTAATTTTTTTTAGGCTTAGACTAAGAGGGGCCAGGGAGACAATTTTTGCTTCCGAAACTATACAGCCAGGATTTTTATGAAACTCAAAACATAGGGCCTGTTTCTCTAAATGTGAACGATAGATTCGATCGAACATTTATATTAAAAACAAAATCAAAAACTGAAACTTATTTTTGTTTCTAATATTAATATTCGATCGAATCTATCGTTCGCATTTAGAGAAACAGGGGGATAGTTATATATATCCAAACTATTTTTATGAAATTACACACAAAGATACGCATATACGTCAAAAATCAATTCCGAGCGGGCAATACCGCCGCCATAACTAGTTTATTATAATTATTTTATATGCATGCACATAATTAATTCTGTGGCAATATGGAAAAAAGTGCTTAAGTCATAGTTTACAGTTTTGCAGAAAAGCACTTTTAAACTTTCAAGTCGATTTTTAGAAATTTTTTTCTTTTGCAGTTGAATTGTTAAATTCGTAGTTTACTTTAATTTTTTCATGAAAACATCGTTCTACACACCATAATTTTAACTAAAAATTAACTTATATCGACTTAAGCACTTTTTCCTTTTTGCCAAAAAATTTATAGACATACATACATATTGTTAGCTGGAATACTAACTACTAAATTTTATAAGTGAAAAAAAACTAAACAAAATTATTCAAGTGACTGAAGTAAAGATTATTTATTTTCATTTTCAATTCGGCTGATTTTATTCATTTATTTATTATTATTATTATTTGTATATGGATTTGATTTCCTTACATACAATTACTGATTTTAATTAACATTTCACAAAATTAAATAAATTACAAAAATATAAAAAAAATGCAACATCAATTTGTTTTGTTATAAGTTTAGAAAATTTAATTTAAGTGTGTATTTTTGACTTTTCAGGAATAGATTATTATTATTGTTAATTAATAATTAATTAATCATGGTAAAAATCATAAGAAACGATTCGAATGATGTGATGTGATGATCGTAAAAGATAAGCAAGAATAGTTAAACATATTTATGTAGGTAGAGTGATATAACTTCGTGCTAACCTAAATAGAAAATGGAAAAACAGAAAATGAATAGTGATACTTACAAATGTATTTACCAAAGGTAAATCAATAATTGTAAACACAATCAATTATCATATTCCATTTCATTGAAAATTTACGTCAAATAGCTGATGTTAATAATAATCTGTACCCTAGTAGATGAAGTGCATGGCTGCACAGAAAAATATCGGTATTTCCCCCAGCTAAAAAAGTCTAGTTTAATTTTTCTTCTCTTCTTTAGAAACTCACATTAATTAATAAAAATATTTCATTCAATAAGAATTGAAAATACTGAACTTAAGCCTGATTAAAAAAATATAACTTTTTGGTAATATTTATTACCAAAAAGTTTGTTTTTGAAGTGGTTGTGGGTCATAAAATTTCAAAAATTATTAATTGCTTCTTGAATATTAAATGTGTTTTGTCGTTCAGCATATTTCAAAATAAAAATCAGTTCTTCTTGAAGAAACACCATGTTTTCTTTGATCAGGCGCGGATCCAGGACAACCTATTCATTTTTCTATTGAATATTTTAATTTTGGTAGGAGAAATATCCAGTTTTCATTCCCCCTAGATCTGCTCTTGAACTTGATTGATTGCAACTCATTTTTGATTTTATTCATTTGAATTGCAATTCACTGTTTTAATTCATTTCAATGAATTCAAAATCAATTCAATTCAAATGAATTTGTAAAATGAATTGCAATTCACTTTGACAAATTCATTTGAATTACAAATGAATTGCAATTAATTTGACAAAATCATTTGAATTGAACACGAATTGCAATTCATTTTTACCCAATTCATTTGAATTGCCTAAAATTTCATTCAATCCATTTTTTTTTGTGTGAAAAGAATTAATTCAAAATTTGCTAATTCGTAACGAATTTAAATAAAAAAAAGAATGATTCATTTACAGCTCTGGTGTATATTCAAAAATAAAAAGTGTTACTTGTTTTGTTTAGCGTAATTTATAAAATTTCCAACAATGTCGAATTTGCACTTCGGCAACACTGACTCTGAGTTAATGTTGATATGCGAGAGCACATGTGATTCTTATTCGATTTTAAGTGTATGTATGTATGTATGTATGTGTGTGTGTGTATGTATGAATTTTTTATATACACTCATATGCATTATTAAGAAAAAAGCTTGATTAGTTTTTTCCGTTAAAAGTGCTTGTAGTCATAATATTGCATATTTATGTATTAATATGAAAAGCATTAAGTTTTATTTATTGCATGTGCATATGTTTATGTGTATGTGTGTGTGTGTGTGTGATTAACATTTGTTGGCCAAAGAGCAGTTTAAGAAAAGGAAATTAAAAGAGCAGAAAAGGAGAGTGAGTGAGTGCGCGTAATGTAGTAGTTTATTATTATGCACACGCCATACAAAAACTTTAGGTTAAGCTCGTGTCTGAATGCACAGCAAAAGTATAAAAACCAGCCACCACTAACTATCGTCGTCACTGCCAATAAGCAGCGTTATCGTTGACAATTTTCAAAAAGGGGCACAAAAAGGGGATTTTCAAAAAAAAAGTGGCACAAAAAGGGGATTTCAAAGAAAAAAAGAGGCAACTTCAAACACAAGAAAAATGAAAGAAACAAGCATATTTATTAAGTTATTTTTATTTAAAACAAACAACAACAATTTCTCATGTATAATAAGTACAAAAACATTAATTTTATAAGAACTCATATATGTACTACGTTTATACGCACATGTTATTTGCAAGTAAAAATTGTAACTTACTAATTCACGAGAATAATTACTTATTGCTGGGGATGACATGTATATATACGGAAAATGAAATTTTTAGTTTTATAATTGCTTATTTGACTCACAGTCTTCATATACACTTTTATTTGCAAATAATACCAGTATAAACGTATTATATATAGCTTTTATATAAAAAAATCATGAAATCTATGTTAATAATAAAACAGTAGTCAAATTGCTGCATTTGATATCAATCGAAATTCCAACAGAAAATAAATGGAAATCTCATTCGATATCGAATGCAGTAATTGGCCCAGTTCTTAAGATATACAACAAAATTAAAGAATACATAAATAAATTTTTTATCATTTTTGGGACATGGTTCATATCACTTCCCAGTAAAAAAAAATTGGAAGTCATTCTAAAGGAAGTACATTTTCATTGCTTCCAAAAAATCGATATTTTTAATTTGCTGATAGTTAGCAGAAAACCAAGTAGAAGTTTATTTTAGTCATACAAAACCTTGTAATTTCTCTATAGTTTTAGAAATTGCTCACCAGAATTTTTAAAAAATCGATTTTTTTGAAGAAACTTATGAACTAATTTTGGTCTAAAATTTTAAAGTTATTTGCTTAAATTTACATGAAAATACTGTTTCACGTTTAAATTCCTATAGAAAGAAACTAATTGTTAAAATAGGTAACTATTAACCATTTTTCCTAGATGAAAATATTATCATAGAACACAAAAAAGGAAATTTTTCTTAAAATCGCTTACAATTTGGTGACCAGGCATCGAAAAAGAGAACTTCTTGCAATGACAACCCTATATAAAAATCATTAGATCGGATCGAAATTTGCACTACTTCCAGATCGCAAACTCTACATTTTCATGACTTTTTTGGAGTGTATTTTTTTACTGGGTTATTTACTTAAAAACCAGCCTAATTCAAAAAATTTATTTAACCATATAAAGATTTGATAAAAATTTTAAAATTAGATTCTTAAGAGGATAATATTCTTTTTCAGCATTATGCATAGTTATTAAATACCTTAAATACCCTTTCTTTTGAAATTGTACATTTGTATTTATTAATAAATTTTTTAATTGGAATCCATTCTTCCAAGTCGTTTTGAAATAAATTTTAAGCAGACAGCATGGACTGACAAGTGTCTAATTTTAGTCTATTTGATAATTTTTTCGTAATACGAGTACTAATTTACGTTTATGCTTTATGTGTTTTTTTTTAATTTTACTTTATATAGATAAAGAAATAATGTGTAACTCGCAGACTTTGCAAGTGGCCAATCTGGATAAATTAAAGTTGACTTTGCATTTAATTAGACCATTTTGTCTATTTGCTTAAACGGGTTCATCTTATCATCCTTAAAATAAGCTTCATTTCAGCAATATCAACTTTCCCGAAAATCGGTATTTCTTGTGGTAAAAGCTCGGATATTTTTATATCATTTGTTTTTTGGAATTGGCCACGTGTGTGGCTGTTTTAACATGACATTCAATGATTCATTCGGCAGATGAGCAACTGATTGCAGAAAACACAAATGGGTTTTTTGGCATCTGCATCCATCTGAACTTATGCCGTCTCTCCTAATCATTGGAATACTTTCGTGTTGCTTTTTTCTTTTTTACTGGTTTTACCAATATAATAGGCTCACATGATGAACTAATTTCATGGGAACTTAAATCAAAAGCATTACTTTGTGATAGCAATTCAGTGTGGTATTTTCATACAATATTATTTCCCATACCATAAAGTTTTTCACCTTTTAAAGTTATGTACTTTTATCAAATTTGGCTTTCAAATCAAATTTGGCTGCGGAAAATACAGTTAGAATTATCTATGAATGACTGTATGTAATTTCATATTTAAAAATCTTAAACAAATTAAGAGAAAACACCATATACTCCCACAGAAAATAAAATTGCGCCATAATGTCAATTTCCCAAAAAAAAAATTTATTTTTTCATATACATATACACATAGGAAATAAAATCTTGTTGTCGAATGTGGTAGAATCTGTACAAATTTGCGTACATTTATTGTAAAAATAAAAATTAAAGTTGACTTTGAACAAAAAGGGGCACAAAATAGTGCAAATGATACTAAAAGGGGATTTAAAACGAAGGGGCATAAAAAGTGGCAAGTCATTCGAAAAAGGGGCAAAATGCGACTTTAGTCGCACAACGGTAACGCTGCCAATAAGCCATACATATACTTGCATACATAAAGAAATACATAGATACGAGTACACACATGCACAAATTATTTATTTTACAAGAGTATAAATGTTTTACGAAGCTCTAACTAACAAAACATGGTTGTTGGTAAGAATGAAGTGAATGAAGTAGGTATGTATAAGAAAAAAAATAAAATAAAATAAAGGCAGGTGTTCTCATCGCGTGGGAAACGCACGACAAAATTGGTTCTCACGATTTTACAAAAGCCAGCAACTTAAAAGCAGACAGACGCACTTAAGTATGTTGTATCGCTATTAAACCATACGGCCGACCATAAGATACAAAAATCAACGGCAACAAATACAACAACAATTGTAACTGCATTTCTACACTGCAATCTGTTAATGGTAATCTAAACTGACATGTACTAATATGAGAGGAGAGGCCAGTGGACAGATAGTTGTGCTTACATTTATATTCATGTAGTGCAACAAAGTAACAACTGACTAAAGAAGCGAATTTATTAAGGCAGGCTTTTTGTAAGAAATAAAAAGGGATACTTCCTAACCTAGAAAAAAAGCAAACTGGGCAAATTTTCAATTCCTTTAACAAACTCTAGTTTATGTAATTAATATTGTTTTGAAAAATTTCCCATAGGTTTGAATAATTGTTAGTATGTACATAATTTATGGCAACAAAAGGATAACAAATTTAATTTTCTTTTAAGAAATTTTCAACATTTGACACAGAGTTTGTTTCTTCAAAACTACCTGCGCTGTGCGCTGCTTAACAATACAAATTAGAAGTAGACAAAAAAATCATTCTCAAAGTGTGAGAACGTTTGTTTCCTTTGCTTAATAAATAAAACATATTAAATACAAATCTTATCCTTGCAACCTGCCTTGCTCTCCCAGAGCAGCAACCATGTAAAGTGCATACATGGGTATAAAAGTTATAGACTCTCAGCACTGCAGCATCATTCTCATTTTGTATTTCCTTATAACAACATCTTAACATCTACACACCACAATGGCTCCGCAAACAGAATTCGTCTCAAAAACTCAACATTACCTGAAAGTGAAAAAACCCATGTTGGAACGTCAGCGTCGTGCACGCATGAACAAGTGTTTAGATAATCTGAAGGAACTAATTGCCGAATTTCAAGGTAATGATGCTATATTGCGCATGGACAAAGCTGAGATGCTGGAGTCGGCTTTGGAGTTTATAAAAGTCGAGTGCAGCAAGCCCTTACAGTCCATTTCATGTGTGGCTCTTAACCCCATGGATTCTTTTCGCAATGGCTTCATGAATGCCGTCAACGAAGTATCACGTGTTATGGCCGGTACGCCCGGCATGAGTATCAATATGGGTAAGGCGGTTATGATACATTTGGGCTGCGAGTTTAATCGTTTGTTGCATACACAGCAAGTGCCAAAAATCAATACACAATTGCCCAAGCCTACAGCAGCAGAAATTAAAAACAACAACAACAAAGTGCTGTTAAGTCCAGCATCGTCTGGCTACTGCAGTGATTCCGAAGATCGCCAATCCTTGGCTTCTCCCCTGCCTGTACAAGCCATGTGGCGTCCCTGGTAAAAATTCAAATTAATTTAATCAACAGCTTTAATCGGTAAATCAATCAATTAATTGTCTTCCTAAAAACAACTCTCAGTGAGTTACTTCTGTGATACACAACAGCTTTATAAATATATAAGTTTTGAAATTGTATACAATTTATAACATACATACATACACGTATTCATATACACATACATACATACATATAAATATACAACTTTTCAATTAAAAGCTTTAAATCGTTTATAATTTTAGTAATTAGATTTAATAAAATAAAAAAAATGTAATGATAAACAAAATAAAATTGTAATAAAATGAACTATTATTTTTCGTTTTAAGATTTGTAGGGAAATTCTGTCTTAAATATCTACGATTTTCAACGGCTTTGTGTTATATATTTTAATAAATATTTATTTATTTTTGCTGCGTATTGTAATAGCCAGAGAAATATGTTTTACTTCTGCGTTGACTGTACTTTTTTGTTCATACAGTTTTATATGAAAGTAATAGAAGATCGATTCGAAAGAAAGAGTTGCAGTTTAAGGACATAAAGATCAAATAACATTGGTAATATGGTTGTAAATTAGTGATGGTAACTTTGAGCTTTCATTACAAACAATCTATCAACTAATTGTAATACGATGAATCAAAACAATTCACGTATTTCATTTGCATTCAAAAAATTGTTAATTAAGTCTGAAGTTTGCATTCACTGACACCACACACAGTGCAACAAACAACCATATAAACGCTGATGATGATAAAAATGAAGCGACCAAGGTTTTGCTGGTGTTTGTCAGCATAATAACAATTGTCTTTGGTGTAATTTGTATCTTAAAGAAAAAATATATGTATTTTCAACTGAAAGAAAAAATTTTTACTTCCATGAAAATTTATGCATTTAGATTTTTTTTTTTTTTGCAAAGTGAGATATTTTTGTAAATTTTTCTTTACTTAACTCTCGACAATTTGGCAAACTATTTATACAAGGATCAACTTTGACTTCATTCAACCTTGACATTTGACCAAAAATGTTGTAGTCATAGTTATACCACCTTATGCAAAAACGATTGTTAAAGTTTAAGCATGCGTTTAAACCGGTCTTGCCATACAAAATTTGTTTGTAAAACCAACTTTAAGTTTAACAATCGTTTTTGCATAAGTGGGATAATCTGTACTCGTAACAAGGCAGGGTAATTCCATCGGCATAATTACATCAGATGTCTTAATTTTTTGTAAGCAACATCCCTTTTCATTTACGGCCTGTCGCATGATGTGACCAGAAATCGCTCGATCGACAACTTGTGTCGCAAACAACATTAACATTAGAAAATTTGTTGTTGTTTTGAATATAAGTATTCGATCGAATGATTTCTGGTGACATCGTGGGACAGGCCGTTAATATTTTATTTATTGCTACGCAAGAAACATGAGTTTGCAAGTTTTTGTCCTTATTATTATCATTTAGTAAAAATAAATATAAAAATTAAGCGAATATACTAATTTCTTTCTTTCTAAAATATAAAATATATTTAATTACCAAAGAAATAATTAGTTTTATATAGCAGAAAAAATTTACGTTTTCTAAGGTCTAAAGCTATGGTTCTTATTTTTCTAGTTTTTTATACCAAACTATTACTTTCTAAAACATAAATAATATTTAATTTGTAAACAAAAAGAAAAAAATTTGACCTAGTTACTTTTATATACAAAAAAAATTAAATTTTCCAGCCCTGGAATCATCTTTTTAAATTTTTTCTGATTTCTTATACCAATATAGTTCTTTAAAAAATATATAAAAAGGAAATAAGGGAAAAACTAGTTTTATTTAGTTACTTTAATATCCAAAAAAAAAGTAAAAATTTTCCAGCTCTGGAGCTGTGGTTTTTATTTTCCTATTTTTTTTATTGTTTTTTATTTGACGATAATTGTACATTCAATATAAATTCCTTACAATTTAGCCCTAAAGCGCCAAGGAGGCATTTTTGAGGCAAGTTGGCAGTTACTTAAGCACTTACGGCCATATGTATAATGAAAAACTAGCATGAAGTTAGCATAAGTGGCAACATTTAAAATGGTATTAACAAGTTTTGCCATACAATCTTACATTACAAATCACTCCAGGATTTAATAGAGGGTTAAAACTACATTATGCGTTGATTTTTAATGTCAAATTGTATTGCAAAACTCGTTAAGATCATGTTCAATTTTGTCACTTATGCTAACTTCATGCTAGTTTTTCATTATACATATGGCCGTTAATGTACAAATATATACCATAGCGAAAATATTAGAAAAAATAATAAAATTCGTTTTATATATAAGTATAGATCTACTATATTAACATAGATTTATATGTATGTACCAAACTTTTCTTTCCAAAACATAAAATATATCTAATTAAAGAAAAAGAAAAAAATTAATATAGGCCTTATTACTTTATATATCACAAAAAAATGTAAGTTTCCCAACCCTGAAATCATTCTTTTAGATTTTTCTGCATCCTTAACCAATCTTTTTTTTTTTTTCTTAATATAAGATATGTTAAATTTATAGACAAAAAGGAAAAATTACATTTAGTAAGTTACTTTTATATAACAAAAAAATGTTAACGCTTTCCAACCCTGCAAACGTATTTTTGATTTTTTTTTATTTTTATTACCAGTTTTTTTTTTGTACAGAAATATAAAATAAGTTTAATTAAAAATAAATTCAGTAAAGTGCGACTTTGACTCGCGCACGAAGGGTTCCGTACGTTGGGCTTTGAGCATTTTTTTTAATACAGTGTTTGTTACGTTTTTTCAGCTGAAATAATTTTTTTTATTGTTTTTCGCTTTTTTCTCGTTTTGGCGATTTTTTAAATTTTGGCGATTTTTTTTTTAATTTTGGCGATTTTTTTCATTTTGGTTATTTTTTAGCGATTTTTTTCATTTTGGCGATTTTTTTTTTCATTTTGGCAATATTTTTAATTTTGGCGATTTTTTTAATTTTGGCGATTTTTTCATTTTGGCGATTTTGTTTTCATTTTGACGATTTTTTAATTTTGGCGATTTTTCCGGTTTTCCGCGATTTATTTTCGATTTAGAATTTTTTTTTTAATTTGGTGCTTTTTTTTCGTTTTGGCGATTTTTTTTTTATTTTTTTTCGGTTTGGCGATTTTATAATTTTGAGATTTTTTTGTTTTACCGTTTTTGAAAATTTCAAGAAGTTTGCTCTTACGGTTTCCAAGATACAGCAAGTTATCAAAATTACATAGTCAAAATTACATTAACTGATGGTACACCCTCTAATTAAAATTTTTTAAATTTTAGTGTTAATTGTTATAGTCTGTATAAAAATACAGGGTAGTTAGTGATTTAAAAACAAAAACTACTGGTATGTTTGTATATCTGTATTTAAACAAATAAAATTTTGATTTAAACTAACTAAAAAGAAAAAGAAAAGTGACTAAGGGTGGTTTTTAGAACGGCACTTGCATAACTATACCGCAAGTCTTTGTAAAACGTTATGAAACACTTGTTTGTTTTATTTTTTATTTTTTTCATTTCAAAAGGTTCAAATCGAAATGAACAGCTCGCTGGGTGCGGTATGTTTAGTTGATCTAAAAATACGTTATAAATGTCGAATCCTTGATTAACTCAAAAAGGGTCTAAAAATACTCATACTTCAACGTTTAAGGGTGGTTTGCACGTGTTGTCTTGTAACGGAACATTTTCGAAAGCACTAACAAGTATAAGTATTTATGTATGTGTTTATATTTTCGTTTTTGTTTCTAATGACCAGGGGGTAGTTTTTAGTATAATATACTACTAATATTTACTATATATGTATATATATATATATATATATATATACATATATTATATGTATATTCTTTAAATACTCGTATGTTTGAATACTTTTGTGCTGCACGTGTGATGAACAACAAACTATGCAGGTATGTATTATACTTAACGTGACCAGATGGTTTTTGCAAAAAGCGGGACATGATCGATCAAAAAGCGGGATTTTGAAGAAAATAGAGCCAATAAGCGGGATTTAAAAATAAATGTCGTTTAAAAAGCGGGTTATGTAATATAAACATACTACTGAGAATTTACACCAGTTGTCTAAGACTGGGTTATGTTCCTGACAAGTGGAGGGAAGCGAGAGTGGTCTTTATACCGAAGGCCGGTAAAAGCTCTCACACCACACCGAAGGACTTCAGACCTTTAAGTCTATCATCCTTTCTTCTGAAAGCATTAGAAAGGATGGTTGATCATTATATCCGCAAAACCATCAATGATAAACTACTTTCCCCGCATCAACATGCATATCAAACGGGAAAGTCAACAGAATCGGCTCTACATGAGCTGGTTGGCACAATAGAGAAATCTCTTTCTGTAGGTGAATACGCCTTTGTGGCCTTCGTAGATATTGAGGGGGCTTTTAATAATATATATCCAGATGCGATAATTGAAGCATTGTCGAATTTGGGGGTTGGTGCGGGATTGTGTAAGTGGGTTCAGAATCTACTAACTCACCGCAGGATAAATGCGGCTCTAGGAGCTGCTAGACAGACCCGCTTTGTAAATAGGGGTACACCACAGGGAGGAGTTCTTTCGCCACTTTTGTGGAATCTAGCTCTAAATCCTGTGCTACTATCTCTAGAATCGCGGGGTTGCAGAATCGTGGCTTATGCTGATGATGTGGCAATAGCTGTAAGAGGAAAATTCCTCACAACTCTAAGGGACATCCTACAGGATGGTCTTTTACATTTAACAAGATGGGCGGAGAAACGAGGGCTCGCCGTTAATCCTAATAAAACGGAACTAGTCCTTTTCTCTAGGAAGTATAAGATACCTGATTTCCGACCTATCACACTTAATAATACGGAGATAAAAGTGTCCAACACTGCAAAGTATCTTGGTGTTATTCTTGATTCAAAACTGAGTTTCAAAGCAAATATTCTAGAGAGAGTGAGAAAAGCAACAATATCACTGTATCTATGCAAAAAATTCATTGGAAAGAATTGGGGTCTTACCCCAAAAATTGTTCACTGGATCTATACTGCAGTAGTACGTCCAATTCTCATGTATGGCATAATCGTGTGGTGGCCATCCCTGGAGAAAAAGACGTATCTATACATCTTACACAAGGTGCAAAGACTCGCATTCTTGTATGTAACCAGTGCTATTCGCACCACTCCTACGGATGCACTGGGGATGCTTCTTCATCTACTACCATTAGATCTAGTAGGGAAAGAGATGGCAACGACCTCGGCAATCCGTCTTCGATGTACCTCTCTGTGGAACGGAAATGGAACCGGCCACTGCAGAATACTCGATGATGAAGTTAGGATTGACCAAACCTCCCCTGCTCTACTACACGAACGTCTTTATAAAACCTGGATACCGTCCACAGGAATGTGGATGAATGGAACTCCAGGTAGAAGAAAAAGTGTTGATTTTTATACGGACGGCTCCAAAACACAGGAAGGTGTGGGCTATGGGGTCTATTCGAGGGCTTTAGGTCTTCGTATTGCACGGCGACTTCCGGATCACTGCAGTGTCTTTCAGGCAGAGATCCTTGCTATAAGAGAAGTTGCGAATTGGTTGAGAGTGAATGTCACTTCTACGACTTTGATTAACATTTACACCGATAGTCGAGCAGCTATTATGGCCCTAGAATCCCCGCTTCTAAGAACAACAACAGCCCTCGACTGCCGATCATCTCTAAATGAGATGGCAGAGCAGTTTGATATTAGGATCATCTGGATCCCGGGGCATAGAGGCTTCCAGGGGAACTCTAGGGCTGACGAGCTTGCTAGAATTGGGACAACGTTACAGGTTCCACCGGATTTGGAACGTGTAGGTCTAACCCTACTCTCTTGCAAACTCAGACTTAGGCGCAAGACAGAGGAAGAAACGAATAGAAGGTGGGTCACTAGAAATGACTGCGTGATCACAAGGCAGTTATGGACTCACCTAAATAGCGAAGGTACGGATTACCTAATTTCGAAGAATAGGAAATAAATTTCGGTTCTAGTATCCGTGTTAACCGGCCACTGTCTCATAGGTAGGCATGCACAACGGCTTAGGGTTGAACACAACGACTTTTGCCGCAGCTGCCAAGACATCGATGAAGAGGAAAGCATAGAACATTTTCTTTGTCACTGCCCTAGACTTGCAGGAAAGAGAATGGCCACAATGGGCGCTCTTGAATTCAGGGAACTTTCTGACGTTGCTAGTGTTGAACTTCAACGTATTAGTAGCTTTATACTGAGCTCTGGATGGTTCGACGGTGGGGACTCCGCATAAGCAGAGTCTCCGTGGCATCACAATGGACCAAAACGGTCTAAGTGAGTCCGGCTTTCTGACTGCCACCTCTACCTAACCTAACCTAATATAAACATACACAGCTTTGCATCTAGTCAGGGAACACAGTTTTCAATAAGGAAAAAGTGCTTAAGTCGTATTTGACTGTTTTGTAGTAGAGCACTTTTAAGCGTTGTACTAGATTTTATTGAAATTTATTGTTTGTACAGTTAAATTGGGAAATTCTGCGTTAACCTTTATTTTTTTTTAATAAACATCTTTCTATACACTGTAAATAATACACTCAAACTGAAATCTACCAAAAGTATAACCTATTAAGCTTCCAAATGAGATTACACCGAAAGAATTTTGCTTCATAAGTCCAATGAAACAATTTCATTAAAAATTTTTCACAAATCTAATGATAATTTCACAAATCCAATGAAAATTTCATGAATATTGTTGCTTCGTTGGTATTCTGGTTTCGTAAGAATATTTTATTGGATTTATGACAAAAATATTTTCTAATTATTAAGAAACCCCTTTATATTTAAGTTATTTCATTCTTTTCATGAAATTATTTTGTTGTTTCGATGAAGTTATAGCACTGCATTAATTTACACTGTTAAATAAATTTGATGAAGTTTTCAATAAAATAATTTTGACGAAACTGGTTTCATTAATCCAACGAAGCGTAAAGTTGGTTGAATTTTAATGAATTTTTCATTAGATTAATGTCAAAATTCATAGAATTTAGGCCGAAAATTCTTTCAGTGTAGAAGTCTAAAAAATATAGCCTCAAGTCATTGTGCTATAACTTCTTGAAAAATCGCACAAATTCGATGTGATTTTACCCCGGGGGTAATTTAGAATATGCAAATTGCGGAGGTACTATTAACTCAAAATCAGCTTATCTCTACTTGAGCACTTTTTCCTTTTTTTTTCCCACAAATATATAGATGTACATAAAAATCAAATCCAATCAAATCAAATGTCGTTCGTTGGTAGTCGCATTAATTAAGAACGGCTGCATCAATTTCGCTATTTTTTTAATATTCGTATTAATTTAAAAAAATTGGGCGTGGCAGCTGCTATATATAGCAGCTTTGCATCTAATGCAGCAAGAAACGTGAATTTTTGTTTAAGTAACGATTTTTTATTTTTTTTATTTATTAAATGTTACATATCGTCACCTTAAATGCAAACGGACGTAACTACACTTTTATATTTTTTGCAGGAGAAACAAAAAACGTTACAAAATCAATAATAATAAAGTATTTTTGAAAATGTTCTTCGAAATTTACTTGTAGTATGGATACTTATATTATTTGACCATTCATTTCCTATTTATATATAATTAAGCTTTTATGTTTGTTACGTTCCTTGCAATAAAAAATAGATGCATTCGTTATTACGTCCGTTTGAATTTCATTAATAAAGTCGTCATTTTTGATCGCAGGGGTCTAAATCCTTTCGTGAACATGTAGTTTGATAAAATGAACCACAATCAATCAAAAACTCGATTTCGAATTTTTGTGTAGTTACGTCCGCTTGCATTTTAGGTGACGATATACAATTACAAATTATATCATAACTTAATTTAAACGAGAATAGTAACAAAGACCTTCACTCGTTGTAGTGAAACTGACCAGGGTCTAAGGTGGGAATCGAACCCACAACCTCCACACTGATAGGCTAGCACACTACTCACTAGCCCACCGAGGCACCCATAAGGATTTTTATAATGTGCGATTCTTTACAAAAAAAGTTCGAATTGAACATGTGTACTGATCTTGCTGATTTGCCACCAGCGTATTACGAGTTCTGATGGTCTAGAAGGAGCAAGAGGCAATTAATTTTGTAATGCCTAAAGTTGGCCTGGCGCTTCCCACATAGAAGCAACATTTATTTCCAGACATCGTGAGCAGTAACGCCAACAATGAAAATAGTATTATATAACAAAAATGAAAAATTTTAAAAACCCCCGATATATCCAGAAAAGATGTGATATCTTCTAAACGACTGGACCGATTTTCTTCAAACATGGTTAAGAACCTTCTCGATCAAGTCACCTTTCAAACAGAAAAAAACAAAATCAAAATCGGTCCAGCCATTTGGGCTGCACGTGGACACGGACAGACACACAGATACACAGATACAAAGATACACAGATACACAGACACACACTACAAACTTATAACTCCCCTTTTTTTGGTCGGGGGTTAAAAAACGAGTCAATAATGGAGCAAAAAGTGTGTGACCTCGGAAATAAATATCAAACTTGAACTTCTAAGTCTACCGAAGATAGCACATATTCGGGATTGAACAAGTGATAAAAAATATGTTTCTTTTCATCTCAAAACGTATATGAAGAGTGTATCGAAGCACACAAAGCTTTGGCTAGTTAAGCAATAACTACACTTAAAACTATTTGAAAAGAGTGATTAAAAATTTTAAAACTCTAAAAAGCGGTATAAAGCGGAATAATAATTCGAGGCGGGATCGAAATAGGAAAGGCGGGATGTCTGGTCAGGTTAATTATACTACAAGTCTTTTTGAACGAATTCCCACAAAAAAAGTGAATATTCATTTTGGGTTTGAATAGAATCTCACTCTTCAGTGTTTTATTTATTTCAACGAAAAATGCTGATACATGCAAGTGTTAAAATTGATTGTTTATTTTAACTCATTTGTGTTAACCAAGGGTTCTTTCTATATATTGTTGCATGTGCACCATTCAATATTCAAATACGTATTGGGCTATTATTTGTTTTTGTAGTTCTTTGAATTATTCACGTGTGGTGTTTGGATGCTGATGCTGCTTATCATCGTGTTGATGGTGTCAATTATTGTGATGGTGGGTATTGCATGTTGCAAGTTGTTGTATTTAATATGTAATATAATGCCACCACTAAGATTTGGAATAAGAATAATAAAAAATAATATAAAAAAGACCAACATGAAGCTTGTATTACAACAAGTGTAGGAGATTGTTTAGCTAGACATTCATTTCGGTATCTTAGCGTTCATGTTATGCCCAAATGTCACGCATGATCTTCCTTTGCCTTTTTTTATGTTTAAAAATGAAAGCATACACGTACACAGAGAAAAAACTGCCTCATAGAATCAATAAGATTTTCTCTATGAAACGTTTTTAGGCTAAGGGGTATCCCAGCAGAAAGAAGCGAACATTTTTTCATAGAGATTCCTTATTGTTTTTATGTGGTAAATCTTATTAATTTTATCAAGAAGAAAACCACATAAAATCAAGAAGAAATCTTATTATTCACAACTTTTTTTACTTAATTTCCGTTATTTTTGGCACCAAAAAATCAATCCATAGAGAAAAACTTCTTGATTCTATTAGGCTTTCTTATAAATTGTAAACTAAAGGGATTTTTTCTTGATTTTATTAGGTTGCCTTATTAATTTTTTTAAAAAGGTTTTCTTCTTGATTTTATTAGGCTATCTTATTGATTTTTTGAATAAGGTTTTCTTCTTGATTTTAGTAGGTTCCTATATGATTATGTGTACAGCATCTTATTGTTTTTTTTAATAAGGACATCTTCTTGATTTTATGAGGTGTCTTGTTATTTCGTTTCTATAAATAGACATGCAGACAATTTTTTTTATGATCTTTTTCATTTATGTATAAGAATGTTTGCACAATAATTTCAATGGGTATTCAGGCTGCTTGTTAGCAATATGCTAAGGGTAGAGTGCTTGTCTATCAGGTAGAAGTTTGCTGCTTCAATACTTGGTGAGTAAGTTAGTTAAGAAAATAACATAATGTGTATGTATGTATGTATAAATAAATAACATCCACAATATATTACATACATACATACATATGTACATAGATGGTATAGAATTTAAATGAAATTACATAAGTACAGAGAATAAAGACGCAATTTTTTTTTTATTTTTTTATTGAAAAAATCAATAAGATAACCTCATAAAAACTACAAGATTTCTTCTTGATTTTTTCAAAAAGGTTTTCTCTATGAAATTAATAAGATTTCCTTATTGAAAAAAAAACATAGAGATTTCTTATTAACTTTGTTCTATTTTATGAGGTATTTAGTAGGCACTGTTTTCTCTGTGTACATACAGAATTCGGCTGCTGGCACGTTTCTAAATTAATTTAATGTGTCTTAGCATGTCAGGGACTTTTAGTTTGTAATGCGTCGCTTTACACACCCAGTGATAAATTTCTTTCTAAATTGTATTTTCGTTTGGGAAATTGTTTGATAACGATCTTTCTTTCATTCCTTGGGGGAGCATTAAAAAGTGGTTTGGGTGGAAACTTAAGCTGATAAAGTATTTTTAAAGTGTAAATTAGTAATTGATAAAACCATACTTTTTTGTTATCTTAGTGGAGGAGCTAATTTATCGTACAACGAAAGGATTTGTTCTTAAAAAAAGAATAAACTGAGGATTTACTGCTTGTTTAATTAGATATGAGTTCTTAGAATTATAAAAGAAAATAGGTATTTGTTGTAGTTTTAATTTGATATTAAAACGCTGCAGGGGAATTTGGTAATTAAATTAGATTTTTGTTATTTCAGAGACATCTAAGTAAACTTTGAATTATTATAACCCACATATTGCCTGTTTTTATAAAACAAAAAAAAAATTATATCGAATATAAATTATATATATATCAGTATAAATTGTCGAACGAGAACATTTTCTTTCGCTTTTTAAAGTAATAGATAACTGCCAACATTTTCATTCGTCTATTTATGTTGAACAAATTTTTTGTTTAACATTTATTAACGCACTAATAATGCCAAATTATTATTTTACTTATTTAGTAAAATATTTTTTTATTAAAAATACATTGTAATTGATTATTGAGGAGTTTAGCTGGATCCTATGCGCATTTCACTGTTGCTAATGCAGATCATCAGGGAACCTTTGTTTTTTATTTTTTTATACTCAATATACTCAATATAGCTCTTATTCGTCTTCTGTAAACAGGCAGTAATTGTTCTGCGAGGGGTACAACTTGGCATACGATTATTTCTGTTGCTGGGCATTTAATGTAAACTGCAACATCCAAAATATTAATTCATCTATTTACGTTAAAATAAATAGTGTTTTTTATTGCACTCTAAATATACATAAATAGACTAGCGAAAACTCTTAGTCGTCTTCTAAAAACAGATCATAAGTTGTCGTTGAGTTGAATAACTTGGCACCACTATGTATTTTCTCAGAGCATTATCTCTATCGCTGGGCATTTTCTTACAAATCGCATAAATGAAAATTCTTACTTGTCTTCTGTAAACAACCAGCAAATTGTTCTTGAAGGTGCATAACTCAGCAGACGATTATTTCTATTGCTGGGGCAATAACAGGCAGTAATTTTCATTCGTCTATTTATGTTTATGCTGTACTCAACATAAATAGATAAGCGAATGCTCTTATTCGTCTTCTGTAAACAGGCCATAAATGTTAATTTCTCATAGCAGCATTTCGCATGAGCGAAAATCTCTACGAAACTAAGCACACACTAAAAATGGGCGGAGTTACGCCCATTCAAATTTAATATTATAAAATACGAATTCAATGCTGTATTTTATTTTATTATATGCATATTTCCCATACGAACTATGAATTAAAAATTTTAAGGAGATCGGCATAATATTGAAAAAATTGAGGAGTCCAAGATCGCAAAGAGCGCTATAGAACTTGAAAAGTATTAATCAGTCTGTTCGTGATCATTCTAAGCTTTCGATTAGGTAGCGCGTGTGTGCTTTAAGTGGGCATGGCTCATCATTACACAGCATCCCGGTGAATAGCTACAAAAATCGATTGGTGCAAGAACTAGGGCACCAGGATGCCAGCCAGAGACTAGCCTAAACTATCGGAAAATATATCGCTATGCATATGATAAGGTTTTCAGTATATCAACATATCTATCGTTAGCTAAAATACAAAATCACATAATTACACTTTTGTAAATTTTATAGGAGATTAGGATAAACTAAACAAAACTATGCTGAAGTAAAGTTTCTTAAGTTTTATTTTTAGGGTTCCGTACACAAAAGGTGAAAACGAAAACATCGCATCGAACCGAAAAAAAATCGTAAAAACGAAAAAATTGCCAGTACTAATAAATCGTTAAATAAATAAAAAATCGCTAAAAAAACGTTAAAACTAAGAAATCGAAAAAAATTCAAAAAACGAAATAAGGGCCAAAACTAAAAAAAACCCCGCGAAAAAGCGAAAAAAAAGTTTCTCGGGTACTAATTTTTTTTTTTAAAATATGTACATCAGGTAAAATATTCGATTATATAGGCTAAAGTTCGTATAACTAATATTACCTATCGTTCCTTCAATATAGATTTTAAAATTTTTCGATACATTAGATGTTTTACTATCTAAAATTGAGATTCTAAATATACAAAAAACTTGATTTCAAAAAAATAATTAGTTAGGGCCTTTCTACATTAAGGTAACGATATGTAGTGTCCATACGGAAAACTTCGCATCCGAGTCAAAGTCGCACTTTACTGAATTTACTCGTATTAAATTTAGCAGGGGACCTGGTGGGTATAGCTAATTGGAGTACGCTGAATGGTGGTAACCATTTTTAGGGTTCCGTAAACCAAAGGTGAAAAGGAACCCTATTGTTTTCGCTACGCTGTCCGTCTGTCCGTCCGTCTGTCACAGGGTATTTTCTCGAGAACCGTAAGAGCTACGGACCTGAAATTTCGACACTGTGTGTAGACCTTTGGCCGCTACCACAACAAATACATGAGAGTTAAAAATTAAAGGGTGTTCGAAAACGAGCAACGAAAAATGTTAAAATCCCATGTAATATACATACAATTGTATGTATGTACATATATTCACTTGAAATGTTTAAGGTTAGTGTATTTTTTTTACAGACTACAACAATTAAGACTAAAATTTAAAAACAAATTTAAATTAAAGGGTGTGCCATCAGTTAATGCAATTTTGACTATGTAATTTTAACAAGTTGCTGTAACTTGGACACCGTAAGAGCCAAACTGTTGAAATTTTCAAAAACGGCAATACTAAAAAATCAAAAAATTATAAAATCGCCAAACCGAGAAAAATCGCCAAAACGAAAAAAAGCACAAAATTAAAAAAAATTTTTAAGACTAAAATATATCGCAAAAAACCGGAAAAATCGCCAAAATGAAAAAAAAACGCCATGATGAAAAAAATCGCCAAAATGTAAAAAAACCCCAAAAACAAAAAACAAAAATCGCCAAAACGAAAAAAACACCAAAAAAAATTCTAAGACTAAAATAAATCGCAAAAAACTAGAAAAATCGCCATAATTAAAAAAATAGCCACAATAAAAAAAAATTGCCACAGTGAAAAAAATCGCCAAGACGAAAAAAACACCAAATTAAAATATATCGCAAAAAATCGGAAAAATCGCCAAAATAAAAAAAAAAACGCCATGATGAAAAAATCGCCAAAATGTAAAAAACCCCAAAAACAAAAAAAAATCGCCAAAACGAAAAAAAGCACCAAATTAAAAAAAAATTCTAAGACTAAAATAAATCGCGAAAAACTAGAAAAATCGCCAAAATGAAAAAAATCGCCACAATGAAAAAAATCGCCAAGACGAAAAAAACCCCAAAAACAAAAAAATCGCCAAAATAAAAAAAAAAAACCCAAAAACAGAAATAAATCGCTAAAATGAAAAAAAACCCAAAAAAACGCCAAAATGGAAAAAAATCGTTAAAACGAAAAAAACCCCAAAAACAGAAAAAAATCGCCAAAATGGAAAAAAACCACAAAAACGGAAAAAATCGAAAAAAACGACAAAACTGAAAAAAATCGTTTAAAGTTCAAAAAAGCAAAAAAGCCTCATTAAAAAAATTCTCAAAACCGAATGTACGGAACACTTCGTGCGCGAGTCAAAGTCGCACTTTACTGAATTTATTTTATGTTAGCTCTTGTTTAGAAAATAATGAAGATTGAAAACTTGATTAAAAGCACCTAAAAATCGAAATTTTACCCGGTTTTCTGCCATTGAAGCATTTTTATATAAATTAAAAGAACATATTATAAATAAACACGCGTGCTAAAAAAGTTTTTGAAAAAAAAAATTGCAAAAAAAAAATAAAAAATTGCCCCAAAAAAAAATTAGAAAAAAAGTTTCCAATTTTTTTCTAAAAAGTTTTTGCAGGAAGTAAGTTTGTCAATTCATGTCTTTTCAATCGATATATGTTTATTGATATAGAGGTTAATAAATGGTAGAAAACTCGGAAAATTTTGATTTTCAGCTGCCACGTTTTAAATTTTTAATTATTTTTTAAACAAGAGCTAGCATACAAAAATGGTTTGCACTATTGGATTCAGCGTACTCAAATTACGCTTACCCACCGAGTCCCTGGCTTGCTACAAAAAAAAAAAAGTTTCGTATTTGAGCACAGTGTTATTATGATAATGGTTTGAAAATTGGTGGGTACATCTGTTTCGATGTAATATAATGATTTAAAATGCTAAATTGAATTTTGTGTCAGTTGTGTGGTTCTTCATAGTATAGGCGTTAAGACAGCTCCTTGTGGTCAGTATCTGGTTGCTGTATGCTTCACACAAAATTAACCCGAATCTCCAAAATTCACAATTCGTGTTAACTTAAATGATACATTTGAGAGGCGGGATGGTTTTAAATTGTTGGATTTAAAAACTTCTTGACAACCATTTTCTTTAATTTGTTTTTATTTTGAAAAATTAGTTTTTCGTCCTCTAAACTTCCTGGAAACTAATGATGGCATAAAATATCTTCTTCAAAAAAAATATTTTCTCAAATTTCTCTTAAGCGGTCTGTGTTTTTCTTAGTACTCGCTCGTACTAACTAATGCGGCAAAGTTTCACATGACATTTGAAGGAGTAAACTGGTGCTGTGTGTCTTCCTTTGATAACATGCTGGCTACAAGTGTTTCCAGACGTTGGCAATTGCCGATCTCCATAATTAGTTATGGTTTACATTTCATGCATGATATCATGTGGTGGTTACTGACATGAATGTTGTTTTCAGCAGATAGTTTTTAGTTTTTGTTTTTAAAGAGAAGAACACGTGCTTATTTTGAAAATCAATTATCTTTTAAGCAGGACAAGGAAACTGCTGAGATGTGTAAATGTTTTTATTGCCTGCTGGCTGGTGGTGCTGACGGCCCAGGCCGCAATTACAAATTTGTTGATTTTGCTGTTTAGCTTAAGGTTATTTAAGGCAGTGATTTTTGTATTTGTTTTAACATTTTTCATACATATGTTTCTATTTTTCTACTATCGGAACAAGTACGTGTCATTAAAGAGATTTGCCGAGCTGTGAGTTTGCTTGCTACACATATATTTGGAAATGTCGGCTGGTGGTCGGTCAGTCAGTGAAATTTACATGTGCTAAATTTTTTTTTTCAGGTACGTGATTCAATCTGTTCAATTGTTGTCTTTAGACAAAATTTTGGAAATTTTTTAAACATGTTTAGTTTGGTCGGTCGTCCGGTGTAAGAAGCAAAATTAACATGTGCTATTTCCGAATCATAAAACAAGTGGGAGGTCAGTTGTTTAGTTTTTCTCAAAAATGCTCGTGTTTAGTTTAGTCAGTGTGAAAAAGCAAACAAATAAAAATAATTTAATTTGACCATTGGACGTGTCATTTTTCATATTTGCCTAGAGAGATTTTCCTCATCAGTGTTAAAACATGTGCCAAAATCAATTAGAGGCTGAGTAATACAATTTCATAAAGAAGGAAAAATCAGTTGTTTTTTTTTTGGAAATTTTTCTTTTAAAATATAATTTAGTCAAGGTAGCGTTAAACGTGCTTTTTCCATTATTTGGCAATGTTCTATTCAAATTTAGTCGTGAGGTGCGCTGCATGTTACTGAAACATAAGCTAATTTCATAAATTGATTTGGTGCGTTGTTTACACTGAAACGGAAAATCTAATCATATTTTTTTAGCCCAAAATTTTGCTAAGAAACTTTAAATCTGTTAATATGTCTCGAAATTTTGCCACAAGTTTCGTAATCTACTGTAACTTGTGCTGTATGGAGAAAATGGAAATGAGAGGAAATGGAAATGTACATATAGGAATGGTTCTTAACTACGTGTTATTAACCGACTTCAAAAAAAGGAGGACATTTTACACCCATTGTGAAATTTTTGTTGTTGTTTGAGAGGGTATAGCGTCCCACTGGTGCCATTGTAAAAAAAGTGGACACACCCACAATTTTTTTTATATAATTTTATGATATTCTATTTATTTGATTGCTGCAAAACCTATAAAACGCCTTTAGTTCTTGTAATTACACAATTTGAAAGTTGAAAAAATGGTCGGGCTTGCGCCCATTAAAATTTATTATAATATTTCACGTAGTTCTACTTAACCGATTTTTACGAAACTTACCACACACCTTGAGCTCTACAATACACAATCCTCCATTTAACAAAAAAAATGGCGCAGTCACGCCCATTAAAATTTAATATTTTACTTAAATGGTTCTACTTAACCGATTTTTACAAGACTCAACACGCACCCTGAGCTCTGAGAAACTTATAATCTTGCATTTTAAAAATGGGCGGAGGCAGCCCCGTTATAACTTAATTTTATACTTCACGTACTTCTTATCTTCTTCTATCAAATCTTTGCAGTGAAGTCGGCTTTTTTTTGGCAGTAAGAATTATTTTAACCCTTTCTTATTTTGTTTTTGTTTTCAATATAAATAAGCGAACGAAAATTTGAAAAAAGTTGAAAAAAAAATGTATGAGCCAAAAACTTATACAGGTGGAGTGGAGGTAAATTGCTCTTCATCAAGGTCCAAACTAGAGCAAAACGGTACAAGATCCACAAAAAGCATCACAACTGCCCCTGAATTGCTCCTAGAGAGGTAAAACTTAAAACTTATATTTTCCCCCCTAAATTTTTTATAAACAAACTAACCCCTGTCTACGCTCCTTGAAGGTGCTCCCATATAAAATATGTTATTTTAATAAAATTACCCCCTTCGCCTTAACTAGCCCCAGAGTGTCCTTATTGGAGCCAAATATATGACCGACCCCCAATATTTTTGTTACTTCAACATTTATTTAGAACATTTATAGCCTCCATCTTAAATCATTAGGGGTGTCCCCAAGCAAAAATGTTTAATTTCTAAAAAAAATTTTAATAATAAAAAAAACATGTTTTAATAATTAAACAATTGTTCAATTCACAAGATATTTCGAAAAATTAATTTATTAAAAGTCATATATTACTCGTAAGCAGAATTTCTTGAATAAATTAGTAGTCATTCTGCAAAACTGCAGAATTCCGCTGGTATCTACTCAAGAAATTTTGCTTAAGATATGAACTTTATCCGACTGTGCGACCCAAAAAAGGGTATTGTGTTTATCAGCCTATCTATGTATGTATGTATGTATGTATGTATGTATGTATGTCTGTATGTGTGTTTCTTTGCGGAACTATATAAACCGAACGCATGGATTGATTTTCATGATTCTTACCAAAGATATGACAGTAGTCAAAACTCAATATGGCGACCAACAGACGCCATTTTGTAAATACGAAAAAAATAAAAAGTCGGCGAACTACTCGTATATTAAAATGAGTATCATTCGGCAGATATTTTAAAATCATCTTTAGGTTTCTCTTATGATTTTTCATTTCGAAGGACCATTTAGAATATTTAACGGTTCAAAGTTGGTCACAGTCGGGTTTTTTGATTTTTTTTTAATTTCTGCTTGTTTCAAATTAATTTTTCGAAAGTTCCAAAATTATTTCCACAATTTACTTATTATTATAAAAAACATCTTCAAAAAAATAAATTTTTTTATGTCTCATTTCAAAAAAGTGGGCGGTAACACGCTCCCTAATTTTTTTTCTTTAATTTTGTGATCTTTTACAGATCCGATTGCTGCAAAGCTTAGTAAACACCTTGAATTTTTGTAATGAAAGTTGAAAAAAATGGGCGGAGCCACACCTATTAAAACTTAATATTGTATTTCAAATGCTTGTATTTGATCGATTTTTACGAAACTTGGCACACACCATTAGCTCGATAAAAGAAAGTCTTGCATTCCAAAAAAGGGGACGGACCGCACCCATCAAATTTTAATATTATATTCCACGTGCTTGTACCTAACCGATTTTCACAAAACTTTGCAGACACCTTGAACTCTTAAAAGGACACAATCTTGTATACAAAAAAGTGGGTCGGGGTTACGCCCATTAAAACTTAATATGATATTTCATGTTCTTTTACTTCACCGATTTTTACGCAAGTTGGCATACACCTTGAGGTCTGACAAATACTTAATATTGTTTTCCAAAAAAGGGGTGGGATCACGCCCATGAAAGGTTAGTATTAAATTATATGCACTTCTATTTATCCAGTACCCACGAAACTTTGCAAAGAGTTCCGTCTCTTAGAATGACATAATTTGGTGCTTAAAGAAGTGGGCGGGGCCATGTCCATTAAAGATTAACATTATATTTAACGTGTTTCTACTTGACCCATATTTACGAAACTTGGCATACACCTTGAAATTTGAAATTGATGTGATATTGAATTTAAAAAGGAAGGGCACTAATATTTGCCAAATTGGGCATTATGACGCTCCTAAAAATTTTAAAATAAAACTTAAAAATTAAACCGACTTCAAAAATAAGCACTAAAAATCTGAAAGATAATTTAGATTCAGTTAAATAAAACATTTTTGTTTGTGTTACCTATAATGATATTTAAATTCGGTGACAATAACAATGATAACCAGGGAAACCAGAAATATGCTCTAAAAAAAGTGTTTTATGCACTAAAAAAGTAAAAAATATGCTCTTAAAAATAAAATAAATTAGTTTCTTTTCGTAAATGAAAATTAAAAAATTCAACAACATTTGCACATACATATGTACATAATAACAAAAATTAAAAATTTAAAAACCCCCGATATATCCAGAAAAGATGTGATATCTTATAAACGGCTGGACCGATTTTCTTTAAACATAGTTAAGAACCTTCTCGATCAAGTCACCTTTCAAACAGAAAAAACTAAATCAAAATCGGCCCAGCCGTTTGGGTTTTACATGGTCACGAATAGACACACAGATACACAGATACACAGACACACACTACAAACTTATAACACCCCTTTTTTTGTCAGGGGTTAAAAAAACTCATAAGTAATATAAACAAAAAAATTAATTAAGAAAGTTATTCTTTGCCATATTAAAAGAAATAATTTAGGTTTGAAGTGCACGTTAAAAAAAATTGCCGTACAAATTTTGACTAAAGCAAATAATGCAAATTATTTTTTTTGGATACTCTCGTAAAAATTTAACTTCAAGTTCAAAAATTTAACTTCAAGTTCACGATATCAGAATTAAAACGTTGAAACTGTATTTTCGATAAATAAGATAAGATTTTTATATATAACTAGCTGACCCCGGTCCGCGTTGCTGGCACTAAGCAAACATTAGTGTTGTATATCGCATTGGTGATACAATATGAAAATTGGATTTTGCCCACGAATAAACTAAATATTGGGCCATCTGTTGGACGAACTTCAAACTACACAGAAACACTCCTCACGCCCCATAGAGCATGTATATAAAGTTTGGTCTAAATCGGTGCAGTAGTTCTTGAGTTACGGTGAAAAATCACAAAAAAAAACTAAATATGGCGCCATCTGTCGGACGAACTTCAAACTACACAGAAACTACTCACGCCCTATAGAGCATGTATATGAAGTCAGTAGTTCTTGAGTTACGGTGCAAAAACACAAAAATAATAAATACTGCACCATCTGTCGGACGAACTTCAAACTACACAGAAACACTCCTCACGCCCCATAGAGCATGTATACAAAGTTTTGTCAACATCGGTGCAGTAGTTCTTGAGTTACGGTGCAAAAACACAAAAAAACTAAATATAGCGCCATCTGTCGGACGAATCACTATTTCTGAAAGGGGCGTAGCATTCATTTACCGTGGTAGAATATATATAAAAACACGCACCGGTCTTTTACAAATGTTTTGTGGGGTGGAAGGCGAAAATCTGTTGGGGCATTGAAGAGTTCACCCATAACAAATAAACGTGTTTTTGTATTATATATAATAAGATTTAGATTTTGAAATAAAAATCGTTGCCTGTCTCACATCTAAATAAACTTTTACATATTGACAATGTTTCTTCAATGTTTATTCGGGGCCGAGTCCGTCACAAATAGCAAAACCGATTTTTATTGATACTAATGTCGGTAATAACTGAGTAATATAAAAGAAAAATTTATACACTATATGGAACATTGGAATGAGATTTAGATGGCGAAAAATTAAATTTATAAAACACATAAGCTGGAAAGCGTATTAAAATAAAAAATTCTATAATAAAGTATCAAAATATGCCCACAAAGCTTAAATTATGCTCTAAAATTTAGAAATTATGCTAAAAATATGCGTGTTAGACTGATATATGCAAAAATATGCTTTAAAATGTAAAATAAGCAAAAATATGCTTTAAAGGAAAAAATATGCAAAAATATGCCAAAGTTCATAAAAAGTTCTGAAACGGATAAATATCTTAATCCCGCATTAATACATTACACAGGAAAAAACATGCAATTGCATATTTGCCGTTTCGCTGATAATAACTAAACGCATAAATAATTAAATATAGAATTTGCTAACACCTTATTGGTAGGGACTTCGAATAGCATTATAGGTAATACATACAAAAATATTTTATTTAACTGAATCTAAATTAATTTTTCATTACAAATACATTGAACTTGATTATTGAGGGGTTTAGCTGGATCCTGCAGATCATCAGGGAACCTTTACCTTAATCTAAATTATCTTTAACTTTTTAGTGCTTAATTTTTTAAAAAATTTTTTATATATCTATATTTTATCCCAGTTGCAATGGTTCCTAGCATTTTTGTTGCCAAAAACTTCACAATTCCGTGCTGATTGCAATATTACCTTTTCTGGCTATTGGTGAATAATAGAGTAGATATTTGAAAATGTATCAACTATGAGTAATACGAAGTGACATTCACTGCAAAAACCCATAATTTGTAATAGATAAAAATGTCTAGAGAAAAGGAAAAAGCAATACTAATAAAAAAGGATACAAATCTTTTGAGCTCACTTTTTGACGCCAAGGATAATGGCAATAAGTCACTTAAATCCTTAAAAAAGAAAACGCAATGTAATGGAATGAAAAATCAGTGTCAATTTGCTAGCAAAATGTGTCTAGACTGATGACGTGTGCGTAAATAGATCTTTTTAGGTAAAAAAAAATAATAAAATTGCTATAATTTGCAGTACATTACAAACATTATTCAACAAGCGTCACTGTCTGTCTAGTCTGCAGATAATAGACTTGTGCTTATCAGCTCTTTTGAGTGACCGCTCTTTTCAGCTCAGCTCACTTTACTGAATTATTTCATTCAGTTGGCTCAGTACCTCAGTTCATTTGTAGTGAAACATTTTATGAAGCATAAAGAAGGAGCGAAAACAGAAGCATAAAAAGTGACAGATTTAAAGAGTATGTGTGTGTGTCTGTGTCTGTGTGCGTTACCGTTGGTGCTACTAAAGTATCAATTTGCCACTTCTTCGACTGCTTTTGATAATTTTAATCGAATGAAGATATACTTTTTTGTACTTTCGATTTTATTGATATAAAAGTTATGCTGTTTAATTTATTAATATGTAAGCAAGCTTATACGAAATATTTTTTTGTCATGCGTGGTTAGCTTATGCATATCTTTTGAATAATTAATATGCCCTCGCTGGCTTATATTCGTATACCTCTGTCTATATGGATATGTAAATATTAAAAATATTTACCTATTAAAATATGTAAATATGAACAAAAATTTAACAACTTTTTCTCATTTTTGTTCGAGCGAACAAAAATTTTCAATTTAGAATAAAAAATTATTCGAATTATTTTTGTCGAATATTCAAACAATTTCCTTAACTGCTTTGTATAAAAAGTATTTTACATAGCAAAACTTTTTAGTTTGTTATAAATGGGGTGTTAAGTAATCAATTACTCCAAATTATAAATACTTGTATAAGCCTGTTTATATGTATATGTTCGCTAAACGCATCTTTTCTTTTCTTCCTAGGAAAAGATAATACCTCTTTAATGGAATTAGAAGGTGTCTCACAATTCATGATAAAGAGTTTAGAAAAAAAAAAATAACTGCGGTTCTCTAATCGAAAGCCTTAAGAATCGAATTATTGAACGACGTAAAAAAGCATTAAATGCCTTAATATTATTCCTCAGCTTTCCTATCCAATACTAATTTTTTCATATACCCCACAAAAAGTTGAAAAAGAGTACGCGAATAATTTGTTTTCATGATTATTTTGTAATCAAAATATCGCAAATAATCTCAAATACGATGGAATAATTGATTAATTGATTTAAATTATTTGGAAACATCAAAAAAAAAAAAAAAGGATTACGCAAACTGTATATGATTTTTAATGATATTTTAACTATATCACCAACATTAGCAATTTGCGAAAGAAACTTTTCTACCTGGGGGTCTACTCTGTATTTCGAAACGAAAGCAAATGCTTTCGAAATGCAATGTAAATAGCATACAAACTAGAAAGCATTTTCTTTCGTTTCGAAATACAGTGTAGTCCCCCTGTTCTTTTATTACAAGAAAAAAATAATCGTCTGCCAACTACGAGTAAAAAGTGGGATTATCTGGGGTTTTTAAATGATTTTTCAAATCAATGACATATTAAAAAGGGTTTGTAAATGCGTATAAATACCTATACTTTCTAACTAATTTCGTTTCGGTTTTTAAGATCCGACATCTGAAAAAAGTGATATTATAAGTTTGTAGTGTGTGTCTGTGTATCTGTTTGTATGTTCTAATGCTTTCTAAATTAATGTAGCATGTTAATAATAGTCAATTGTTGTTGACAAAGAGTAGACAAGTGACAATTTTTACTGACGTTTTGATGTTACGTCAACGTCGCCATTCACAATATTGAGAATTAATTTGCTCTTTTCTTTCTTTCGATTCTGTTACTTCAATAATATGGTAGAACATAGAGTTCTTAACTTGTGCTACAGCGTCAACTGCATTGGAGGTTTTTAAAATTTTTAATTTTTTTTATTAAAATTTTTATTTATTAATATTTCTAAGTTTGTTATTAAAATTATTTGTTTTTCTTGCGTAATGAATTATTTTTTGTTTGTTAATAACAAAAATTAAACTAATACACATGCGTGTCATTTTTTGCAAACTCTTTCAAAATTATTCGAATACATTTTTTTATTCTTTGTTCGTTCGAATATTCGAACAAGAGTTCAAAATTATTCATTTGTTCTAACAAGAAAAAAATCGTGAAATTTCATTCGAAAAAATATAAAAGACGAATAGTGCATTTTTGCCAAGAATTAATAGAAGCGATACAAGACTGATTTTACTAAAGTATTTATTTAGATCCAGTACTTATTAAACCAATTGAGGATACTAACTACTTTGAAATTGTTTCCGTTTTTAGTAATATAATAAGTGAACTGGAGCTTTTGTAAAAGAGTTAAAATTACGCGTGTAAGAAAGCTAAGTGAATTAAGAAAGATGTGATGCAATTTTCAAAATATCTTAATCTGAAGTGTTGGTACGAAAAAAGCAATTTCTCAAATTGCTTGAATGAAAGTTTAAAATCAAAATTTTATACATTTGCTTCATATATGTATATTTAGTTTGCAGTATACTAGTGCTTCCACTAAGCGCTTTTTTTAATTGGAATCATTAGAAAATAAATTATCTAACAGACTGAAATTTTAAGCTTGTCATTCCATGTTATCTACCTTAAGTTTGTAGCAAAGGGATTTGAAAGACTGGGCTCCAAATGATGAACCTGCTCAAAAGCACAGACAGTTTCAAGAAATAAGCATTTAATAACTATTAAAAATGCCTTAAAGCGACCTTTTTCCGTTAATTAAAAAATGCAATGTACAAAAAATTTACCGAATTGTCGTGTGCCTGTCTCTTGAGAATTCAATATTCAGACATTTATAAAAAGTTGAATAAATGTTCTCTAAAATAAATAAACTGAGTTATTTTTTTTGTAAATATATCTGTATCTTCAGAAAATTCAAGTAATTTTTTATTATAAGCACAGATTATATGAATTATTTTTATATTTTGTGGATTTATTTTATCATAAAAATAGTATATTTTCGCCTTTAAATAAGCAAAACCTGATTTTTATTATTGATGTTCTTAAACATAAGCAGATTTGTTTTAATTTTTCTTGTTTTTAAAGTTTTCCCTTGTTTTCCTACAATCCCTTTATTGGTGCCACCATGTTTTAAAAATCCCCTTTTTGTGCCACTTTCTGAAATTTTACAACGGTAACGCTGGTCATACATTACAAAACAAGCCAGATGAAGTATAAGAAATAAATAAAACTAAAATAGTGTAATGAGTGGAATTAGTTAATAAATATATCTACATACATAAAAATTAAAATTATTAAATATATTTTAATATCACAATATGTATATACATTTTTTATGTACTTGTGCGACAAAAAAATTGCTAAAAAAGAACAAGACTTGTATCGAACTCTTTCATTAGGTCGTTTTAGGCACAAACCTACATATAATCTAACCCACTTAATTTACATAGGTTTGTGTCTAAAACGAGCTGCTTAAGAGTTTGATAGAAACCTACATGTAATTTAAATAAGTTTGATTATAGGTTTGTGTCTAAAACGAGCTACTGAAAGAGTTCGATACAAATTTAGAAACCGCTCAGTACTGAGCTGAAAGCGCTCAGTGGATTGAACGGCTCACAGCGCTCAGTGAAGTGAATCGTTCAATTGAACTAGTTCGTTCATGAGCTGCACAACTCTAGCAGATAATGTATAACAGACATTCCCAATGCCATAGGAGTTTGAAAGAAAAAGCCATCAAATGTTTGTGATGAATTAAAATGTTAAAAAGAATTTATTTTTCCTTCAAATCAAACTAATTTAATGGCGCATGTTGGACGCACTTTGAAGTACTTCTTGCTTTGGGGTCTTCTTTGCTGATGTTTTAATTAAACAACTCGTTTAAAAAATAAATAAAACACATAAGTACTCGTATGTGTGTTGGGGTCTTTATAAATTTGATATGTTTTACTTTCAGCTCCTTCTAAACACACTTTTCTTTCATTGTGTATCTACTCTCACTTCCATTTGCATTTGCATTTCCATTAACATTTTTCATTTTAAAATTTAATTTGTTTCTTTTTTTTTTCAAAATTATTTTCCCACAACGATAATTTGATGGCTGTTTTGTTAGTGTTTCCTTTTTAATTTTATGTGTTTTTATTTTTTTTATAAATTTCTTTATTTCTTAAAGTCTTAAATCGTTACCAAAACAAAATTACAACTTCTTATAGTTCCCACATTTTTCTAAAAAGGCATATTAATTATGTGGGGAAGACAAAAAGGGTCCTAAAACAATAAAAAATAAAAATGTCGATTGTTACAAAAAATTTGTTAAGAAACTGAAACACGTGTGTACACGTATTTGTGTATAAGTATGTAAAGGCATATTTCCAAATGTTTTTAAGCAATTTATCCTCCTCCTTTTAATAATAAATGAAATAAATGAAATAAAAGCGTGAACATTTCTTTACATACAAATGAAAAAGAAATTAAAATCCTGCCATAAAGTAGAAAATTTCTCCCACGATCCCAAAATGAACACGTGTTCAATGTTCTTTACAAATGATCAAGGCATAGTTTAAATCTTTAAATTCAACTAAAAGATTAAAGAAAAATAAATAAAAGTAATAAGAGATCTTTACCATTTAACTACATTAACTTAAGTAAAAACCAAAGTGTTCATTAAAAGAAAAGAAACTCAAAATAAAAAAAAAAATTAAGTAAAGCATATTAAGGATACACTTGAAAAGGAAAAAACGCAGTCCCTTTTCGTAAAAAAAAAAAAAAAATTGTGAAAACAACCTTCCTTTTACCAAAGTGTGGGAACATGCAGAAACGCTTCGTTCTCACGATCCTTGCCAAGGATAAAATTTATTTATGTTTATTTGTTTTGAATCCCTTATGGCATTTTTCATTTAAAGTCCTTAAAGAGCAAGGAGCCGAGCAATAAACCTGCTTTCCCTTTTTAACCTCAAGAAATTTAATAATTTCAAACACACCTGCCCTTTTTTTGTCTGGGATTTTTTTCTTTTTTCTTCTGGTGTTTTGTTCAAAAAACGTATCCTTAACGTTCCCACACTTTGTGAGTGGTGGAAGGACGGACATTTTACTTTACTTGTGTGTGCTGGTATTTTTCCAAAGACCTGCTGGGCTATAAAAAGGCCAGCAAATGCAGGATAAGACATCATTCTGTTAACAGCAATCGTTCAGTAAAGACACACACTTTGTTCACTCTCATTCATTTGAAAATTAAAATACTCGTATAACAAGATGTGCGTAGAAGTCTCAAACCAGCAGCAACAACAGCAACTAAAACAAAATAAAATGGAAATAAAAAATACCAAGAAAGTCTCCTACAGCCTTAAAAAACTGTTGAAGCAGCTCTTCAAGCAACATAAATCCTCGAAACTCATCAATTTGCAAAACTTGGTCAACACGCAAAAAGCTGCATCCTTAAAGTCACTTGAATCTTTAGAAAACACTCACAATGCCAACATTGAAGCCGAAGAATGCATATCCTTGGAATTGTTTGAAAATGACATCAATGAACGTCTGTCAGCCGAAGTGGCCGCCTGTGAATTAGAAGACTTTGATTTCAGTGAAATCAACACCACCGTGCCCGTACATTTTGTGCGCACCGAACACGGCACCTTCTTCTGGACCGCCAGCTCAGACATAGCAGCCGATAATGATTTAGTTGAGCCCCTGTTCTGTGCCACCTACAATCAACTGGCCGTCTTGCAGGATCGTTGGGCGCAGGCTTAAGGCAACCTTACACTGCCGTAACTAAACTACAAAATAATGTCTTCCATTTAACACAGTTGCCGCTTCTTTAAAGACGAAGTTTGCTTTTCTGTAAAACGACATCTCATGGTCATCATCATCATCATCATCATCATCATCATCACTGTCTTCCTATTTCTGTTAAGTTTTCTTAAAACAATTATAGAAAATTTAATTAGAAAATTATTTAGTATTAATAGCTTTATGAAATTTGTGATATTATTATTAATTTATAGTTTATAAGAAAATTATTTTTAATTAGTAAAAAGAAAAAAAAAATTTATAAAAAATTATTAACGCCTTATTTCATCTTTTCTCGAGAAATTTAAATGATCGGTAAAGCAAATACTTTCACTTGCAGGCAATTGATTGATTGTAATTGGAAGCAAAAGCAAAAGCAAAAGCAAAAAACATTTCTATAAGGGCAGCAATTTACTTTTATCTTATCTGGGTTTCACTTAATTAGGGTCGTTCGTCGTCTGTGTGTATTAATCAGCCAGGGAGTAGCAGTGGAAGTCAACAATTACCTGCTGAGAACATCAATCTGTCTGTCAATTAGATTCTTTAAAAAGGCAGCACAAAAATTAGTAAAAAATGTTTGCTAGCAGTTCAGAAACTTCATGTATTTTAGTTCACTTTTTTGTTGTCAGAGGGCAGCTAATGTTTTTTTAATGCGTATGTATGATTTTACTGTGTTTGATGTTAATAAATGAAGGTTATTTATTTGATCGTAATGATATTGATCGAATTAAAATAATTATGTGTTGGACATGAGTCAAGACAAAAACATCGTTTTAAATAAAATGGGTTTGAATCGAACGTGCAAAAACTTGTTTATAAAAATATGTTGGTCACAAAGTCAAGGTAATCAAGGGGTTTCATCTTTTTGGTTTGGAGTTTCTCAGACTCGTTAACTTCGTACAAAAAAGGAAACGAAAGTTATAATGTAAGTGGGTTGTAAGGAAAATTTATAGTTCATAAATTATCTGAGTTTGTATGTTAAGTATTGAAAATTCAATTGATTTAATAAAATAAAAAATTCCGTACAGACACTAGATACATATGAGGAGACGCAGAACAAAAGGTGATTTTTCGCATTTCGCGAAAAATTGGTTTTTTGGTATTTTTATAATATTTAGGTTGAAATCTTGTAGAAACAATCAAGTTAGCACTATTATTATTATTTTTTTTACAAAGTAAATGGATTCTAAAAAATTGATGCTTAACAAAAGGTACTTTTTTAATATATTAGATCAGGTTGAACCATATTCAGTCAAAATTATATATACATATATATATATATATGTATTCGCATTACACAATGTACTTTTTCCTTCTATTACTTTTTTCCTTAACAAAAGGTGCTTTTTTGCTTTTTTTTCCTTAACAAAAGGTGCTTTTTTCGAAATAAAATTGGAATTATATCAAACATCCTTCACATTTAATGGGGTGACTTATGACAGTTAGATGCATCTGTAGATGAGTAAAAAACTTATTAGCATTTCCAGGTTCTTGCAGTTTTTTAAAGGGGCGCAAAAAATAAGTCTCGATTTCCCAAAAATTTGCAATGAGCAAAAAAGCACCTTTTGTTCTGCGGCTCCTCATATGTATGTAATACTATACGAAGTTTAGCCTATATAATATTAGTTTTGTAATTTTTTTTTTAGTTTTTGGAATTTTTTCGGTTTTGAGCGTTTTGTAAATATAGCGTTTTTTTTTGCGTTTTTGGCGTTTTTCCGGTTTGGCGATTTGTTTTAGCTTTGGCAATTTTTTCATTTTGTCAATTTTTTTTTCATTTTTGGCGATTTTCGATTTTTTGCGATTTATTTTAGTTTTAAATTTTTTTTAATTGGCCCCCCTTTTTGTCGTTATGTCGATTTTCCGTTTTTTTGGCGATTTATTTTAGTTTTAACTTTTTTTATTTGATTGTTTATTTTAATTTTGGCCATTTTTTCCATCGGTTTTGAGCGTTTTGTAAATATAGAGTTTTTTTGTTGTGTTTTTGGCGTTTTTCCGGTTTGGCGACCTGTTTTAGCTGTGGCAATTTTTTTCATTTTGTAAATTTTTTTCACTTTTGGCGATTTTCGGTTTTTTTGCGATTTATTTTAGTTTTAGAATTTTTTTAATTTGGTCCTTTTTGTCGTTTTGTCGATTTTCCGTTTTTTGGCGATTTATTTTAGTTTTAGCTTTTTTTTTATTTAGCGTTTATTTTAATTTTGGCGATTTTTTCCATTTTTAGCGATTTTCCGGTTTTGGCGATTTATTTTAGTTTAGTTTGGTGATCTTTTCATTTTGGCAATTTCCGTTTGTTGGCGATTTATTTTGGTTTTAATTTTTTTAATTTGGCGATTTTTTTTCATTTTTGGCGATTTTCCCGGGTTTTGGAGATTTATTTATTTTTAAGTATGGTGCTTTTTTGCGTTTAGGCGTTTTTTTTCGTTTTTTGGCAATTTTTATTTTGGTTTGGCGATTTTATAATTTTGGGATTTTTTAGTTAACAATTTTTTAAAAATTTCAAGGGTTTGCCTCTTACGGTTTCCAAGATACAGTTAAATGTCAAAGTTACTTAGTCAAAATTACATTAACTGATAGAACACCCTTTAATTTATTTGTGTTTTTTAATTTTAGTGTTACATAATTGTTGTAGTCTGTATAAAAATACACTCTCTCAAGTGTTGTGGGATTTTAACGTTTTTCGTTGCTCGTTTTGGAGCTCCATTTAATTTTTAACTCTCATGTTTTTGTTGTTGTAGCGGCCAAAGTTCTACATACTCTGTCCATATTTCAGGTCCGTAGCTCTACGGCTCTCGATAAAATAACCTGTGACGGCCAGATAGACAGACGGAAAGTCGGAGAGCGTAGCGAAAACAATAGGGCTCCTTTTCACCTTTGGTGTACTGAAACCTAAAAAAACCCAAGGTGTTATGGAACACCGGGTACTAACGTAGTTCCCATCTCTGAACGGTGGTAATTATTTATTTCTAGATGACATGAGCATGGGATAAGTTCTGTTTCAACCGTCTTCTTTTAGACCCCTATCTATCGTATGCTTTGAATTTCATCAAAATCGTATAAACAGCTTCAAAGAGGAAGACATTTCCCCTTACCTCCCCTCATGCTCTTATATATACATATATATATATATATATACATATAAGCACATATAGCCTATGTGCTTTCCTAGACTCATATCTATCTATGTTTTGAATTTCATCAAAATCAGTTAAATAGTTTCTGAGAGGCAGAAATTTCCTCCTACGGCCCCCTGTAATAGATTCTTAAAAAAACATTGCGTCCTTCAAAATTTTATCAAAATCGGTTGCGTGGTTTAGCCGTTAAAGCGTAACAAACAAACAATAAATTTACTTTCGTTTATATAATATTAGTTAGCAGAGACACCTTCAGCTATCACTGTCACGAACCCCTTATGCAAGTCAAGAACCTTTTAGCAAAGATACAAATCATATTGGAGATTCCCCAAAAACTAGGCTAAATCCCCAAAATCCCTGGAGTTCCCTGGCACTTCCCCGGAAAATTACGGCATCATTATGCTCTGTAGTTGTTACCAGTATTTGCGGCCAGTATTTCTGTTTTATCCCCAAGCGTTGGTTTTTGTCATTCAAAGCATAAGGAACTTACGTTCCAATTAATGGCTCAACTATTTGGACTGAAATTTGCTGCATCATAAGAACATTGAAATAACTTTGATCTCGCAAGATAATGAATCGATTGGGTTTCGTTCAGGCGGCAAACTTTCGAAAAATTAATTCAAACTACTAAACCGGTCAATCCAAAATCCAATCAGCTCCTAAAACGAAACGTCAACTGCTGCAATTTTTGCACAAAATCTCTTGATCCATGTTAGAGATGTCGCGGAATATTCGAAAGGAGTGCCTGTATTTTAAAATAATTTCAAAAGTCCTTATGAAATCGTTTTTTATGATTTATTTTAAGTTCTCAACAGTGAACGAAGCCGATCGCCTGCGCTGCCGACCTCTGCGGCTAAATTTCGAAAACTTTTTTAATAATTCCAAAATTTATTTTCATATCGATTTGTTCGATTCATGTACTTCATTGAACTAAAAAAATTTGAAGTTATAAAAAATCTATCAATATCACTAACTATGCAACAAATGAAGACTTTTGGACACGGACTGGTTAGTACATACTACCAATTCTTGAGGTAAAAAGTGGTCTGCATGAGGTATTAAGGGGCCAAGATACGTTCAGATTGTATTGATAGTTATGTTCAAAAAACTACAATTAGGGTAATTCCATTTTAAATCAACGTATAGAATTGTACAAAAATTTGCACGAATGTTGTATAGTACTAAAATAATATAAATTCAAACATTTTGGGTATCTAGCTTTTGTGGTTCACGAAATATGGCGCTTCGAAAAGTAGGGAATTCATTAAAAACGCATATAAGTGGTCTGCCATTATTGCTCATATCTTCAAAAGTTTTTAAGATGCAGGGTCGAAATTAGTCCCATTTAATAGGTATTGTTAATAGCTTTAAAACTGCATTTAGTTTAACTTTTTTTCTGAAAGGTCAAAGATCACTGTCACATGATTTAAAGTTTCGGGAACTATATCTCAAAAAATTAAATTTTTCAAATACTAAAAAAATATATGGTAATCCTGACAGTCTCTTCTGCATTTTGTGTCAAAAAATTTTAGTGAGCTCTTATTATTAATAACTTTTGAAGATATGAGCAATAATGGCAGACCACTAATATGTGTTTTTAATGGTCTTTTCATTTTTTGACGCACCATATCTCACGAAAAACAGAAGCTGGAAGTCCAAAATTTTATATTTATCTTAGTTAAGTAACGTGCAAAAAGACAACTAAGTTTCATAAGATTCAAAGGTGGTCGGGAAAATCCGTTCGTAGGTTATAAAAATTTTAACCCATTAGCCAAATATTGTGAGAAAACAATTAAAATTTCCTGGAAGTTATTTTGAATAAAGTGGGAATTTTTTTTGTTTAATTTTGGCAAAGGATATTATTTTTTTGGCACAAAATGTTAACAAGATCTGCTTAGTGGGCTCTTAGATACATTATTGTCATATATAGTTAAGAGCTATCACCAAGTCTGAATTAGCTGTTGGCCAAAAACTGATGACTCTATTTTTTGAGGTTGCACGGATTTTTGAAATCTTTGGAGTCCCATAAAAAAAATTGGTCAGCAAAATCACAAAACTGAGTGCAGACTACCCTTTATTACTCGTAGTACTATCGAACCTTTATTGTCAAGAATGTGTGGATTTTTCACTGTTGAACAGTGTATTCCATTATTTTGGGAAGTAACAGTTGTGGATTGCATGAATATCAGTCAAGTTTGACTGATAATAATTGACTAATATACCCCCCACAATTGAGCAATTATACATGATTGATATACTGACAATAAACCTGGCATTTTTTTTAATCAAAATCATTTAGTACCCCGGTACAGACTTGCAATTTTTGTTGCAGCAATTCTTGAATAGCTAAAAGAGCGTTGAAATAGAAATATATACATTTTGTTTTACTCTCCCGCTCTTTTTCATTAAACAATAAAAAAAAAATGCTACAACAAAAACTGCCCGTCTGAACTGGAATTTATAAAATAAAACTTAAAAAAAAAAATTAAACCGACTTCAAAAATAAGCACTAAAAAGCTACAAATAATATAGATCTAGTTAAATAAAAGATTTTTATATATGTTACCTACAGTGCCGTTTTGAAGTTGGTGCCAGCATCATTGGTAACTAAGCACATACATATGTACATAAAAATTACTTGCAGTTTTTTACCGGTCATGTTCCTATGTGTTTAGTACCAGTATTACTGGCACCAACTTCAAACGGAACTGTAGGTAACATATATAAAAATCTTTTATTTAACTAGATCTATATTATTTGTAGCTTTTTAGTGCTTATTTTTGAAGTCGGTTTAATTTTTTTTTAAAAAGTTTTATTTGTAGCTTTTTAGTGCTTATTTAGAAATATGGTCCAGTTTTGTAAAAATCGATTAAGTAAAAACATGTGAAATATAGTATTAAATTTAGTGATGCGTGGCTACGCCCCTTTTTTTAAAACAAGATTGTGTATTTTTAAGAGTTCAAGGTGTGTGCCAAGTTTCGTCAATATTGGTTAAGTACAAGCACATGAAATATTATACTAAAATTTAACAGGCGTGCCTCGCCCACTTTTTTGAACGCAATTTTGTGCCTTTACTAAAGTTTAGGGTGTGTGCCAAGTTTCGTCAATATTGGTGAAATACAAGCACATGAAATATTATACTAAAATTTAATAGGCGTGCCCCGCCCACTTTTTTGAACGCAATTTTGTGCCTTGATTAAAGCTTAGGGTGTGTGCCAAGTTTCGTAAAAATCAGTGGAATAGAACCCTGTGAAATATAATATAAAATTTTAATGGGCGTAACCCCGCCCATTTTTTAAAAAGAAAATTGTGTCTATTTTAGAGTTCAAGGTGTGTGCTGAGTTTCGTAAAAATCGGTTAAGTAGAACCACGTGTAATGTTATAATACATTTTAATGGGCGTAGCCCCGCCCATTTTTTCAACCTAAAAATTTTCTAATTACAAGAACCAAAGATGTTTGCTAGGTTTCGCAGCAATCAAATAAGTAGAAGATCATGAAATCAAATTTAAAAAATTGTGGGCGTGACCCCGCCCACTTTTTTCAAATGGGACCAATGGGAAGCTATACCCTCTCAGACAACAAAAAAATTTTTACAATCGGTCTAAAATGCACCGAGTTATAGACCTACACACCTAAAAAAAAAAAAAAAAAATAGAGACGAATTGTTAACCTCCTTCTTTTTTTGAAGTCGGTTAATAAACTTCTCTTTTGTTACAATTTAAATAAATTATTGCTATTTATTTTTATATTTAATTCTCAAACAAATACATAAATCTTTGTTAATACTAAATACTATTCATTATAAACATTTGAATGCATTTACATTTGGTTGGTTTTAAACAATTAAAAAATAAAACTTGACAAAATTACAATTATATAATTAATAATTGCAAGTGTCTCTTTAGTAATTATAGTACGAGTAATATTATTTACAATTAAATATTATCACAGCTTTACGTTAACTTATTTACATGATTGAAGAGAAAAATGTTCACTGGCAAATCAAAAGTCACTTACAAAGATTATGAATGGAAGACTAAAGATTCTGTTGTTGTTGTTGTTGTTATTCTACAGAAGGATAATAAGGATAAGTAACTTAACTAGAGGAGGAAGAGTATTAGATGAATTGATAATACATATTTCAGATTTTGCACATTTTTTTAGAAGATTCCTTTTGCCAAGGTCGCCATACGTTTTCGGAACTATTGGAATCACTGGATAATACTGAATTTGCCTCTACAGAATTATTGCAATTGTCCACTGTGACTATGTCAATCATATCGTTCTCCTTTAAATCGCCTGTAGTTGCAGTATGCTTATCCTTGCTGGCTTTAGCCGTGCTGTATTGTGAGGAGGACGAGGAGGAGGATGAGGAGCATGATGACGTTGTTGATGATTTGGTATGTTCTCTAAAGATTATATTATCAAAGAATGTCTTTTGCAGGGCCGGTGAAGGAGAGCAGGAGTTAGTGTTGCTGTGCATTAAAACATTGTGCTGCATATCCATAAGGCGCGTGGATAAAAATTTCAAAAGTTTGCCCTTGACCTCATCGTCGATATATTGCTGTAGCAATACCTGTGATATTTGATCGGCCGCATGCACATAACCGGAACGAAAGGACTCAACATGAGCATTGAGTGTGGTGGTGCGTAAAGCTAAATTGCCACGTTGTTTCAATTTGCGCATGTGCTCTACTGTTAATTCCAATATGTCGGCTTTTTCCAAACGTGTGACATGCTCGCCCTCTTGGGTTAAACATTCCACCATTAAATCCTTCAAGTCGTCCAGGCACTTGTTGATGCGAGCGCGTCGTTTGCGTTCCAGCAGAGGTTTCATTACCTTGCGATACTGATAAGTTTTGGACATTTCCATGACCATAATTTTTGGTTTAATTAAATTCTTTTTTTTTTTTTTTAATTTGAATAAATTTGATTTATTAAAGTTTTTTGTGCACTTTATCCCTGCAAAAGGAATATTTGCTTAGGCGTACGAGTAGATAATATCTATGCTTGGTTTTTGCGAGTGAATTCAGCGCGTTGTTTAAAGCTCGAGTTTTGTGTTTAAAATGAGACCGAATCTTGTTGGGTATTTAGTTTTTATATTATGCTTTCAAAATTCTCCTAGTTGTGTTTAAAATTTTTTTTTTTTTTTATTGCTTTTTATATATTTTCTCACACTGTTGCTGGTTGTTTTATTTGTTTGCTGTGAACCCATAGATACGAACGAATGAATGTTTCTGTCTGTTGGTCGGTAAGTCGGTCTTTAAGTTGGTTGGTTTGTGTATTGCTTGTGTGTTTGCCTCATTGTGTTGTTAAACGTATTAAGCGAACCGTAACAGACAAATATTCATGTGTTCGTTCGTTCCCATTGTGAAAGATATTGCCAGGGTTGCCATTAATATTTTTTACAGGCTGCCCTCATTTAATTATTGAAGCGTGTAAAATTTTTACCGCTAATTTTGCTGACATGATTTTTATAGCTATGCTATTTATGTCACGATACAGGACCTAGGACGTGATTTTCGTAACAAGAATAATCGACACTATTACAGTTATAAATTTATTTTTGTTTTAATTTTTTTGTATTTAAAACCAGAGTACGAAAATAAACGAAACAAATTGTTTGATTTTGTTTTGTTTCGTTCTTTGACGAGAACGATTGCTCAATTTGTGTTTGTATTGTTTTTGCACATGAACACACACCACTGAACACACAACACTAAGAGGTGTCTTAGGTCACCTGGTTATAGCTATGCTACTTAGCTATATAAAACAAACTTAACGTGTTAAATAACAATGCAATAAAATTCTATTATATAATGATGCCATATTCGCCGCAAATATTTTAAAACTTTTCCATTTATTTCCCATTATTTTCTTTTCTAGCGGCGTACGATTAAATTAATATATTGTTTGTGGCCTTCGGCGGCTGTTAGCCGGCTTACAGCTAATCAGCTATGTTCTTTGGTTTGTGCTCATATGCAAAAACCATACAAAAACAAATTGAGTAATCCTTCTCATTGTTTTTGTTTTGTTTTTATTTCACTCACTTCAAAGAACGAAACAAAACAAAATCAAACAATTTGTTTCGTTTATTTTCGTACTCTGGCTTTAAATACAAAAAAATCAAAACAAAAATTAATTTATAACTTTAATAGTGTCCATTATTTTTGTTACGAAAATCTTGCCCTAGCTCCTGCGTCGTGACATAAATAGCATAGCTATACAATTTTTATTGCAAACTTCGGCTTCCCTCACCATAGGATTTATTTAAAACAAGGCTTTGGCTAGTTGCAATGATTTTTCCCCTCTTTGCGGTACTTTCCACACTGGCTGAGTTTGTTCCGTTTTTTCCCCCAATTTTTTTTATACATTCTCATGCATTCGTTCATTGAACATTTTATTTATCTCTATGGCAACCCTTCCGATTTACTGCTCATTTTATCTCTCTTTTACTCTGTACACAAATCAACTACTTTATTGAAATCCCACTGCTACCGATCATTGTGCATGCACTTTGGCTTTAACGAATGCTACGCTTGTGCCAATAAGAGCATATTTTTCATTATAGTGTTTGCTCCATCGATGTAAAAGAGTGGCCAGAAAATGGAATTTTCTGGGGAACAAAACTGGGAATTAATAACGCTAAATCAAATAAGTAGAAAGGGAGCTTTGTAAGGGAATTTAATTAAAAAGTCTTTGCGATCGGGGAATAACAGCCTGTCCTACGCTGTCGACAGCTGATGTTCGATCTACAAATTGTATGAAAAACAACAATAATATAAAAAAATTGGTTTTTGTTTTCAATATAAGTAAGTAATCGGTTGAACGTGTAAAAATTTTAAAATATTTTACACACACCAATAGTTAAAGTTTACAACAATTGATACCACACAAGAACGCTGAAGAAAACAGCATGTTGTTCTGTTATGCTCGTGTTTGTCACAATCATTTATTTATTTTATTGTACCTGATTTACATTAAGCATTTTGTTCATGAAATTAGGTGCACGAAAATTTTTTATTTGTCAATAGCAGGCCTGGAGGAGCAACTTATAGCAAAAAAGTTATCAAAAATGCTTCAGAGATTCATTATACGTCCATTTTTATATAACATTCTCTTTTATAGCGCTGCAATTAGCAAATAGAAAAAGTTTCGTGCAACAAAATTCATGAAATTTAATGAAAAAATGCTTAATGTAAATCAGGTACAATAAAATAAATAAATGATTGTGACAAACACGAGCATAACAGAACAACATGCTGTTTTCATCAGCGTTCTTGTGTAGTATCAATTGTTGTAAACTTTAACTCTATATACTCGTACATATTTTTCAATACAAATGGAATATGGGAATTGTTTTGATTTATTGCACTCCAATTTGCTGAAAGCTTTTTATGTTATGAAAGCTCATTTCCAACAGTCTTGCCGTTGTGTTGTTTGTTCTTTACTTATCATGCAAAGGTCTGTTAATTTGCATATTTTTCTTCTATTTAAGACAAACTTTTCTGGTTTCTTTCTTCAAGTATATATCGTCAGCTTAAATGCAAACGGACGTAAATACACAAAAATTCGAAGTCAAGTTTTTGATTGATTATGGTTCATTTGATCAAACTGGATGCTTACGAAAATATTTATACCTCTGCGATCAAAAATGACGACTTCATTAAAGAAATTCAAACGGACGTAATTACAAATGCATCTATTTCTTATTGCAAGGAACGTAACTAACATAAAAGTTTAAATATATATAAAAAGGAAATTAATGGTTAAAAATATATAAGCATCCATACTACAAGTAAATTTCAAAGAACATTTTCAAGAACACTTTATTATTATTGATTTTGAAACGTTTTTTGTTTCTCCTGTAAAAAATATAAGAGTGTAGTTACTTCCGTTTGCATTTAAGGCGACGATATTTGTTTAATTTTGCTATATAATACTTTTGATTTTTTAACGTTGCAAATATCGTTCAAAATTCCTTCTCTATTTTTATTTTTTATTTTTAAAATACTCTGGTTCTATGGCGGGAAACAAACTCACGATATCTGTTCGCGTCGTTCTAGTGTCAATGTCTCGCAGTCAATTATAACACTAGTCTCACGTAACACCGGACGGACATGTCCAAAGCCTGGTCTTATCCGTTCAGAGATGTCCATATGTTCTAATGGTGAGAATGGTCTTTCTCCAATGCCCTGGTGGATGTAGTTCTCATAGCGCCACTTATATCTAGGCAAGACATTCATTGAACCTTCTCCAAAAATTTAGCATAGCACTTTCTACCTGTTGAGCTTCACTATACTACCCATGCGTATGTTAGAATTGGTCTGATGACACTCCTATAGAGCCATTATATCGCAATAGGGCTAAGTCCTCATCTGGACCTAATGGCCCTTCTGCAGAGAGACCAGCACTAGTGCTGCCTTCTTTCCTCTATGTGATGTCTCCACAACAGTTTCCGATCTAGGATGACTCCTAAATGTTTAGTGCTACCGGATGAGGTGATGGTCTTTCCCTGGAAACTAGGATCAATATACTGCATGATCTTTGTCTTCCTGGTGAAAATATTTATTTGCGTTTTTTTGGGTAATATTCAGTCCTCTTGGCTGTGGACCAAATGTAACAAATAAAATATCTCTTTTTTCTAGTGCGTTTCCAAACGGATTTTTTTTTTTAAATTGCGCTTATCTTTTAATTGGTATTTTGAAAAATACATCAAACATTTGATTTGATGGAATTCCTTGCGTAAGTACTTTTACTGAAATTTTCGATTTTCCTGCACAGCGGTCAACAACTACCGATCCAACAGTTTATAAAATTATTTTCACAACTTAAGCACTCAAAAAAATTTCGATGTTAAGGCACGGCTTGCCAGACCGGCTGGCTTTGGCTGGATTGTCAAGCTTTTTCAAGGCTTGTCAAGATTCAAGCTTAAAAGCTTTTTGTCAAGCTAAACATTAATTTAAATATATCTTAGGTTTATTTCGATATGCTGAGTGTATAACTATAAATAATGTTGCAATAGCTGCAACATTAATAAGTGTCGAGAAGTATTTTCCACCTTTACACAACATTACAATTTGGCAACACAGGTAACTTGACATTATAAGCGTCCAGCTGATGAAATTATATTGTATTTCTCCACACATACTTCAAAAATATATATGGCTTTGCAACTGTTTTTTTTAATTAAATATAATGTTTGTTAAAAACCATAACCAGAGTTATTTATTATTGTTTTAAAAATATTTTAAATTATTGTCATCAAAATTATTGCAAATCAAGAATCTTTTTCTTGAGTGTCAAGATTTTTCAATATTTTGGTTTGACAAGCCTAGTTACAGCCTTTTGTTAGGGAAGCGATTTCAAACCCTCTATCACCAACTCGCGATAGAACAACATCCTGCTGCAAAAGAAATTCTCACTTTTTCTATATTCATAAGCAGCTTGATCTTATTTTGCGGGGAAAGCAAATTAAGTTAAGTGTGGCATCACTCATGTGCAGCTACTTACTCACAGTTGGCCATTGATCGCACCAAAAACCGTACACTCATCAAAGCTGGTCATGTCTTGTTTATTGTCAATGATGACAGTTCTCTGTGGCCGCTGTCGTATGTTTTTTTTTCTTAATTTTTTTTATAAGCTTTTTTATGTTCTGCTTTATTATATACATTCGCTTTTTTTATTTTTTTGTAAACTAAGTACGCAATATACAAGACCGTGGGAAACAGATTTGTCGTGTGTTTCCCACACGATAGACGGATGGATGAATTGCGATGTGATGCGATGCGATGGATTACTCAAAGAAAAAGAAAGACAAACAAAAAATCAAAAGCAAAAAAAAAAAAAAACGAATCGAAATAAATAAAATGTTTACCAACACAGAGAGAAGGACAGATATAAAAATGTGTGTAATGATTGTTGCATGATAAATATTAGCATTACAATAGTAATTAACAAATTATGGTTTTGTATTTTGTAAACAGTTTTGGTGAATGTTTTATTTTATATGTAAATTTATACGCCTTTTGACGCCCTTTTTTATCAATAATAGTTAAAATGACAATAAATTTGTTGGTTGCTTCTCATGGTTTTGTTTTCGGGACGAGCAAGTGTTAAAAAGTGAAGAATTGGAAATGCATTAGCATAGTCGACATGAAAGTTGTTTCTCTTATTAGTTTCTTTCGGAAATAAATGTAGGAAAAGAATCATTAAAAATAATATTGTTGTAGTAGTTTTTAATGCATGTTTTCGTTGTTATTTCCGTGGATAGTATCTAAAAAAAAAATAACAAGAAAGCCGTGGGAAAACAAGTAGCAGATTAAAAAATAAATTTTATACCTAAGTACATTATATCTGTTCGTTGCACAACAGCTGTTCTGTACACTGGATGGTTATTTATAAGTGATTTCCCTAAAGTTCAAAATTTAACTTAAATTGGGAAACGATAACGAGCTGATTCGATCTCGTTTTTTCAGTTTGAGGCTATGGCATTCGAAACCAACTATATTATTACATTGTTCGCTTGGTGCTCTAGGAGCGTTCTTAGTATCAACCCGACCAAAACGGAACTAGTACTCTTTACCAGGAGATACAGAGTTCGCCCCTTCAATCGCCCAAGATTGAATGACATTACACTAATCCTCTCGGATAGTGCCAAATATCTAGGCTTTGTCCTTGATAGTAAACTATCCTGGAGAGAAAATCTTCATGCAAGAGTAGCGAAAGCCTCTATGACAATTTACGTCTGTAAGAAGGCAATCATCTCTACTTGGGAAACCAACCCCAAAGGAGTCCGTTAGATACTCATAAAACCTATCCTATTTTACGGAATCTCGGCCTAGTGGATAGCACTAGAATCACCGGACAATCAGTCCCGTATAGAAGAACAGCTTCCCTTAGATCCACGCCGACAAAGGCACTCCTTCGCTATGCTATATTGGCTTCAGGTGGACTTAACGGCTTAGAAAACTGGCCCTATATACGGCCATGGGGTCATTCTAAATACAGCGAACAACATACCTGAACTCATTGACTACACCGAAAGAATTTTGCTTCATAACTCCAATGAAACAATTTCATTAAAATTTTTTCACAAATCTAATCAAAATTTCACAAATCCAATGAAAATTTCATGAATATTGTGAAAGAGTTTCATTAGAATTGCTTCGCTGGTATTCTGGTTTCGTAAGAATATTTTATTGGATTTATGACAACAATATTTTCTAATTATTAAGAAACCCCTTTATATTTGAGTTATTTCATTATTTTCGTGAAATTATTTTATTGTTTCGATGAAGTCATAGCACTGCATTAATTACACTGTTAAATAAATTTGATGAAGTTTTCAATAAAATAATTTTGACGAAACTGGTTTCATTAATCCACAGAAGCGTGACGTTGGTTGAATTTTAATGAATTTTTCATTAGATTAATGTCGAAATTCATAGAATTTAGGCCGAAAATTCTTTCAGTGTACTGTACTCCCAAACCCTACTTCAATAGGAAATTTAGTATTTCATTGACAGAAGGGTTCTCCCCTATGGACGGAGCCATGACGGTCACGGACGGCTCTAGTGGAGGGGAAGAGTTGGAGGGGGCGTATATATTCCAGAACTTGGAATTGAAATGTACTTCAGACTCCCGGACGAATGTAGCATATTGCAGACAGAAATATCCGCCATTAAAAAGCAATACTCTGGCTAAATTTTTATCGGCTAAGTTTTTATCGTATACATAATAGAAATATCCATATAATAACGGACAGCTAATCTTGCAATCAAGTCCCTCGCAGTTGTGTACTCCACATCATTCCTTGTCCAAGAATGTCGCACAGTCCTGTATAAACTTGCGCAGCACTCATCCATCACACTACATTGGGTGCGTGGATACGGGACTAATTCAGGCAATATAGTTGCGGATGACCTGGCAAAGAGGGAAACCCTACTCGGAGTAGTCGATATTGACAATCTCTGTGGGCGCTCTCTCTCTCATCCTGTTGGAGATGCTTCGATGATGCCTTTCAAGACAGATGGTGCAATGAGCCTACCTGCGCTATATCGAGAACCCTTTGGCCTAGTCTAAACATTAACCAGGAAGTACTTGAGGAATCTCAAACTAAAAATTGTGATCGAATCAGCTCGTTATCGAAAGCGACGATTAGACCCCAGGAATAGCAGTGGTGGTAACCAATATTTTAGAGGCAAAGGTGTTTAGTTTGGTAACTTCTGGGGCCATTCACATATTACGTAATGCTATTTTCGCAGTTTTTATTCCCCCACCCTTCTACCACTACAATTAACCCTTTTTACAAAATCGTCAGTATAAATTTTCTAAACTGTAACAACTCCTGAACATGAGAACCGATTAAGTAATTACTAACTGATTAAAAAAAGTTTAAAATGCAGCGACATTCTATATGACAAACCATAACAATTTAACTTGGTTATTTTAAATAAAAAAAATTTATTCTTATTCCACAAAAATCTAGAGTTTAAATTAAATTAAATTTGGTAACTGCCACAAATAAGTTATTTCAACCCGAATAACGCTGTTGTAGGAAAATTGGAACAACAATTTGCCCTAAAAGTAAAATAATAAATGCCAGTTGGTTAGATTAACTACACAACATATTGTTAATTGAATGTTCAGCAAAAATTTACATTAACCAATTCAAATTGGTTAGGTTAACCTATAAGAATTTTGTGTGTGTGTGTTTGTCTAAACGTTTCATTCCTTTTCACTCCTGTTTCTCTACAGTACACTGATTTGCTCTGTTGCTTTATTAAATTTAGTTGTAAATGTATAGGAATGTATGCATTAATTTTTTTTAATATTTTTTTTTGATGCATACGAGTACTTGGGTACCCTCTAGTCAGCCTAGAACCAAATGTCTCTATGTCAACACTCTTTTTTCTAGCGACAATTGCACTAGTTGAAATGTTGAGATACGTTAGATACAACTAGAGTTTTTCTTTTACCGGACTTTTTCATTTCCCGGGAAAGCGGGAAAGATTTTTCGGTTTCCCGGGAAATCCCGGGAATTCCCGCCCAGTACAAAACAATACAAAATATTTTTAAATTTAATTTATTTCAACAAAAACATCATAAGATCGATTAAATAATAACGTTTTATACACACATTATTAAAAAAATAATACCGTTTCCGTTCTTTATATAATAATACATAGATACCAATATTATAAAATAGAAATTATACGAGTATTATTAAAAAAAATATTACAAAATATCCCCCTTATGAAAAAATCATAGTTAAACTTGGAATTGGTTTAACAAACGAATTTTGTATGGCAAAACCAGTTTTAACGCATACTTTAGCTTTAACTTTGGAAATAGGATTTTAGTACAGAATAAGCTGTTAATGCTGTTAACCGTACTATTTATCAAAGAGAATCTGTAATTATTTGTAATTTGCTTTTATTTCCTGTTTTTTACTTTTATGAATTGTTGTAGAATTAAATTTTTATCGTCGCGTTCTACTTTTTCCAAATAAAGGCATCTAAGTCTCAGAATGCATGTGATATTGCCATCACCTTATTATTGCAACATCGCATTAATAAAGTGAATAACGACACTCATCAAGGAATGTGTACATACAAATTAAGTTGCCATAACAAAATCAAAAAATCCCGGGAATTCCCGCACAAATTTCCCGGGATTTCTTTCCCGGAGAATGTGTGGGATCCCGGGAAATCCCGTATGAAAAACACTAGATACAACACTTCTAGTGTATTACTAGTGACATTGTCAATGAATGCGTCAATAGTTTGTTTTTCTTTTTTCATTATGCTATGCAATAATGTAAAAAACTTAAGTTTACTCGTATTTAAGTTTGTTGCCCCAATCCTTATAAAATTGTAGACGAAGGTCACTCAAATGTACTAGTGAATCTTTAGTTCAAATGTCTCCATATGGTCGTAAAAGAATAGTGCTAAAGTCTACCGGTAGATTTTCAATGACAAGCCTATGTTGTATGTCAATAGGCGATTACATTGGCTAGGGTACACCTAGTCAGTAGTACAATTGACAATGTCACTAGTAAGTCAATACAATTTTACTATTGATTTCGAGCGAGGAAATATCGATATTGTAAACTAGAGCCCCTAAAATTTACTAGCCTATGTTGTATGTCAATAGGCGATTACATTGGCTAGGGTATACCTAGTCAGTAGTACAATTGACAATGTCACTAGTAAGTCACTACAATTTTACTATTGATTTCGAGCGAGGAAATATCGATATTGTAGACTAGAGCCCCTAAAATTTAATAGTGAATCTTTGGTGCCAATGTCTCCATGTGATCCCAAAACAACTACTTAGTCAGTGGTGCTACAGTCTAGTGCAGGATTTACAATGATAAGCTAATGTTAGATGTCAATAGATGATTACATTGGCTAGGGTACACCTAGTCAGTAGTACAATTGACAATGTCACTAGTAAGTCACTACAATTTTACTATTGATTTGGAGCGAGGAAATATCGATATTGTAAACTAGAGCCCCTAAAATTTACTAGTGAATCTTTGGTGCCAATGTCTTCATGTGGTCCCAAACGAACTACTTAGTCAGTAGTGTTACACACTAGTGGTGGATTTTCAATGACAAGCTAATGTTAAATGTCAATAAATGATTACATTGGCCGAAGTACAACCTGGTCAGTAGTACTACTGACAATGTCACTAGTTAATCACTACAATTTCACTATTCGCATTTCCTGCAGGGTATGTATCTATATATGTGTCGCATGGTTGGATGGATAATGCTTTTTATTGTTGTTATTGTATTTGTTTTTGTTGACGTTGCACAGTGCTGCTTTGCGCTTATGACGATAATGATACTCATAATAATGATAGTGTAAAATTTGCTGCAGCACATGTTCCAACATTGATATACAGACTCTAACAAAAAAAAAACCCCGCGGAGGAATGAACGAACACATACAAATGAATGAATGATTTTTGTGCATTAAATGTGCTTTTTTATGCATATTTTCGCAGTTGTTTTTTAAGATCTAGTTTTACAAAAAAAAATAAAAAAAAATAATTACGATGTGGACACATAAAATATGAAACAAGATATGAAGAAAAACATATTTGGAATTTATAAAATATCAAAGTGATAAAAATCACAAATTATTGGTATTGCGATGCCGGCGATGGATGGATGAATGGATGATGTCTGCAATTTCATATGATTATTTGTGATTTAATGGACAGACATGCGAGTATGAAAAAAATTAAAAATCTCTCTTGTGTCAGGCAACTCATTTTATTATTGTGCAAATAAGAATGGATTTATGCATGTGTATAAGAAGAACTCAAATAACTTTGTTCAAGTATTTTATAAATATTTTTGTTTTGGGAAAAAGAATCTCATAAAAAAAAAGAAATATAAGTTTTGAAAAAGTTTTTTTTTCGCTTCAACTTATTTAATGTCTCTGATGCCTTTTTGAACAGAACAATTCAAATTGTTATTGCGATTGAGAATAACAAACTGTTTTTCTGTTTGAAATAACCAATTTTTAATAGTTGCTGAATTGATGCAAAAGAACAATTTTTTTAGTTAAAACAACCATAATAAATTGTTAAGGTAACGCTGCACCTTAAACTTGTTTTTCTGGAATATCTTTGAGATGAACAATGTAAATTGTTGTTGTGGTTTAGTTGAACAAACTATTTTTCTGTTTGAAATAACCAATTTTTAATAGTTACTGAATTGATACAAAAAAGCAATTTTTAGTTAAGAGAATCAAAATAAGTTATTAAGGCAACGTTGCATTTCAAAGGTTTTTGTTTGTTGAAATAGCCAATTGTATTTCTATAAATTATTACTTCTGCAATCTTATATTTTTAAAGTTTTGACTATTTTTTTGTACCCAATTGAAAAAACTAAATCCAAAATAATGAGGAAACTTAATCTAACTAATTTCAGCATAAATAATTCATTCAAAAAAAAAAAAAAAAACCGACTTCAATGCAAAGATCTGATAGAAGAAGATAAGAAGAAGTACGTGAAATATAAAATTAAATTTTAATTTAATTTAATTTAAATTAAATGCAAGATTGTGTGTTTTTCAGAGCTTAGGGTGTGTGTTAAGTCTTGTAAAAATCGGTAAAGTAGAACCACGTAAACTAAAATATTAAATTTTAATGGGCGTGACTCCGCTCATCTTTTAAATAAAATATTTTGTTTATTTTATAGCTCAAGTTGTGTGGTAAATTTCGTAAAAATCGGTTAATTAAAACCGCGTGATATATTATAGTAAATTTTAATGAGCGTAACTCCGCCCATTTTTTAACTTTCAAATTGTGTAATTACAAGAACCAAAGGTGTCTTATAGGTTTCGCAGCAATCAAATAATTAGAATAACATAAAAATATATAAAAAAAATTGTGGGCGTGTATCCACCCATTTTTTTTTTACAATGGAACCAATGAGAAACTATACCCTCTCAGGCAACAAAAACATTTTTACAATCGGTCTAAAATGTACCGAGTTATGAAGTAACGCAACTAAAAAAAATAAAGACGAATTGTTAACATCCTCCTGCTTTTGAAGTCGGTTAAAAAATTTGCTTTGGGGTTTAAATAAAAAAAACTGTTCGTTTGGTAAATATAACCAATTTTAGTTGTTAATTTACTGTCAGTGTAATATAATATAATGTCCACCTAATACTGAGTTCACAAAGAAAAATATCGGAAATGACAAACGTTGTCACTAGTACAAACTACTGCGATATAACAAAATTCCATAGTGTGTACTCGGCTCAACATCTCAGTAATAATAATCACTCACCACTATCTTGAAAAGCTTTTCCCTTGAAATATTTTAATTTTTCAACCCTGGAACCATGCATATCAAAAACCTGGAATCATCCTTTTAGATTTTTTTTGGTTCATTATACCAAAACTTGTTCTTTAAAAAATATATGCAACAAAAATTAAAAATTTTAAAAACCCCCGATATATCTAGAAAAGATGTGACATCTTCTAAGCGGCTAGACCGATTTTCTTCAAACATGGTTAAGAACCATCTCGATCAAGTCACCTTTCAAACAGAGAAAACTAAATCAAAATCGGTCCAGCCGTTTGGGCTGTACGTGGACACGGACAGACACACAAATACACAGATACACAGACACACACTACAAACTTATAACAACCCCTTTTTTGGTCGGGGGTTAAAAATATGTTAAGTGAAGAACGAAATAAAGAAAATAATAGTTTTATTTAGTTACTTTAATATCAAAAAAATTTTAAATTTTCCAGCTATTTTTCTAATTTTCTTTAAAAAAACATAAAATATATAAAAAATTATTAGACCTGTTAATTTTATATATCACAAAAACTGTAAGTTTCCCAACCCTGGAATCATAATTTAAAATTTTTCTCATTTCTTACACCAATATTTTTCTTTTAAGAATGTAAGATATTTTAAATTTATAGATAAAAAGGAAAAATTAGTTTTAGTAGGTTATTTTTATATAACAAAAAAAGTTAAAGTTCCCAACCCTGGAAAATTCTTTTTGGTTTTTTTTTTAATTTATAATACAAATTTTATTCTTACTGAATTATAAAACAAGTTTATTTAATAAAAAAATAAAAAAAAATGTGTTATCTAGTTGCTTTTTTTGCCATAGCAAAATCAAGCTTAAGTTTTCCAGCTCTGAAACCGTCTGCTAGATTTCTCTGATTTTCAATACCAATCTATTTTGGACCATTTCTGATACATCAAGAACGAAGTCTCCAGCTTCGGAAAACCGATTTCACGTACACCAGACGGACGGACGGACGGACGGACAGACGGACATCGCTTATTCGTCTTCCCTATTCATAAGGACCCAGAATATACATATATGTTTTATGGCTCGCATATGAATATTATGGAAATTACACACGGAATGAAAAACCTATATATGGATGGCTTAATATAAAAAGGGCGTATCTCATTTTTTTTTCGAATTAACGTTTTCTGGGAGACAAGGTATAATTGCATCCTCCTTGAAGATCTTAGTACGTTACAATTCAAAATTATTTCTGCATGTAAATGTTCTAGTTTTTTTTCGGTTTTTCGCTTCTCCTATAAAATAAGGAATATTCGAGTTCCGCCTTTCTTATATTAAGCCATCGATATACTCTTTGCCATTTTTGGTAAAGGCTATAATAATAATTAAAACTAATCAAAATCATCATGGGCTGTAAATGTACATAAATTCGATAATTCAAATCCTACGAAACAGATAATGGATCTGGTGCCAGAGGGAAGAAGAAGTAGCGGAAGACCTAAGCTGAGATGGTGTCATGGTGTTGAAAACGGTTTCAAGGCTATAAATTTAAGCAACTGGAGAAGGATTGCTGTTGACCGTGATCTGTTTAGAGCAAAATTGGAGGCAGCCAACCAAGACCCATCCCGGGTTGTAGTGATAAAATGATGAGGATGAAAATTATGAAATTTTATTCGAACAAATATAAAACACGAATAATTGACAACACTGGTACATATGCTTATGAAGGGTATATAATATTCGGTACAGTCGAAGGTAACACTCTTAAGGCTCAGTTACCCGACTGTAATGTAAAGTAACTGTAAAGTAGGAAACAGTTGATCGATACTTTTATATGAAAAGTAGGCTACGTTACATTACGTCTCTATAACCATTTACGTTACTTTTCACATAACAATATCGATCAGCTGTTTTCTACTGTTGCAGTTACTTTACATTACGGTCGGGTAACTGAGTCTTTATTCGTTTTAAATTCCTTTTACATTTTTTACTCATAAGCATTTTGCTTCAGAAAGCCCAAATGTGCATAAATACTCGTTTTAAATAATATTTTAAATATACAAATTAACGTTCGTGTATATATTTCTTTTTCTATTGAAATTTGACTGTAATGGACTGCATACCCAGACGACGTTAAATTGTTGCCTTTATTTAATTCGTTTATAAATTTTCTCAAACGAGAATGGCACGAGTTTCATTTTAAACAAGTTGAGCTTTTTGGCTTCTATTCATCCATGAGAAACGTTTATTTTTTTCAATCAACATTTTGCCCCATAGAATACCCACAATCTTGTGGCTTGTGAAAATTCATCTCATCGTCATATCGCCATCGCCATCGCCATCGCCAGCAGTGAAAACTGGTTTTCATGTGACTTTGTTTTTCTGCAACAATTTCAAACGGCAGATCCTACATTTCCCATAGGCCGTGATTGCACTTTAAGTTTTGGAAATTATAGTGTGTGTGCCAAGAGACAAGCTCATAAGCAAATTGAAAGCCTGTTAAATGTGTGTGTGTCTGTGTGTGTGTGTGTGTGTGTAGATGTGTAAAAGCCAACTGTTGGCTGGTTTTATGGGCTTGTGGTTATAGCGAAACTTTCAATGTGTCTGTGGAATTCGAATTTTTTCCTTTTTTTTAGTGGAAACTTGAGTTTATGGAACTGAAGTTGCAGCATTGTTAATGTAGCTATAAACTAAGCAAAATGGACTAGTGAACGTACTTTGTACACGCGGATATTTGGCACGAGCTATATTCCACTGTACATATAAAGATCTTAAAGAGCAAACAGCCAACTCACTAACCAACCAACCAACCAACCAACCATCCAACTAACCAGCCATTCGGCCAGCCAACCCGTCGTCGTCTTAAGAGTCACTGCAGCTTTTTGTAAAAATACTTGCTATTGAAATTAATGTGTTTTTTTTAATAAATTTTTTGCTTAAAACAAGTTGTCTAGTTTAATACTTGTTTTGGCTTTTAAATGCCTTTTAGAGTTTTTCTTCTATTTAAGTTTAATTCTTTTTTTTATATTAGTTTTTCATTTGAATTAGAGATTCTCATGCATGCCTCCTCATGCGCTGGAATTTCAATAACAAATTACAATAAATATATTTGCTCAAATGCTTGTGCAAGTAAAATGAGTGAAGTGAATTTCTCCAGAAGTGTTATTTGCCCAGTATGGTGTTGGATTTCTTTTCTTTTTTAATAAAAAAAAATCAGTTTTTTTCTGGGTATTTTTTATAACAATTGTAAATGTCATTTTTCTGCAGCACCAAAGTGAATGTTTTAATCTCACTGCTAAATTTCATTCTATAGTAACTTATTACATTTATATTTATTTTTATGTAATAATAATTAATAAAAGATAACAGTTTATCAATTTTTTGGTTTCAAACTTAAAGTTTTAATTTCGCAGAAACTTTCATTTCATTACAATGTTTGGAACTTGCCTTAACGTACGAAATACAATATCATTTAAATGACCGCCTCTAGATTGGTTGGCAGCAGTCGGTCCTTATTTAATAATCATATATGTACAGGGTGGGCCAAAAGTTACCATGGGGCTTAAAAGTTTAATAACTTTTTCGTTTATTAATTTTTTGTATTTATTTTTCTCAAATTATATAATATACAAAATGGAAATTATTTTACATGTCTCTTAAATGACCACCGTTTTCAGCTTCGCACTGATGGGCTCGTTTTAGAGCATTTTCCATAACATCTTTCAAAATTTGTGACTGTAGCGTTCGAATTTCTGCAATAATGTTTGCTTTGAGTTCAAGGATTGTCTCTGGCTTGTTCACATACAATCGCTCCTTCAAATAACCCCAAAGAAAATAGTCGGGTGCTGTCAAATCTGGCGATCGCGCTGGCCAAATAATTTCCGAATTTCTGGAAATTATTCGCTCTCCAAAAATTTGAATTAAAAGTGCCATTGTGTCTCGGGCAGTGTGCACAGTGGCTCCGTCCTGCTGAAACCACATACCAGGTCTGTTTTCATGGTATCATAAACCGATACCGCTCTCCATTTACGGTTACAACACTTCCATCTTCATTCTCGTAGAACTAAGGCCCAATGATATTTTCAGATGTGATCACACACCATAATGTACACCTAATGGGATGCAATTGGCGTTGATGAATGACTCTTGGATTTTCAGAACCCCAGAACCTACAGTTCTGCTTATTAACAAAGCCATTCAAAAGAAAATGAGCTTCATCACTCATAATCAAATTTTCAATAAAGTTGATTTCATTTCTGGCCAACTGTTGAAATTTAACTGCAAAATTTAGACGTTGCCGATGATCTCCGGGTTTTAATTCTTGCACCACTTGCACCTTAAATGGGTATAAATGTAAATCTTTTTTTTAAATGCGCAGTAGTGACGTACGAGACATTCCTAGCTGAGCAGAACGCCTTCTGGCAGATGTTTCTGGTGTTTCGTTAACACTTTGCTGTACTCGTTCAATATTTTCCGCAGTGCGACTTAAACGTGGTCTACCGGTTCGTGGCAAATCTGTTACGGCGCTATGTTGGTGACGATCAACTAAGTAACGAATCATTGCTTGATAGAGCGAAATTCTGACGTTAAAATGTCGACGATATGCTCTTTGCGTTTAAATAATTAATCTCTGATTTAAATAATAACATTCTATTATTCTGGTTATTTGTTCAGTTGTGAATCTATCCATTATTTATTCTCCAAGTGTTATTTATATAATCTAAAAAAAAAATTAAAACATAAACGAAAAAGTTATTCAATTTTTAAATCCCATGGTAACTTTTGGCCCACCCTGTATAAACGAATAGATATTTGAAGAAAAAATTTGTTTGAGCGTTTTTTAGTTTTAGTGCTTTTTATCGTTTTGCCGATTTTTTCGGTTTTTGGGTTTTTTTTCAGTTTTCCGAAGACCTTTTTTCGTTTTGTACTTTTTTTTTTGGATTTTAGCGATTTATTTTATTTTTAATGATATTTTTCATTTAAGCCTTTTTTCGTTTTGGCGATTTTTTCGTTTTGGCGATTTTTCATTTTGGATTTTTTTTACATCGGAAAAGCTTTCAATGACAAGTTGTATACGCTTGGCGTATACAGTGTGAGTACCGATACTTTTATCCAATCCTTAGTAAAGTTTCAAGCTGACCAATCAATAATTGATTGGGTAAACATCATGCTGGAGAACAGGTGGATAAACTGCAGTATGCCCAATGTAAACGTTAAGGAAAAGGGTGTAATGTGGGACGCCTAAAGAAGGAATACTGTTACCGTTATTTGGGTAACCACTAATGAGGGTTACGAACCTGCTGTGCGGACGATGATACTTCTAAGGGGCAAGTACCTTAACCTATTTTGCAGGGAGGCGGTAAAAAAATCTCTCAACATTACGCTAAACTGGGCTCAGCCGAGAGTACTGAATATTAACCCACAAAAAACGAAAATAGGTCTTTTCACCCGGAAGACAAAGATCATGCAGCTTATTTATCCTACTTTTCACAGAAAGACCATCACCATCTCCTTAACCGACAGGATCAAATATTTATGAGTGAAGCTAGATCGGAAACCATTTTGGAGACATCACATACAGAAAATAGTCAAGAAGACTAACTCGTGATGGTCTCTCTGCAGAAGGGCCATTGGGTCCAGATGGCGACTTAGCCCTATTGCGACACAATGGCTCTATAGTAGCGTGATCAGACCAATACTAACATACGCACACATTTCCAACGAGTGGTGGCTGCCTTTATACTACTTGGTAAATGTGTGTTCATCAGCAACAATCAACCAGCATTTCGGTTTGACTATAGGTTTTCGAAAGAAAATTTGTTATCTTCGAGACTTCGTTCACACTATCAACCTGTTCGCAGAAAAGCTTCCAGGAGTTGCGTGAATTACTTTATTGTATTCCTTGAGACTCTTTGATAATCATATACTCAACTTTTTACGTCTGGCTCTGTTAAATAGCCTACGGACATACTTCCCTATAAAGCTAATTTCTGCTGTCATTCAGGGCTTTTCATAGGTATACTTTCTTTCCCGAAAAGGAAAACTCTCTACGAAAGATTTAACCCAAGCCTCAGTAATCGTATTCACATTGTTATCAATGTCTTCCACACTCAGGCATTCACGCGATATTTGCCGTAAATGATTCCTAAGTAATTTGCCGAACTTTTACCAGTCGCTTTTTGCCTTGTTAGGTGTAAATTGCAACACTAATATTTTGGAAAAGGTTCAACGAATATGCTGCCTGGGTATATATGTAAGTGGCGCTATGTGAACTTCATCCATCAGGGCATTGGAGACCATTATTTATGTCCAACCTATAGATATTCGTATTAGATACGAATTAGGTACCCCTGTGGCTGAGTCGTCAGTCCAGAGGTCGTGGGATCGATTACCGCCATATATCCTGGGTGTTTGCCGCAGACAAGCTAATCGCTTCGCAGATTGTGTTTGTTAAAAAAAAATCAGCTCTGGCTACAAATCGTCTACAAGTGATTTTTTTTAACTAACACAACACAGCCCGCGAAGCGATTAGCTTGTCTGCGGAAAACACCCAGGGTCTATGGTGGTAATCGAACCCACGACCTCTGAACTGAGACCACCAGCTAGCATTGCTGGTGGAGAGATTGGACAAGACACCATCAGAACAATTAGACGTCACTGGACGGCTACGACCAGACTTTGGAAACTTCCGGCCGGTTACGTGAGACTAGGGTTATAGCTGAGTTCGAGACATTGATTCCAGAAAGACACTTCTGGGTCAATCGAACTCTAGAACAAACACCCGTGGGAGTTTACTGCTACGCGTATGGCTCGAAGATAGGGGAAAGAACGGGCCTAGGTTTCTTCATAGAAGAACCGGAGACCGAAATTTACTTTCGCTTGTCTGACCATAATACAGTCTTCCAGGCGCAGGTTCGTGCTATCACGGAGGTTTTAAAATGGATCAAAGTGAATATTAGGGCCACAGAGGTCAATATATATACCGACAGCAAGTCGGCAATTAGGGCAATACCAACCGAAAGACTAAACTCTAGGACCGTTTTAGATTGCAAGAATGTGATTAACGATTACGCAGTACATGGCAACACTCGTCTTGTATGGGTGCCGGCCCACAACGGCTAACAGGAAATGAACGTGCGAAGGAACTGGCAAAAAAGGTCAGAACGTTACGGATAGTAGCTAATTAATGCAAAGCCGTTCAAGGCAGCAAAGATTGAGTTACAAAGTTGGGCAAAGATGGTCCACTGGACACGATTGAATTGTGATACTGTGGGTAATCAAAGCAAGGTTCTATAGGGCGACCCGGACGAAGATAAAACAAGGCGACTGCTGAAAGTTGACCGGCATCTTAACGGGGCACTCTAATTTACGCGGGCATTTGTTTCGGATTGGAGCCAGGGTTGACAATGAATTTAGAGGATGCACAGAGGACATTGAGACAATGAAGCACTTCCTTTGTCATTTTCTAACTTTCGCCCAGCCGAGATCCTGGGATGACATCTTACCGGACATTACCCACCTTAGCGGAAATAAGTGGACATTTTGAGGTACTACATGAACCATATTGCATAAAGGTGGGATTCGTTTTTTTAGTTCATATGAGAGCGCATAACAGGCCTATACTGGCTTATGTGTATGTCCCCCGACATGAGCGTAATGGCTACTCTTTTCAACCTAACCTAACCTAGATTTTTGGTATATACTGTTTTCAGAACAAGCATCATTTTGTTGGCATACATAACTTTTCTCGCAATGGGTGTTTTTGCACTAAAAAAAGAGCAAAAATCACCTTCAAAACAGGGAGATGTAGTTGAAATATTCTGCGAAAATATTTGTCATGAAATTCTATTATGGGTCTCAGAACACACTTAAATCGCAAAACCAACTGAATTTGAATTTTGATCTTTGGCTTCTTTAGAGACTTATAGTATATCAACCCGTGGTATGGCTATTTAAAGGTACTCTGTTCTGAAACTGGCAAAACAGACTTCCTTTTTGTCCTTTTTGTTGTTGTTGTTGTTGTTGTTGTTGTTGCACAGCGTAATCAACGATAATTGGTTACTAATTTCGTTAGTATTCCAGGAATTTCAACTACTGTAAGGCCTCACTTAAAAATATATTTACTATCTTTATGACAGAGCAAAGAAAACTTAATTTATATCTGAAATACCTTAACGTCACAGCAGGCTCAATAATATTATGCCTGAAATTTGGTCAAAATATTGTAACATTTTCATTTGTTTTTATATTAGTCCTTTATCTTCTCTAAACAAAAGATAGAGAGCCTTGCTGGGTTTATAATACGCACAGGTGCTTGCATGTACTTATTTAAAGAAAATGTGTGCCTGTGCATACATATCTAAAGGAAATCTTAGCCCAATGAATAGAACAGAGAACAGAACAGAACAGCTGATAAGAGTGTTAAACCAAAACATGATTTGAATTGTAATGATGTGTTCTTTTGCTTTTGTTGTTTTTTTATTATTTTTATTATTTGTTATGCACTCCTGGCTGCGTGGGAACTCTTCGAAAATCCTTATTCCCACGGATTGAAAACGAAAATCAAAAACAAATCTATACAACAACCTGCTTTCATTTCGACTTAAGAAACCCAAAAAAAAAACAAAAAAATGTTTTTCAGCACTTGCACGATACAGATGCACATGTACTACATTTGCTTGTTGTTATTGTTTTATTTTTTCGAGCCCTTTGGATTGTTATTGTAATTTCAATTCGAGTGTGTGCAAGTAGTCAATCATCTGTTTAAACGAGATCAGTTGAAAAATTACATTTGGAGGATTTGTGGATTTGCTAAACTCAAGTATTTTTAACTTTGCTTATGCCAGATATGAACCATTTGCCAAATTTCTAATGCTGCTATGAGAAATGTGGCAAAATAATCGTGAGGAAAAGTATTATTGGTCGACCGTGAAAGAAGCCGATCGACTGGGAGTCGACTAACTGCCGCCACCGACCTCTGAGGCTAATTTTCGTTTTCGGCCTAAACACTTTTTAAAAAACTCCTCTTTTTTAAACCAAAGGAAAAGTATGTGCCCGTTTCTGACATTAACGTTAGCTATGAGATTTTGTTGACATTAGCCGATTTTTAGCCGACATACACCAGCCGCTGATGGATTGTCGGCAGCCGCCGCCGAAGTTTCTTCAGCGCAAGTCGACTTTTAGCCGCCGTATATATTTTTGCTGAGCGTTCCCCGCCGAAAATTAATGATTTCTGGCAACCAGAAATTCTGATTGCTGGCAATCACTTCCATTTTCATTGGGAATTAATTGCCGATTGGATAAACAAAGTTAGGTATCTTATTGTTGTCTTGAATATAAATTATGGATCGGGGCATGATCACATCTTTACAAGCGGTTTTATTCGATACCATTTTTTTTATCTCGTTTCAGCTCTTGCCAATGCAAGTCATCTTCATATCAATTTGGCGGCTCCTATTGATGTCCTTAATAGGTTTTCGTAGTGTATGCCCTAAACAAAACCATTTTCTTTTGCGAATTTCAATCTAAACTAGCGTTTGGTTTTTTTTTTGGGCCCACAACCAATCGTTAGATATGGTTACTGGTCAGATGTGTTTCAGATTATCGTGAGCACCTGCCTTTACGGCCTTATCTCACGGTGATCTAAACACCGGGTGTAGGTTGGACGGTCACCATGGCCCCCCCCATGCACCCTTAGAATGCACCAAGTGTCACTCCACTAGCACATCGGTTGCAATCTTCGATCATAGTAGTTATCCCTGTACCCTTATCCCTGTAGTTATCCCTGTCAAGTACTTAGAGCTATCTAAACTCTTTGCAGTAATGACTTTGTCAAAACAGTACTATCTGTTGTATGGCAACAGCATCTAGAATAGTGTCTGGCTAACCGCGTCACACCAACCACTAGCATTGGTCTAACACTGGACAGCCAAGACCATTCTCCGAGCGTTTTTGATAGCAACCAACAGCCACCACGTACGATTCCCCCACTTCACACGCCGCGAGTGTAGTTGCTTACACTCACAGCGAGGTCTCCAAGAGAATTCCTCTCCAGTGCCGGCACAGCTCAAGCACTCATTAGAGCCAGTTGTATGCCTGTGCCGCCAACAATCCAGTGTCTACTCCATACCGCTCAACATCATCCCTTTAACAGCGTGGGGTAGCACGAAATCGACCTTTTAGCAAAGGATCCGGACCAACGCTACGTACACTCAAACTCCTAGAGAAGCCTTGCTGTCGGGCAACCGGCACCCGTACCACCAGAAATAAACCTTTATTTAGACTTCGAAGCACCACCCCGAAAGCTTTACCTCTATCGTCTTTTGAACTCAGAGAATGACTGACGCTGCACCTGGTTGACATAAACAGACCTGTCTTCCTTTTATAAATATTTATGTGCACATCCGTTGCATCTGTTGTCAGAGATTGGGCAGTAACACATAAGTTTTATGAGTAAAGTACCAAAGGTACGTCAACGGAAAAAATATCATTACACCAGCTGGAGCCCCGGCATCGCCGTACCCTTGATCTATTACAGATCCCCCTGGGGGTACGGTGACTGGACAAAACATCTTCAGGATTCTGCGTAGACATCGGTTTGCAAAGACCTGCATGCGAGTTGATGTCCCTGCGAGCAGCATTCCATGACTCGCTTCTCTGTGGAAGAGTTAATTTGAGAACTGCGCCCTTACATTAAGCTTGGTTGCCCTCAAAGCCAGAGGCACAGTTCTTTATATCAATTTAAAAAAAAATTATTGTCCCGCCATCGTATATTTCAGTTTATTCCCGTATCTGTATATTTAACGCTACGTTTCCTTTTTTTCCTTAAATAAAATCACAACAAAGTTATTTATTTTTTGTATATTTTCTCAGATTTTTTGGGGGAAAAACAAGTAAAACTTGGTTACAGAGTGTTGAACAGAGCAGGAATCGCGGTATTAGTACTTATATTTGTATTGTCGTTGTTGTTGTTGTTGCTGTTTACTCAAATTTAGTTTGCACTAATACGCAGTAGATAAACGGCACTTGTGCGCCGATGGGTATGAGTGTGAGACTTTGCCGATATTATTCTTAAGGTAGCCCGGCAGCATGTCCGCCAGACCAACAGCTACTCATTCTTAAGCACACAGGAGATTGTTGATTGTAGGTTCCCACAGTTATAAACTTCCTTTTTAGCATTTTATAGTTATTGTTGTTGCCCGCTAAAATGTTAAAAACAATTCCAAAAGAAGTTAAAGAACATGCTGCTGCTGCTGCTGCTACAGAGCATGATTATCATTATAATGATGAAATTTTGGTAATAACGAGCGGAAGAGAATCAAATTGCTGAGATAGAATATGAAATTATAATGAATTTTAGCCTGAGCGCACCCACCTGTTATTTCGTGCTAGACACACACTCAGCGCAGGTACATACATACTCGTACATACATACATATGTTGTGTTACAGGGTGTGCTAAACTTGTGCAAGTGTGGTTAATGAAATTTAATACTTTTTTTTTATAAAACAGAACTTAAACTGCTTTATTTCTTATTGTTAATTATCAGTAAAATATGTCTCTTTTTGATGGGCTACTCTTCACTAAATTTTTTATATTCTTAAATTTGTTCCCAATTGCTAATTGGCACTTGCTGCAATAGTTTGCGAACTGTGAGAGAAATCACTTTTTCATTTTGATTTGTTTTATAAATATTCGCGTTGTTTTTATTTTTTTTTTTATATTCACTCCTTATTATTATTATTTCATTATAAACTTTGTTGTTCTTTAAAGTATCTTGTGCACATGGATACGATGTATTTCCTGCAACTTATTGAAACAAATTTTTTTTAATGTGACGTCATTTAATCTTGTTTAACAGGGTGGTGGCATACATTTTCTTTTTGGAGGGGACAATATTACTTAATATCTTGTTAATGTTAGAATACCCAAAACTTTGCTAACAGGGAACTGAGAGTCAAAAGGCTAAAGATGCTTTGAATAAGTGCAATATGCGAAGTGATGCCCAAAATTTTTTTAGATTGCTTTAAAATATACGAATAGGGTTTCTTTTCTCTAACTGCTCTCAAAAACTATGGTTATGCCGCCACAGGAATTCGCTTTAATCAAGTTGGTTTTGCCAATAGCTGCACAATTTCTCACTGAAATGAACTGCAATAGCATTATTCGATCTGGCACTAATATTATTATTGGTGCTCCGCTTACCTTGCCATTTTATCAGAAATAGATGAACGCCAGGACAACGCCTGCGATTTTAAATGAAAATTTATTTAGAAAATCGTATCTCGGTTTTAGCTCCAGGAGCACATTAGTAAGCAAAATTGCCACGAATGAAGTTAGGAAAATCCACGAGATATTCGCCATGCACCCTTTCTACATTCACAAAACCTCACTGTTTGTATATAATCCTTAAAATTCCTATAAGGAATATGGGGCCTAATTTATTTCGGTTTGATTAATCAGTGAGATTTTTCTTTAACAAACACAACCAGCGAAGTGATTAGCTGGCCTACGGAAAACACCGAGGGTCAATGGGTCAATAGCGGGAATCGAACCCACGATCTCTAGCATCGCTTACACTCAGCCACAGGGGCACCCAAACTAACAGATGGTTAGCCTATTAGACCTTAGACTGGTTTGTCACCTGAATTTCCTCAGACACATCGGTGTTAGCATGACATTTAGGTTACTTAACGGCAGGTTCACCTTCTCACTCTAGCTGTCTACAAGCGAGTACTTGAACAACATTACTAGGGAATATTTGGTGTAAGACCGGAAGTAATGAGCTGCTTGGACCTTTCAATAGTGGAATCGCTTCTTGCTATCCCCAAGCTTTCCGCTTCTTTAAAAATCTAGGATGACGATAACGCGACAAACAACGACTTACAGTATCGAACTATAACTATCAATTATTTGGCGCTACAATTGAAAGTGACCTTCTCTGTCAAAAATCGTTTTAGTAGCCTCTCGTCAGGTTGTGTGCCATCCATCTAAAATCATATCTAGCAGTTTGATTAGACTAAGAATTCAGCTTCCTCTGTGTGACTTCTTAAGTTTCTCCAATTTGAATTCCTAAGACATTCCATGTTTTATATATTATTTCTATAGAAAGTTTAATGTCTAATCTGACAGAACTTTAGACAACGGCTGTGGTAATACTCGTATTTTTATGTTTCGTCATCTTTTTCACGTGCGGCATGTTGCATAATAATGACTGATGGATCAGGGTCCATGCTTGGTTTTTATGTCAGTCAGTCTTCTTAGTTTTAGTGCTTAAGTTTTAAAATCTGCTTTGACTTCCCTTGTTTTGCGCTTTCTCATAATAGTTCCGTTACTCTCCATGCAATAGAATTTTGACAATTTCTTTTATGCTCTTCTACTGAATTTGAATTTAAGAAAACGTTTAATGTTTTCTAATGTGATATTATCCCCCTTCTTGTTTACTGTGATGCCTTGATTTTCCAGTATTCGTTTTATCACCGCAGGAGTATCTTGGGTATTCTTAGGAATGCTTTTAATGATAAGGAGTGTAACCAAATCGCGGATCCCAGTCCTATCATCGAAATAATAGGGTAACGGATATGCGAATATCTTTTCAACTTGTCTGGTAATGGTGTGGCGTTATCTTGAATTGCTCTGAGTTCAAAAGATATGTAGAGAGAAAGGAAGCTTTTCCTTGTGGAACTTCGAGGTCTAATTAGTGCCTTATTAGTGGAACTATCGGCATTGGCGTCCCAGCAGCTGATGTAACCCTGAAGAGACTAATATTTGATGATGCTAACATAAAGACGGCATTAATACTGACTATGTTCTATCCTTACGGGGTTTAATAGATGAATGCAATGTGAGCAACCAGGTCACTGCATGTAATCTCGAAGGAGCACATATAACGTTGTGATTGTTACGAAAATCTCTGAAAGAAGGATATTTTAAAGCTAGTAGTTGGTCTGACGCGGTCAACCAGACATCTTTCATGAGAAGCTAAATAGCTTTTGTACATGTAAAGCTAACTTTGACAAAGTCTTTTAAGTTTTCTTTTAACACACACACAAATATAACAAATTTTCACTACGCCACGAAGAAATTATGCATAACGAGGAAGAAAAATAAACTCAAAAGACACGAACGAAGAACAAATCAACTTTTCGAGTACATCCAACCCCATTCGTTCGAACTCCTATTCGTTTTTTCCCTTCTCTCTCACAAACTGATAACTTTTCAACGTAAATTTTTTATTTACAGAAAGGCTATTACATATCTAAATATACCAAAGTTTCTAGTAACACCCATTAATGTCTCCCTTCTCACCAAAAACTAAAGAGGTCATACATCTGATGGTGGCGGTTAGTTCTGATATTTGGAGATACCTTACAGATAATATAGAACATATTATGGTAGAATTATTATCCGTAATCCTCTTAAGCAGTTGGGTTAGATGGCTCAAAGAAACTCAACAAGATGCTTGCTCATAGTAAGTTCAAAGATTGCAACCATGTATACTTTGTAAATGACATAGTGATATCTTGGTTGGGTAGGGGCAATGGTGAACGCTTAAGCTCACCTAGTACTTCGAACAGCATTGGATAAAGCTATTAGGGCAGATACCCACGTAAGTCTTAGACACGTCCCGGTCATCTCACAAATGAATACCTATTTTTATAAACTCGACAAATATTTTTCAGGCTATTAAAAAATGGGAGAAACGTTGGACAAAGTGTATGAAGCTGAAATCAGTACCCCATTTCTGTAACTTGTGAGAAGTTCTCGCATCGAGAAAAATTAAATAATTTTATAGGTTGTCCTATTTTACACAAGGTTACTCACATAAAAACTTATATAAACTTACAAGAAATATCAACAAATACAGTTTTTTTTCTTACTCGCCCTGTGTTTCACAGGATGATAATAATTTTTTCGACTCGAAATGTTCTCACATTCCTTACAGAAACGAGGTACAGACTACGTTGAAAAATAAAATAATTTCTTTCCTCAAAAATTAAGGGGCTTACTCTTTAATTTAATCACAATGGATCCAATTGGGTCTCCGAGTGCAGGTGCGGTATAGCACCGCCCTTCGGGTGGAAAAGAAAACTGTTCGAATTAGTATATTTATGTATATTGATTTCTGCAAAAAGTCTCGGACTTACTGAACTCACGCCCCCGCCCCCTTTTTTGGTAAGGCATTTGCAGGATATTTAACATTTTCTGTAACGATATACATACATAATAATTATACGCTTCGAAAACTTTGTAGTAAAATCTGACTTCTAAAACTTCAGTTGCTTTGTCTTCGAACAAAAGCAGTATTTCATAACGGCGCAGTACGATGCATTGGCAATTCACACCCTTTCAAAATATCGTCGAAAAGTATTAAGAACGTCGCAAACAAAAAATCAGCGCATCGACACAAAATATACAGAGCTGACACGAGACAGAAGATAAGTGTGTTTTTCTATTGGTCTCGCTTTCCCTCAATTTTTGTAAGTGTTTTTTTTTTGGTGCAACTTTCTAACGCAATCAAAGTACAATAAAATTTTAACGTGTTGTAATAGTCCCGGTCCAGACTGGCAATTTTTGTTGCAGCAACGCTGGAATATGTGGGAGAGTGTTGAAATAAAAATATATATTAATTTTGTATTCCTGTCTCGCTCTTTTTTACAAAAAAAAGCTGCTGCAACAAAAATTGCAAGTCTAAAGAGGGACTTAGCTGTGTTATTAGGTAAGTAATAATACACCATATTTGTCTCTTTCTTTCGTGAATTTGAAAAAAACTTTTGCTAGTTTTTTTTATCAGTCACTTTTTACAATTCTGTATATTTTGTGGTATTGCTTAGGTTAGGTTAGGTTACGTTAGCAGGCTTCTGGTAAGGAAGGGTGAAATTTAGAGTCCAGCTCACTTGGGTCCAATACAATGATCCCTTTGTGCTGTGTTGAAGAGAAGCTAGTGAGAGAGGGTGATAGGGAAATGATAGTGATAGAGAAGACAGGTGGTGAAGGAAGAGATAGAGGATAGAGGAAGGCTTCATTCTTTTACAATTCTGCTCTTTGCACATCTTTTGATAATACAGAGTTGCAGCGCCATCTGGTGTCAAATGAGGCGTATTAAAGTTTGAAGCTGTGTTTAGTAGCCATTTTATTTTATTGATTATTTTACTTCGCCAATTATTCTGCTACACAAAGAAGGAGGGCGCTCTGATGTACATTAGGATTATTATCTGATGAAGTCGGTATAGTTTTTAGTGACCAGTGCCTTATGCCTGCATCACTAGAACTTTTCCCACAACAACTGATACAAAGGACACTAATGCACATCAGAAAAATGAGTGTTATTTTTAATGACTGTCGGAGACCGGGCTCGAACCCAGGCTACAGGTTTTTGTAGTCAACGTGCTAACTACTTCAGCCAACGCCAGTGCAGGAAATGGTACAGATTGTGACTCACACTCACTTTTACATGGCGATGGCATAGGTTTGTGGTTAATTGATACTTTGTGTGCATCTTGTGACTTATCACTGAACTATCCCATAGGGACCTATTCGTTGCATAATAATATCAATTATATAAAAATGTCATTCCGACATTTAACTGTACACTGAAAGAATTTTCGGCATAAATTCTATGTATTTTAACATTAATCTAATGAAAAATTCATTAAAATTCAACCAACGTCACGCTTCTTTGGATTAATGCAACCAGTTTCGTCAAAATTATTTTATTGAAAACTTCATCAAATTTATTTAACAGTGTAATTAATGCAGTTCTATAACTTCATCGAAACAATAAAATAATTTCATGAAAATAATGAAATAACTCAAATATAAAGGGGTTTCTTAATATATTAGAAAATATTTTTGTCATAAATCCAATAAAATATTCTTACGAAACCAGAATACCAACGAAGCAATTCCAATCAAATTCTTTCACAATATTCATGAAATTTTCATTGGATTTGTGAAATTATCATTAGATTTGTGAAAAAATTTTAATGAAATTGTTTCATTGGAATTATGAAGCAAAATTCTTTCGGTGTAACAATGAACACCTATAAATTTTTTTATTGTTGCAAATGCAATGACATTTTTGCACTACCCACTTGACCACAGGGCCACACATATTTCAAAAGTATAATTAACAGTTAAGCTTAGGCTAATATCTAGGAATAGTTGCGGGACTGGTTACCGAGTCACATTGGAGGGAATAATGAACATTATGTTTATACTGTTTCATAGGTCCTGGATCCAACCCCATCGAATTTGTTGGGTGCCTTTTTCTATAATACTAGAACTAATCAAAATTAAATTGACAAAAAATCACGACTATACATCACGACAGTGGGGAATATATAACCATTTACATAGGGTGTCCTTTTTTCACCATACACTACTCCTTACTTTTGGTAACACTTCCATTTTCTCACGTCATATGACGAGTGCGTTTGGATCAATTGTCAGCAAATTTTTTGCAGGAAGTTGATGCTTATGATTACAATCCCTGCAGGAAATGAAACAGACACAAGACTAGTCACGTGATCGGTCTCCAAGTGATAGGGACCAATCCAAGTTCTAACACTTCCTATGAAGCAGAGCAGTCATTTTTAGGTTAGGGTTAATTAATACTTTGTATGCACCTCCTGCCTTGTCACTGAAATATCCCGTAGGCACTTAATCGGTGTGGAATAAATAAAAATGTCATTCCGACACTCGCATTTTCTCAAGTCATAGGATGAGTACGTTTGGTTCAATTGTTACCAAATTTTCTGCAGGTAATGTTTCGCATCTTTGTATCCGTAGATGTTATAAATAACGCATCCAAACTTTGTATTGGCCACGTTTTGAAAGTCAGCCAAAATATTTGCTTGGTCCGCAGAATTGTAACAAGATTTATGCCCTAATTCGGTTCGACGAATGTATCGTCTTGTCTATGGACGAAAAAAAGAAGCAATTTTGATTCTTCAAAACGATTATTATTTATTGTCTATGCTAGAAGGTTCGTGTATTTGCTTTATGATTTTGTTCCAAACATTATATCCAACACATATTTTTTCATGTATTTTTCAAACTATTGTATAAGACTTTAATTGAATTTTTGTGTTTTAAAAACATGGCAATAATATTTATATTTTTCATTATCAAAGACTACAACCATTTTTGAAGAAAATAATTTAGAGACTTCAAAGACAAGAACTCAGAAGCATTTTCAAACAAAAACGTCCTAAATCTTCTTACTGAATTAGGGCATTAAATTTCTTTTATTACTTTGCAAAAATTCCTTTACACTTTCTCATAAAGAACTTATTTATGCGCAAAGCATAGTAATACCAAGTGGCCTTATTAAAGCAGCTGATCGTCAGCTGATTTTAATCCATGCCTCAAACTTCATATGAAATTACATAAAATTTTAACCCGAACTATCAACATACAAAGGAAAATAATACGAGTAATACAACAAATTTTATATGTATGTTGTTGTAACGATAAGGCCACTTGGTATTAGTTAATACACTTTGTACTGCTCTTGACTACGCTACTGGACGTCGTTAACCTTATAATTTTAATACAGTCAGGAGGAAGGTAAATATGTATATTTTTTTTTTACAAACCAGCAGCAACAAATACAACAACAAACCGACACAACTTCAAAAAATTTAAAACTGTTTCCCACACTTTTTTGGGACTCTGCTGTTGTACGTGGTAGACGGTACGAGTATATCGGATCATTTTTGTTTCTCTTACTGCTGTCTTAAGAAAATTTAGTTGTTGTTGCTGCTATTTTTGCTGTTTAGTTAATCTGTTTGCGAACGATGACAAGCAATCGATGTGTGCTACCTGCATTCAGGCAGGCTTTGTTGCTTTTACTGCTTTAATGCTGGCTTGAAAGTATGTATGTAGTTTCTTGTTGTTGTTTTTATTTTCTTGGCCGTTTTGTTATTGCCCTTACAGGTTATTTGAGTCGCCCCAAACACGATGATGATGATGATGATGATGATGATGAGTACCTTGCATACCCGTACCATGCCATCCATGCCATGCCATGGCAAAGAAGAATGGGCAAAACAAAATCATGGGAAATGTACACAAACAGCACATGAAAAAAAAAACATAAAACTCAACGATTCCTGTTAGAATGTGCATGGGAAGTGCAGTTTGTTTCTCACAATGTGCACCAGCCAGACAAGCAGCACTCTTGTGTTTGGCTGGCTGTCTGTTTTCGTTTCCCATAGTTTGGCTCTGCCTGTGTGTGTGTGTGTATGTGTGTGAATTATGTTAAATGTGCGTGTGGAGTGTGTTTATGTGTGTGTGAGACTTTTAATACCATCTCTTGAATGTTTTGATCAACTCAAGTCCGTTGTTCATATAAAATTAACTGCTGCTCAGCAAATCAGCATCAGTTCATAACAAACTTTCACAGCGTCAGCACACTTCCTTTCAGTGTAAAAGCAAAACTCAAGAGTGCTCTTTACCAATTCTAAAACTTTTTAAAAGAATATTAGAATTCTCAATAAATATAAATATTATTTGAAATAAAACTAAAACCAAAATGTTTACGGATACAAAAAATTTGGCAAATCTCACGGTCAATACAACAAACGCCGCAGCCAAGCAGTTCAACAACAACAACAACCACCCACAGGATGAGGATAAATTTAAATTGAAGAAAATGTGGAAGCCCATAATACGTTTAATGTCGCGAAAGTCGGCTCTGGCGAAAAATGGCAAACGTGACAACAACAACAGCAGCAGCATACCCAACAATGTAAATCTCAACAACGCCGCTCACTGTTCCAGCATAAATAAGGATTCTCTAGCAGCCTTAGACGACAGCAGTTATATGGCACACAAATTACCCTTGGCGGAATTGTGGCAAACTCAACAGCAAGAACAACAAGAATATCAGCAAATTTCACAACAAGACACTTCAGCACAAGCCTTGGAATTCATCAGTAAGGCCAGCATTGACAAAGCACCCTTGGATACTTGCACGAATTGCATTTATGGCCGCAACTGCCAACATACACAATTCCATGAGACCAAAACGTTGCATTCAAATGTCGCCACCAGCCAACAGCAGCAGCAACACCCACAATTACATCCCCAACTGCAACTACAACTCCATCAACAAGGCTTTAATTATTTTGATGCCGAGGATGGCTGTTTCGTTTGGTGCGATAACAGCGCCGATATTGATGAAAGTGCCTTAAGAGAATGGCTGTGGCAAAATTCTTGGCAATTTGCAGAAAATGCAACCGTGTGTTAAAGAAATACAACTCTGTTTCAATTGCATTGCAACACGCTGCTGCAAAACAAAATATCAATAAGGATCTCAAAACTTAATATTGCTCAATCTGTTAGTGAATTATTTTCTTTTACCAAACCGCCTTCTTAAGCCTAGTTGTACGTTAATTTAATTAATTATTAATTGTATATAATTGTTTATTTAAACTGTTGTTTCTTGCAATACTAATTTAAATGTGATAATGTTATTAATTATATTTGTTAGATATAAGTGAAGTAAGCAAACTGGAAGAAATATAAACAAAGAATTAATTGAAATACATAAAATACAAATTATATTTTTTTATTTAAAGGTTTAAACCTTTAAAAGTTTCGGTTTAGACGGTAGTCTAAATTTTTTTTAAATGAGTCTAAATGTATTAAACGCAAGCCAGAAAAATATTTTAATAATGAATTTCATATCAGCCGATATTCTGTCTCGTGCACATCAGCTGTGACAGCCGATAATTATTGGCAGAAGACTCATGGCTGTCTTGTGATTCCGTGAGTGCTTTAAGCGTTGCACAGTGGCGTGATATAAACAAAAAAGTAGTAAAAAGTCCGCAACTTTTGAGCTTGTCAATATGTTTTGAAAACAAAAAGTGTTAAACTTTTAATACAGTATATTTTTGGGCACTCTGTTGTAAGACCGGGTAGCTCCAAAGAGCGTCAAAGTTGGAAACTCTTTCGCAGCTTGTAACTTTGTAAATATCAACCGATCTTAGTAATTTTTTTTTAGCGAAACAATCAACGTTAAGAAACAAAAATAAAACATACGTAGAGCACCATTTTATTTCTTATAGGGCATTTCCATCAGCACAAAATCGACCATATTTTAATTACAATCTTTGCTAAAATTTATACCGCTTACACCAACTTTTTTTTGACATTTATCAAGATTTTTTTTTTATCCAAAATACATTTTTTTTTTTTTCATATACATTTTTATTTATTGTATCTTCAAAAATGAACTAACAATAAGTAATCAAATCTTAAATCTAAATATAATTATTAGGCCCGACCAATATCGGACATAAGCTTAGTGATAGTTATAAATAATACATAAGTAGTGATAATCAAAAAGAAGTATTTTTAAGCAGTCCCATCTGGAGTGTTGGGTATAAGAGCCCTTGTGTCCCTTTTTTTTAAGCGGATGTGTCCAGTAAAGCTCAAAATATTACGGGCAAGCGGATTAGGATGTGACTCGAGTTTAGTTAAATATTTGCCTGCGTATTTTGCAATTTCTTCACTCACTAGTGGCATATTTAAATCACGATGAATATTTGAATTTTTAACGTACCATGGAGCAGATGTTATCAAACGTAAAATTTTGTTTTGCCTTCGTTGGATTCTCTCCATTTTTATAAAGATTTTCATTGAAATCTGCTAGATTTCTTGCAGATTTAAATGCCCTATTAGCAAATCCTTCTCTTTAGAGTTCCGTACAGCAAAGTCTGTCATATGCTATTTTCTCCAGAAACGCAAGAGCTACGGACCCTATGGAGTATGTAAAAGGCTGCTTTAAAGCTATCAACGAAACATGTTGAAATCCTAATGTTATATACAGACATTTATATATATAGACACTTGAAATTTTACACCTGCACAGAAAATCTATACCGTTTACACCAATTTGTGTTTGACATTTATCAAAATTTTTTTTATCCAAAACAGAAAATTTTCCAAAACTATGTACAACCAAACAACTACAATGTAGCCAATTCACACACCTTTTTAAGCAGACCGTAGCTAATTCACTCATCTTTTTTTTATAAATAAGAGTATGTTGTACAGGGTATTAAAAAATAAATAAAGTATTAGATTCGAGCCAATGTAAATGCCCTTTAAGTGCATACGAAATCTATCGTGTGCGAGTCAAAGTCTAAAGTGCGACAGAATTTATTTTAATATAAAATTATTAACACTGCGAGTCTACTCTGTTATAGTGCATTTACACTGTCTCGAAATCTAGTACTTTCGAGATTTCGAGCTAAATCAAGTTGCTTTTATCCAGATTTCACATGTAAAATTAAATCTAAATTTTCAGTAGATTTGTAGGAAATCTAGTAAATATCTAATGCTTTTATTTATTCTTTACTACCCTGTACAATAAAAAAAAGGTGAGTGAATTAGCTACGGTCTGCTTTAAAAAGTGTGTGAATTGGCTACAATGCAGTTGTTTGGTTGTAGTTTTGGAAACAAATCAGTTGATGGATTTTGTTTTGGATAAAAAAAAATCTTGATAAGTGTCAAAAAAAGCTGGTGTAAACGGTATAGATTTTCGTAAAGATTTTAATCAAAATATGCTAGATTTTGTGCTGATGTAAATGCCCTATTATTCAAAACGAAATATAATACTTTGGACTTTGTTTATTAATTTCGTTTCGTATTAATGAGTACGCCGCATTACACTTACTTTTGAACATGAATGGTGTTTTTTCTTAAGACCGATAAAACTTTAAATTGTAAAAAATGACACGAATACAATTTAGTTCAAAAATATTTTTTTTTTTTGCCCGAAAGATCAGTTTGTTCCACATTATGTCTTTTTTTCATACAAAAATGAAATGTATTTGAAATCTATTGTAAGAAAATTTTGTATAAAAGATTTTAAATAACGTACATTTGAAACTCATTGAAAAGTTTATGAATATGGGGTTTAATACTGTTCTCACACCTGGTTTTAACATTAAAACCAAAAACAGCTGATTTTGCGTTCCCATTGCAAGTTTGACAAATTCAGGTTTTAAACAACAAAATAAAATAAATCTACTGTAGAAATGCGTGTAATGGAAATTATTTTAGATTTTGTAAATGAACATTTAAAAATTATGGAACTACTTGAACAAAGTGAAGAAGTGCTTGGAAATCATATTATTATAAAAAAAATAATTAACAATTACATACATTTAATATTAACCTTTTTTGCGCAGATGTATGTATGCCAGTCATATCGTCTGTTTTTACTTCTCAGAGGTCAGTGAAAATATTTTCGTTATTTTCCTTCCAAAAGATACTTTTTTCCACTTGTTTTTTTTTTTTTTTGATAATTATTGCCTATGCATCCATCCATTTTTAAGTTGAAAATTTTCCAATCGGCATCTATTCTCATTCACTGGCATAAACACTATCAGCTGCTTGCGGTCATCTTAACTTGGCAGCACTAAATTTAGCACAGCGAAATCAAGGTTGCATTTCATAAAACCAACTTGAAACCAATTCAAAAATGGTTTTAAGTTGGTTTTAGGAAAATTATTTTGTATTGTATAGCCAGGTTTTAACAGTTACTTTTAACGTTAAAATCAACTTTTATTAAAACCATGTCAGTGTGAAAACACTATGGGTCCTATGTATAAAAAAAACCTGGCATGAAGTTGGCATAAGTGGCAAAATTTAACATAATCTTAAAGTTTTGCCATAAAACTGTACATTAAAAATCACGCTAGGACTTAGTAGTGGGTTAAAACTACGTAATGCACCAATTTTTAATATCAAATCGTATAGAGGAACTCGTTAACATCTAATATAAGATCGTCACTTATGTTAACTTCATGAAATTTTTTTCTTATATAAGACTATTAATATTAAATCAAATACACATGTCTAGTTGTTTGCATTGAATGAAATTATTGGATTTTTTTGAGTTATTCGATATATAAATATTTAAATCTCAACATCAATTAATTTCTAACTTGAACAAAACCAAAAGCCAGTTGGTATTTTTTTTTTAGAAAAAAATTATAAATTTTTTTTATTAAGGCTTAATTATTTCAAAAGTGTATATAAAAACTCCTGTAGCATTTCGAGCATAATTTTATATGGATTTGACTGCAATTTACTGCGAGAAAATATTATGGAAAATTATACAAAAAGTTTGGTTGAAGTACTCGTATACTGATGATCAGAGAAACCGCAAATATGCAATTGCATATTTTTTCTTGTGTGATGTATTAATGCGGTATTAAGATATTTATCCGTTTCAAAACTTTTTTTTGAATTTTGGCATCAATTTGTTAGTGCATATTTTTGCATATTTTGCCCTTTAAAGCATATTTTTGCATATATCAGTCTTAGCATACTTTCTAAATTTTAGAGCATAATTTACGCTTTTTGGGCATATTTTGATATTTTATAAAATTTTTTTTTATTTCCAGCTTATTTGTGGGTCTAAATTTAATTTTTTTATTTTTCGCACATAAATCTCTTTCCAATGTTCCATGTAGTGCATAAATTTTTCTTTTATATTACGCAGTTATTACCGACATTAGTTTCAATGAAAATCGGTTTTACTATTTGTGACATACTCTGCCCCGAGTAGATATTGAAGCAACATTGTCAATATATAAAAGTTTATTTAGATGTGACAGGCAACGATTTTTTATTTCAAAATCTAAATTATAAATAAAAATCTTGTCTTTATTTATCGAAAATATAGTTCCAACGTTTTAATTCTGATATCGTGATCTCTTTTGAACTTGAAATTAAATTTTTACGAGCGTATCCAAAAAAAAATTAATTTGTATTATTTGCTTTAGTTTAAATATGTATGACAATTTTGTTTTAACGTTTAACGTCAAACCTAAATTATTTCTTTTAATGCAGCATTATTTTATTTTTAAGAGCATATTTTTTTAATTTTTAGTGCATATTTTCAAGTTTCAAGTGCATAAAACCAGGGACCGTAACTGTTATAACTTTTATCGTAAAAGTCAGAAAATAAAAGTTATTTTTTGACTTTTATTTTTTCGAGCAGAAATAAAAGTTATTTTTTGACTTTTATTTTTTTGAGCAAAAATAACAGTTATTTTTGACTTTTATTTTTTCGAGCAGAAATAAAAGTTATTTTTTGACTTTTATTTTTTCGAGTAGAAATAAAAGTTATTTTTTGACTTTTATTTTTTTGAGCAGAAATAAAAGTTATTTTGTGATAAATTCATTATATTTATTATAAATTTTGGCGCTTTTGCAATAGTGAATCGTTAAATTTACTTATTTAGAAAAGAATATTTGGAATATTAAATAATAATTTCTTTGTCAAAGGGGTTGAAAACACAAATGTAATTTTTATTTCTGCTCAAAAAAATAAAAGTCAAAAAATAACTTTTATTTCTACTCGAAAAAATAAAAGTCAAAAAATAACTTTTATTTCTGCTCGAAAAAATAAAAGTCAAAAATAACTGTTATTTTTGCTAGAAAAAATAAAAGTCAAAAAATAACTTTTATTTCTGCTCGAAAAAATAAAAGTAAAAAATAACTGTTATTTTTGCTCAAAAAAATAAAAGTCAAAAAATAACTTTTATTTTTGCTTGAAAAAATAAAAATCAGATTTTTAAAAAGCATCGTATTTTCTGACAATTTGGTCCAATACTTGCAAAATGGTATACTTGGTTTCATTCTCCGACATTTCCTTGAGGTTGCTTTTTTTAATCAAAAATTCAAAAATAACAGTTATTTTCGGTCCCTGCATAAAACACTTTTTTTAGAGCATATTTCTGGTTTCCCTGCTGATCATTTAGCAAAGCAGCAATGAAAGGCGTATAAAAAATGCTTAACCACCAGCAAATAAATTTCATTTAAAATGATAAAAAAATTTTCACATTTAAAAAATTGCAAAAAAGTTTGTCACACAGGAAATTTTTTAACTCTATCTGCCCTTTTAGGTATACGATATCAGGCGAAATTAAAAATAAAAATTCATGCCACTAAACAGGGTATTTTCTCTATATAGTCGCTGTTGCTTTAATTGTGTTTTTGTAGCGTAATTCTTAATACTCAAGATTATTATATGTAGTTGTTTTGCTTTTCCACTCATATTTGTTATCGCAAAATGATTATATTACAAAGGCATTATTCGTAAAAAAAAACATTTTTTGATTTATAAGAGGTTTATAAAACAGTTTTTCATAAAAAAATTGTTTCATAAAAAACGCTTTATAAAACAAAATATTTTTTTTATATGAATAAAGCAGTAATTTTTTATTTCCTCAATAATTATGTAGTTGACATTAAAAAAGATCAACAAGAACTGTGCTGTAAAACTTTAAAAGCTGCTGCACCCTTCTTGGCCAAAGCGCAGTTAAAACCATCCATAATGCACTGGTTGCTTGCTTCAGCGCGATATTTGCCATTCGAAATACAAACTGGATTGTAGATTAGAGGACAGGGTCTCAAGCAGTCGTCACTTTCTAAATCCAAATTGCCTAGTTTCTCATTTAAGCTATCGAAATCAACCAATTCGGTCCAACACCAGTCCATATCAGTGGCCTCATATTCTAAGGATAAAAGTTAACATTAATTATAAAGCATATGAAAAAAGAAAAGAAATTTAAAAAAAAATATGTATAATTACTTTGCAAAGCAGAACGTTCCAAACGACAATTGACGGCTCTAAGGTCGCAGGCATTGCTGAATTCTTTATAACCTTCGCCATTTGTAGCGCACAAAGGATCGTAGTTATCAGGGCATGCATGGACACATTCTTCTTTATCCGCCGATACCGTGGTGGCCGTGCAACACGTGGCTAGTAAGCCACACAACACTAATAGTTTTAGCAATAATTTCATTTTGTATAAAAATCCAAACTTTCAATATTATTTTTCAAACTTTCTGCACTACAACTTGTTGTTTCAGTGCTGTAGAATTTGAAACTGTTGAGGTGATGTACTCCCATATATAGCAAATACCATATATACTACTTATAAATTATCCTGTTATCGGTTATGTTGTAAATTTTTAGCACGATAACAACTACAAAAGTACTTTATCTACAAACTGATTGATTTTTATTATCATTTTTTTTTTTTTGAAATACTACATTTCAATAATAAATACAATATTTGTTTTTTTAATTTCGGCCACTGATAACGAAACTTTACGAATGATGAGTAATATTAAGAAGTGTTCTCAACATGGAACATACGAGTATACATACACCTTTACAATATTTACAAAACTTTTTCATGCACGATACGCAATAAGTACAAATTATGTTGTTATCATTTTTGATAATAAAAAAAACTGCAAAACAATTCTGGGAAAAGCAGACAAAAATATATTTTTTTCTCCAAACTTGTCAAAATTTAAAAATTAATTAAAATTTAAAAAAAAAACTAAAAAGAAGGCGCCTTGATAGCGTAGTATCAATGAAATTAAAATTCCTATAACCAAGTATGACTAATGTATATGGCACAAGATTACAATAAAAATTTAATTATTAACAAAATAATTAAATTAAAGTGAAAAATCGTGAGATGCTTGATATGAAATGTTACAATTATCTCGTAGGAAGCTATTTATAAAATCATAGCAAATGGCGCATGCTTTGTACTTTCTTTTGACTATGAATATGCCCCAATATGAATGAAAACATAGTAAATTGCACCACGCTTGTTCCACAGTGTAATTAATAATTACTTTGTATGGTAAGTGACCCTTTCCCAGCACTAACCCCGTCAGTTTTTTTTTTAAATAAGTTCATATTGTATATTTAAATTAACTTTTATTATTACAGCCTTTCAGATAGCATTATCGTAGCATGATATAATTTTGTATACTTGCTCTTAATGAGTAAACTAAGAAAAATTGGAAGTTTGAGAAAAATCTGTTATAAATTTTATTCCATTATGTGCAAGGACATTACTACCTCCCATATATCCTTTTCCTTAAAAAATAAATTTTACCTGAATTTATGTCTAGAACGCACTAAAAATTTGTATATAGTTGTAGAACTATGCATGTAAGCTCTGTTGTAAATTTTATTCTATTCGGTGCAAGGACATGACTACCTCCCATATATCCTTTTTATTAAAAAAATTTTTTTAGCTGAATTAATGATTAGAACGCTTTAAAAATTTATATATATTTTTATAGAACTATAAGTTTAAGGTCTGTTCTAAATTTTGTTCTATTCGGTGCAAGGACATGATTACCTTCCATACATACTTTTTCTTCAAAAATAAATTTTAGCTGAATTTATGATCAGAAAGCACTTAAAGTCTATATATAGTCTTAGAATTATACGTGTAAAGTCTGTTAAAAATTTGACTCTATTATATGATTAACTGCGATATAGCTGAATTTATGTTTAGAACACACTAAAAATTTATATATAGCTGTAGAACTATGCGTGTAAGCTCTGTTGTAAATTGTGTTCTGTTCTGTGCAAGAACATGACTACTCCCCATATATCCTTTTTCTTTAAAAATAAATTGTAGCTGAATTTATGATTATAACGTACTAAAATTTTATATATAGTTATAGAATTATGCGTGTAAGCTCTGTTGTAAATTTTGTTCTATTTGCTGCCAGGATATGATTACCTCCCATATATCATTCTTCTTAAAAAAAAATATTAGCTGAATCTATGTTTAGAACGCACTAACAATTTATATATAGTTGTGGAAGTATGCGTGTAAGCTCTGTTGTAAGTTTTGTTCTATTCGGTGCAAGGACATGACTGCTTCTCATATATCCTTTTTTTCAAAAATAAGTTTTAGCTGAATTTATGATTAAAATGCACCAAAAATTTATACGTATATAAATTTAGGATTATGCGTGTAAACTCTGTTGTAAATTTTGTTCTGTTCAGTGGAAGGACATGACTACTCCCCATATATCCCTTTTCTTCAAAAATAAATTGTAGCTGCATTTATGATTAGAACGTACTAAAATTTTATATATAGTTGTAGAATTAAGCTCTGCTGTAAATTTTGCTCTATTTGGTGCCAGGATATGATTACCTCCCATATGTCCTTCTTCTTAAAAAATAGATATTAGCTGAATCTATGTTTGGAGCGCACTAAAAATTTGTATATATAGTTGTAGAGGTAAGCGTGTAAGGTCTGTTGTAAATTTTGTTCTATTCGGTGCAAGGACATAACTACTCCCCATATATCCTTTTTCTTAAAAAAAAATTTGTTTGCTGAATTAATGATTAGAACGCAATAAAAATCTGTGTATATTAGTCTTAGAACTATGCGTGTAAGCTCTGTTGTAGATTTTGCTCTATTTGATGCCAGAATATGATTACCTCCCATGTATCCTTTTTCTTCAAAAATAAATTTTAGCTAAATATATGATTAGAACGCACTACAAATTTATATATATTTATAGAATTGTGCCTATAAGATCTATTGTAAATTTTGTTCTATTCGGTGCAAGGACATGACTACCTCCCATGTATCCTTTTTCTCCCAAAAAAAATGTGTTAGCTAAATTTATGATTAGAAAGCACAAAAAATTTATATATAGCTTTAGAATTACATGTATAAGGTCTGTTGAAAATTTTGTTATATTTGGCGCCAGGATATAATTACCTCCCATATATCATTTTCTTTACAAAAAAGATATTAGCTGAATTTATGTCTAGAACGCACTAAAAATGTATACATATATAGTTGTAGAACTATACGTGTAAGGTCTGTTGCAAATTTTGTTCTATTCGGTCCAAGGACATGACTACCTCCCATATATCCTTTTTCTTCAAAAATAAATTTTAGCTGAATTTATGATTAGAACGTACTAAACTTTTATATATAGATTTAGAATTATGCGTGTAAGTTGTGTTGTTAATTTAGCTCTATTCGGTGCAAGGGCCGTATATCCTTTTTCATAGGGAAGAGGGCAGGATTTGTTCATATAAAAGTTAGAAGTTTGTAAATAAACCAAGTGATGTTTTTGATATACATACATTCATACACATATTTACATACTTATATACGTGATTATATGTACATATCGTTACCTTTATATAGAAAGGCCCTAACTCATTATTTTTCTGAAATCGAAGTCTTTGTAAATCGAGCCTTATTTTCGATTTTATCGTAAGCGACAAAAATTTATTTTTTAGGAGAAGGTTTTTTTTTAAATATTCAAATATGCTTTTGTACGTAAACTATCGCTTGCGATAAAATTGTACAGCCTGTATCTTAAAGGTTATCAAAAATTTTGGCATTTTGATAATTCTAAACCATGAATAGGCCCATAAAATTTTAATTTCAATAAAAAAGTCTATTTTCGATAACATGTCGCTTACGATAAAATCGAAAATAAGGTTCGATACTTCGATAGAAGAACCTCTAATGTATCGAAAAATGCAAAAATCTTGATTTCATAAAAATAATGAGTTAGATCCTTTCTATATTAGGGTAACGATATATGTATACTTATGTATAAGTATATAAGTATAATATACTAAAATTTTTCGTATAAAATTATTGTTGCTGTTTTCTTATCGGGCAAAGTGAAATCCGTTAAAAATATGATAAACAATATGTGGCCAAAAGAGCTAAATGCTTTTGGAATACAAAAACGCTGTCAGTAAATATCTACCCCTCATAATACATACATACATACATACATACATCCATATGTAGATACATATGGACTATGTATCTTCATTAGCGGGCACATCGCTTGACTGAATAATGCCTGCCTGCCTGCTTGCCTGGCTGTTTAGCTGGGTGTGTCATTATTATTATTTTTATTATTGTTTTGTTTTTGTTGCTGTTGCTTTCGAAGACAAACATGCTTCACAAAGTGTGGGAAAGTAAGAACCTGACTGACTGACATGACTTGTTGAATATGAATACATACTCGTAGTATGTAACCCATGGCAAGGCCATAAATTCCTTTGTGTTGTTTGTGGTCGTTTGATGGTCATTGGAATCGCTTCAATGTTTATAAATTCTATGTAGAAACATTATACAATCAATGTACACAAATTTATAATGTATGTATGTATGTATGGGTGTATCTTTGTGTGTATTAGTATGGGAGTATTTATAGTAATCTCCAATTGATAGAAATTATCTTAAATTATCATTAAGCAGTCGTCAACAAACCGTCTTTTTATGTAAATATAAAAATAAAAATGTCTTGGCCAGCTAAACACCAGTTGAGTGACCAACTTCGGTCATTTAATATGCTTCACACATCGCCGAAGGCCGTAACACTACCTCTTTTAAAGATTAAATTGGAAATTCTTACTTGCCACATGGTGTTGTTGCATGACATGGCATGGCAGGGCTGTGGTACGTGTTGTATTTATGTAAAAGTTGAAATATTATTTAGTTGGAAAGCGTATGTATGTAGCTGGTTATTAATGTTGTTGTTAGCTTTTAAATACCTGCTTAGTACATACACGGTGAGATTCTTATTGGTTTTACTTTTGTAACTTTTCGATGTTGCCACAGTGGAATGCTTTTTTAATATTTTTTTTTTTAAATTCCAATTAAGAGGACGCAACAAATAAATAAAATTCTTAAAATACTCTATAATACGTTGATGGTTCCAAAACTGGTCGGCAGTAGTTTGCAAAAAATTACTTTGTCAAAAAGTGGCAACCTTGTAAAACATGTGTTTTGAGTTTCTGTAAAATATTGGATAACAGAGTTTAAAGGTTCAATCAGACGTGCCATAATCATAACCACAGAAATCAGCTGTTCGAACCAAACTTATGGGCAACACTGTATTTGATTATAGGTGCTATCGTCATAACGTCATAGCCATTACCAAGGCGCATTTATTAGGTGGCAGCACTACACCATGTGACTAATGTCATTATACCAAGCCAAATGTCAAATTTGGATTGTGTAGGTATAAGCCTAAGAACATGCTTTTATTTGGGTTATCCTCAAACACCTACACGCAAAGAAAATATATGGTTGTAGAATGGTTGAGAAAACAATAATATGTTCTCTGAAACAAATGTGTGGTCGTTGAAAACTAGTTATTGTTATTTTAAACATTAATTTCGTTACGATAAACAGAGTAATGTTTGAATTTAATAATTACATTATTATATTCATAGAAAGTGCGATATGGTTAGAGTTTAACAATATAGTTTTGTTAAAAATTTATGACTACAATATAATTTGTATTATTGTGTAAAAATAATATGGTGTAAATAACAATATAATGTTATCCAAAACCATACTATGTTAAGTTGTTAAAAAAATCTTTTTCAGAAACATCTTCTGTCAGTTCAGTGTTTCGTTTCTAAGCTATCGTTAGTGCACGCGTGGTGTTATATAAATAAAAAAAGTATAAACAAGAGGTTAGATAAATAAAAATAATATGTACATATATACATATGTATGTATATCTCTTTACACAGATGTGTCTGTATTTCGTGTATACACATATATGTATGTATACATTTCTATACATACATACATTTTATTTCAACAATATTAATTAATTTTTATTTCGGATTTACCGCACAGCTGTTTCAAACAAAAGATTTGCCAATAAATATATGATTAAAAAACAAAATGTTATTATTACATAAAATAATACTATGGTCGTATTTAACTAATAAGAACATGGTATGGTAAGTCTCAATTATATTTTAGTCACATCTAACAACAGTGTTGTCTTATTTACAATAATAAGATTGTTAATTGTTAATTGTTTTTGTAGATAATATTATTATTGACTCAGAAAATAATATTATTTAAACTTTGCTTTTCCATTGACAATAATATGATTTAACTGCAACCATATAATTCAATAATAGTATGTTGCTGTTTGATTATGGTTACCTCAACCATATTTTTTCTTTGCGTGTAACGAATATTCAGTTTTGTATGGTGTTTGACCAACAAAGTACAAGTGGTTATTGCTGTGGTAATATATGTTGTACTAATGCGGGTACCTGATTGATGTGCCTTGGCCATTAACATAGAAACCAATTTGAATTTTGATTTGGTTATGGCTATGGCATTATTGCTATGGCACGTCTAATTTAAAATTAAATCTGGCAAGTCAAACAAGTAATGGTCTAACAATTAAGGTGACCACACCAGAAACGGTTAAGAAAAAAATTGGTATTGGATATGATCAAATGATGGGCATTTCAAAAAGTGATACACAAACACACATACATACATACATACATACATTTAAAGATGAGAAAGCTGCGAGCCAGACGGGTGAGGAGTTTGCTCTCAATAGAACAAACAACACCGTGAAGATGTTTCAGTCAGTGTTTAAAAAACTTAAGTCGAAGTAGCAAAAGTCGTAAAAATTTTACTTTTCGCTGCTTTTGCTTTTTCCAACTGTTTTAAATGAACCAATGCTTTTGCTTTTGCTTGTGCTTGTGCTTGTGAAAATAATCAACAGTCGCAGTCGATCCAGAAGCAGAAAACGAAGCATGAACAATTGCACAGTACTTTCAGCAGTCGAAGATTTCAAAAGTTTGAATTTGATTTGCTGTTGCTTTTGATTAGTTTCGCTAGTAAAAGCATAAGCAGTCTTTGTGCTTTCGTAAGTACCAAACAGTAAATGTCGAAGAAGCAAAAGCTCTTGCTTTTAGAAGCTTTCAGCGGGTTCAGTCAACTATTTTGTGATGTTTGTCATGTTTTCGTTGTTGTTTTTGCACATCAGACAAGAAGCAAAAACAAAAACCACTTTACTGCGATTGCTTAAAACTTTTAAAAGCAAAAATTTTAGCTTTTTCCAGCCTGTTTGCGACTACCAGAAGCATATAAACTGCTTGTGCTTTTACTTGCGATACTAACCAAAAGCAAAAGTAAATCAAATTCAAACTTTTCAAATTGTCGACTGCTGAAAATACTGTGCAATTGGACATAAATCGTTTCGTGATTTTGCTTTGACTGAAACTATTGTATTTTTCAAAAGCGAAAGCAGAAACAAAATTAAATGAAATGAAAAGCATTTCAACTTTTTAAACACTGGTTTCAATAGTTGTTGTTGATGTTTCACCTCAATAAAGCTGACTTTTTGCATCGATTCAGAACCATGTACCATATATGTACGTACGGCATCAGTTCCATCTGCAGGCAAGGTCATTGCGTCTGTTTTTTAAGAAGGACTTGGAATGGTTTTTATTAATAATACTTAAATTATTATTTTTTAAAACACGGCTGTTCTAAGAGTGATATTAAAAACAAGTAAGAGTGCTATATTCGGCTGTGCCGAATCTTATATACCCTTTACCAACGTACGTACATATATATAGTATACAGACACATACATATTTGTTTTGTGAAAAAATTTACAATATTTTTAAAGTTTCCATCTTTTGAGTTGTAATTTTCATTTTTCAAATTTCATACGCCAAACTTTTCTTTCAGAAACATAAAATATATTCAATTTATAAAGAAAATGAAAAAATTTCTTAGACTTATTTAATTTTACATAACACAAAAAGTGTAAGTTTTCCAACCCTGGAGTCATTATTTTGGATTTTGCTGATTATTGATACCAATCTAGTTCTTTAGAAAATACATAAAATATGTTAAGTCAACAAAGCAAAAACGAAATAAGGAAAAACTTAGTTTCATTTAATTCCTTTAATATTAAAAAATTCAATAAAGTGCGACTTTGAATCGCGCACGAAAGGTAGGTTTTTTGCTTTTTTGAAGTTTTTTTCAGTTTAAATGATGTTTTCAGTTTTGTCGCTTTTTTCTCGTTTTGGCGATTTTTTTCTGTTTTTGGAGGTTTTTTTCATTTTGGCGATTTTTTTCTGTTGTTGGGCTTTTCTTCATTTTGGAGATTTTTCTCATTTTGACGATTTTTTTTTCATTTTGGCGACTTTTTTCTGTTTTTTTTTTTTGTTTTTTTTCGTTATGGTGATTTTTTTCATTTTGGCGATTTTTTTTCATTTTGGTGATTTTTTTCTTTTTTTTATGTGTTTTTTGTTTTGGTGATTTTTTTCATTTTGGCGATTTTTTTTCATTTTGGCGATTTTTTTCTGTTTTTTAGGTTTTTTTTCGTTTTGGCTATATTTTTCATTTTGGCGATTTTTTTTCATTTTAGCAATTTTTTCGTTTTTTTGCGATTTATTTTAGTCTTAGAATTTTTTTTTTAATTTGGTGCTTTTTTTCGTTTTGGCAATTTTTTTCTGTTTTTGGTTTTTTTTTTATTTTGGCGATTTTTTTTCTGTTTTTTTTTTGGTTTTTTTCCTTTTGGCGATTTTTTTCTGTATTTTAGGTTTTTTTTTTCGTTTTGGTGATTTTTTTCATTTTGGCGATTTTTTTTTCATTTTGGCGATTTTCTTTCATTTTGGCGATTTTTTTTTTCATTTTGGCGATTTTTTTCTGTTTTTTAGGTTTTTTTTTCGTTTTGGCGATTTCTTTCATTTTGGCGATTTTTTTTCATTTTGGCGATTTTTTTTTCATTTTGGCGATTTTATTCTGTTTTTTAGGTTTTTTTCGTTATGGCGATTTCTTTCATTTTGGCGATTTTTTTTCATTTAAGCAATTTTTCCGTTTTTTTGCGATTTATTTTAGTCTTAGAAATTTTTTTAATTTGGTGCTTTTTTTTGTCGATTTTTTTCGGTTTGGCGATTTTTTAATTTTTTGTTTTTATAGTTTTACCGTTTTTGAAAATTTTAAGAGTTTTGCTCTTACGGTTTCCAAGATACAGCAAGTTATCAAAATTGCATATTCAAAATTGCATTAACTGATGGAACACCCTTTAATTTAAAATTTTGGAAATTTTAGTGTTAATTTTTGTAGTCTGTATAAAAATACACTAACCTTACAAATTTCAAGTGTATATATGTACATATAATTGTATGTATATTACATGGGATTTAACATTTTTCGTTGCTCGTTTTGGAACACCCTTTAATTTCCAATTCTCATGTATTTATTGTTGTAGCGGCCAGAGGTCTACACACTGTGTCCAAATTTCAGGTCTGTAGCTCTTACGGTTCTCGAGAAAATACTAATATAGTTTTAGACATAGTTAATTTTACATAACACAAAAAGTTACAGTTTTCCAACCCTGGAAACGTTTTTTTAATTTTTTTTTATTTTTTTAATTTAAATTACCAACTTCAGTCGTACTGAAGTGTAAAATAAGTTTATTTATGAAAAAAAAATAAAAATTTGTTTTCGGTAGTTACTTTTATATGGCAAAATGAAGTTTAAGTTTTCCAGCTCTGCAATCGTCTGCCCGATTTTGCTGAATTTCAATACCAATCTATTTTGGAAAATTTCTGACGCACCAGTCCAAGAACGAAGTCTCTAGCTTTTCTGGGAGCTTCGGAAAACCGATTTCACGTACAGACAGACGGACAGACGGACAGGCGGACATCGCTTATTCGTCTTCCCTATGCATAAGGATCCAGAATATATATATTTTATGGGTCGCTTATTGATATTATAGAAATTACAAACGGAATGACAAACCTATATATACCCTTTTACCATTTTTTTGGTAAAGTGTATAAAAAAGTAATTTAAAAAAATATTTGTTTTAGAAGGCACTTTTTTAAACAGTACTTAATAAAATATATTGAAAGTTGAGAAGATACTCGTAATTTAAAAAATACTTGTGCTACAAAGAACATTTTTAAAATAGTATTTTTATTGAAAGTAACCTTTTAAAGGGTACTTTTTCAACCTGCTTTTCCCAGCAGGTCCTCTTTCTAAACATTTATTTTTCAAAAGATACTACATATTATGAAAATGTACTTCTTATTTTTTAAAGGTACTTTTTCATATTTATTCTTTTTAACGGTACTTTTTTATAAGATACCGTTTTTTTGAAATGCACTTTTTTAAAGTCACAATTAAAAAGGTACTATTCTCAGAAAGCATTTTTTAAAAGAACTTTTTCAAAATATGTATGCATACTTTTTTATTTTGTTTTTATTAAAGGTACTTTTTGCAGGCATATTTTTAAAAGTACTTTTTTTAAAGCACAATTTTAAAAGGTACTTCTTTGAAAACTATAATTTAAAAATAATTTTTTTAAATGTACTTGTTTTGAAAATTCAAGTTTTCTCAAAAAGTACTTTTTCTAAAAAGATAAAATTTTCAAAAAAGCATACCCTTAAAAAAGTACTTTTTTGAAAAAGTAAAATTTTCTAAAAGCTAATCTTTTCAAAATTGTTAATTTTTCAGAAATATTTTTTTTTTGCTAAAAAGTACGTTTTGAAAAAGGTTCTCTTAAAAATGTACTTCTGGCAAAAAGATATTTTTAAAAGTAAAGTAAATATTTTTTTAAAAGTACTTTTGCCAAAAAGACTTTTTTAAAAGTATCTCTTACAAAAAGATGCATTTTCCAAAAAGTACTTTTTCAATAAAATGCTTTTTCCAAAACGGAAAAGGTATCTTTTTCGAAAGGTACTTTTTTTTCAAAACTCTTGTTTTTCAGAAATGAATTTATTCAAAAATGTACATTTTGAAAAAAGTTCTTTCCTTCAAATGGTACTTTTTCGAAAAAGTTATTTTTTCGAAGAGTTCGGGTTTTCAAAAGGTAGTTTTTCCAAAGCATATTGTTCTCAAAATTGTACTTTTTCAGAAATGTATTTTTTCAAAAAAGTACTTTTCTAAATAAAATAGCACCTTTTTAAATTTTTTAAACGAATTTTTGTAAGAGGTCCTTTAAATACTTAAATAGATACATATCGCTCATTTACTTCAATACTGTCATAACTAAAAAAAAATGCTTTTTTTGAGCTAATGATTCAAAATAATCCGGCATTTCGTATTTTATCTTATGTAAAAATTTCATATAAATAGCTTGTGGGAGAAGAATATTTTTTTATGTCTTCATTGCGATGTATGTAAATTAAAAACTTTAAACGCGTTTTCTGAGTTGTGACACTATTGAAGTAAATGAGAGATATGAATGTGCCTATAATTATGAAAGTGGTCTATATCATATATTAAATAGATCTTAAATAAACTTTAATAAATATTTGAATAAATATTAAATAAATTTGCATAAAGCAAAAAAAAACAAACAAAAAGTATATAACTTAGACCACTTTCATAGTCATGGGCACGTACATTTCGCACGTACATTTCGCTCCATAGACATATCTCGAAAAATGCGTTCCTGGAGTTCAAAATGTAGGTATATCATATATGAGGCTATCAGTGCATAATTGGTGTAAGCCACATTTTGGTTTGGTTGGTTATTTACATTACCAACTATCAAAAAAAGTAGAGTAAACGACCTTTTGTTATTCTACGGAAAATGAAGGTGAAAAATCGTTTTTGTACAGATCATTATATTGCAACGTAATAAAGCAATTAAATTGTTTAAATAAATTGACGTCGGTTACACCACGTCTGCGCTGATGGCTTCATTTAATCTTGTGTATACATTTCATATAAAAGGCTTGTTCACGTACCTATTGCGAAAAGGAACTGAATTGAAAAACTTAAAACTTATTTTCTGCAAAACTAGCTTTTTTGAGTTATGCCGCAGTTGCAATAAAAGAGCGATATGTGCATATAATTTCGTTAAAATAGAAAGGCCTTAAGTCATTAGTTTTTGAAATCGAGTTTTTTTGTATATGTCGATAGAAGAACATCTAATGTTACGAAAAATGCAAAAATCTCGATTTCAGAAAAACAATGAGTTAGGGCTTTTATATATTAAGGTAACGATGTGTACATGTTTCCTGCAGCAATCAATTCTTTAATTCTAATTGTTATCTGCTAAAATTCTTTTACTTCATACATATGTAATTGTTTTCCAAACCAAATGCAGCAACAACAAAGTGTGGGTGAAATTGCTGTTCTGCATATTAAATAATAATTAAATTAAGCACATGAATACTTAAATATATGTATGTACATATTATGTATGCATGAATAAAATAACTAAACTATTAACAATATATGTAGGAATATTAAATTTATATCCAATTAATAATTTTGTTAAGTAAAATTTCTTTGCCTCTTGTTGTTGCAACACAAGTAATAACAAGTAAGAGTGCTATATTCGGCTGTGCCGAATCTTATATACCCTTTACCAACGTACGTACATAAATATATATAGTATACAGACACATACATACATATTTGTTTCCATCTTGGGAGCTTTAATTTTCATTTTTCAAATTTCATACGCCAAACTTTTCTTTCAGAAGCATAAAATATATTAAATTTATAAAGAAAACGAAAAAAATTTTTAGACCTATTTAATTTTACACAACATAAAAAGTGTGAGTTTTCCAACCTTGGAGTCATAATTTTGGATTTTTCTGATTATTGATACCAATCTAGTTCTTTAAAAAATACATAAAATATGTTAAGTGAACAAAGCAAAAACGAAATAAGAAAAAACTTAGTTTCATTTAATTCCTTTAATATTAAAAAATTCAGTAAAGTGCGACTTTGAATCGCGCACGAAAGGCAGGCTATTGTGCATTTTCGAAGTTTTTTTCAGTTTAAACGATTTTTTCAGTGTTGTCGCTTTTTTCTCGTTTCGGCAATTTTTTTCTGTTTTTGGAGGTTTTTTTCTTTTTGGCGATTTTTTTCTGTTTTTGAGCTTTTCTTCATTTTGGAGATTTTTTTTTCAGCTTTGCGATTTTTTTCATTTTTTAGGTTTTTTTATATAAGCGATTTTTTTTTGGTTTTTTTCATTTTGACGATTTTTTTCTGTTTTTTGGGTTTTTTTCGTTTTGGCGATTTTTTTCATTTCGGCGATTTTTTTCATTTTGGCGATTTTTTTTTTATTTTGGCGATTTTTTTCTGTTTTTTAGGTTTTTTTTTCGTTTTGGCATTTTTTTCATTTTGGCGATTTTTTTTCATTTTGGCGATTTTTTTTCATTTTGGCGATTTTTTTTTCATTTTAGCAATTTTTCCGTCTTATGCGATTTATTTTAGTCTTAGAAATTTTTTTTTAATTTGGTGCTTTTTTTCGTTTTGGCAATTTTTGTTTTGTTTTTGGCGATTTTTTTCGGTTTGGCGATTTTATAATTTTTTGATTTTTTAGTTTTACCGTTTTTGAAAATTTCAAGAGTTTTGCTCTTATGGTTTCCAAGATACAGCAAGTTGTCAAAATTGCATAGTCAAAAGTGCATTAACTGATGGAACACCCTTTAATTTAAATTTTTGGAAATTTTAGTGTTAATTTTTGTAGTCTGTATAAAAAATGTATATACATATAATTGTATGTATATTACATGGGATTTTAACATTTTTCGTTGCTCGTTTTGGAACACCCTTTAATTTCCAATTCTCATGTATTTGTTGTTGTAGCGGCCAAAGGTCTACACACTGTGTCCAAATTTCAGGTCTGTAGCTCTTACGGTTCTCGAGAAAATACTAATATAGTTTTAGACATAGTTAATTTTACATAACACAAAAAGTTACAGTTTTCCAACCCTGGAAACGTTTTTTTAATTTTTTTATATTTTTTTAATTTAAAATACCAGTTGTAATCGCACTGATGTGTAAAATAAGTTTATTTATTAAAAAAAAAATAAAAATTTGTTTTCGGTAGTTACTTTTATATGGCAAAATGAAGTTTACGTTTTCCAGCTCTGCAATCGTCTGGTCGATTTTGCTGAATTTCAATACCAATCTATTTTGGAAAATTTCTGACACACCAGTCCAAAAACGAAGTCTCTAGCTTTTCTGGGAGCTTCGGAAAACCGATTTCACGTACAGACAGACGGACAGACGGACATCGCTTATTCGTCTTCCCTATACATAAGGATCCAGAATATACATATATATTTTATGGGTCGCTTATTGATATTATAGAAATTACAAACGGAATGACAAACCTATATATACCCTTTTACCATTTTTTGGTAAAGGGTATAAAAAGAATTTTAATTTCTTATTATTTATATCTTTGAGTTTTCGTATTTTTACATTCATGTAAATACACATGTACATATGTACATAATGTATACAATGTATGCACTTATGGGCGAGTAGTATATACGAGTATTCTACAGTATGCAAGTTGTTGTTTGGCTGGCTGTCCTTCTGTCTTTCTTTTTCCAAGAACGCATGCGTCCGTAATGTTGGTACGAGTTGGAATGTTGTTTTGATATTTTTTTTTTTTTGAAATCTTGATGGTGCAGGCTTACGTTTGTCATTGCATGCTTTTGTTTTTTTTTTTTTTTTTTGATCGATGGCAACCGTCTCGTCTGCTGTTGTTGAAGTGTAATTTCGAAATAAAAAAAATAATATTTTTTTTGTTTCATGCAACTAATTTCATGAAAAATTTCATAGTGTTAATTCAGTCCAATTTCATTGAATTTAATTTAATATTTTTTTTAGAGCAAATTCGTTTCCGAGGTTTGTCCAACACCAGTTACGCTTGCAAAGATTTTCTGCATAATTAATTTTCTTATGTCATAAGTCCTTAAGGCTGGGATTCATTATCCTACACAATCGTACGACTTTTCAGAAAATACAACCCTGGTATGATGGAGTTTATGAACATTTTCAAAAGACAACAACAAATCATTAGATCAGGGTGGCACTTTTTCAAAACTCGGCGATTGTGTAGGATAGTGAGTGCTAAGGTCTAATCGCCGCTTTCGATAACGAAGTGATTCGATCACGTTTTTCAGTTTCATTCGCTATCGAACAATGTAATAATATGGTTCGATATCGAATGCCATAATCTCAAACTGAAACAACCTGATCGAATCAGCTCGTTATCGAGAGTGGTGATTATACCCCTAGTCTTAAATAACTAGCAGTGTTAAAATAAGCCACTTCATTTTGAATAGCCCGCCATTTTAACAATTGTCATGAGTCAAGCTGTAAATACTTGACAGATGACAAGTACAAGCTACGCAATTAATAAAAAAAAAACGATGTGCATACGCTTCAAGAAGGCATTCTACTTATTTTAAAACTCACTACCAAAATGATGAAAGTCGCAGTCACGGTTCGAGAAGCTAAAGCATTTTTCTCGGCCAACAATTGTGAAACTCATGAAAAAATTGGAGCTTTTGGGAAAAGCTAGTTATGTGAAGAACTGGACGTCGCTTAAGAATAACTCAGAATATTGCTGTTGTTGTATATAGTGTTGAGAAATTGGGCATTCCAAAAAAACTTAATTCTTAGAGCTTTTAAGTTCAGCAAGATGGCGTTAGGTGTAGCACAAGTACCGATACCATCGCTCCTTTGCATGAAAAGTTTCCTGGCCCTGGCTGTTATTATATTTCATTATTAATGGCAAACCCTACTCTTTACAATTAAATAAACATACAATGATTTCACTTAAAAATATTCCTTTTTATATATGTACATATGTATGTATCAATATGAAACCTCCTCCTCCCTCTCCTCCTCGGAAGACCCCCTAATTTCATACTTATTTTAGATTTTATTTCATTATGATAAGTCTCAACTTAATTTAGGGTTCTAACTCTTATGTCAGATTTTGAGAATACTTTTAGTCTTCGATTATCGCAAATGCGCCATGTATTATACTGGAGCAGCCACTTGGTTTATTGAAAAGAATCATCTACCCACTTTTTATAAAGTTCGAAATGACAGAAAAAGAGAATGTCCATTCTAAATTGGAATTGTTTGGGAAAATAGGATTTTCATTACTATTGGATACGTGGATGGTATCCAATGTAAAATCAACATGCAAAAAAGTGAAATAACTTTGATTCAACATGATTCTTCACTTTGATTTAAAAGTTCTAGAATAGCAATTAATTAATATTAATATCAACATGAAATAAAGTTATTTCAAAAGGAAAAGTTTTCTTTGAATGTTGTTGTAAATCATGTTGATTTAACATGAAACACATGTGAAGCAAAATCATTGCCGAAAAGAGTGAAATTAACCTTGTTTTCATAGATTTTAGTATGAAGTTTTTCTGAGTGTGCGCACACAAAAGTTATCGTGTTCTAGTATGGAAGAGGAAAGCCTTTCTTACAATAAAAAAGGATTGTAATATAATTGTTAAATAAAATAATAAAATCAATTTAATTTTTAAAGGAAATTGTTTAGCAAATTAACACTTCAAACTGTTTATCGGTTGATATTTTTATGTAAAAAAAAAACAACACCTGTTGACTTCGTCAAATCAAAATACCAAGTGGCTGATAGTGATAATCTATATCTGTTAATTGTGACCACTGTAATGGGGAAATTGACCCAGCGACTTACGTTATCTGCGCCGCTCATAATAGAGCTGATTTTATAACTTTTCCAGTTGAGCTCTTTTTTTGTCTTGCATAAAGAAAGGTTTGCTCTTTGTCCGCCCTTTTATAAACTTTATTTATTCACCTCTTTCCGTGCCTTAAGTTATCGAGTGAACCTTAAGCTACCTTGCACAGTGTCGTGCTTTCTTATTCAGCAGATATTAATAGAAGTATGTAGTTATTGTGAAAAAGTTGAAATTTGAAGCAAACATTTTTAATTGATAAAATATTAACAAATATAAAATTAAAGAAACAAATTCGGTGCAAGGATTCAACTCCTTCCCATACATCCTGAGACTAATGCCCTAATTCAGTAAGAATATTTAGGACGTTTTTGTTTGAACATGTTTATGAGTTCTTGTCTTTGAATTCCCTGGTTGTTGTCTTTGATAATGAAAAATATAAATATTATTGCCATGTTTTCAAAGCATAAAAATTCTATTAAAGTATTATAGTGCATTTACACTGTCTCGAAATCTAGTACTTTCGAGATTTCGAGCTTAATCAATCTGGTTTTTTCCAGATTTCCCATACAAAACGAAATCTAGTTTTTCAGTATATTTGTAGGAAATCTAATAAAAATCTAATGTTTTTATTTATTTACTACCCTGTATATCAAAAGGTGAGTGAATTAGCTACGGTCTGCTTAAAAAAGTGTGTGAATTGGCTACAATTCAGTTGTTTGGTTGTAGTTATAGAAAGAAATCAGTTGATGGGTTTTGTTTTGGATAAGACAAATCTTGATAAATGTCAAAAAAAAAAAAGCTGGTGTAAACGGTATAGATTTTCATAAAGATTTTAATCAAAATATGCTAGATTTTGTGCTGATGTAAATGCCCTATAATGTTTGGAACAAAATCATAAAGCAAATACATGAACCTTCTAGCATAGAGAGTAAATAATAATTGTTTAAAAGAATCGAAACTGCTGCTTTTTTTCGTCCATAGACGATACAATCGTCGAACAGAATTAAAGCATATAAAATATCAGAAAACATAGAAGAAAAAAATTCGATATTCATGAAATTTTTTATATTAATTGAATTTAATATACGAGTGCTTCAGGGTTTGACCAAATTTAATAAAAATTGGAACGAGAATAAAATGTACTTTGTGAAAAAATTAAAAAAAAATAATTGTTTAAGGCCGTGATACACTATCATACATGGTCGTACGATTCATGCACTAGAAAATCTGACTGAATTCTGTATTTCCTCAAGAAAAATGGCAACAAAATCTCTTATAGCTGCCACACTATTACACAAAAAAGATGCAAAAACATATGTTTGTTTTACTAATGTAAACAAATGTAATTTTCCGCAATTTAAAATAATTTTTATGTTTATTTATTTTGCATTTGTAAAGCAATAATAACGTAAAATGTATCTTTCTCTTTAATTAAATGAAGCAGACATTGCTTGTTTCTTATCAGCTGTTTTAGAAAATGCATCTTTGATCTAATAGAAATGATCATTTTATGAAAATTTTCATAAACTTTTGGAAATCGGTCAGACTTGTCAAAAAATCTTTCACATATATAAAATTTTTAACCCATACTATCATACTTTTTGATATTTAAATAAGTTGGTGAAATTGGCTCTAGGCTATCTTTAAAAATTTTTCGATTCGGAGCAAAAGTGTACTTAAGAAAATCGTATAAATAGTGTTTTTTTTTTAAGAAAAGAGAGTTTGACATTTTCTATTTATGACCGCTTTCACGACACTGTGCGTTGGCACCAGCAATAGCAACATAATTGCCATAAAAAGACACAAACAGCAAAGCACTTATGTATGTTCATAACTACAAGTTATAAATTATTATTAAGTTCCTTGTAACCTTAAGTAATAATACTTAAAATTATTATTCGTTAATGTTGCATGTTCTTAGCAATTCTGCCCATTCATTCAGTGACATTCTTGCATGCGTCATTGTTGTTTTTCTTTTGTGTTTATGCATATTGATGAGTAATAAGCGGCGAGTCATATGAGAAAAAAAAAACAAATAAACAAAAAATTTAATAAGGTTATTACGCATGCGCTGCATTGTTTAAGTAAGTAAATAAATTTTAAGGATTTGTAATAGTGAGTCATTAAGTTAAGAAAACTAGGATGCGCTGTCAGACATCAGGTGCGACAGCATTTTGATTTATTGATTGTAAATGTAAATAGCGCAAGAAAGGTTCGTAAAATACCACAGACATACTAAATTTAAATGATGGTACGAGTAATATCTTTCATGAATGACATAAAAAGGAAATACCTATCACGCTGTTTTAATTGTGAATGTACGAGGGTGGGTCAATAATTTCGTTTATATTTGAACTGAAAGGGCAAGACTGCTGCTGGCAACAAGCGACTGTCCTTTGAGAGTATGTACTTATGACATTAGCTAGAATAAAGCTGTGAGCCTGCTTTGTTTGTATGTTCAGAACGTAAAATATTATTCACTTCGAAGCAAACCACTCACATTGGCTAAAAAACTTTTTATTCTTGATATAATTTGCTAGCTCGTAAGCCATTAGAGATACATATTTTAATGAAGTATCACACACACAAAGCTAAGACATTTCTCAATTACACATCGCTTCTTAAGCTGCCCACCCATTATACAATATTATTGCATACGTTGTTGTACATATTATTGCCGTTTTGACCTATACTATGCAATAAATGGCACAATTAAAAAAAAAATTAAATAAATATTGCCCAATTTTATTGACAATGAAAAATTAAAAGACATTGAATAAAGTTGCCACCACATTACACAATTGTCTTGATTGTACAATAAAAATCAAAAGCCTTTTGATATTTAACAATATATTGAGCCACCTTCGGATATAACCTACACATTAGCATATTATTGTACAATACGAAATATTGCGCAATTATGTTGCATATTAAAGTAATCGCCAAAAAAATTTTATAGCCCGTTGTGTGTTTTATTTTTAGGGTTTCATACACCGAAGGTGAAAAGAAACCCTATTGTTTTCGCTACGCTGTCCGTCTGTACGTCTGTCCGTCCGTCTGTCACAAGGTATTTTCTCGAGAACCGTAAGAGCTACAGGCCTGAAATTTGGAGACAGCGTGTAGACCTTTGGCCGCTACAACAACAAATACATGAGAGTTGGAAATTAAAGGGTGTTCCAAAACGAGCAACGAAAAAGGTTAAAATCCCATGTAATATAATAATTATACAAATATATGTATATACACTAGAATTTTGTATTTTTTTATACAGACTACAACAATTAACACTAAAATTAAAAAAAAATTTTAATTAAAGGGTGTACCATCAGTTAATGTAATTGTGACTATGTAATTTTGACAACTTGCTGTATCTTGGAAACCATATAAGAGCCAAACTCTTGAAATTTTCAAAAACGGTAAAACAAAAAAATCCCAAAATTACAAAATCGCCAGACCGAAAAAAAATCGCCAAAACAAAAAAAAATCGCCAAAACGAAAAAAAGCACCAAACTATAAAAAAAATAATAAATCGCCAAAATGAAAAAATCGCCAAAATTAAAAAAAAAATCGCCAAAATTAAAAAAACGCCAAAACGAGAAAAAAGAGAAAAATAAACAAAAAAAAAATTATTTCAGCTGAAAAAACGTCAAAAACTTAAAAAAACACGGTATTAAAAAATGCTTGAGGCCCAGGGTACGGAACACTTCGTGCGCGATTCAAAGTCGCACTTTACTGAAATGCTGCTTGATATATGAGCCATTTTGATAGCTGTTACTTGTTTTTGTTAGACTAGCGACCATCTTGAAAGCCCTAAATTTGGTGAAGAGACTCCAAACGAAATTGTTGTTGATCTAAAATTAAAAAAAAATCGTTCAGCGATGAGGCTAAATTTTGGTGGAAATTTGACGAATTTAAAGTAAAGAGAATCTTCATGTCATTTTCGAAATATTGTTGCATCTTTTTTTTTTTAAGAGAAGTAACAGCCAGGCAATGAACGTCTGTCTACCTTCTTTAGGAAAGGGATAGTGATAGAGAAGACATATGTTGAAAGAAGAGGTATAGTTTTTTTAATAATGCAGTTTTGCAGCGCCTCTAGTGTCAATGAGGCGTATTAAAATTTTGAAGCTGTGCTTAGTAGCCACTTTATTGGTTATTTTACTTCACCAATGATTCTGCTACACTATGACGAGGAAAGGGGGAGTTCTAATGTTACATTAGCATTGGCATCCTCTGAAACCGGTGTAGTTCAGTGACCAGTATCTATGTCTTCATCAATTGAACTTTCTTCCTACAACAATTGATACGAAGGTACACTAATGCATATAAAAAAATGCATGGTGTTGTTATTTTAATGACTGGGTTCGAAAACAGCACCTTCGGTTTTGTAGTCAACGTGCTAACTAGTGTAGCCAACGTCAGTCACAAAAAAGTTACTGTTTGTTATGCTTTATGGTCCTTCGAAATCATTGATTCATTGCCAACCAGAACATTATTTACCCAAAATGTAGGCAATGAATAGGTTAAAAAAATATATGGGGAACATTTTCCGCTTGTTGAAAAAACTTATTAAAATCAAAACCAGTGGCTGTCAGTGCCAGCCGGCTTATGAGCCGCCGCCGACTATTTTTTCTAAGCCGCCACCGTCGACTTTTTATGGCGGCTTGCTTATCTGACTACGACTAAGACAGCTGCGTCCTAGATTAAACTATAAATGTTGAGGCGTTCTTTAATCTATTACAATATTTAAACTTAAGGGGAGGGGGGGGGGGGGTTGTGTGGGCGATGGTTTCAAGCAATGACAGTAGTTTAAAATAAAATATAAAATTATTTGACTGCTGATTGCTAATGAGTTTCTCTAAATTCTCCGTGAGTTACTTACATATAAAATAACTTGAAACCTTTTCTAAGAAATTAAATAAGTTTTGTTGTTTCTTTTTAGAATTCATTCATAAAAATTCTAATTGTCTTGTCAAAATTTTTATCAACACCTAATAAATCTAAAGACATTTCATTAATTTTGTTGTATAAACGATTCTTTTGAATTGCTGATCATTTATTCTTTTAATCATTATAAAATATTTCTTTTTTTTTTTTTGCTTAAATAAATAAAAGATTTCATTTATTTGTTTTCTTTATTTTCATATAAAAATTTATTTATAGTTTTTTGTTAAAGCTTTCTCTTGTTTTTATCACATCTTTTCATTTAAGTTATAAACTAATCAATAAAGATCTTCTTTCTTTAAATATAATATATATCAATGATTTTTGTTTTTTGTTTTTTCTTAAATACTAGAGGAAGACTTTTTTAAATTTCTTAAACTAATTTGAACCATGCTGCTGCTGCCGCTGTAGTAGAGTTACCTGCCGCTGCCAAATATCACATACAATTGTTAAAACAAATAATTGTTTGTCTTAAAGCTTTTGTTGATTGTATAAGAAATGCTGATGATGACAATCTAAGCTTGGGCCCAACGATCTTGGAATTGCATGATGGGATACTGATGGTCGCTGTAGCAGTGGGCGGGCTGTAGTAAATCCTCATCAACAGCTGGCATAATGACAGTGCCGGTGACAGGTTGTAAATTGGTTGTCCAAAAGAAGGTGCCGGCTTCGGTGCGTGCAAAACGTACCGGCACGTAAATGTCTTCGGGGTCCAGTTCTTCTCGTGCATACGACATAACAGATAGTTTTTCATTGGCTGAATTATCTTCGATTTCCGAGAAGTATTGCTGCTGTTCGGCTTGCAGATTGCGTAGATTTTCCAAACCCTCAAAAGTTTGAGTGCTGGCGGATTTGTGTTGTTTCTTGAAGAAAGTTTTCAAGACTTTCTTTAGACTGTAAGAGGCAGTTTTCATTTTGTGGTTGTTGCCGATGACGGCGCCGCCATTGTCGCCAGTGTTGGCCAATTGTTGCATTTGTTGACACATTTTTTGTTTTTAATTTTTAAATTTGTTTTGAAGTCGCAAGTGTATAGTTAGTTGTTGCTTGTGTTTAACACGAATTGTAAATGATGTTCATTTCGAAATGTCTGCGCCTTTTTATACTCGTGACGATTGCATTTCCTCTGAAGAGTGTGTGAGTACGGAAAGGGAGAAGAAATTCGTTGCAAGGAAATAAACACTGAGAGAAGTAATACTTAAAAAAAAACAACAACAACAGCATTAACGAAATGTACCTTCAACACGCACAAGTGTGTGTTTGCCTCACCCTAATTTTTAAAAGTTTGCTGCAAGAACGTGCTTGTTTAGTTTGTGTATCAGGGATGGAAAATTCACTTCTAATGAAATTTATTCAATATTTTGACAGACGCGTGGTTGACATAAGGTTTACTAGTAATATAAATGGTATTCGCAAATGACACTTTCCTCTCTTTAAATGTAATAAAACAATTTAGTAAAACCTTGGAGTTATTATTAATGATCATTCTCAACTCTTAAACTATTAGAGAATCGTATTGTATAAAAGTTGCTTATTATGCAGGCCAGACACGTTGCATGCAACCGTACAAAAAGAACTTTGGGAGTTATCGTTTATGGACTAAGATCTGAGGGCAAATTCTGCTATTCGATACCCATCGATATTTGGAAATATTTTCATACAAATTCCTTTGAAATGTTTTGCAAGTTTATTCGATATTTAGTGCCTTAATTTGCCCACTGTATATTAACAGTATTACACGAACGAGCGGACTAGTGCTGATCAAAACGGTATCTCACGACTCTATTGCTTGTCACATAATAAAACAAAATATCCAAATATTTTCAAAATAAAAATAATTCAGGAGGCAAATTACGGCATTCGATATCGAAGCAATTCGCATACAATTTTAAATATGTTTGTATGGGAATTTCGATCGATATTGACTGTGGTAATTTGCCCTTAAAGGGTAAAAAATCGGCAACCACCGAAAATATTGTTAGCAACTTTATGCTCTTTGCATGCGACAAAACTGCGTTATGGATCGCGCTTCTAAAGCTTAAATTTGATGGCAGTATGAACAAGTGTAATATTTAGAGAAATTAAAAAAAAAAATTCGAGTATTTATTGGCTGCGTGTAAAATTGTGACCATTGTGCATGAGAATATATTAGATTTTTTTTCTTATTCATCACATTTTACACGCTTCAGTTTTTCTTGTTTTCAGGCTTAGTTTATAAAAGGGAAAGAGAGAGAGCGAACAAGAAAGTAAAGAAAGACATGTATGTATCGAAAACTAGTCCCGGTTTAAACACTTCAATTTTAGTCACTTAAAATTTTAAAAAATTCTGCTGAACTTCATTTTATATTCACACGCGAAATCTTTTTCGTGGCAATTATCTTGTTTTGAGCCGACTTTAAAAAACAGGAGGTAACGAATTCGTCTGTATTTTGTTACTTTAAAACTGGGCCATTTTGAGACCTATTTAAACATTTTTAGAGCTATGTTCTTTATGTTAGACACAGGAGCTGGGACGTGATTTTCGTAACAAAAATAATCCACACTATTACAGTTGTAAATTTATTTTTGTTTTGATTTCTTTGTTTACATTTTTTAGTTTTCGTTTTCTTTATTTTTCGCTGTTCGTAAAGAAGGAGATGCCAGATTATGTACTAACACCCCTAAGTCTGCGTTTACATATGCGAAATGTTCACACATGCAAATTTTTTTGCGAATTTATTTTATTTTATATATAACAAAATAAATAGTTTTAAAAATACAAATAATTTTATTGCATTTTTATTTAACACATGAAATTTGTTATCTACAGCTAAGCAGCATAGCTTTAACAGGGTGTCAAAGGACATCTCTTTTTATATTTTTTTCTGAAAGGGTATACATAGCTTCTATTTGGCCCTGTTGTCAAAAAAAAGTGGGCGGAAACACGCCCAATAATTGTTTTCTTATCTTCTTTTCAAAAAAGCTAAAGTTAAAAAAATCCTAAAATTAAAAAAACGCTGAAACGAAAAAAGCGCTTAAATGAAAAATATCAAAAAAAAAAAATCGTTAAAATTAAAAAAATCACCCAAAGAAAAAAATTCGCCAAAAAACTAAAAAAAAATCATCAAAAACCTAAAAAAAGCGCTAAAACTAAAAGAATCGCTAAAACTAAAAAAACAACCGAAAAATATCGCTAAAGCTGAAAAAAATCGCCAAAACGAAGAGAAAACTTAAAAAAATCGCTAGAACTAAAAAAGTTGCAGAAAACCGAAAAAAAATTGAAAAAACGAAAGAAAGTGATAAAAGTAAAAAAAAAAGCCAAAACAAAATACCTAAAAAAAAGAGAAGAGATGGGACTTAGGACACCCGGTTATAGCTATGCTGCTTAGTTATATATAAAATAAACTTCATGAGTGAATTAACAATGCAATAAAATTATATTATATCGATTCTTATTTTCGATTTTATCGTAAGCGACATGTTATCGAAAATAGACTTTTTATTGTTTAGAATTATCAAAATGCCAAAGTTGTTGATAACTTTTAAGATACAATTTTATCGTAAGCGACAAGTTACGTACAAAAACAAATTTGAATATTTAAAAAAAACCTTCTCTTGAAAAATTTAATTTTTTTCGCCTACGATTGAATCGAAAATAACGCTCGATATGATGATGTCAAATTCTCTGCAAATATTTCAAAAGGTTTCCATTTATTTCCCATTATTTTCTTTTCTAGCGGCGTACGATTAAATAAATGTATTGTTAGTGACAGATGGCGGCTGGTAGACGGCTTACAACCGATCCGCTGTGTTCTCTGGTTTGTACTCATATGCAAAAACAAAAGAAAAACAAATTGAGCAATCGTTCTCATTGTTTTTGTTTCACTCACCTCAAAAAAAGAACGAAACAAAACAAAATCAAATAATTTGACAAGTTTATTTTCGGACTCTGTTTTTAAGTACAAATAAATCAAAACAAAAATAAATTTATAACTGTAATAGTGTCGATTATTTTTGTTGCGAAAATCTCGTTCTAATTCCTGTATCGCGCATTAAATAGCATAGCTATAAAAATGTCTACACCAGGTAAGTTATTCGGTTATATAGGCTAAAGTTCGTATAGTATTATATATGTATATGTAGCGTGCGTACGGAACCCTTCGTGTGCGAGTCGGAGTCGCATTTTACTGAATTTATTTCATTTGTTGAAGCAAGACAATAGGACAATTTTTCGAACAGACAGAAACGAGCAACTTTAAACAAGAATTGAAATAACTTGTTGAAAAAAAATTAATTGTAGCAACATTTAAAAATCTCTAGTTTCCAATCCTGTAGTGCAGTGTTTGTTTTTAATGGCTTTTTATTTATTTACCTTTTTTTTTTTGAGAGTAAACATTTGTGGCAAGAGTATTTGGGCTCTTGCTCGCTCTCTCTTGAGCCCCTCTGGCAGGTTTTAAAATTTTAATTTCAAAAGTTAATGATGAAAAAAGAGAGCGGTGTGGTGCTGGTGCTGGTGGTGTTCAAGTGTAGTGTTGCAGGAATTGTTACTTGAAAAAGAAAAATTGTAAAAGGGATCGAACCCCTGCCAACCAAAAACAGAACTCAACCTCAAGAACGAAAGTGTGGGAAAATTATTTAAAATATAAACATTTTTTTTTGGTGTTTGGACTCAAAACGAAAAAAAAATTAAACTACATACAATGAATTTTATTGATAAATGCTTATATGGAAGTATGTATGAAACTGTAGGTCTGTCTGTCTGTCCGGTTGTCCGTCTGCAGCAAATACATTAAGTGTTTACTTTTACTCGAGCTCGTTTTACTCGTTGTCTTCCTTATTTTATTTTAATTTTTACTTTTTTTTTCAAAAAATAAGAAATCAACTGGGGGAGAAAGAAAAAGTCCATATGAAAAAAATTGGCAGGTGTTGGTAACAAAATTTTCTCATGATATTTATTTCCAAACATAAAGGGGATTTAATTTTTTTTACATTTTATTTTTATAAGATGTTTCAGGCCATGTTGTTGCTGCTTTAGTACTTAAGGATTTAAGGAGGATCTTATTCCGCATGGTTGTTGTAGGTTTTTGTTAATGAAATATCTTTTTTTTTTCATTACTATTAAACACAGAACCCTTCTGTAGAGGACTCAACAAAAAAAAAAATAGGGAGAAGATTGCATTTTCATACATTTCCGTGGGAACTTGAAAAAATTTTCTTGCATTCCCACGCATAAAGTAACAAGACTACATCAGGATACTCGTTATCCTGTAAGGGTATTTAGGTTGTTATTGTTGTTGTGTAGCATTTTAAAGCATTTTTATACATTTGTGCGTTTTGAGTTCAGGGGGTTGGCTTAAATTTTATCACACAAAATTACAATAATAATAAAAAGTAAGAAAGCAGCACAGCAACATGTTGGCAACGAGTCATGATTACGTCGTCATCTGGGTGAAGTAAGCATGTACACATGTACTTCATGATGCCATGCCCCCAGCAAACGTACTAAGTGAGCGACCTCAACGTCATTATCACCACAATCAGCGCAACTAAAATCATCAGCAGACCTCTTATGCACTCGTTTAACAATACGAACAGCTACGCACATACTTGTGGATGTACATAAATACACGAGTATAAGCAAGCGTACCGTTGTAGTCTCTGTAAGTACACTTACTTAAGTGAAGAGCAAAAAAAAAAAAAAAAAGATCAACCAATTAATACCTTTTTATTACTTAATGTAGAAAAATGCTGTTGCTGTTGTTTACTCGCATACAGTTTTTATAGGTACTCCGTTAAAATTTATTACAGTTGTTCTTCATACTCGTATTATTTAGTTAGGGGAGAATCTTCCCAGGGTTTCGAATGATTTCATATGAAAAATTATGTTAGGGCATTTGTTATGTTGAAAATTGTTTAATTGTTCCCCTATTTTTTATAACGTGTTGCAAGTGTCTGATGGATGTATGTATGTATGTTTGTATGCATGTTGTATGTGCTATAAATTTAATTCCTTCATTATTATTGCCTATTGGAGGTGTTGAAATGTTTTGTCAATTAGAAAGAAGCATTTTAAAAACAGCAATTATTAATGATATTTGTATTAATTATTAAGATCATTCGATGGAACAACATTTTCGGTCATGTGGGAAGTCAAACGGGAAGCACAGGACACTGCGACCAAAGTATATCTATTGTATCCCCTGCCAGGTGCCTGATGAATCTCAGGATTGCCAGTGGGTCCAGAGTTGGTAGTTTCCAAATCCTTCAGTAGGTGCTTGCCCAATTGGCTATATCTTCTGTGGCATAACGCTTCACAGTCCTTCAGAATATGCTCTGGGGTTTCATCTTCGTAATAACAGAATCTTCACAGGCTGTTACTCTCAATGCCAAGTCTGTTGAGGTGTTTTCTCAGTCTACAATGGCCTGTGATGAAGCCTGTGAGCATTCTTAGATTGCTTTTACTCAGGGACATGAAAGCTATGAAACGATTTTGGTTATACGTTCCAATCATTAGCTTTGCATACCTCAATCCTGGGAGATTGCGCCAGAGATGTCGTCGATATATATTCCCGGATTTTATCCAATCCGTGTCCACAAAACGATTCTGGTCCGACCATGGGTGTACAAGCCCCCCTTCTGGCCATTTTGTCTGCATTTTCATTTCCTAACACCCCGGCGTGTCCAGGAACTCAGCAGAGTGTGCCCTTGTTCATGCTGCTTAGCTGATTTAGCTTAATGCGGCATTCCCACGCTAACTTAGAGGTAAACTCATATGAGCTGAGCGCTTTGATTGCAGTCTGAGTAACCACTCAACATTGTATCTTACGATTCTTAAAATCAACCCTATTCGTACTGCCACAGTGAAAAAAATTGGAAGTAGTTATTCAGGAACTACATGTTCTCTACTTCAAGATATCAGTATGCGTGCATTTTTGACTTTTCAGGAATCGACTATTAAAAATATGCAGACAATTAATTAAAAGCTATATTACACTTATGCATAATTGGAGATTTATTTGTAGTTTATGCAAATACTTACGATATGTCTTGATTTTTTAAGAATGAAATCACCCAGCAAAAAAGTTTGCTTACTAGAATACAAAAAAGTGTATGTAATATAATTTGACTGAATAACCCATTATTTTTATTTGAGAATTTCAAAAAGTATGCGGTACCCTACACTTTTTGCCTAAAAACATCAAAAAGTTAATATACTGGGTGTTTTTTATTGAGATATAGAACTTTAAGTTGGCATCACTTTTTTAACTGGCGGCCATTTTGTCAGCTGTCAAGTGATTAATATTTAGTTTGGTTTGCCATTTCATCATGAACAGGTTGACAAAAGAACAACGCTTGCAAATCGTGCAAATTTATTTCGAAAATAATGGTTCAGTTCGCGAAGTTTACCGCAAGCTCCGTCCATTTTATGTTCGACATAATCGTCCATCAGAGCAATTAATTCGGTTAACCATGGATCGTTTTCGCACTACGTTTACTCTATGTGATAATACGCATCCGCAGAGACGTCGAACAGTGCGCACCGAAGAAACAATTGCCGCTGTAGAGCAAAGTGTTGAAGAGGACCCGAATGAATCGATTCGCCACCGTGCACAGCAATTGGAGCTTTGTCCATCAACTTTATGGAAGATTTTGAAGATTTTGAATGTGGATGAGTTGTGGTTCCAACAAGACGGCGCTACATGCCACACAGCGCACGTCACAATCGATTTATTGAAGGAAACATTCGATGAGCGCATAATTTCGCGGAATGAACCTGTCAATTGGCCACCAAGATCGTGTGATTTGACACCATTGGATTATTTTCTTTGGGGATATGTGAAGTCGCTCGTCTACGCCAACAAACCAGAAACGTTAGGGGACTTGGAAGCCAACATTCGTGGCGTTATTACCAACATACGGCCCCATATGCTCGAAAAAGTGGTTGAAAATTGGACCTGTAGAATTGGCTTTATTCGAGCCAGCCGCGGCGGCCACATGCCCGAAATCATATTTAAACATTAATGGTATAAAATTATCCTTCCAATAAAGCCAAATTGATGGACATTAAAACGATTTTCTTGTGTTTTATTTCAATTCGAAGTTCTATACCTCTAAAAAAACACCCTGTATTACTGATTGCCTAAAAGTATCCAAAATTTAATGGGTTATTTTTTGCTTACAAATATGCAAAATTTTGTAGATTACTTTTGGTCTAAAAATTATTCAAAAGTTAATTGGCAAATTTCTTCTAATAAAAATAAATATAGTTTTTTAAAAAATTATAATATAATTATAATTATCTTTTTTTTGGGATTGTTAAAAATCATAATTTTACAAAGAAAATATGTGAATATGTATGTATATTGAAAAATATGTGAAAATACTTAAATTTTGTAATAAAAATTAAAGTAAACCAAAGTTATTTCATTGCTTTCGAAGCTCATTTTCATGATCAATAAAACTTTCTCTAGATTTATTTCATTATTAACTAGAAAGTAATACAATAAATACTTTTATTCATTACAGGACAGTCATTATTATACATATAAAATAATTAAATAAATACTGGTATGTACCACTCATTATATTTTAAGCCATTAAAAGATTACAAAATCTGTAAAAATTTTTGATGGGTAATGTCATGAAGTATTATTTTATTGAAGTCGGTTAAAAAAAAAGAACTTCTTGCAATGACAATCCTATGTAAAAATCATTAGAAATTATTCAAAGTTGCACTACTTCCGGATTACAAGTTAAGGATCTTATTGACTTCCTTTAGTTAAACATCGTTGAAAGCTCTTGTTAATGTTTGTTTGCAAAGTAAACAGCCAGCATTGTTTTCGTCCAGATCTGATTGGCTGTTGTGCTCTCGTCGGTGTGAAAGCTCAAAGCTCTTTCGCAAAAGCTTGCACATTGTGCGTATGGCTTGGACGTAAAGTATCATACATATTTTGTCTCATAGTCTCAACCAACCTCCGGTAACAGATTAAGCTGTTGCTGCTGTCATCCGCCAAAGTATAGATAGGATTGGATGTTTTACATAAAAGTGGGCTTGCCAGATGGGCAGAATGGCCTGGAATGGCCAGTTTTTTGGAACCTTCTTCAGTTACCAGCTAAAATACAATTTGTCCAGTTAAAAAAGAATTTCTTTAATTTTGAAAATAGCTTTTTTTTTGTCAATTATATCTTTTTAATGAATTAATATAATATCTACTACAGGAAAATTTTCAATACTAAAACCCGTTATTTCTACAAACAGGTAATTTACCTAAGGCTTTTACCTACGAGCTTGCCTTGTAAAATTAAACTTACACGATAGATATCTGTACACTAGGGTTTGGGATTTCCCGGACTTTTGCACTTCCCGGGAAACGGGAATTAAAAAATCAAGTTCCCGGGAATTCCCGGGAAAAGCTAATTTTCTAAATTAAATACATTTATTAAATGAAAGTTGGTGAAATTTCGATTGTTTTATTAATGTAAGCATTCTTTTGAAATACAAGTTAATAAAAAAGCAGTTCTAAGACAAATTTTTAAGAGTTTTTAATTGAATTTAAGCAAATGGAATAAAGTTATTACACAGCAAAAGATCATATAAAAACCAATTGACGACTGTTACCACAATTAGTAGACAATTTTCTAATAAGAATTTGCCTTGCTTGTTTCTCATTCTTTTTGAAAAAGTTCCAGGCGGTTTCTTATCGTTAAGTACAAGCAGGTTACAGTACCATACTGCGCTGCGCCGAATTTTGAATACCCTGAGCCACAGTATGTCTAACTGTCTTTCATTTTATTTCTCCTAAAATATTTTCTGCAGGGTTTCCATAATAGCGTCTACTTGTAATCAATTTAAGTTTCGGCAACTCAGAGTTCTTACAGCTTAAAATTTTCACTACACTTTTCAAAATTTGTTCACTAATTCCGCGAAAAATCACTTCAAGTTCGCTTAGCATCGAATTATTTACTTTAGGAAATGATTATATCATTGCAATCATTGATACTTACACAATTTATTGCACTTTTTTTTAGAAGATATGGTATGACCTCAATTTAATGGAATTTTTATGAAATTTCAGACTAGATTTGAATAGCTCACATTTTTATTTTATATTAAAAAAAACATGGACATTTTACTTTCTTTCTTACAGTTACATTTAAAACAAAAACTCAATTTAAATTTTAAGATTTAAAAATTTCCTTCGAACAAGGTATATTGTAAGTGCTTAAACAGACGATGAAAAACGTGTCAACGTTCGTGTAAATTTAGTCATACAATCATTCAAACGAACTTTTGTAATATATAAAAAAATAATAAGTTTTTATATTAAAGTAAAATTGGATTATAAATTCTATATATTTATGAAATAACATGCACTTTTAATTTCCCGTTTTCCCGGGAAAATCTCAAAAATCTCCCGGGAATATTAGACAGACATTTCCCGGGATTTCCCGTTTCCCAAACCCTACTGTACACTAATAGAGATATCTATGGCTAGAAATAAGGGGCATAAAGAGAAAGAAAAAATATCTTGCTGACTTATACAATTGCGCTTGCAAAAATGTATAATCACTTGTATCTTTCCTTGACACTGATTAGTACCTCTTTTTGGAACATCACTGACAATTTACAACCAAAAAGAATATTTTGAAAAAGTATCAACATTTTGCTTTATTAAACTATAGGGCCTGTTCTGCAAATTACGGTATGTCAAATCACGATTCAAAAAATTTTTAAAAGCTAAATCACAGCTTTTGTAAATTTCACGATTTATAACGATGCAAGTTGGAATAAAATATTCTATTATACATGACAAAAACTTAAAATACAATAAAAATCTCCTAACAAGTGAGTTATTAATAGTTTGTTTTTGAAATCACCGTGATTTTCAGAACAGGCCCGTATAAGTGCATTTTTGAATTGTCCATTTATTTTTTCACAATCCAGGTGAATTTTTTCCATTGTCCAGTTACTTGACTTTTGGTATCTGTCAACCCCACATAAAACAGAGCGTTGCTGTACCCCAGAATTCAGCTTGAACTGATTTAGTGAGCTTCCATCTGTAACAACTTTTCTTGTTTTTTGTTTTATAAAAACAGACAGCAAATAAGTAATAAATCAAACTATGTGTAGAAATTAATAATAATAATACGAGTAGTAATAATAAAATAGCTCATATAGTTCACTTATTGTTCTTATTGGGGCCCCTTAATGTATGCTTTACTTTTTCCATAAAAAAAATTCATTTAGCACTTGTTCCTTAACTAAATTCAGCGTGGTTGTACACATTAATTACCACTGCAAAAACAAATCGTGTGTGCATCCCACATTCTATGTTCTTTCAGTTAACAGTTTTCATAACATTAGAAAGTCGTTAACACGCTCTAAGCCAAGTTTGTGGCTATTGCTTGTAAAATTTCTAACAATCATTTGTCAAACCCAGTGCACACCCTTTGAATTATGTCTTAGACAAAGTTCAAAAGTGTTTGTTCATTAGATACGTGCTAGCGCTCCCTAAAGTTCTCTTTTGAAGCTTATACGAGCATTCCTTGTTTAAATAAGAATTCGAGTCAACAAAAAATTTGGTTTGTGTTAATATATGTATGTTTGATAAATACAGTGGAATCTCTCTTGAGCGGACACTGAAGGGACCAATGAAATGTGTCCGTACAAGGGGACTGTCCGGTCAAGAGAAAACTAAACATTTAAATGGAGCGCTGTCGGGACCTGTCAAAAGTGTCCATCTAGAGGGGGTGTCCGCCTATAGGAAGTGTGCGTTAAGGGAGATTCCACTGTACTGGAATTTACTCAACATGACTTGTCGTCATTCATTCAGTTCCTAATCAACCAGAATAATACAACATTTTTGTTTACAAAATTTGGTGGCTGATGTTATGTGGGATATAAAAAAAATTTATTCTAAGCTGAGTAACTGCGTGAGTAACAGGGTGTGAACATTTTAACTATCAGCTGACAGGCAATGACACTTAGAGAAGATGATGCTCGTTCGTGTTGTGTGTATCCACTTCTACCCCTAGTAATAGTAGTGTCTGATCAAAGTTCCTTTTAAGGGTTCTGTACACTAAAGGTGGCTAGTAAAACAACAAATATATGACAGTTAAAAAATTCAAGGGTGTGATAAAGCGAGCAACGAAATACATTTGTTGAAATCTTAATGTAATCTACAGACATATCGTCGGTTGGTTTCTGGTTTGCTGCAGACACTGGCAATTTTCAAAGTGAGTGTATTTTAATGCGACTACACCAATTAACACTGAAATTAAAAAAATCAAAATTAAAAGGTATTCTACTCGTATCATTTAATGTAATTTTGTTGTATCCGTCAACGAGAGACCATGGATTTGAAACACCAACCTTTGTTTAAAATTAAATTAGATATCCATATAAAAATTGCACAAGTATATAAAAAAAATCTTAGGTAATGATCTTCCTAAAACATGAAATATATTTAACAGAAAATTGTTTTTCAATTTCCAACCCTGGAAACATAATTTAGATTTTTTTGGTTTTTAATACTAATTCCTTTCATTCTAAAATATAGAATATATTTAATTACCAAAAAAATAATTATTTTTATTTAATTAGTTTTGTATATCACAAAAAGTGTAAGTTTCCCAACCCTGAAATCATCCTTTTAGAGTTTTCTGATTTATTACACCAACCTTTTGCTTTTAAGAATGTAAGATGTGTTTAATTTATAGAAGAGGAAAAATTTGTATATTTGTATAACAAAGTTAAAGTTTTTCAGCCCTGGAAACGTCTTTTTAATTTTTTTTATTGTTTTATTTTTAATACCAATTTTTTCATACTGAAATATAAAATAAGTTTATAAAAAAAATTTGTTGTTGCTAGTTACTTTTATATGGCAAAATCATGCTTAAGTTTTCCAGCTCTGAAACCGCATGTTCACACAACAGTCCACGACCGAAGTCTCTAGCTTTTCTGGGAGCTTCGGAAAACCGATTTCACGTACATCAGATGGACGGACACACGGACATCGCTTATTCTTCTTTCCTATTCATAGGAACCCAGAATATATACGAGGGCTACTATTTATATTTCGGGAACTGGCAACACTAATGTCAATAGCTAAAATCTGGCAACACCATAATAAAGTTTGACATTTCTTTTAGCATAAACGTACTCACAACGTTTTGATGTACAAGTACATTTGTTTTATTTACAGTGAGTTGAGAAAATCAATTTGACAAAAAAATGGAAATTTCAAGTAAAGGCTTTCGTGGGATTATTTTTCACAACTTTCGAGGTGGATTATCTCAACAAGAATGTGTCGATGAACTTAGTTCTTTGTATGGCGATAAAGCACCATCAAAACCCACAGTATACTGTGGTGTGGTGAATTCATTCGTGGTCGTAGTTCCGTCGCTGACGAATTCCGTGAAGGTCGTCCAAAATCCGTTGTTGTGCCACAAAAGATTGATGCAGTGCGTGAACTGATAAATCAAGATCGTCATGCCACATTTTGGCAGATAGAGGCATCCTTGCATATTAGTTCCACTTCAAGACATTCTAATTTGCATGAACACTTAGTTGTTAAACAAATTTGTTCTCATTGGTTACCCCATAATTTATCAATCGCTCAAAAAAGGCTCGCGTCAAGTGGTGTAAGGAAATTAATAGAAAAGTTCAACCGTGGTGCTTCAAAAGACGTGTATAAATTCGTGACAGATGACGAATCATGGATATATAGTTATAACTATAATTATGAGCCGGAAACAAAACAGCAATCGACCGTATGGGTATTCCAAGTAGGGATGGGCAAAAAATATCGATATATCGAAATATCGATATTTGAGAAAATAAATATTGATATATATCGCCGATATTTCAAAAACCTATATATCGATACATCGATTCTTATTTACGAGTATCGGGATTCGATACTTTTAAGAGCTATAGCCGTTTTTTAACTGTGACCCAACTAAGGCAGGTGACTTTTTGGATTGTGTGGGTATAAACTTAAGGGCAGAATTTGTTTTACTTTCAGTTCTGTTACGAATCAGCTGACTCTTTTTGGTTTCTAAAAATCATATACATATAAGCCATTAGTTTTTCTCTCCTTAATTCTGTTATATTGCGTACACATTCCTCGATGCATGTCGGTATTCACTTTATGAATGCGATGGTAGAACTATAGCTAAAACTTCACAACAATTACGCCCGGGAACTGAAATTGTATTATTTTTTTGACATGTGTTTATAAACGTTAAAAACCGAAAAGTTGTTCCCACTTTCCCAGGAAATGAAAAAGTCCGGGAAAAAATCTAATAACAATGGATGATGCAAAACTCATCACTTTAGTGGAAAACTGATACCATTCTGGTCCGAAACAGCTGATAATTTATTACAGAAAGAGTAACTATTAAAATTTAGAAACAGAATAGCACAGCACAGAGCAGCAACAGAAAGTAAAGACTAATGAAGTCTTAAGGAGCTACAGTAGGTTACGTATAACTTAACATAAATAGTTCTTTTGTATTAAATTTCTTAAAGTAAGTAATTGTACATTCGAAATTAATGCAGCGATACTGTTCAAAAACATCGATACGATATATATCGATACATTTTCTTCATTTGCCCATCCCTAATTCCAAGACGAGCTTAATCCAAAGGAAGAAGAACAGCGAAGCAAATGGTCGCCTGTTTCTTCGGCCGAATGGGTCATGTGGGACTGTCGGTACTGAGTGTTATACGTCCATTTGTTTGCCGGAAGTATTCTGAGAAATTCGTAAAACTAACGCCCCAAGACGAATTATTTTTCATCATGACAATGAGAGCTCTCACACAGCTCATCAAACAATTGAGCAGTCAAAACATCGGATTGATGACTCATCCTCCGTACAGTTCTGACTTGGCGCCCAATGATTTCTTCTTCTTCTTCCCGAATAGCAAAGTTAAACTGCATGGTCAACGACTTACGATCGCCGAAGAAACAGTTGAAGCGTTCAAAAACCATGTTTTGCAGGTGTCTAAAGATGAATGGAAAAACTGCTATGACAAATGGTTTGCACGAATACAAAAGTGTATTGATCATCAAGGGGAATATTTCGAAATATAATAAAGCCATTTTCATTCCAAAATGTTTGTTATTATTTGCTATTCCCGAAATATAAATGGTAGCACTCGTATGATTTATGGGTCGCATATGAATATTGTGGTAATTACAAACGGAATGACAAAGCTATATATATCCTCTACCATTTTTAGTGAAGGGTATAGTTTAAAAGGTTACGTTTAATTAATGAAATATATAACAAACCTATTGAAGCAGCTCAAATGTTTGCGTTAACAAAGTATTCATTGTGTCAACTTCATCCGTCGTTTCGTTAATGTCAGTTGACAAAGACGATGGATGTCTAACGTCTGAGGGATTCTATGTGACCCGGCCTTAAGCGGCATAAAACACAATGCTTGCCGCTTTTGTTTAGGTATGGCTGTTAGCCAACGCAGTTTTCGAGAGGATGTCATCAAGCAAGTATTTCCAAATTTTGTTATAACACAAATTTATTGACGGTCATGTTATAATATTTTCTCTATGTGTTCCTAGTGCCACCCATACATCGACAGAGTTCCTAGAATTGTACAAAAAATCGCCTGCATTATGGCGCATTGTATAGGTACTGATTACTTAATTTTGCAGAATAGGAAACAAATATCGATACTAGTGTCCGTGTTAACCGGACACTGTCTCATAGGTAGGCATGCACAAAGGCTATGGGTTGAACACAATGATTACTGCCGTAGCTGCCAGGATATTGATGAAGAGGAAATCATAGAGCATTTTCTTTGTCACTGTCCTGGACTTGCAAGAAAGAGAATGATCACAATGGGCGCTCTTGAGTTCAGGGAACTTTCAGACGTTGCTAGTGTTGAAGCTTTATATTGAGCTCTGGTTGGTTCGATGGTGGGGATTCCGCATAAGCAGAGTCTCCGTGGTATCACAATGGACCAAAACGGTCTAAGTGAGTCCCGGTTTCCGACTGCCACCCCTACCTAACCTAACCTAACCTTAAGTGTGTGTCACAAGCTTAGTTTACGCAGTGCCAGACTTGAGCATTGAACTTGTGCAAATTAAAAAACTTTAGCTTTGATTTTGCTAATGTTTATTCATTCAGATTCATTTTGTTTGGTGCAATATTTTTATTGTAGAGGCAGAGAAATTTCAAGGCCTGTCCCAAGATGTCACCAGCAAACGTTCGACTGCAAACAACAATAACATTACACTGGGTCTTCACGTAGCAATTTCATTGCTGAGAACAAGCAATAACGCCGGCAGAGTAATTTAATTTTTTTTTCTTCTTGCTTGAGGCGGAGAACACGTACGGCAATTTTTTCACAAATTTTACACATACATAGGGCAGGTATTGCCTAAAACATATATTTCCAATATAGAAATACGAACAATTTATATTTATTTCTTTTTATATTATGTTTTCGCACAATGTCTTTTTATATTTTGCTTGAATTTACTGATTTTCCAAAATTAATTAAAAATATATAAAAAATGACAGCAGATTGCTTGGCAATAATTGCTCGAGCAATCAGCACAGCAATCATTGCTCAATGGATTGAAACTTATGACAATCACTGTCTACACGTAGGAAATTTCATGGACGCAATCAAATATGACAATTGCCGCAATCGTTATTGCTACGTGAAGACCCAGTGTTAGAAAATTTGTTGTTGTTTTCAATACAAGTATTCGATCGAACGATTTCTGGTGACATCGTGGGACAGGCCGTAAATATTAGAACTCATGAATGAATTTAGTGCTGACCTTGTTGTTTTTTCTGTATATTCCTGTTCACAAGCTAACTTACTAATAGTGTTTTCACACTGACTTGGTTTTAATAAAAGTTGGTTTTAATGTTAAAACCAACTGTTAAAACCTGGTTTTACCATACAAATTGTTTTTGTTAAATCCAACTTAAAACCATTTCTGAATTGGTTTTATTTTGGTTTTATGAAATGCAACCCTGTTTTCGCTGTGGTAAATTCAGTGCTGCCAAGTTAAAATGACCGGCAGCAGCTGATAATGTTTATGCCAGTGAATAACAAGAGATGTCGCTTGCAAGATTTTCAACTTAAAAATGGATGCAGCAGCAACAATAAGTAAAAAAGTATGGAAAAATAAGAGTTTTTTGGAAAGAAAACAATAAAAATATTTTCATTGACCTCTGGAAAGTGAAAATAAATGATATGACATATCGAACCACCGATAAAAAAGTTGTATTTTGTGATTTATTTGTGCATTTGTTATATACAATAACTTGATTTCCAAGCACTTCTTCACTTTGTATTACTGGTTCCATAATTTTAAAATATTAATTTACAAAATATAAAATAATTTCCATTTTAGAGCGCATTGTAAAGTTTCTTAGTTTTTTATACAAACAAAAACAGTTGTACAGTTTGTCAAATAAGTTTTATAAAAAATAGAAAAAAATACAACAACAAACACACGCATTTCTGCAGGAGATTTATTTTATTTTGAGCAAAGTTATTAATTAGACAGTCTGTGAGTTAAAACCTGAATTTAACAAACTTGCAGTGTGAATGCAAAATCAGCTGTTTATGGTTTTAACGTTAAAACCAGGTTTTAACTTGCAGTGTGAAAACACTATAACTAATAATACTAATAATACTGGTTGTATTAATCACTTACAAAATTTAAATTTAATTAATTTGTTAATTGGTCTCTTAAAAATCAATGATACAATAAAATATTAATAATATATTTTATGGATCATTGGAAGAGTATGGGCGTGCGTGTGTGCCTTGTTATTTATGTAAAACTTTAGGTAGTACATTTAAAATTTATATATAGATACATATATACATATGTACAGTGAACAAAGAAAAAACTTGTACAGCAAACGCTCCGCTCTTCTAATCAAAATATCTCTGTTGCTTTGTAAGATTTTAAGATAAAACCAAAAGCGATTTCAAGGAAAATTAATCAGCTTTCTATGAAAATCTTTAATTTTATTAACAAATTTATTTTAATGCGAAAAAATAACCTAAAATATAATAACACTATTTTCCAGAGCCAAAAAAAAACTTGTACACTAACTCTTCTTTCAGGAAGGAGCTATGAAATAAGGAATACACTTAAAATTAGTACTAAATGTGGCCACGTCTAGCATCTAATAGATTATTTTCATAGAATGAACTGGGTTTTCGGTAATTTTGGGAGCTATATGGTCCAATATGCCCTGGAGAGCACTTTTGAGTTAATTTTTACACATAATCTACAGCTCGCGTAATTTTTTGTTCACATACGCCCACAGAATTTCATTTGTACTGAGGCCAAGGATCTAGGGAGGATGTGCCTGCAATTTTTTTCCATTGAATGGAAGCCATTCTATTATTATTGAAGACGAAAGTTTCGGGTATTTAACTCTAACTAATCAATAGTCTCCACTTACATTTAATTTGGCAGCTAACTGTGCTAAATTATCTCTTAGTATGTTTAAATAATTCATTTTATTTATTGTACGTTCTATAAAAACCCGATTTCATACACCACTCGATCCCATTGGGCCCCATACCATCATATTACACCCCCCATGCTTCACCGTGTTATTCAGGTTATTATCGTTAAGGCTGGAGCTTTTCTTTGCCATGCAAAGAAAGATTATATTAATCACTATGATGACTTTTGGGACACTGCTGAATCCAAATTTAATATATTTGGATGTTATCGTTGTAGATTTTTGTGGCGAAGAGGAATTCCAGCATTAGTGATAAAAACCTGAATAACACGGTGAAGCATGGGGGGTGTAATATGATGGTATGGGGCCCAATGGGATCGAGTGGTGTATGAAATCGGGTTTTTATAGAACGTACAATAAATAAAATGAATTATTTAAACATACTAAGAGATAATTTAGCACAGTTAGCTGCCAAATTAAATGTAAGTGAAGACTATTGATTAGTTAGAGTTAAATACCCGAAACTTTCGTCTTCAATAATAAGAGAATGGCTTCCATTCAATGGAAAAAAATTGCAGGCACATCTTCCCTAGATCCTTGGCCTCAGTACAAATGAAATTCTGTGGGCGTATGTGAACAAAAAATTACGCGAGCTGTAGATTATGTGTAAAAATTAACTCAAAAGTGCTCTCCAGGGCATATTGGACCATATAGCTCCCAAAATTACCGAAAACCCAGTTCATTCTATGAAAATAATCTATTAGATGCTAGACGTGGCCACATTTAGTACTAATTTTAAGTGTATTCCTTATTTCATAGCTCCTTCCTGAAAGAAGAGTTAGTGTACAAGTTTTTTTTTGGCTCTGGAAAATAGTGTTATTATATTTTAGGTTATTTTTTCGCATTAAAATAAATTTGTTAATAAAATTAAAGATTTTCATAGAAAGCTGATTAATTTTCCTTGAAATCGCTTTTGGTTTTATCTTAAAATCTTACAAAGCAACAGAGATATTTTGATTAGAAGAGCGGAGCGTTTGCTGTACAAGTTTTTTCTTTGTTCACTGTATGTATTAATGTATTTCCAGTCTTTAATCTTGCTTATTTGATAGCACGTGCCAATAATAAATATATTTATAAATTTTTTCCTTCTTGTATTTTTCATTTATTTTAATGTACACATTGATGTTGGAGAAGCAAAAAAAAAAAAAAAAAGATCCGGTTTTATGCATACAAAAATCTAAAAAGTTTTATGAGAAAAGCCACAAACAAATAATAAATAAATACAGCCAAATAAATACTGAGCCAACAAGTAAAAACCCAGGCTGACTGAGCCAGGCAGGCAATCGGAGCTTATAAAAGTAACAATCTCATTCAATTGAGTCCATGAGGTTGTTGTGTACAACAACGCCACATACCAATAGATAGACCAACATCTGACAGCAGGCACAATGACACACTCAACAGGAGAACGCTCGACCGACCGACCAGCCAGCAAATTAAATTTTTTTTGTTCAACTTTTATAAACCGTGTTTTATTATTTTAAACGCGTTTGTGCTGTACCTAAGAGATAAATTAACTTATTTGGGCACACGTTCGGAAGGACGGTCATATGCACATATGAGCATGCAAATCAATTGCAGTGACTTGACGTTGCACTGGCTTTATGGTTTTATTGTCAGCAAAATGTTTTTCAATTAAAAGTCATTTACTTAATTAGAGTAGCAAGAATTTGTTAGAGCAAAGGTCTCCACAATGTTATTTAAATGTTTTATTTTATTTATTTTTTATTCTATTATTTTTAAATAGAGACTATGAGCAACATTTTGCTAATGATCATGCACACTTGCGAGCAAATTATTTATCTCACTACGGGGGCACAAGTAAGGCCAACATATCTTAATTCAAAATTAAAATTTGTCTTGTAAGGCACCTGTCAGATTAGGCAACTTTAATTGCGCAAGTATAATTTTCATTTTTATTTAATTTCTTTTGAACTTGCTTTTATGTTCACATTCAGCAACTTTGTTGAGCAAGTTTAATTTTCTTATGCTTGAATTTTCTTAATTTGTTGACGTTTTGTTTCATTTCTGTATTCATTGTAATTGGGAAAGTGATTTGAAATTTGATGTATACAATGGAAGTTGAAGAAAAAAATAATTTAGTTAAAGATATACTTGAATATACATAATTGCCAAGTACAAGTACATACAGAATTGTCAAGTACAAGCAAGTCTGTACTCAAATCTCGGCAATTCTTTCCCCTTCAAACCGACCTTTCTTCTCACACCCACAAACACAAGACTTGCGCAAGTAAAGTTGCCTAATCTGAAAGGGAGCTAAGGTCTTTAAAAAGCTGTCATATAGGTATATGATGAGGGTGGCGTTGTCTGCAGTATACGTAGCACGTTGACTACAAAACCTAAACTCCTGGGTTCGAGCCCGGTATCTGACAGTCATTAAAAAAAAATTACAACACCACGCATTTTTCTGATGTGTATTAGTGTCCCTTTGTATCAGCTGTTGTAGGGAAGTTCAAGTGGTGAAGGCTAGGCACCTGCTTCAGCGGATACTAATCCTAATGTAACATCAAATCTCCCTCCTTCGTTCTTATTGCGTAGCAGAATCATTGGCGAAGTAAAATAACCACTAAAATGGCTACTAAACACAGCTTTGAAAATTTAATACGGCTCATTGACACCAGAGGCGCTGCAACACTGCATTTTTAAAAAACAGTGCAAAAAGCAGAGTTGTATCTCTTCCTTCACCACCTGACTTCTCTATTACTATCAATTTCCTAAAAAAGGTAACTAGGTATCTATAGACTGAGTGTTACTTCTCTTTAAAAAAAATACAGAAATCGTTTTCAACTTAAAAATTGAAAAACATTTATTTTGATGCCATTCTGGCTTTGTTGCAAATCGAAATCGATTCATTTTCCATATTAATATATATATATGGTTCTTTCGACTCCTTATAAGGAGCATAGGTCCTCTTCCATATAGTTCTATGAAAATGTTACACATAAAAGATGAGAGGTAAAAAGGAATTCATACATCAAATAAGCAAGAGTTCATGGTTGCTTTTTGTTGGTTAAGCACGTCTGTATGCATTTCGCATTTCGTTCCTGCTTAAGCTTGTCAAAAAATTCTTTAAAAAAGCTAAAAAAAAATTTATGTGCTTAGAAAAAAAAACAGTCAAAATTTTAATGAGAATTACGCACATAAATCTAACGAGCTAAAAATTCTCAACTGAAAACATTTAAATTAATATGTATGAAATTTTTTTAAGGTTTTTTTTGGTGGACGTCTACTCAAGAGTTTGAGCAGGAACGTAGCGCATATAAGTAGATAACCAGCAACAATCAAAAATTATTCATACAGATACATTATAGACTTAAAGACAAATAAATATGCTTAAACAATGTCAATTTGCACTTCGTTTCAGCGTAAGGAACTCGTCAGTAGGCTCCAATTAAAAATTCTTGAAAATAGTAAAAAAAAAAAAATTAATATGCTTATAGAAAAACTATCAAAATGTTAGTGAGAATTACATATACAAACATTATTAATTAAAAGGTCTCAAACAAAGGTTAGGTTAGGTTAGTCTGGGTGGTCAAGGACCTGGCATAGGCCAGGATTCATCCCTAGCGACACCAGCAGATGACAAGAAACCTGTAAGTATGGTAGTCTAGTTCCTGGTGTCTGTATCGAATAACTCCCACACAGATTTAACAGACAATAGTAATCTACATATTGTCATTCCTGATACAAGATCAAGGCTCCAAAAAGTCCTAACTTACACTCAGCAAGTCTTATTGCTAAGCTGATTAGTTTTTTTTTTAGGATAGAGAGACGAGGGGAAGAGAAATGTTTCTGTTCCCCTCGTCTCTCTCTCCAACAAACTCATCAGCTTAGCAATAAGACTTGCTTAGTGTAAGTTAGGACTTTTTGGAGCCTTGATCTTGTATCAGGAATGGCAATATGTAGATTTGTAGATATTTGTCCTATTTTGACGGCATACAAAGCCGTCCAGCAGTGTCCAGTTATACCTCCACTAGAAGTCTACAGTTGCTTCTGGTTAGTGATAAAAGGAATTTAGTCGATTTAGGATCATAGGGGCTCCACACGATTTTAGAGGTTTTGCAAGTTTTGGTGGCACGCCAACTTTCCTCCGCTTCTTCCTTCATCTTAGAGCCTATGATCCATTTCAGGTGTTAATTGGTTTCTGGACTAATGTGTGCCTTAAGCAGTAACGAAATGCATATAAGCGCATTTAACCAACAACAAACAAAAATTCTTCTTAATGCATGACAGACTTAACGTCAAATAAATATATATCGTTACCTTAATATAAAAAGGCCCTAACTCAATATATTTTTATTTTATTCGAGATTTTTGAATTTTTCAATGCATTACATGTTCTTCTATCTATAGAAATATACAACAAACCTGGTTTCAAAAAATAATCAATTAGGTCCTTTCTGGATTAAGGTAACGATATACACTTCACTATTTTTATATAAATATGCTTAAGTTTATTTACTGCCGGTTTATACGAGTAGAAGACAAATATAAATATACAGACGAGAATTTTTCCATGTCTTCTATAAACTGGCAGTTAATGTTCCATTCACGTTTTGAAACAAAAATATTTATGGACACATTTATGATACACTATCATCCACAGTTGTGCGATTTTTGAGAAAATACAACTCTGGTATGATTCGTAGATCGTGAGATTATGTAGGACAGTGGGTCATGGCCTTTAGTTGCGTTTAGAGCTACATTTTTGCGACAGCACTTTTTTGAGTAAAAAATCCTTAAATCCTAAGGAGTCAATCCAAACCGTTTATGAATTAGTAAAATAATAAATTCTTCACTTACATTCAAATTCGATCAATTTAACCTTTTGTAAGCCTTTAATCTCTTATAATTAATGACCGATCTCAAGTTGAGATAAATATGTATGTATGTATAAAATTTATAAAATTTTTAAATTCCTCTTTTCATCAGTTCAAGTGTTTCGCATATTTGTTTTCAATTCGAAAAAAAACGTCATTAATTTTTATGTGCACTTTTATTTTGCCTTTTCCATGATCATTATTAAATGCATCAGTAAATTTATGTCATATATGGAAACAACTCATATTGATAAAGTGATAAACAATTATTGCTCTAGAATTTGTCATCGCATAAAATGTTACACCATAAACAATGTGCTACCATGTAAACGAAAACAGCAAAAAAAAAAAAACGATGTTGAAAAATTGTAAAATACATCCATATATAAAAATTAACTCATCGAAATGGCAAAACAACAACAACAAAAAACGCATGAAATAAAAACAGCAGAGGAAGGAAAGAAAAAAAACTGCAATCCGCATATATAAATGAGTGCTACAGTGGGCGTAAGAGGCCAAATTCTGGCATACACAACATTTACCAAAATTTCCAGAGACTTCAAATGGAATTTTTGATCTCTATAAAATGCTGTAATTTGCCTTGAAAACAACTTTAGAGCGCTTGTTTTTGTAATGCTATTAATTTTTTTTAAGAGAAGCAACAGTCAGGCAATGAAATCCTACTACTATTACTAGGTTTTACCTTCTTAGGAAAGTTATAGTAATAGAGAAGACAGGTGGTGGGGGAAGAGCTACAAGAAAGCTTCATTCTTTTGACAACTCTGCTTTTTGCACGTTTTTTTTTAAATAATGCAGTGTTGCAGCGCCTCTGGTGTCAATGAGGAGTATTAAATTTTCAAAGCTATGCTCAGTAGCCATTTTCTATTAGGTCTTGTTGCAAACTATGCACTGTGCGTTCGAAAATGCAAATAGTGGCAGTACTGAAATTGTAAGATGGTCGAAAATACAACCCTGCAGCAAACATATTTGTCCCAAGCAAGCGCATAGGTAAATCTTTTTAATGTGTAATACAATGGACACGTTAGTTACATAGAAAAATCACAAATATGTAATTCACAAAAGCATTACAGACTTATCATATTGTGCAACACTGTAATGCACCTAAGAACAGGGCTTTAGACTTACAGAACTGCATTTGTTAGAGAAATCGTTCGATGGACAAAATATAAAATCTTCTAAGGAAATTCTAACAAGCAAGAAGCAATTCATTTTGACTCCCTGAAAAACAGCCCCAAGCCAAAAATTAAAATTGATTGCAAAACTAGGAAAAGTGGACAAAAATGTTATCGTTCGTTGCATTATAATTTTTTATGGCAGTTTTTCCTTTTTCATTTCTAAAATGAAAAATATATCCAAATTTATGAATCGAATAAAAATTCCCTTTGCCGGAAATCTTATGTCTGAAATGCAGCTCTACGAAAAACAGTGAAGAAAAATCTTAAGTTAATTTAAATAAAGATACGAATACCTTTTCAAAAATTGTATATCATAAGTACTTTTTTCCCTCAAAATTTTTTATTGAAAACAACCATGGGGCAATTATTTAGGTCAGCTTCCATTATTTATTTCCCGTAGTTCGCTTACATCTGATGGCTAATGTAGTTAGTGAAAATTGTATCTTAAAAAAATTTCTAGAGTATTAAATAAATAATAATAACAATATTATTCTTAGTTCGACATAAAAAAATATTCCAGTGGTTATTTAGAGGACATTTTGCGTTTTGGGGCCAAAATGGCCCCAAACTCATTTAATTTTTGTGCGCCGTTCTTATATATTTTTAGCTTTGGACCATTTTTTCTTCTTTTTGGATATTTCGAAGACATTTTTAATTTGGGAGCATTTTGTGACCATTTTTATAAAAAAATTAAACTGGCTGCTGACTCAGATTTCATTTCGTGCGCCGTTCATAACTATCTTTAGTTTGGGACTAGTTTTTCCCCTTATTTTATGGCTATTTTAAGGACATTTTCAATTTTGAGGAATTTTGCACTTTGGGGCCATTTCTAGGGACCATTGTTTTTGCTTTTTTGGTTATTTTGAGGTCATTTTCAATTTGGAGGAATTTTGCATCTTGCGTCCATTTCTACAAAAAAAAATTAAACTCATTTTAGTTTTGATTTTAGATCTTCTTTTATAGCTATTTCGAGGACATTTTCAGTTTGGGGGGCTTTTAGCATTTTGGGAACATTTTTATAAAAAATTTAAATGACTTCAAACTCATTTCAAATTTGTGCGCCGTTCATATATATTTTTAGTTTGGGACCATTTTTTCTTTTGGGCTGATTTGAGGACATTTTCAATTTGGGTCCATTCTCAATTTTAGAGTAATTTTTACAAACAATTAAAATTACCTCAAATTCATTTAATTTTTAGGCGCCGTTGTAACTTATTTCCAGCTTGAAACCAATTTTTCTTCGTTTGTGGTTATTTTGAGGACATTTTCAATATGGGAGAGTTTGCATTTTGTGGCCATTTTTACAAAAGAATGAAATGACCTCAAACTCATTTAATTTTTGTGCGCCGTTGTTATTTATGTCCAGTTTGGGACCATTTTATCTTCTTTTATGGCTTTTTCGAAAACATTTTCAATATGGGGACATTTATTGGCCGTTCTTACTTATTTCTTGTTTGGGACCATTTTTTTCTTTTATGGTTATTTTGAGGACATTTTCAATTTGGGAAATTTTGCATTTTTGGGATATTTTTGCAAAAACTTAAAGCGGCCACAAACTCATTTAATTTTGGTGTGCCGTGCTTATGGCTATTTTGTCACATTTTCAATTCGGGGACATTTTAGGGCCATTTTTGCGCAAAAAATTAGAATGATCTTAAACTTATTTAATTGTTTGCGCCGTTCTTACTTATTTTTGGTTTGCGATCATTTTTGCTTCTTTTATTGCTATTTTAATTACATTTTCAATTTGCCAAAAAAAAAAATCAAATTACCTCAAACTCAATAATTTTTGGTGTGCCACACATTTTTATTTTTAAATTAAAACCATTTTTTCTACTAAGGCTTTTAGACTTTACATATTTAATCATATAAACACAAATTTATGTGATTTGACAATTTTTTTGGTTCGTACTTGAGGGCGTTTTTCAATTTGGGGGCATTTTAAATTTGGGCCAATTTTCATAAAACAATTAAAATGGCCGTAAACTCACTTCATTTTGGTGTACCATTCATATATATGTACATATATTTATTTGATACCATTTTACTTTTTTTATGGCTATTTTGGGAACATTTTTCATTTCGGTGCCATTTAAAAAAAAATTAAAATGGTCTGAAACTTAAAAATTTAAAAACTGTTCCAACAAAACAAAATAAAAATGTCTCCAAAACTAATAAATTAAAAATTCAAATTCGGCCTTAAATACACAGGAAATCTTTAGCACAAAATTCGTGCTTTTGAAAGCATTTTTTATTGGGGCTATTTTTAATAGCGGACCATTTTTTATTGGGGCTATCTTTAATAGCGGCTTTCGCTTTTACTTTCTATTGAAATGTTTTAATTTATCACAAAATTTTCTCCCATTCCCACTGTGGACAAAACGAATGAATGCCTCATCCTACTCGTAAAGTCGTTCGTACATGTTGGACCAAACGGCATACCGTCTGTCCATATGACGTTTGTACCGATTTGTTTAAATTTCCAAGCACTTTTTTTCGTTATCAATTCACAGAAAGCATAAATGTCGTTGAGAACAAAAATTAAAAGTTTTTCTTCGTGTCCAAACTGAAAGAGGTATGGGGGCCTTGAGATTTTAATGTATCATGACGATATGTATACAATTAATAGGGGAAACACTTTGAGCTCTTGCGCTTGATAGTGTCTGATATTTCAGAGCCATAAGTCCTATCCGTGAGGAATGACAAACCGAATTGAACAAAAATGAACTATCAGCTGTTAAATCGCTGGTCAAATAAAACAGTGTTACCAGCTCAAAGTTGTGAGCTTACAAAGAAATAATTTTTTTTAAACTTAAAAGTAAACGAATATTGCTTTCAGAAAACAACCAGGAGCCTGATTAACAGGCTTCTTTTTTTTATTAAACTAATATTATTAGAATTTTTTAATCACGCAAATGGTTTGAAAGGAAATATGTACATATGTATGTATGTATGTGTGATATTTGTTAAAAACACATACAATTACACACACTTCTAAATAAAAATCTGAATAAAAGCCTCACAAATACACATGAATTATTATTATTTTTAACTTAATTCTTTTTCAACAGCAAATTTTTCTAAATGTATTCCAAATCGTTGTACATTCATTTAAAAGCATAAAAAAATTTTTTATTAAAACATAACTACAAAAGTTTGACCCTCTCTGAGTTTAAGTTGGTTGGCCGGTATGGATGTACATATGATTTTTTTCTTCTCATACTCAAGTCCATGTGAATAAAAAAAAAGGAAAAAGAAACACAAAATTAAACATGTTGGTATGTGTTAAGCATGCTAAAGCAAAACTCATTCAATCAACATGCACGTTCTCGCTTACTGCCACTAACACACTTGCAACAGCTTTGCTACCGTACCCCCACTCAGATGCGAGCTCGGTGTTTGTATATATATATACAAACACACACATATATATAGATATATATGTGTGTGTGTGGAGCGCTTTTTCCCTGTTGTTATTTTAATTTTGTATTTAGCCCCACCGCTTGGTTGTTTGCTCGATGGGTCGAACGTTTGTTCGGTCGTTGATTGTATATATTGTATTATTATTATTGCTATTATTGTTGTTGTTGTTGCTGTTCTTTTTTTTTTATTATTATTTGCTGGTTTTGCCCGTTCGTTCGTTTGCTTTCTTACATACATAGCTAACTGGCTGACTTGCTTACTTTGGCATCAAGATAATATTTGACAGCAATAAACTGGCGACTGGCACGAGTTTGTTTCCCACGGTTTCATGGGCTGCATAAATGATGAAAGCATTCGGTCCCGCGTACTTGGAATTAAACCGACAACAACTACTTCATTTATAATGCGATCATTATAACAGAAAAGAAAAGAAATAAGAAATAACAGCCAGACAACAACATCAGCAGCAATAATAATAACAACAACAAGGTTAAAATATAAAAAAAGATATAATGTTGATTCTGTGTTTGTAGTCTTTGTTATTTTTTTTTTCAACAATCATTGCTGTTGCTCTCAATAGATCGGGAGCAGGTATAAGAAGTATTTAGGTTCAAAAATAAGCATACCGATTATGAATAACAGTTTCCTGGGAATTGTTTTTCTCCTTCTTTGTTCTCCTATTCGAAATTTTTTTTGCATGCTGTTAGCTAAAACAAGATATATGAAGTTTTTCTCCACTTCTTACTTTTTTTCGCCCGCTTGTTTGGGAAAAGTACCATGTTATGCTTGGATTGAATCATTTCCCGAGGAACATTTATAATCGGGCTGATACTTAATACTTCTGTGTAGTACGGCAACTACTTATATGTATAGCATGAGATGCCATTACACTTATTATGGACTAGCATTATTTAAGTTGCTGTTACAATAGTTCCTGGTTAATCACCACGCCAGTATTAACAATGTGCTTGGGATTATGGTTAATTGCGCCTTGAGATAATTAGACGAAAACATTTAAATATTGTCAAAGAGGTAGGTTAGCTTAGGTTAGGTTAGGTTGAAAATAGGGGCAAACAATATTGACCCAATCCGCTTCGGACTATACTTATGCTTTTAGAGCATGTTGTAAGCTCTCAATAAGAGACATGGGGGAGGTACCCAATACAAACCATAAAAACCTATCAAACTTAGTCAGGTTAGGAACCCAGTCTCCTCAATATACTTCCTTAGGATATTCCAGTCTTAGTCCCTAACATATTCCATATCTGGCATGTTTTCCAGATAGAAAATATGTCTTCTAATTTGACTGAATGCTGAACAGTGACACAAGTAGTGTTCGAGAGTTTTATCCTCTTCCTGGCAATCTGTATGTCTTCTATCGGCAACAGCAAAGCGACTTACGGATAACTGCAGTGTCTACTATGCAGATGTCCTTGCTATAAAGGTAGTTGCGGATTGGTTAAAAGTGAATGTCATTTCAACGACTTTAACTAACATATACAGTAATAGTCGAGCAGCTATTATAGCCCTTTAATTCCTGCTTCTAATATTAACAACAGCCCTCTACTATAGGCCATCCCTAACCAAGATGACAGAGCAGTTTAATATTAGGATCATCTGGATCCCAGTTCAAAGAGGCTTTCAGGAGAACTCTAGGGCTGATGAACTTGCTAGAACTAGGACAACCTTAGAGGTTTCACCAAAATAGGAATGTGTGGGTTTACCCCTACTTTCTTGCAAACTCAGACTTAGGCGCAAAGCAGAAGATGAAACAAATAGAAGGTGGGCCACAAGAAATGATTGCATGATCACCAGGCAGTTATGGACGTATCTAAATAGGAAAAAGACAGCTTCTTTGATTTTAAGAGACAGGAAACACATCTCGCTTCTAGTGTCCATGCTAACCGGACACTGTCTTATAGATAGGCACGCACACAAGTTGAAGGTCGAACACAATGGCTTTTGTCTCAGTTGCCATGATAACGATGAAGAGGAAAGTGTAGAACATTTTCTGTGCCATTGTCCTGGAATAGCAAGATAGGGAATGGCCACAATGGGCGCTCTTGAGTTTTGGGAACTTTATGACGTTGCTAGTGTCGAACTGCAACGTATTAGTAGCTTTATATTAAGCTCTGGTTGGTTTGACGGTGAGGACTCCGCATAAACAGAGTCTCCTTGGTATCACAATGGACCGAAACGGTCTAAGTGAGTCCGGGATTCTTACTGCCACCCTTACTTAACGTGTAAAGGATAGTTTCTGGGTTATTCCCTATTATTGTTGCTCTCTCTGATTCCATACTTTCAGACGTTATGGTGATGCAGTTATGGGGTACATATCTAATTGTGATTTTATCACACATGACGGTAGTAACGTTTTCCCTGGGTAAGGTATGTGTTATGCTTTGGTACTCGGTTGTATGCTCTCCTGTTAGCCATTCACCCATTTCCATCAGTCCTGTGGCGGCCAAAGGTCACCCATATTTAACCTGTATATCAATTGGCACACCTTAGCTAATGTGGTTCTTATTGCGCCACAGATGCTAATAATTTAATAATTAATAATAATTTAATTTAATTTAATTTTAATTAATTTTTTGAAGGGGTTTTACATTAAACTTCTTTTCGAAAGATGTCCACCACACTAGTGATGCGTACGTTATGATTGGTCCTACCATACTCATGTAAATCTAGTGTGTGTGATCTTGGGATTTAAGCACCATTTAGATCCAACAGCTCTTCTGCAAGACGTCCAAAATCGTTGAGCCTTAATTGCTCTGTGTTCTATATATTATTTCCAGGATAATCTCCAATCAAGTATCACTCCCAGATAATTAACATTTCTGGTAGCTTGTATATTGTTTTGTTTTGAAATACGGAAGCTTCCAATGTTAGAATTTTCCGCTTTCTCGTGGACAAATTTCTGTTTTCCCGGGTTAACACCAAAACCTCGTTCTCTGACCCAGTTGTAAGATAAGTTAAGAGCTTCTGTAGCCCTTTCAGTTAATATTCTAGGTTGATGCCCCCTTATTAAAATTGCCACGTCGCCTGCATAAGAGCCCGTCTCTTGAATCCTTCTTCGGATAGAAGTTTTAGTAGGATGTATATGATAGTGAACCACAATAAAGGAGATAATATACCTTCCTGTGGTATTCCGCTGCATACATTAACTCTTATTTTTGTGTCGTTTACTTTGAAACTTATACATTCCTTGATCTAAGTCAAAAACGCTGAGGGATTCGAGATCGAAACATTGCTCAAAGCCCATTCTATATCAATGAATATAGCTAGGGTATAAGGCCTAGCTCAAAAGATCTTTCAACATGATATACAACTTGCTGTAGTGCTGTCTCAACAGACCTGCGTCTAATATAGGCGTGTTGTTTAAATTTTATAATATCTTGTGGTCATTTTCTATTTTCTCCTTCAACATTGTGTCCACAATACGTTCCCATATTTTCAGTAATAATGAGGTTGAGGTTATTGGTCTGTGTACTATCTTCTATTAGGTCCTACCTATATTCTATTAGATCAGTGCTTTTCTTAACGAGAACTGGGAAAATACTAGCAATCCCAGCTTCTTTAAAAGGCGAAATAGTTCTAATTGCATTATTCACCATTTGAGTGGTGTTAATTATATTTGTTGCGGCGATACTTCTCTTTGTTTGGAAGTGTGCCTTCATTAGTATTCCCAATAGTTCCTCCATCGTGTCCGCCCTTCTGCCATCTGAGTTAATGAGTGTTTCAGGTTGGATATGGCTTTTCGAAAGGAATTGTTTTGATTTTGGAGACTTCCCTAACGCTGTCTACCTATTCACAGAAAATCATCTTTGATTCGCGCTTAGTCTCCTTTATCTTCTTGTTGTATATTCTGAGTTTCATTTTATAATCATCCCAGTATACTTCAAGTTACACTATATACCGAATTCATCTGATCAGTAGTACTAATTTGCTAACGACAAAATAAGGTAAATTAATCTCTCGGCTTGTGTAAATTGAAATGAACTTATATCTTATGTTAAGTTATTGTTATTGAACAGCTCCGCTATATACGGATGCTCTTCCCTGTAAATGTAAGATAGATAACTATCATTATTATTCATGGCTCTTGGTGCTAGAGGTAGCCAAACAAAGCGGTCCACCTGAGTTCGTCTGTGCCAACTGGATCTATTCCCACAGTTTAATAAGTGCACAGAATCTTGAGGACTCGGAAGACACGATCGATTGCTGTTTGGGGTACAGGGGACAACACTAGTTTAATAATGGTTTAACATGATACTGTATCTGAATCTTAGACTAATGAATTGAATACTAAAAGTTAATTTTGAAAATCGAAAATCTGACTCCTCATACACAAGCATCAGTATAATCTTATATTTAAATAACTTTTCATTGAACCCCTCGTATAAAGAAAACCAACTATCGAAGCAATCCAGTCAGCGAAAATAAACCAATGTCTGACCATCCAACTATTCATACAGCGACTGACTTTTGTATTTTGGTCATTAAATGGATGTTGTTTGAATTTAGATTGTTGTTGCTATTGTTGCTGTTGCTGTCGCTGCTGCTATTATTATTGTTGTATCTAAAAACATGCATGCACACAAACACACTCACATACATACATTTGTATATACAAACGTATTTGTTGTTTTGGGTTTTAGTAACGTGCGAAAAGAGTGAAATGACATCCGCGCGTGCTAGTGGCGTTGATGGGCAGTTATGATAAGTTGTATGTAGTTGTTGTTATTAATGTTGTTGTAGTTGCTTTAGATGTACATATATGTATTTACATACGTACATATGTATGTATGTATGTAGTTTAGATTACGATTACACTATTTGGTATACTCTCCTCGATACTGGTTTGAGATGATTCATAATATTCAAAGTAATGAACGTGCAGACATGAACTATTGTGAAATTCAAGAGTAAAACAGAGTGGACAACGCAAGCGAATGGCGAAAGGAAACGCAACAATTTTGCTAAAGAAAAGCAAAAAAAGGAAGGATTTACTCGTAAAGAACATGATTTGTGCGGGAATTTCAGACTGCTGCAATAAAATGCCACTTAGTTGAAAAGTTTTAAGCATGTAGGCCATTGAGAAAGACAGGAAGTTTTAAAGTTCTTAAAAATTTGAAACGTTTTGTAAAAGATTATTTAATAAAGGTGAATTAAAAAATAACATATGGAGAGTTAGAGCTAAAAATTAGTTTGAAAAGAGGAACTATTACGCTCATGTCCAGTGTAGACCTGTTGTGCGCTCTCATGTAAATTAACAAACGAAACCCAACTTATAGGAACTCAGTATCGTTCACGTAGTGTCTCAAACTTTTCCCATCAATACCTCTAAGATGGGTAATGTCTGGTAAGGTTTCATCCCCAAAATAATGGGATCTCGTCGTCTGTGCGAAAGCTGGACAAAGACAAAGACAAAGAAAGTTCTTCATCGTCTCAATGTCTTCTCTGCATGCCCTGCACCCTTATTTGGTTAAACTGTCTTTTCCGGCACTATCTTTGGATGGTTACCCATAATACTTATGTGTTACTATCTCGAATAACAGAGAAACGGAAGTGTACATATTTATTAAAAGGTAAAGTTGCCGCGTCCACTTGAACTACTTTGGGGGTTATTATGTAATCCGAATCGAACGCAAATGTTTTCGGATTGTAATGTTAATGATAATGAATTATAAATAACCCCCTGATTTAACGACAATTAAAAGAATGGAAGCATTTCGAGGTGGAACTTCAAAGTCTAACCAGTGGCTTAATACTGGTATTACAGGCACCGGTGGGCCAGCAGATGATGTGTCTTTGGAGTTTAATTGATGGTGACGTATCAGATCAGCATCATTCATCGAACGAAAGCCGATGCTGATTTTCATTCTAACCCTAGATACAGATAGTATACTATGCGAAAGAAATGCTCGGGGTAAAATCAGCATTTTTTCCACAACCAGGCAGCACTTCTTGCACTAAGATAACTTGAAAGTTCCTCAATTTTAGCTAATCAAGGTAAGGATGTGCTAGCCAGTCGTCCTACCAGCACCATTCTTATCTGGATTGTTGCTCAAAGTAACTTCATCTGCAACTAACGGGCGGATAAACTGGCCACAGCTGGATCCTCTATGGAAGCCTGTAATGCCTTGTTAGTCGTAGTGCCGTTTGGTACCATTAGAATTAGTCCCCCTTATCGTGATTAGACTTCTACTACAACGTTTTTGTAGTATTTTAAAGAACACTTGAACAAAGTTTCTGTAATCTATTACCAAATTGTCGTAGTCGAAGTCGAATTACACTAACCACAGTCAGGCGAAATATCCTCAAACGCCACGAGTATCTTCAGAAAGCAGAAAACAGATGGAATGGGCTGAGTATGCGTAGGATCTGTGGCGATAATAAATGCACAGAACAAATAGTAATTAAAAATAGCAAGAGCATCTCGAAGTTGGTTGCGGTATTGATGGACTACTGGGCAATAGGCAGACATGCCAGGAGAAGTCTTCCCTATAATACATTCAGTCGCAACTGTCATCTACGGGACAAGAAGAGACCGTTTCTCACCTGCTCTGCGACCGCCCGGCATTGAATACCACGCGATACACATTTCTAAGAAGAAACAGGCGACATATCATAGTTATCACAGATTATTATAGTGGACTTCATGAGGTACCTTAATGCAACCTGGTGGATCTGGTACGACTTATCCATGGATCTAGCACCATGGACACCATAAATTTTTCTTAGCTTCGGACGAGAAGAGTGGATCTGTCAAAACGTGATCTGATGTTGATTGTTTGTAAGTAGAAAGCAGTCACGTAAACCAAGCAACCAACCACTCCCATCAGTCATTTGACCTGGGAAATTTTTCTTGTTTGTGCTTCTCCATCTAGTGACCAAATGCGGAAGAGGGCTTGCTGTCTACCATGTGCCAGTAATTATGAACTATTCTATCAGTCTCTCAATGCCTTGCTTCTTGAGTCTTACAGCCCTCGGAGCTTCAAGCTTTTCCAAACTTCTCCTACAAAGTCTGTGTCTAGCAATGCGGATATTGGTGTCACGAGCAAAGAACTTTATTGTTTTTTACTTTTACTGTTTTTTTTTACAGACGACAAGTAAAAATTCTTCTATAAGCGGATAGTTAGTCTGAATAATAATTAAAAGCTTACTTCTTTGTAAAGGAGAATTCCCAAAATCCTTTACGAAAATTACCTTAATCCTATATTAACAAACACTTATTTAAAATTCTGAATAAAAATCGATTTTCACAAATCACCATCATATGAAACCAATTTTTATATGTACATGCATACCTACATATGTATTTACATATGCAAAAGTACATATCGCACACTAAATCATAAACAGTCACAACTAAAAATTATCAAAATTGTTTTGTTTTTTTTTTGCGTTCTCTGAGGAACGCAAAACTAGCTTTTGCAACATAGTCTTCTTGAACAATATAAAATACCGTTATTTAACGTCCTTCTGCTCCTTGTAGGAGTTAAAGGGACATACATATATACAGTTGTGTGCATTAAAATAGGAGTGATCTTAGTAAAAAGATTTTTTTGCATTAAACAAACAAAAACAAATTTTATTCCAGTTTTTCTTTGTTGAATTATTGATTGATATTTTCTTAAACGTCTATGTTAATTAATATTTTTTTAACGCGGTAGTATATCGTAAATATGTTTTTAACTAAAATTATCCCAGAATTCGCTGTTCACAATAATAGGAGTATTGAACAAAATTGTGTTATTTAAACTTAACAATGACTAAAAAAGTAAACATATTCAACAAAAAGTTAAATTGGATTAATATTTAGTTTTAATATCGTCAATAAGATGACGACATCGATCGAGGGGAATTTGTTGCCACGCATCTCGCACGACATTCCACAACTCATTTGAGTTTGACGGTCTCTTGTTTGAAACACTTTTCTTAATGTCTCCCCATAGATGTTCTATGGGGTTTAAGTCAGGGGACTGAGCAGGCCACGACATTATATCAATGCCATTGCTTCGAAACCATTCCTTTGCCAATTTGCTCGTGTGTTTTGGATCGTTATCCTGTTGGTAAACCCATTTTAGTGGCATATTCCACTCTGCATATGGTAACATAATGTTCTTCATTATTTCCACATACACGTGTTGATCCATGATTCCCTTTATTTGGTAAAGTGGACCAACTCCGTTGTATGAAAAGCTCCCCCATATCATGATTTTAGCACCACCATGCTTTACTGTGTTTCTGGTATATTTTTCGGCATATTCTGTGTTTGGAGGCCTTCGGACATACTGTCTAGAACCCGTTCCACCAAATAAAATGATTTTACTCTCATCACTCCACAGTATGTTCCTCCACTTCTCCTTTGTCCAGCTGATGTGCTCTTGAGCGAATTGCAAACGTGCGGATGCCTGTTTTTTTGTTAGCAATGGCACTTTTCTGGGACTCCTAGCAAATAAGTTGCTCTCTATCAGTCGCCTACGAATAGTGGAGGTACTAACCGACAAACCAAGCTCTTTTTGAATCATGTGATCCTTCACGACGCTGAAGGATCACTTTTGCTAAGCCTTACTATACGACGGTCGTCCATCGATCATTTGGTCAGAGCACGACAATAATTCTCTAATTTCCTTATACGTTTTGCCTTGATTTCTTAAATTTTTAATTAAATTTCTCTTTTCTTCACTACAGTGCTTTCCTCGTCCCACTATTAAAGAAACATGGAATTTTATTGAATAAATACGCTAAATCACTAATTGATATTTACTTTTTAATCTTTTAAACTACTTTTGAACGTGAAATCCTTTATTTTTGAAAAAATTACGGCACTCCTATTATTATGAACAATGCACTCCAAAGGAAAAGAGATAAATTACTGATAAAAATTATCAACTTGAGATTTTTCGAGATCATTTGCTTTCTGTTTTACTTTATACAAGACAAAGTAATTACAGTTAGAATATCGCATGATAATAGTGTTACCAGAGTAAAGATTTAAAAACAGAAAAATAGGGTAAGGTCACTCCTTTTTTAATGCACACAGCTCTACATATATATAATTAGTTTTTGTCACTCCCGAGCATCTGAGATCTTTTATGAGTTGTGACTGTTTGTGATTTAGTGTGCGATATATGCATGCATTTATTTCACTCAGAATAGCAGCGCAAGGCAAAGCTTTGAATAAAAAAGATCGTTATAACATTTGTCGATTTAGGCACGATCCAATGATCCATAAAACATAAAAAATTGCTATGACGATTCCTCAATTGTAATCGTGCCGTATAACACACACAAGACCAGCTACTGCCATACTGCATACATGCATACATACATACAAACATGTATACATACACACTATATACATACATACATACATACTTGCTTACACACATGCCTGTAATAAGGAAAAAAGGGGTTCACATTGATCGTTCGCAAACACAAGACTGAAGAATAAAGAAAGAAGGAAAAAACCAAGGCCCCATACTTGAGATAAAACGTATGTACATATGTACATACAAGTATGTATGTATGTATGTATGTGTATTCATACAATACTAAAGCATCGTCACCAAAGCCTTTTTGCTTCGATATAAAAACGTTAATAGCCACAGCCAAACCAAACAGAGCAATAAAATCAGAAATAACAACAACCAAAACAGGGACGTAAAGATAAAATGTACAAATAAAAAGTAAACTGATTTTAATGAATTTAGGGTACTTTTTTAGGCGTTATAAAGTACGAACTGGACAAGAGCTTCACAAATGTATGAATCACGCTTATCGTGAACATTTGTTCTCGCAAAAACTTTCCCTTTTCCTTGGGTCCAGTGCAATAATCCCTTTGTGCTACCTCCAAATTGGACAGAACATAAAAGCAGAGGAAGGGAGGATAAAGGTGAAGTAGATAAATCTAGCTGATTAATTACTAGAGGAGAAGAAAGTGTTCGGTCAGTGTGGCCAAGTAATTCCTGAATTGCTTGCTAGTGAATTTCATGAGATTTTTAGTTTTGTGGGGGCTAAGGCAAGGGAAAAGGGTTCTCGCTATCACGCAGGTGGGATCATTGCGCCATCTGTCTTGAGCGATTTGAGAAAGCCAACATTGAAGCGTCTCCAGCAGGATGAAAGTGAGATCTCACAGAGATTGTCGATATCGACAACTTTGAGTAACGTTCCCCTACTTTTTTTTTTTTAATATGATTCGTGAGTGCTGCGCCAGCCTATCGCGGGCTTCGAGACATTCTTGGAAAAGAAAAGATGTGGTAAACACACCTGTGAGGGACTTAATTCAAGACTGGGTGATATGATATAGATATCTCTGTTTGATATCCAATGAAACCTTAGCCAGTGTATTGCTCTTTTAATGGCAGATATCCCTGCCTGCAACCGAGAGTCTAAGAGACATTTAAGTTTCGAGTTTTACGCCCGCTCCCCCCCCCCCCACCTTTAGCCGTCCGTGAAAACCTGTACGACCCCATTCAATGGGAAGAATCCTCCTGTCAATAAAACACAAAAATTAAATATTACTATTGAAGTAGGGTTTGGGTGTGCAGTAGTCGATGATATCAGTGCCCTGATTATGTAATCCGAATCGAACGGAAATGTGTTCGAATTGTAATGTTAATAACATACAAATTCGAACAGTTTTCTTTTCGAATCGAATTACATAATAACCCCCCAGGGATGTTGTTTACTGTATTTAGAATGCTAGCATGTCCCCATGATGTATAGTTGAGCCTGTTGCATTTAGTGTGGCGCAGTACGTAGAGCTAACTTCCTAGCCGTTAAATCCTTGAGAAGTACCTCTGTAGGCCTACCTGGTGATGGTAGCCGTCTGTTGCTATGGTGGAAGTGATAATTCTTCGTAGAAACACATTTTCAATGAGCTGATAAATCTCTCGGCCAGTCCCAAGCTCTCAAAGCGACTGATCGACATCGGATCAATATTATTAAAGGCACCTTCCATGTAGGCTTCCATGGTGTAGTTTTTGTGCTCAAGTGAATTTTCTATGTGTGTGAATGTAAGGCGGTCTCAACCGATTGACTCTTGTTGTTTTGCGTGTTGAGAGGCTCAGAGGAGAGATCCATCTACGGTTGTTCTAATATGAGCATCCATCACTATCCCTCTCTCTCTCTCTCTCTCTGGGTTTTATAAGGAAGGAGGTTAAACTAATGTGCCTAAAATCTTTCGCCTTGGCATGTAATGCTTTGACTGCTTTGTGTTGCTTCCCATTATCGTTTTTTCACTTTTCCTTTGGTTTTATTCACATTATTTATGCAGGCGAACGGAATTAATACAAAATGTAATTGCAATATCTTCCTTTCAATTATAAGTTATAAATATTTGTTTTTAGAACAAGATCAGTAAATAAAATACACTTTTAGTGTTTTATTGTTGGGAATTGCTACAATTTAAGTTTAACGTTTATTAACGCACTAATAATCCCAAATTATTATTTTACTTAATTTGTAAAATAACTATTTTATTAAAAATACATTTAAATTGATTATTGAGGGGTTTAGCTGGATCCTATGCGCATTTCACTGTTGCTAATGAAGATCATCAGGGAACCTTTACCCAAAAATCTTAGAACAACTAGAGTTATTATGTTATAAACTTTCATTTAAACAAATGAGAAGTTCAACAAATAACAAAGTTGAAACAAGAACTCAATAATCAACATGTTTTTTATTTTCTTACTTTACTACATTGGCTGACTTTTTTCAGCTCTAGTTGTAGCTGTAAAAAGTATGTAAAAAAATAAATGTAAATAACAATAATAAACGTTAAACTTAAATTGTAGCAATTCCCAAAAATAAAACATTAATTATTAACTTGACTGCACCAGGTCAAAAATACTTGTGTGGCAACACTCTATTCTTATATAGCTGTTGTTGTTATTTACATTTATTTTCTTTACATACTTTTTACAACTACAACTAGAGCTGAAAAAAAGTCAGCCAATGTAGTAAAGTAAGAAAATAAAAAACATGTTGAAATTTAAGTTTAAAATTTTAAACGCACTAATAATCCCAAATTATTATTTTACTTATTAAGTAAAATATTTTTTATTAAAAATACATTGAAATTGATTATTGAGGGGTTTAGCTGGATCCTATGCGCATTTCACTGTTGCTAATGCAGATCATTAGGGAACCTTTACCCAAATTTCTTAGAACAACTAGAGTTATTATGTTATAAACTTTCATTTAAACAAATGAGAAGCCTAACAACAAATAACAAAGTTGAAACAACATGTTGATTATTGAGTTCTTGTTTCAATTTTGTTATTTGTTGAACTTCTCATTTGTTTAAATGAAAGTTTATAACATAATAACTCTAGTTGTTCTAAGATTTTTGGGTAAAGGTTCCCTGATGATCTGCATTAGCAACAGTGAAATGCGCATAGGATCCAGCTAAACCCCTCAATAATCAATTTAAATGTATTTTTAATAAAATAGTTATTTTACTAATTAAGTAAAATAATAATTTGGGATTAATAGTGCGTTAATAAACGTTAAACTTAAAATACACTTTCGTTAACAATAATTCCCTGCAGCTCCATTTTGAATGGAGTATGAAGTTCCTTTGTTCACATACAGTAAATTTTATGGCGGTGGTATACTGAAGATTTTTTTCTACTTAAAAACAGTCAAAACCCAAACTTTGTATTTTTTACTATTAAACTTAAATTTGATTGATTTGCAAATTAATATTTAAGCTTAAAAAATTTTCTTCCCCTTTTTTTGCATTCACTATGCATTGATAGCGGGAACAAAATTGAGGAATGAAAATTTCAAATTTTATTTACGATAGGGGTGATTAATTTTTTTTTTTTGGACTTAAGCACTGGCTGCAAGGTCAACCGATACCCATTTCAGTTTTTTTATTCACTTTAATAACAAATGCTAACTGCAAACCTACTTTGACTTCTCAGAATCTTTGGCAGGAATTGAACACGCAACCCTCCGACTGTGTACTAGGCTAGTGCACTATCTACTAGCTAAGAGGACTTTCAATGGTATGAGCAGTTAAGATGATATAGATTCCTTACATTATTGGCGTTAAGCGCCTCGAAGCGTCCTTGGATTAGGTAAATTTTTTTTAGGTCAGGGTTCGTATGCATTCGTAATCTTATCACCCTAAAACCTTCTTCCAGTTATTTTGCAATTAGTATGTACCGTTACGGCACAAGTCTATCACACATAAATATGTCAATCTGACATATTTAGAGAAAACTTATCAAATAAGCATTAAGTACCAGTTACTACATATCTACCTACTTTACATTTGTACCAGCTTGTCCATTCCCAACCCATACAATATCTACAATTTATACACAACAAACATCTTGTTATAAATGGAAGGCATGTGCGCTGTCGATAGCTCCACTGCCGCTGCTGCTGCCGTTTCTGATTTTACACTCTGCCCCGTTCCACGAGTACTTAAAAGACCCCAATCGTACAGTCATGCTGGCGGCATTAAGGCAACTCAACCACACAAATAAAGCAAAAGCAACAAAAAATAAATAAAAATAAAAAATAAAGAAAACTAAATAATAAAAAAAAATAAACTGAAATAATCAAGTACGGCAGTTAGGCAGCCAGCCAGTCATACAGCCAAAAAGCAACAACAAAAACAACAACGGCTTAGTTGTACATTCATGCACACACTTCCATCCAAACATACATAAATAGCAACAACAACAAACACAACAACAGCAGCAATATTAACACAACAATCCGGCAATCTAACAATTCAACCATCCAACAAGCCAGTCGTGAGAAATCGACTACAGAATAGTTTCCCACGGTATAACAATCACAACTTAAGTCGACTCGTTCGTTAATCGTTGTAGTTGTTGTTGTTGCTGTTGTTGTAAATGTGGCAGTTATTGTTGATTTTCTTTTGTTGTTGTTGTATTCACTATGTACTTTGTTATGCGGAGTGTTGTGTTGAACTAAAAATATATACATACATATGTATATAAAAAAAAAAAGCTGACTACAACAACAACATTGAAAAATATTCTCTGCGTGCGGGCATAAGGGGGATGCCGTAAAATGTTCACACAGTCCATGTTATGGCCTTAGGAACGAATGCAGCCGCTATAAGCAGTTGTTATCTCGTTTACTCTACCAGACATTTTTTTAAAGCATTCACATCGTTTCGATCGCACACACTCCGTACTCTGGCATTTATAAAAGGCATGAGCTTAGAGCACCGTTGAATCATTTTAAAATTAAACGTTAAACACTAAACAACGACGCAACTTTACGTTGGTTGGTTGCTCTTTGCTCTGATACTTAAACATACTTACATACTGCCTAAAAAAAAATACTTATATAGTACACGCATTGCAACAACATCTTCCTCATTGTAATAATTAAGTGGATAATAAATCTTAATCATCATCTGGATATTTGGATAAAGAAATGGTTTTAGAAATGGAAATGTCAAAAACGTATCAATATCGCAAGGTCATGAAGCCAATGTTGGAGCGCAAACGTCGTGCTCGCATCAACAAGTGTTTGGATGAACTGAAAGACATAATGGTCGAGTGCTTGACCCAGGAAGGCGAACATATAACACGTTTGGAGAAAGCTGATATTTTGGAATTAACCGTTGAACACATGAAGAAGTTGCGAGCCCAAAAGCAATTGAGATTGAATGGTAATCCCGACTCCAAACTGACTATAGCCGAAAGTTTTCGAGCCGGCTACATACATGCCGCCAATGAGGTCTCCAAGACCTTAGCCACTGTTCCTGGAGTAAGTGTGGATTTGGGCACACAGCTTATGAGCCACTTGGGTCATCGTCTCAACTACCTGCAGGTTATTGTACCCACCGCAGTTGCGCCTTTGGCGGTAACACCAGCTGCCAGTAGCCACTTCTCTGCTCTAGCGGCTCAAACTCACTTGGGCTCCACATCAATATGCAGTTCGCCAGAACCTTCACTCATCACACCACCACCCTCAGAATGCGGCAGCAGTGATAGCGGCACTTGCAGTCCTACACCCAGTGAAACAGCTTCCATGTGGCGTCCTTGGTGATACAACTCTGGCAGCGTATATCCTAAGGTGTCTACAAGAAAGAAGCACCTGTAATGTGAAAATTCTAATTGCAAAAGGCTTTTACAGCCAGCTTATTTGACAATGGCCTGGATTTTTGGCAGGCAGATTCCAGTGATAGTGGATCTAAAGCTGAAATAAGTTGCAATGCAGCTGCAAGGGCTTAGCCTAGCAACTGGATAAGTTGCCTGCAGCCAGAAGGGCTCAAATGCCGAAGATTTTTAAAACATTTGTAAAAAATTGCAAAAACTATTTAACAAAATATTTGTAGTTAATAAAAAATTTAAAAGAATTTTTATAATATCTTGTTTCTTGGAAATTTTATTAGGCAATTGCTATAGTAGCAGACACTTAAGGTGCGTTCACATTGGGCAAAAATTTTCCAAGAAAAAAACGTAAGCGCTAAATACTACTGAAAATCTTTTTGCTTCGGACACTTGCATTTCTTTTCTGAATGAAAAGATTTTTCATTAGTATTTAATGGTTACGCTTTTTGGGCAAATGTTTGCCTAGTGTGACCCTACCCTTAGAAGTATTATTGGCAAAGCAAGTGAATGGAATTTCGTGGTTTTTAATTGACTTAATTTCACACTAACTAAACCTTTTGAGAGAGTTAGTTTCAAATTAGTTTTCTAATAATACTGGGGTCTAATCGTCGCTTTCGATAACGAGCTGATTCGATCACGTTTTATCAGTTTGAGATGATGGCATTCGATATCGTACCATATTATTACATTGTTCGATAGCGACTGCCACAATCTCAAACTGAAAAACGTGATCCAATTGGCTCGTTATCGAAAGTGACGATTAGACCCCTGGAATTTTATTGAAATAATATTACACCTACTGTAGTGCATCATAGGCGTAGAAAGCCCATTCTGGAGGTGCATTGCCCCCTCCCCCAATAATTTCTGTTGCCCTCCTCCCCTTGAATTATTAAAAATTTTATGTAATCATTTATTTTATTATTACTCTTGAAAATCACCAGTCATAATGCCCCCTAAGAAAAAATGTATAGCTACGCCAATGAACTGCATAAATATGTACAATAATCAATTGCTTTCTCCCACACCTTTGAGAATAGTGTGAAATAATTAAAATCGATTTAGGTAAACTTAAACGTTTTTGAAACGAAATTTAGCAAGTTTAGATTAATTGATATAAGTGGTTGTTCTGTAAACCGAGCAATTTTAAAACACCAACCAAGCTCTTCAGAAATGTCTGCTTGTTATTAGAATTTAATGATATATACTTTTGTACGTCCAAAAATTTAGTGTCCAAACATAATTCCCAATGTCTCAAATAGTCCATTTAATAAGGGAAATGATTTAGATTTTAAAAATTGGGCGTATAATAACAAGGTCTTTTTCATATAAATACAGAGCATCTCAGAAGAAAGTTTATATATTGTCGGTTGATTATTGGTTTGCTGCAGACATAATGTATTTTCAATATATACTATGCCGCAAAACAATAACCAATTTTAAAATATTTATTATGCTCAGTACACATTTGGTATTTCTCTTGTTGTCATTTTTCCAAATGTATGCAATGCCGTTCACATTATGTTTTTGGTTTGGAACGCATTGCCAGACAACCAAAAATATTGGAAATGGCAAACGTTGCCACTAATACACACTATTGAGATGTAACAAACTGGCATAATAATGGGTACTCAGCATTACATATTTAAATGCAGACTTTGGAAATTAAGTTCATTAAAATAATATCGCTCAAACGTAATTCTCGAGCAGCAAAATTTCTTATTACAGCCTCCACCTGTCATTCCGTGGTGACGGCCATTTCTTTAGATTTATATTGCGTCAGAAGAACAAATCCAACAGTTTCAGGGAAATGAATTGGAAAATATCTTTAATTTATTTTGTAGTTATTACTGTTTTTTTAGCGATATATTTTATGTTATCTCCATTTACTAAAAATTAATAAGAACTCGTTACAAACTGTCGTACGTATGACCATCAATTTGAGATATACATAATTTTTCTGAGAGCATAATAAGCAACATATCGCACAGCTTCGCAAACCTAATGAGAGTCCATGCTTATGGTTAAGTAAGATCTTCATATCAAAATTTAATAAATATAAAAAAATCTTCAGTAAATTTTCTCATAAAAAAAAGTTTAGATTTTCCAACTCTGGAACCATATTTTTTTTTAATTTTCTGATTTTTAGTACTAATATATTTCTTTCTAAAATATAAAATATGTTTAATTGACATAGTAAAAATAGTTTTATAAAGTTACTTTTATATTAAAAAAAGTTTGCATCTTCCAGCTATGGAGCTAAGCTTCTTATTTTTCTATTTTTTTTATACAAAAAAATATATATGGGCATTTCTCTGATAAATTTCACTTTTTAGTCGCGTGCGACAGCAAGGAATTAACCTTGTATTTCGGAACAACGTGACTCGATTTTTAGTAAAAGTTTACCAAACGTAGAGCTACTGACGGCCTACACAAATATATAAAGAAGTAAAAAAAAAGTTTAGTTTTCTTTGAAAAAATTAAGCATATTTTCTTGCTGTCGCACGCTACAAAAAGTTGACATTCCTGTGGAAATGCCCATATATATCTTATCTATCTATCTTCTATATATAAAACAGGATGTCTGTATGTATGTAACGTATGGACTCCAAAACGGCTGAGCCGATTTTGATGAAATTTTCAGGGAATATTCAGAATATTCAGGCGGCTGACACTGTGAAGTCTGATTTTTGATTTTCGTTCTGCGGGCGGAGGGTCGTGGCAAAACCCAATTTTCATATTGCACCACCAATGCCATATACATATATATGTATTATTTTTATTTATTTATTTATTTATTATTTTATTTATTTTTTTTTTTGCTCCTCTGACACTTTCAAAACGATGTAAATGAAATTTAAAAGACGATGAGGGTAAATTTTAAAGTCGATCGGAGTAGCGAAGCTCACCGGTTGTAGCTAGTATGTATATAAATAAACGAAAAATATACATAATTTATAAACAAAAAGACCTAGTTACTTGTATATACTAAGTATACATTTTCCAACCCTGGAATCATCCTTTTACATTTTCAGGCTTCCATACACCAAAGGTGAAAAGGAAACCTATTGTTTTCGCTACGCTGTCCGTCTGCCCGTCACAGGCTATTGTCTCGAGAGGTCCGCAGGTCGGATCTGAAATTTTGTCAGAGTGTGTAGAACTTTAGCCGCTACAACAACTATATATATGGCCGGTTTTGCCGCAGTAATAATGTATTTTTAATATACTGTGCGGCAAACCAGTAACCACCCGATGATATGACAGTTAAAAATAAAGGGTGTTTTAAAACGAGCAGCCATGTAATGTACATACAATTATAAAACTAAGAAATTCCCAACTTATAAAATCGCCAACCCGAAAAAATCGCCAAAAATCTAAAAAAAATCGTCAAAACACAAATAAGGGCCAAACTTAAAATAAATCTCTAAAACTAAAATAAATTGGCAAAAACCGGAAAATCATTCAAATGAAAAAATGCAAAGGCTAAAAAAACCGCCAAAAATCGAAAAAATCTCCAAAACGTAAAAATCGCCAAACAAAAAATAAATTTCTAAAAACCTAAAAAATCGCCAAAATTAAAAAAAATCCAAAACTAAAAAACGCTAAAAACCGAAAGAAATCCCAAAAGCGAAAAAAGCGCCAAAAATAAAAAACCGCCAAAACTAGAGAAATCGCCAAAAACCAAAAAATAAAAAAAAACTTAATATTTTTTTAATTTCATCGTTGGAGCTAAATCTCTTTCCACCGTGCCATTTCTTTAGGTTTGGAAATAGAAAGTAGTCACTACGGGTTTAAGCCAGAGAATTTGGCGGATGGGGTACCAATTCGTAGCCCAATTCAGAGAGTTTTGCCATTGAGACTGCACACGTGTGCACTCGTGCATTATGATTAATTGAGAGCAAAGGCGGCACTCATCTTGCAGACAGACAACTTTCTTAAACCCAGCTGATCTTTAAAATCGAAAGCACACTGTCATATAAAATGCCTAAGGTCAACAATCTCGCGCACTTTTATTCTTCGATCATCCAACACCATATCGTTGATTTTTTCGACATTTTCCGGTGTACTGACCTCAATTGGCCGCCCAGAACGTTCAGCTTCATTGGTAGTTGTGCGACCACAACGAAAGTCAGTAAACCACTTTTTTACCATTGAAATCGATGGCGCAGAGTCCCCATAGTATTTATATAGAGCTTTTTCCTTTTATTGAAGGTTTTTTTTCGCAAAAAATAATATTTAATGAGCACTCGCAATTCACTATTTTCCATTTTTAGAACAATACACGAGGTTGTGTGTTTTGAACAGCTGTTAAGCGCAAAGTAAATGACGACACTTGCTCAAAATTTGACTGTAGTCTATTAACAGGCGGTACTTGATGGACTTATTGATCCGCCCTCGTATTACATACATACCTACTGACCCTTTCTGTGCGAGTTAAAGTCGCACTTTGCTGAATTTATTCTTAATTCTTATACCAATCTATTTCTTTCTAGAAATAGAAAGAAAATTAAAAAATAAATAAACTTTTTGTTTAAATTTAATAATTGAAATTTTACTGAAATATAAAATAGGTTCGTTAATTAACAAAAAACCAAAAATTAGTTTTAGGCAGTTACTTTTATATGCCAACAAAAAGCTTACATTTTCCAGCTCTGAGACGGTCTTTTGGATTTTGCTGATATTCAATAACAATCTATTTTGGACCACTTCTGGCACACCAGTTAGAGACCGACGTCTCTAGCTATTCTGGCAGCTTCAGAAAACCGATTTCCAGACAAACTCATGGTGGTACTCTATAAATCTGCCCCAACTATTTAGTCATAATTAAGAGATTACTCGTACAAGCTACCAAGTGTTTGTGCAACTTGTGAAATGTGCTTGAGATGACAGTTTTGATTGTGTTTATGAATTAACTAACCAACATACGGGACATTTGATTAGTTAACTTCATTTTAGTTTTAAATCTGAAATTATGTCTGTTTTATAGAATGTTTGTATGTGTTTATGTAAATATTTCCATCACAAATTCCGGCATAAAGTTTCCCCCCCCCCCCCTTATGCAAAAACGATTGTTAAACTTGAAGTGGGTTTAACAAACGAATTTTGTATGGCAAAACCGGTTTTAAAGCATGCTTTAACTTTAACAATCGTTTTTGCATATGGGCATTCAACTTTATATTTTTAATAAATACATATCGTTAGCTAAAATGCAAAAAGGCGTAACTAACAAAAATATAATTTTACAGGAGAAACAAACAACTAAACAAAAAACTGAACAAACGTATAGTTAAGTCCCCTTGTTATTTGTTAATAAAAGCGTAATTTTTGATCGCAGAAGTGTAATATTTTGTCAAGATATGTAGTTTAATGAGATTCATAATAATTAGGGCTAATTAAAATATGCAAATAAAAATTAAAAATATGCGCCAGGAATAGCACGCAAAAAATTCAAAATATGCACTGTTATATGCACAAATATGCAAAATATGCAAGAATAAAATCAACAATTTTGTTACTTCAAAGTATTTTTATTCAAAGAGATATTTATTACAATGAACAATAATGTGTTTTTTTTTAATTTTCAAAAAGAAATGATCTTGTATTGTCACATAAAACAGATTAATACATGGAAATATGCGTTCAACATCAGTAGATGTAACAGGAGCGTATTTAAATGCGAATGGAGACCGCTCATGTCCATGTTTCGTCCATGCTCTGACATGGATGCCCCAACATATGACTGAGCAACGATGTTCGCCATGAGATTCGCCGTCCGCAACCATTTACAATAGAAAGAAAAGGAACAGAGCAAAATTGGTAAATATTCTATCTCTGTTGCGCTACCGCAAAATACTTTGATATGCCTGAACATGGACATCGCCCGTGTTCACCACAACAAAGAAGTTGATGAATTTTTCGCGGTTGCTCTGCTGGCGTCATGTTCATGTCATGTCCAAGTTGATAGCTCGTCGATAGGTCGAATATCTGCAAGCAAACAATCATAAGCCTCCGGTGGCTACAGTTTCAGTTCGATTTTGTGGTAGAAATTATAGAAAGTAAAAGAAAAAATTAATAACATGCAGACATACATGTGCAAGAAAAGGAAAGAAATATATTTTATGTGTATTTCTTTTACACCAGTTTGAGCTATATGAGTCGTTATATATTAATCGCGTTGCCAGAGTGAAAAATAAGCTTTTTTATGCAAGGTGATCCAAAATAAGCATTTTTCTACAAAAAAACTAAAATATGCAAAAAAATGCTTTTTTCTGGCAAAAAGCCAGAAAAATTAGCCCTGATAATAATCAATAAAAAAAACTCGATATTGAATTTTTTGTTAGTTACGCCTTTTTGCATTTTAGCTAACGATATACATATACATGTACATATATATGTATGTAATTTTAGCAAAAAAGACTATGACGATGCACTGTGCCTTGATTCCATATAATGATGTAACAAAAATGTAACCAGTTGTCGCAGAATTCTGAAAGATACTATAACGATGCACTGTGGCTTGATTCCATATAATGATGTAACAAAAATTTAACACGTTCCGAAGTCCTCCGAATTCTGAGATTTGTTAAATACGAATGCCCAAGTTATCCGCAGAACAAAAGTTAAAAAATTGCATCAATTAGTAAAATTGATTAAATTAAATACAGTATGACCTCGGTTACTGCAACTAATAAAAACCAAGTCAGTTGCAAGAACCGCGGTTGTTGCATTGACCGAGTCACACATATATAAACACTACTTTAACGGCCTGTCCCACGATGTCACTAGAAATCGTTCGATCCAATACTTACATTGAAAACAACAACAAATGTTCTAATGTTATCTATTGTTGTTTGCAATACAAGTTGTCGGTCGAACGAATTCTGGTGACATCGTGGGACAGGCCGTAAGTATTTATATACAAACAATATCTAGTTTATATTGTCCTAAAGATAATTTTGTGCATAATTAATTGATTTTTTTAAGTAAAACAACGTTAATTTTCTTCGAAAATTAAAATTTTTCAAGAAAATTTAATACATTTTATTAATAATAATATAAAACACGAAACATTACATACAAACTTATTTTATTAATCACTGGCATCTATATGTTTCAAAAGAAAAACTTTTCGCAAAGAAAATCACTTCTAGACTAAATACAATTTAGAAATCCACGTGCAAACAACATATATATACATACATACACATAGTATGTATTTGTATATTCTGAGAAAAATCGGTAAAAAATAGTTAAGAAAAGAACAAACAACCTGATGGCAAAATTTAAAAGTAGCGTTTACTGAGTCACAAATTTTTGCCAAGTTGCAACACTGAGTCTATAATGTAAATATTTTAGTTGTTGCGATAATCGAGGAGTTGCGCTCATCGAGAGTTGCAGCAATCGAGGTCATACTGTAATGTGAACTAGTTGAATAAAATGGGTCACAGTGAAATTTCTGCATTTAAATTACATTAAATTTATAGTTAATTACAGCAATAAAAAAATATTCTTAACATAACCATTGCTGGGCAGCATACTTTTAGAAGTTAACATCGTGGTGTAACAGCGGGGAATAACATAACATTAAGTGTTGTAAAACTTCTTGACATAAAAATAATAACAATAAAAAATATTATTAAAATAATCATTGCCGGGCAGCATTATTTCAAAAGTTAACATCGTGGTATTCCAGCATTGAATAATATAACATTGTGTGTTTTAAAAGCTCTTGATATAAAAATAATAGTAATAAAATGATATTGTTAACATGACCATTGATGGGCAGCATACTTTTAGTAGTTAACATCGTGGTGTAACAGCGGGGAATAACATAACATTATGTGTTTTAACGACGCGCAAAATAGAAAGGGACATAAGGGTAAAAGCCGGTTTTGTTCAGGAGAGCCATTTTAAAGATTTAAATACGTGTATCTTTGGTGTACCATCACTGAGCGTGAAAACGACACATCTCATTACGTCAGAAACGTGTTGGTCAACCTTGAAAACGCGCGTAGGTCGTCCCTACCTCTTGCTTTGTGTAGTTGGTTTTTACTGCTTTCTACCTAGTGCGCTGATTCCATGAGTTTGATATCAATTTTGCTCGCGTTTTTTCGAATCCAGGTTTATTTTCTGAAATAATTAATTGTGAATTATAATAAATACTCATTTATAATTCTTTTAAATCGTGAATATCACTCTGTTAGTACGAAAATTTTTTCACATAACCTTATAATCGTCGACTTCAATTTCATAAAACGCGCATATCTCTGGGAGGGAAAACTTTTGGGGCATGGGATCGGTCTCATTCGATGCTCAGATGCTGTCCACATAAAAAAAGTGAAAATTGATTTTTTTTTACATATATATGTTTTAAAATATTTTTACATAAAAATAATAACATGTGAAGCATACTTTTAGAAGTTAACATCGTGGTATTCTAGCACTGAATAACATAACATTGTGTGTTTTAAAAGCTCTTGATGTAAATTTTAAGCAAATAAAATTCTCTGATTTATTATAAATTTTAATTGGAATTACTTGAGGCCAGAAAAATAGCAGCGGCGGTCCACTTACTGATAGTATCTTAAAATTTAAAAAAGAAAAGCTTAAAAAATTACTAAACTTTTTTACGCTGCAAACAATTTTGTAGCGACAGCACGCCATTTCGAAATCGAAAAGGATCTTGGTTTATGCAAAAGCTGTGCGAAATATATACAGAGAGAGAAAAAATAAAAAACTGAGAGTATGTCGGAAGCAATTAACATATACTTTTGTGGACGAATGTTTTAAACCTGCTGTAAAACAGCAGTTTTGACATACATGCACAATTATATATACATAAGTTGAAAAGTTGACATGTCACATGTAAAAAACATGTCGTGTAGGCCAGGCTTAAGTTGTCAACTTTTGTTGTAATAATTTTTTTGTGATGGTATATATATTGGTAAATAATATTTTTATAAGAGCAGAATAAATTTCGTATAACTCGTAGCACTGTGCCATGAGTATATGTCAAGGGGTAATTTTACATGGCAAACACGCTTCGTGTGAACTCATCTTAAATTTGACATTTCCGGTTCAACTATTTAAATAGTGATTCATAAATGCTTACAATGAAATATGAGACATTATTTTTGTTTATTTAATCAAGAATTTATAAGATGACGTACATAAGTACATACTGATATACCCAGCGGGAAAAAGAAAGTGTAAGGGTGCCTTCTAGAAAGCCTCTGTACTCCTTCCTCTGGATAAACAAGGCCTGACTGCTCCATTTTATACTCATATCTCTTTTACACCCCTTGCACAGTGGGGGATTTTGTTAAAAAAATGAAAATAATCTGCAGTTGCTAAACAAGCTCTGTGACACCTCCTCAAATGCTGAATGCAATTTCCTAACAATCGTACGGCTCATTCAAGGGGTAATTTTACATGGCAAACACGCTTCGTGTGAACTCATCTTAAATTTGACATTTCCGGTTCAACTATTTAAATAGTGATTCATAAATGCTTACAATGAAATATGAGACATTATTTTTGTTTATTTAATCAAGAATTTATAAGATGACGTACATAAGTACATACTGATATACCCAGCGGGAAAAAGAAAGTGTAAGGGTGCCTTCTAGAAAGCCTCTGTACTCCTTCCTCTGGATAAACAAGGCCTGACTGCTCCATTTTATACTCATATCTCTTTTACACCCCTTGCACAGTGGGGGATTTTGTTAAAAAAATGAAAATAATCTGCAGTTGCTAAACAAGCTCTGTGACACCTCCTCAAATGCTGAATGCAATTTCCTAACAATCGTACGGCTCATTTATTAACTGCAGAATTATTTTAATTTTTTTTAAATAAATACCCCACTGTGCGTTGTCATTGCGTGGTAGGCTTTCCGCTCTCGCTTCTTTCGCCAGCGATTCTGAAAGGCCTTCAAATTAATGGAATTTGCTTTTGTTTTGGTAAAAAAACTAAACAAAAAATGTTACTCATTCCCTTCACACTTCTCATGAAAGGGAGTGTGGAATGTTTATTTTATATTTTATGAAAGAGTTGAGGTCTTCTATAAGGCATTCTTTAGTACGTAGTTAGATAAGACTGGTAAATGAATCAAATAAATTCGTAAGCAGGCCTTTAATAAGGCCTGAAGAAATAAGATCTTCTCAGTTTTCCCGCTGGGTAGTATGCATATGTATGTACATACATAAATTTATAAATTTACATGCATGTATTTAATTTATGAAAACAAATTAATATTTATTAATAGTTACTTTATTTTGATTTACTTTTTCTTATCTCCAGCAAAATGCAATACTGTGCACACAATAATTTAAAGATTAATATTAAAAAAAAAATATTTAATACATATTTCATGGATATGGTACTCAATTTAAAACTTAAAGGATCTCTTTCAACATCCAAAGCGGGTTACAAAATTTCTTCAGGATCATGTTTCTTAATCGAAAATTTTCCAATTATTAAATTTTATTCATTGTATCTTGAAAAATTAACTGACAATAAGTATTCAAATCTTAAGTTTAAATATAATTATTAGGCCCGGACATAAAGTTAGTGATGGTAATTAATAATACATAAGAGTCGTGCTAAGGAAAAAAAATATAAAAAAATATATATAAATTCAGTAAAGTGCGACTTTGGCTCGCATATGAAGGGATCCGTACTGACACGACATATGTATAGTGAAACCTTTCATAACGGACATCCCCCATAACCGGACAAGTTTTGTAGATTCATAATTAAAATAAAAGAATTTGTAGCTCTCTCATGAGCTTACACCTCTAATGACCAGACAAAAATATCACGACGGTGAGTGTCCGGTTATGAGAAGTTTCACTGTATGTAATACTATACGAACTTTAGCCTATATAATCGATTATCTTAACTGGGGGCAAACTACGGCACTCGCTATCGAACGAAATTATAAAATATTTCAATGGAGTTTGTAAAGAAATATTTTTAAATTTAGAATCTCATATCGAATGCTGTAATTTGCTCCCTGATGTAGATATTTGTTTTTTTTTTTTTTGGTTTTTGGCCTACTTTTTAATTTTTAGTGCTTTTTTTCGTTTTGCCGCCTTTTTTGGTTTTTGACGATTTTTTTTAGCTTAAGCGATTTTTTTTTAATTTTGGTGCTTTTTCTTTTTGGCGATTTTTTCGGTTTTTGTGTGTTTTTTTTGGCGACCTATTTTTACTTTTGGTGATTTTCTTTTAATTTTATTGATTGATTTTATTTATGGTGATATTTTTCATTTCAGAGCTATTTTAATTTTGGCGATTTTTCGTTGTTTAATTTTGGGATTTTTTCGTTTAAGCGGTTTTGGAAATTTACAGCAAATTGTCAAAATAACATTAACTGATAGAATACCCTTTAATTTAAATTTTTAATATCAGTGTTAATAGGTGTGTTCTGCATAAGAATACATTAACTTTGAAAATTTCAAGTTTATGTATATCGAGCCTTATTTTCTACCTTATCGTAAGCGACAAAAATTAAAGTTTTCAGGAGAAGTTTTTTTTTAATATTCAAATATGTTTTTGTACATAAATTGTCGCTTACGATAAAATTGCACAGCCTGTATCCTAAAAGTTATCAACAATTTTGACATTTTGATAATTCTAAACTATGGATAGACCCACAAAATTTTAATTTCAATAAAAAGGTCTGTTTTCGATAACATGTCGCTTAATATAAATAATAAATAATAATAAACAAAAAAGTTATTAAATTTTAACGCGCAGGCGTCGCTTTTAACCCACCCTATATTTTATTGTTGTAGCGGCCAAAGTTTTACATATGCTGTAAAAAGTTCAGGACAGTAGGTCTTACAGTTCTTGAGAAAATAACTTGCGACAGACAGGCATAAAGGCGGGCATCGTACCGAAAACAATAGAGTTCCTCTTCAACTTTGGTATACGGAACCTTAAAAACTTTTATAGTATATAAGGCCATTTCAATATGAAACTAGAAAATGTTCACCTCCCAAAACTCACTAAAATTTACAGCATATACAGTAATCTCCGCTTAATTGATTTTATAAAAATGCTCGGTTTTTGATTCATTTAAACGAAAAATTCATTTACCCGATACTCGGTTAAAAAATCCCCCGTTTAATTAAGCATTAATATTAATAATGCCAAACAAGCTACAACAGTAGGCTTGCCAAGCGGGTTTGATTTGGCTTGATTGTCAAGCTTCTTCAAGGCTTGCCAAGATTCAAGCTTAAAAGCTATTTGTCAAGCTAAAAATTAATTTAAATATATCTTAGGTTTATTTCGATATGCTGATTGTGTAACTATAAATAATGTTGCAATAGCTGCAACAGTAATAAGTGTCGAGAAGTATTTTCCACCTTTACACAACATCACAATTTGGCAACACTGGTAACTTGACATTATAAACGACCAGCTGATGAAATTATATTGTATTTCCACACATACTTTAAAAATATATGTATATGTCCTTGTAACTGTTTTTTTAATTAAATATAATTTTTGTTAAAAACCATTGAGTTATTATTGTTTTAAAAATATTTTAAATAATTGTCAAGATTTTTTTTGCAAATCGAGAATTTTTCCCTTGAATGTCAAGATTTTTCACTGTTTGGGTCTGGCAAGTCTATACAACACGCATTTGCAAAAGTAAATAAAAACATATGTTTTTAAGAGTTGCCACATCGTTTTATTTAGCGTTGCCAATTACCATTTGTGGAAGTTTTCAAGCAACAATTGACCGGCACTTTTGTTCTGGATTTCTGAAAAGGAATTTTATTTTAGGGTCATTTAAACGGGAATTTATCCATGTGTATCATATGGAACATTTTCTTTCAATGCTTCTTACAACAACAATTAAGCGGAAACTATGTCCTACAATAAAACTCTTTTTTTAAATAATAACTTGTTACCGGATGCATTCGAAAAAAAACCCTTATGTACCTACTAAACAAATTAATTCTTAGCAATCAATAAATTCAATATGCTTATGGAAGTAAAATCTTATAAAGATAAATCTTATAAATTGCATTAACATGGAAAGTGTTAACGTTTCAAATTGTTATTAATATGTTGCACGAATTAGGCAACCAATCACATTCCCAACCCAACAACGCTGCAGAGGAAAAACTAAAAAAAAAAATACCTCATTTGCCGACAATACATTTTATGGAAATTCGGATTGTAATGGTTAACAAACACACACACACACACACACAATCCTCAACAGCAACACCACAGCATTAAATGTACAATGTAGATATTCATTTATGTTTGTTAAAAAAAAAAAATAAAAAAGAAAAATGATCCAACAATCCCAGTGGCATAGTGAGCGTGTGCCATTCATTGTCATGTAACAGCATCCCATATTTACAAACGTATAAACACCGTCCAAACAGCAACCAAAGTAACGTCTTTAATTTACGATAAACCGGATTTAACCAAAAGCGCTTTATAGTGCAGCAACTAACTATTGTTGTTGTTGGACTGGCTGTCGGTTAGTTCGACTGACTAGCTCTCCGGCTGGTTATTTGTCTGGCTGTGGCACATGATGATGATGGGTTTCTTGCTTTCTTAGTTGAGAGAGCGGTACCACAATGAGCCAAAGCAACAACAACAACAATAACAACTACTCGTATAGCATCCATTTGGTTTTGAATTTGAATCACAACACAAGATCGTGTGTCCATAATCACTATAATGTTTATACCATCTTTTTTATAATCAAACCTTAACTCCTCTTTCCACATGTTCCCAACAATCTAGTCTTGCGCTGTAAATTCTTCTCGCGTTTCCTTTATTCTCATCATTTGCAATGGAAACTTATTTATGCATACTTCTAATGAAAGTAAGAGATTTGTTAAATAAGTTTGCATTAGGGAGACGTTAAAGCTAAGAAGAACCTATAGCGCAAGATATAAATGCTACAAGTCACGGCCACCGGAAGCAGTAATCCATTAATGAGCAATCCCGAGCTATATATATAGGCCAGACGTCTGACGTTGTAGGACTTGTAACACCAAAGGCAACACAGTCTTGTTGAATACATGATCTACTCAATAACATTCAAGCTGCACATGCACCTCGCTTGTGTCGAATAAAAAAAGAATGGGCCTCTTCGAGAATGCACCACGGATCTGCATCATAATCGCTTAAAATATTTTTTAATTGTACCTCATTTGATTGATTAATTGACATTTATTTCTGCATTTTAGGACATTTAAATTTCCATTTTCAGCGCAGTGATGTATTTCAGAACAGTCCCTATATCTACTGAGTGTCCGGAAAAATCAGCTAAGCAATTAGCTTAATTAAAAAAACCAAACAGGTTCAGGACTGGACAATATTTCCTCACAACTACTCACAACCCACCGAGTTGCGAGCGCCCGACTATTCCAAACCATTATAAAGACTTTCAGGAATAACGAAACCGTTTTCGATGATCCCAAAAAGGTGATCTAACCGCCAATAACTCTTTGCTGAGAATGATCAACAAAGTTATTGTGAATAAAATAAATAAAATACTGTCAGAAGCAATGGTTTCGCTATTCAGAAGATAGCAACAAGGATTCCGCTCTAACAGACTCATCAAGAGTCTCAAGGATTATAGTAGAGTAGTCAGTGGAGATTATTCTTTACGTGGTATTTTTTGTTTTCAAAAAGCCTTATCATACCCTCAGCCAGTCGTCTTTATAGATCGCAATGACTCGCACTGTACAACAATGAAACATGCCGCATAAACTGAGAAAAATTGAGTTGGCCAAGGCTGTGTGCTATCACAGCGCCTCTCTTTAACTGTTAGATCTGGGTCCAAATTGTTCATTCGTTCATTTTTGTCACAAACCTATGATATGGGTTTGATCATAGGCTTGTGGCAAAAATGAACGAATGAACGAGTTGCACCCAGCTCTATTAAGTGTGTTCTCGATATGATGATGCAAAAGTCTTAGGAGAGGTATTACCTATGTCTTATATGACAGATTACAGAACTTGGATTAGTTCATGAGATATGATTACTTACCCACTCTTTCTCCAAAATATAGTCAAAGCTTGGAGTGCTTCTGCTACATAGCCTGTAACTACATAAATCGGATGGTTTATCAGTCAGTTGTATTATATACGCTCAAGTTATACTTCTCTGAAAGTCTTCTACCATATTGACACGTATTATAAATCAAAATTGGAATTTTCAATTAATTTCAGGCCAGTATAACCCTGTTGTGCGCTCTCAATACCTCTAAGGTGGGTAATTTCCGGTAAGCTGTCATCCCCAAAACAACGGGTTCTCGGCTGAGCGAAAGCTTGACAATGAGAAAGGAAGTGTTCAATTGTATCGATGTCCTCCATGCATGCCCTGCATTCATTGTCATCTGTGGTTCCAATCCGGTACAAATGTCGGCCAACTTTCAACAGTCCCCTTTTTTTTCTTCGCTTGGGTCGCCCCATAGAACCTTGGTTAGATTACCCACATTATTACTATTCCATCGTGTCCTCAATCTTCATGGACTTGAAGGCATTTGCATTAATTATAATTAATTTGCAGGTTCATTTCCGATTACGTCGTAGTAGGCCGACATCCAGACAAGACGAATTTTGCCATGTACTGCGTAATCGTTAATCATATTCTTGCAATCTTAAATGGTTCTAGAGTTTAATCTTTCGGTTGGTATTGCCATAATTGCCGACTTACTGTCGGTAGATATATTGACGCCTGTGGGCCTAATATTCACACTGATCGATTTTAAAACCTCCGTGATTGCACGAACTTCCGCCTGGAAGACTGTATTATGGCCAGGCAAGCGGAAGTAAATTTCGGTCTCCGGATCTTCTATGAAGAAACCTAGGGCCGTTCTTTCCCCTAGCCTCAAGCCATCCATGTACCAGCAAACTCCCACGGGTGTATGTCCTAGGGTTCGATTGGCCCAGGAGTGTCTTCTGATTTCAATGTCTGGCATTCAGCAATAACGCTAGCCTTATGAACCCGGTCGGACATTTCCACAGTCTGGTCGTATCCGTCCAGTGACTTCCATATGTTCTGATGGTGAGGTGTGTTATCTTGTCCGATCCATTTCCTCATCACTTGTAGACGTTTTGCAGGAAGAGATGATTCATATCTAATACGAATGTCTATAATAAATAGGTTAGTTTAATTTATTATAAGTCGCCATGTCTAAGACAGTGAGAGAGGAAATGTTCTGTAGTCTGATCCGACCAGTACTTATGTAGGTTATGTGAGGTTTAAGGAGGGGCAATCAATATTAACCTATTCTGTTTCGGATTACACTTTTGCTTTTATAGCATGTTGTGCGCTCTTAAAAGAGGTGTTTGGGTGGAAAGTGCACAATATATATATATATTTCTCTAACTTTCACTAATGAATAGGGCGCTAATTACAGTTGCTCTCCATCTGATCCGGTTTTGAGCAATATACTTAATTTCGTTCCAAGATATACCAAGTTGGTTCGTTCCGGATTCCGTTGAACCTCTCCACGTTGTGCCAAATATAGAACTATAAAAACCATAGAGTACCCAATAAAGAGCCATAAAAACCTATCAAACTTGGTTAGGTTAGGAACCTAGTTTCCTCAATAGACTTTAGGTTTTTGCAGACTGACTTCCTAAGATCTTCCATATCAGGTATTTTTTCCAGGTGTAAGATTTGTCTTCTAACTTGAATGAATTCCGGACAATGACACAAATAGTGTTCAAGAGTGTTCATGTTCTTCCGAGCAAGCTCTACATGTTGTATCATCAAGAACACCCATGCAAGCCAGGTGATTTTTTAACTCTGTATCATATCAGGTGGGTTCATTCTTTATCCCATAGATTATTCGCAATTTGTTAAGGTTTGTATTAGATAAACCCACTTCCCCCTAGAGAGAGAGAGATAGAGAGGGAAAGAGAGACTCCAATATCCAGAATGTTTTACTTGAAGGTCGCCATCCGACCTCATTGAAATCAATGTGTCTTTCCAAGGGAAACCGTCTCACTATCTTTTCAAGGGGCACTCGGCATTCTGGCACAGTATTTTGGCATGATGCACACATTTTGTAGGTTAAGATAGGTTAGATTGAAAGAGGGGCAATCAAAATTGACCCAATCCATTTCGGATTACACTTATGACTTTATAGCTTGTTGTGCGCTCTTATGAAGAGATATTTTGTAAGGATCTAATGCTGCTAGCATAAACGGGCATAAGTATCTTTATAGGATATCTAACGATTGCGACTGAAATTGCTGCTCGGCAAAATCCATTTTCTAAATTTTGTCTCAACCCAAAATCGAAATCCTAGAAGTACTATATCTAACTGCTTTAGTAAAATTTTTAATGATCGTTAAGCAACTCAAGTCGATATGTACTTATGTATGCATATCCCTACGTAGTGCATTATTAAGCACCATTGGGGTCCGCCTGCATTTTAGACGTTCTTCGATTGTTTGTTCGCCTGGACTCATAGTGAACAATTTTTTTTTGCTTTTTCTTCAATACGAATATTATTATTACACTTTTTGTTGTTTTTGTATTTTAAATGTAGGTTTGTTCAAAAATGCTTTGTTGTTGTTGTTGTTGTTGTTGCTTTAGCCTGCGTCTGCACGTCTTTTATGTGCTTTTTTTGTGTAACTTTCATGCCGCAACCCAGCAATAACAAAGTACATAATAACAAAGAAAACGAGAGAAAAAAAACTACAACAAGAGAATATATAAAAGAAACAAGCCAGCCAAACTAAATAAAACCCAACCGAGTTGATAGCGAGGCAACAACGGTCGTGATCTTGCCGTAAGTAGTCTTGAATCTTGAAATTAAAATTAAAAAAGGGCAGGTGTGTCGATCGTGTGAGAACCACGTTCCAAACCATTTTCTCACGATCGTCGCTTTGATATCATGCTATTGTTGTTGTTGCTGTTGTTTTTTTTTCTTTTTTCTTATTATTATTATACTTACTTATGCTTTCATACACATTCATCCACAAATACATATTTCTTGTGTTGTGCCAACCGACAAGAGTAACAACAACAACGAATATCAATCTTTATAAATGCATTGTTTGTCTGTAAGTTTGTCGAATGGCTACAGAAACGTACTTTTCCGATTACTGCGTCTGTATGTACTCGTATGTTTGTTTGGCCCTAAGTAGGTAGAGGGTATTTGACTGTCTCGATTTATTGACTGACTTGTTTGGAATAATATTTCTTTACTTCTTCATAAATGTGTAAAAGAAAAGGGGTGAAATTGTTAAGGCACTAAAATATGAAAGTCAAGAGTTGCTTAAGACTTTCAACTTTTCATTCAATAATTTTGTAAATATGTATGTATGTATGTATGTATGTACGTGTGCACATTAGGGTTTTTCTAGCACATGATTTTTCTTGTGTCACGAATGACAAAAGTATGATTGAAAAAAAGGGAGGTAAAAGTCCAAAAAGGTTCACAGCTGCCTTGAAATTGCCGGTAGATGATGAGTGAACTGCTAAGGCTCAGTGACCCGACTGTAATGTAAAGTAACTGCAACGTAGGAAACAGCTGATCGATATTCTTATATGATAACATCTGTGTTTATTGCTTTAAGAGGCGAAACAATGAACTATTTCGTAATATGTACGAAATTTTTCCTAAATATCTTGCATGGCTTTTTTCAGTTTTATGTCGAGTACACACTATGACACTTTGTGACATCGCAAACAAAAATAAAAGTGTGTACTAGTGGCAACGTTTGCCATTTCTGATTATTTCGTTGTATGGCATTATCTCACAAACTGTTTACGCATCTGATGAAGACAGTTGTAAGAACAAGTTGGCAGTATTGCAGACACAAAAGCAAAATGTCAGCTTGTGGAATTTTAAATGTATGCGGCGGGTATAAAAATTTAAAAGTATGGAATACGAAAAAGAAAGTGGAAAATCACAGAAGCATGTGAGAAAAATTCAAGTGCTCGGGACGCATGACATGACACAGCTAATTTAGTTATTTCTCCAAGGAGCAGTTCTATCACTGCTTCTTTGAACGCTGGTTGACACTCTCATGGAATTCGAGGGTAATCAGCTAGGATTACAGCATATGCAGATGACATAAACATTATCATAACTGGTAACTTCCTCGACACAATTAGTTCCATCATGGAGTCCTCGTTAAAGGATATTCACAGATGGACAACGCGGACAGGTCTGAACTTAAACCCCGAAAAACTGACCTTGTGCTTTTTACTAACAGGAAAGTCAAAGAATGGAAAACACCAAAATTAGATGGTATATCGCTCTCGCCCAAAAAACATATATAAAGTACCCGGGGATTATTTTAAATAGTAAGCTGACGTGAAAACACAATATAGAAGATAGAGTTAAAAAGGCCATCATTGCTCTATATGCAAGTAAAAAGATGCTGGGGTCTAATCGTCGCTTTCGGTAACGAGCTGATTCGAACACGTTTCTGCAGTTCGAGATTACGGCATTAGCCATCGAACATAATCTCAAACTGAAAAAACGTGATCGAATCAGCTGGTTATCGAAAGCAACGATTAGGGCCTTGGACAAAACCTGGGGCCTTTCGCCCTTATCTTACACAGCGGGAGCTAGACCACTCCTACTCTACGTAATACTTGTATGGTGAACAGCGACTGAGAAAAAGGCATACCTGAAAACGTTAGAAAATATCCAGAGACTAGCAGATCTCTGCATCACTGCAGCACACCTACTGCAGCTTTAGACGTTATATTGGACCTTAAACCAATAAAACTAACTGCGGTGAATGCGGCATGCAAATCCGCTATCCGCCTCCGGACAACCGGACGGTTGTCGTACAGATCTATTGGTCACGTCAAATTGCTGGAAGATACGGAGTGTAGCTCGGTCTACATCATTCCAGTAATGGAATACCAAACCACAGATCACCATAAGGAAGAAGGCTATCTTGAAAGTCTTAACTATAGTGGTTCTTCTCTCAACTTGTTCACTAATGGTTTAAAGATGGATGGAGGGGTGGGAGCTGCGGTTTACGGTCCGTAGCTCGGTATAGAGAAATCTTATAAACTTCCTAATCACGGCAGCATCTTCCAGGTGTAAATATATGCAGCCAAAATGGTAGCAGAGTTATCCTTCACCGCTCAAACTATGAATGCTAGTGTGAATATGTATGTAGACAGTCAAGCAGCAGTTAAGGTAATTTCAGCAGACTGCAATTACTCCTCGGTAAAGCTCAATAAATATGTTAAGTGCTGTTAGACAAGTACATATATTTTGGGTCCAAGGACACATGGGAATTGAGGGGATTGAAATTTCCGATACAGTGGCCAAATAGGAAACTGAATTACTGGCTGATGAAACGTCATATGTCTGAAAACCAATTCAACACCTTAAAGATATCATAGAGTCTAATATGAGGGAAAAAGCGGAGATATGTTGGCGTGCGACGAAAACTTGCAAAACTTTTAAAATCATTTGGTGCTCCTATGATCCCAAATCGACTAAATTCCTTTTATCACCAACTAGAAACAACTGTATTAACTGGACACTCCTGGATGGCTTCGTATGCCGTCAAAATAGGACGAAAACTTGAAGATGCCTGCATAAAATGTAAGGAACCCGAATAATTGAAACAATAGAACGTCTACTGTGCCACTATCCGGCTCTAAGCCGCACTAGATATAACTGTCTTGGTGCTCACACTTTCCGGAGTCTTGAACTTGTATCGAGAGCGGAACTGTATACACTGCTAAGGTTTGTTAAATCTGTGTGGGAGTCATTCGATACAGACACCACAGGCTAGGCTGTCATACTTACAGGTTCTCTTCTCATCTATGCGAGGTCTTTGACCAGCCAGATTAACCTAACCCAACCTAACTTAATTCATAATGCTGTATAGAACCATCTATGTAGGATTTATAAAAAAATTGAAAAAATTTCGGGAACATTTTCACTTTTGCGGCTACCTAAGCGCTACTTAAACTGTATTAAGAATCATTCCTAGGAGTGCCAAAAAGTTGTTTATTGAGATCTTAAGTACATTTTTGTAGCTGACTGTTTCCTTGAATTTTGAACGGTTTGCTACCTATGGACCTGAACAGGGGGTAAAAGGTAAAAAAATCGAATTTTTAAAAAATTTTTGATCTGGAAAATGAAGTTTTTTTTGATTTTATATGTTCACAATTTTTGTTTTTTATGACATGAGCTACAACTCTGCCTCAAAGAGTAAATCAAAGTTCCGAACGGTTTGCAAGATATGAGCCTGAGAAAATAATCAGTTTTTTGCAAAAATTACACCAAGGAGCCAAATCTTTGGGGCCCATAAAAAAAAGTGCATTACTTGGGGCAAAACTGTAAGACACTGGTCTTTTTTTTTTTTGGTCTTTTATCAGGTAGTGGTGTCCATATATGGTTATATTTTTCCGTGTTGCACTGTGTTATTTAAAGATGGAACTCTTTCCTGTCACAATGACACAACAAACTCGTGTGTTATGGAAAAACTTGAGGGGAACGGCATTGTACACATTTGAAAATGACACCACAAAATGATAACACAAGAAATGCCAGATGTAAACTGAGCTTTAGTTAGGCATAATGAAGTCATTTTAATATTTAGGTTACTGTTGAGTCCAGCCCACCTACTACGTTTGTAAATAAAGTCAAATGTAAAGATAAACGAACGAACGGATTGTGCGATCATATATAATAAGTTCTTTTTCACATTTAGTTAACATTGTTTTACTATAATTGTCGTAGGTATGGATGGATGGATGTATGTATGTATCAGTGATCGGCAATGAATCGTTTTTTCGCTATTCATACTGATTGATGAAATTTTAAATATAATTAAGCATACTCACGATGACATTGATTTATGAGTAAAGATTGAAATAAATATGAATGTGACGTCGGCATCATAGTCATACCACACTCACACTCATAAATCACCTCAGTTTGATTTATAATTTCAGGAAAATAATTCACGTTGATTCAGCTCACTCAACTCATGCAACACAGAAACACATAAGTTCATAATGAGAACTTTAATGTTCGTATGCGAAGTTCGCATTGTCTCGCCCACAGGCATTGAGATAATGAGAGTCGAAATCAACAACGTCAAACTTTCAAGTGAATATGATTCATAGACAACATTGCAATAAGTATGAGTGCGCATAAGTACAAGAAATTATAAGTCATGATTCAACTCTACTCACTTTTTCACTACTCATTGCTGTTCTCTGGCATGTATGTATCCATGTGGTATTCATAGACCGATGTATACGACTATGTGTGTGTAAACGATGAGATATGGTCTGTGCCTCTTTAAGCATTTACATTACAAAAGTATGCCTTGAGATTAATGTATGTATGTATGTATCTTCGGTTGTTTGCATTGTATTGAAGATTGTTGTCTGCATATGTATATATGAATTTCATCAAGTTGTAAACGTTTATTGTTGAATCGAAGTTAAGCCACCAACTCAACTCTACTCAATTGTTGTTTTTATAGACAATAATGCATTTATTGTGTTGGTAAGCGTTACATATACACAACTTTTTATGGGATTTTGTAACCCTTAACGTTGATTTCAATATATGACTTTTAATCATGGGGTAAGCACACAAAAACAACAACATTGGTTATTACAGCTGATCTTTATTATAGATCTTATTGTTATTAAACCTGGTTGGCGCATGATCATAGATTTTGGGATGAAAACGTGTAAAGGAAGATGTTTGCCGGTATGTGATTTAAGAGTTAAGTAACTCTTCTATGTTGCAGAGGGTAAATACCATACATACATACATATGTATGTCTGTTTGTATGTATGTTTGTATGAGTATCGTCATACTGGTTAATGTTGCATACCCATTTATTCATGTAAGAATGATTTACATACTCAGAAGGGAAATCGATCAGTCCTTTTGTTCCTAAACACACATACTCGTAAATAAGTATGCTCTAAAGTGATTTAAGTAACTTATACCGCAAGTGTATGCAAGTATTTCTGTTTTATGTTTCTATTCTATTCCCTTGGTGTGTTTTTGTTTATTTTATATCGTTTTACTGGCAGTAGATATTGTTACTTGGCCATTTGGTTTGCTTTGTCGCAAGTGTTTTTTCTGAGACAAGTGTAATTTAAAATTTCCAAGGGTCTATGTTGTGGCAGTGGTGCTGATTATTTCTTTT